>CM035232.1:17356875-18556875 GCA_020226215.1 Sindora glabra | reverse complement strand
AGGAGGCCTGGCCCAAGTTCATTTTAAGAAAATAAAAGAAATTACAGTAATTAAGCCGAATCTGAAATTAGGATATTTTAGTCTAGTGAAATTAAAAATGTTATCTTCTAGAATTTTCTAACCTTATCTTTTACCTAATTACAACATCATCAACCTTATTTGCCACCCACTTCCAATATTATTTTCTCCAACATTAATATCTAAAACCCTTCCTTGGTGGCCTATAAATACAATCTTTTGCTTCTTAATTCACTACTACTAAACAAAAAAATCATATAGCTCTAATTTGCTCTCTATTTCCTTTCAAAAAAATCATTATTCTTATTATTAAGTTTATACACTTTCCTATTGCCTACTTTTATTTTAATTGTGCAATTAAAATAAAAAAGTCTGTTAAATCCTAGGAGATTACCATGAAAAACTTTGCATGAAGAGGTAGAATGATCCTTAAGAATAATGAATTTGCACTCCTTAGACTCCATTTTTCTTATAATATTTTTCTTATTAGAGATATAATCGATTGAGATTTCTTTATTTTCTTAAATTTTAGGTATCTAAACTTCTTTTAGAAGTTTGTTATGTTTTAAACCTTTACAAGAGCAGTTAATTCCCTAATAAGGTTATTTTATTTATTTACTCATTTTTTATTTTGAGGATATTTATTTTTAAACTGATAGATTTAATATACTTCATGCATGTTTCAAACTCAATTGTTATTGATAAATAACATAACTTTCTTGGGCATTAATATAAAAAGGAGCATTTACAACCAACATATAATCTTTATTTATTTTCTTTTAATTAATTATATATTTGATAATTTTTTTATACTTTATAAATCAATTATCTTATAAGCTTCTAGTTCATATTGCTTTGTATAAGAATCTAGATGATTATGTATCATATTATTCTATAACTACATATTTTCTGCCTTGATTTTAAGAATATAATTTCATATATAGACTTATATTTTTTGTCACTGTTCAAGATCATTTACGTGCATTGTGGTGAAGTAAAAAATATATTGCATACTTAAAAATTCTTTATATATAAAACCTTTTAACTTTTGACTAAAACTAATTATAAGAAAGGATTATAACTTGTATAAGTATTGTAATATGTAAAGTTACATGTCCTTTAAAATAATAGAGGGAATCTTGTTTCTTTAAATAATGATATAACCAATAATTTGAAAAATTAAAATTATTCTACCTAAATCATTTTACAAATGAACATAATTTAGGATATTTGATTATTATTCTAATTAATACATAATAATCAATAAAGGCTTTAGATATAAATTCACTAAAATCATGTCATTATGATAACATATTGTCTAAATTGCATAATTAATAAATTGTGCTCAAAGTTAAATTATATAAATAAATAATCTCGTAAGCACTGAATTATGATTGACAATAAATTCATATGAGGTTATTTTGTTAAAGAATTAACTAAAATCATAAAATATCCAAATAATCCACATAATAGATAAATAGATTAACATATGTCGTCTGGTATTCATACAAAAAAAAAACCAAAAATTCAATCCCAATTTTAATGAGTAATAATCTTATAATTAAATTGCCCTGAAAACAAATATTATATGAAAATTTATTAGGTTGAAGAATTTTTTACCTCTTTAATAAATATCCTTGTGATTTTTAGTGATTTTTCATATCATTATTAATATAGGATAACCTATTTGAACATGCTACATAATGAAAATATTTTTAGTTTGTGAACTTCTGATTCACATTCTTTCAATCATTTTTGCATATGTATAATCCTTATTACATATTAAAATAAAATGATAATAACTTTACAAATGCATTTATCTTATTGGAAATAGCCACAATATCTTATTGTCTTAATATAGTATTTATTTTATCGTATGTCTCTAAAATTTAGCATATTTTTTTAAACTTAATTAATAGTAATATATCTTTAATAACAACTTGCTTTCTTTCTAATAGAATAACAATAATCCTTTTGAAGCATTCAATCAACTTTATACTATTAGTTATTATATTGATGCAATAATTTATTAATTCTTCATTTAGAATATTCAAAAGAATCTATCACATTTAAATGAGTTATATCATAAAGATCATAATTAAAGTATTATTATCATAAACAAAATTATGCTTAATATTTTCTCTTCTTCCTTAAAGGGTTTGATAAAATTCTACAAAATATTTAGCTATACAAAATGAATGTAACTAACGACCTTTTCATATATACTTTTTCAATATTTTACTCCTTATTATGTTAGCCTTCTCTTTATTATTCTTATATACACTTTTAAACTTTCTAGGTTCTTATTATATTGGTGAGCTTTTCAGTTTTTGTTATATTAACTTTTTTCTTCACATTATTCTCTTGCTTCCGGTGATGAGAAGTAATCTTGTATTTATTTTATGATCCTTATAACCATAGTAAGGGCAATAATTAATTTGAATTTTTTCAAATTTATTATTATAACCGCAGTCTCATCCATATCTGAACTTTAATTGTTGACATATTCACTTTAGGGAATATAGCAAAAATAGTTGAACAAGCTTTAATATTTTTCATCAAAAACTTGGAATTTTGTTTAGTCATTAGATAGTATGAAATCAATCACTTTGGGAATATGTTTAAGATAAAATAATTGATAATTTTTTTAAAAAAAGTTAATAAAATGGAGTAAATAAAGTAAAAAAATTATCAAAAGCAAAGAATATTTAACATACCAAAAATGAGAGACATAAGAACTCAACTTAAATTTTTTGGTTTATTTTTATCAAAAGCAAAGAATATTTAATATATCAAAAAATGAGAAAGAAAAGAACTCAACTTGAATTTTATTCTTTTCAACCTAAGTCTTAATTTGCGATTTGAACATTAAATAAAATTAGAAAACTCATATCTCTACAATCTTGCAGTGTGCATTCGTGAAAATATTTGATCACAAATTAAATTTTAATTAGTCAAGAATTGTAATGACTAAAAAACTTTTTATGTTAGTCTTTTTAAACTTCGTAGAAATAATTCAAGATAGTGTGTGATATTGATAATGTAAATACTTACCTTCAAATGCACCAAAAAGCATCAGAAAAAAGGTGCTTTTATTGTATGACACAAGAACAGAAATGGAATGTATCATGTATAAGCCCTTCTTATATTCATTGCCCGCAACAATATCATCGCTTGCTCAAACATCACGGTTTTGGAAGTGAGGCTTTTGCCACGTGAAAAGGAATTGTTGGATTACCCTTTTGTTAGAGTGCTTATGGGAATTGGAAAACTTTGGCCGTCCTTTCAATTAATTGCTTAAGAGATACTGTGCTTGGAATTATGGGAGAGCTATTTGCTTAGGAATGCAGATAAACTTTGGCATGCAATTAGAGTTTGATACAATCAAAACATACAATAAAATATATGAAAGTCATTAACTTTTGAAAGTCAAATCCACTAGAACCGGAAAACCTCATTGTTAGCTCATAAATTAAAATAAATAAATAAATAAAATAGTGTTCAATTCAACTTCTAAAATTTTATATTCTTTTTTGTCGAGTAGAATTTTATAAATCTAAAATAAAATTTGAGAATAGGTTGAGAGTAAGGGATATGTAAAGTCATAAAATAGAAGAAGAACTTAAAAATTCAAATTGGTAGAGTTTCATGTTGATAATTTATTATAAAAAACAAGACTAAGACAATAGAAAATTGAGGGAAATAATAAAACAAGAGGTGTTTCTCTTATTTTTTAATGTGTAGAATTCTTCATGCAATCTCTCTCTCTCTCTCTCTCTCTCTCTCTCTCTCTCTCTCTCTCTCTCTCTCTCTCTCTCTCTAACTCTCTTTGTGTGTGTGTGTGTGTATTTGAGGCACTAAATGATAAATATGACTAATTGATACATTAAATAATAATATAATTAGAGATTGAGTAAACCTTAATTATAATAACTAATAAATTAATTAAAGATATTTCATAAACATTCACACATAAATAGATATTTATAACACATATGGGAGCTAAAAAATTTTGGTTAGTGGCAAAAAATTTTTGGACATATACATAATAATATAAGCTCTAGTAACAAAATGAAAATATAAGTTTTTTTCTAATTTTATTAAATAAAAAATCAAAATGCAATTATTACTCTATTAAATTACACAAGAGAGAGTTAAAATTTATACTAGTTTTAAAAAGTCACATTTTCTAAAAAAGAAAAAGATAGATCGTAATTTAAGAGGGGTCAATAACAATGTCTTGAAAAGGTTATAAATACTTTTCTTTCATTTTATCAATAGATCAATGGATGAACTTTTTGGGTTTAAAGGGGTGACAACCCTCAACCATGTACATGGCTTCGTCTTTGCATATCATATATTTTTATTATATTAAATTATTTAATAAAATATTTATTATTATGGTAATAATGATATTATTATCATTAATTATTCATTCTTCATTTTATTGCTATATTATTTTAATGGCAAATGCTAATCATTGCCTCATGGTGATAATTCAGCAATAATTACTAATCCTCAACTAATAACATTTAAGATCGCAATGGAAAAACTAACATGAATTGGTTTGAGTAGAAGAAATTTGAGCATTTTAAGCAAAGTATCCTAAATTCAATTCAAGCCTTATAGATAGAGGAAACTTAGTTAAGAGAGATATTTGTCTTTGGTGCCCGAGAGTACCTCAGGGGATCAATTTATCATGGTTTGGGTGGAAATGCCTTGGTGCAAACTAAAAATGGTTGTGTGGCATTTAGGGAGAAGTTTGATTCCCCCTTTCACAACACCCCTCCTCAATTTAAAATTCCCTTGTATAAAAAAAACTAAAAAAAATTGCAATGGAATCTTATTTAATATTTTTGGTTCCTAATTTTCATAATATAATTAATTACAGAGGAGAAGTGAGATATAGAAGAAGAGAAAGACATTAATCAATGCATTTTTTACTAAATTTTTCTCCTTTATTTTTATTTTTTCTTCTTTTTTCCTCAAACTGACATCTTTTTTCCTCCTCTCCAAGCAAAAATGACCGCTAAATCTTAGATGATTTTTTTTCTTTTCAATGTTTTGCATAGAATTGAATTTTAGATGGTAACGCCAATATTGTGGTAGATATCAAGTAACACTAATACAAATTTTAGTGTATAAATAAGTGATAGCATAAACACCTCTTTTTTTAATCTTTGTTTCAAATTCACATTGATTGGATTTTTTTTTTTGGACTATTTTGAATTTTGAGAATGTTGTTGTCACATTTATCAACTTTTGTTTGTGAGGATGTCATCTTTTTGTAAAAAAGATTTAGATTATGGATAATGTTGATTTCAATTTTGAATTCTAGTTTTAAATTGTTTTTAAACTGAGAATGAGCCGAGTGATGATTAATTTTTTATTGGAGATAATTGCGCAGACATAAAGCAAGAAAAGGATGAAGGAAAAATATAAAGAAATAAAAAAGGAAAATCAAAAGAGAAAAAGGAATAGAAAATGTGTTAATATTCCAGTCTGGAAAATTAGAAAAAAGAGAAAGAGAAACAAATGAAAAATATACTAATTTTCCTTTTCCTCTCTTTTATTAATTACATTATTAAAAATAAGAATAAAATAATAAATATAGTTTCGATAATAATTAAATTATTATTAATTACGAATTAGTAATTAATGCTTAACCATTATCCTAGAAGGTGATTATTAACATTTATCAATTTTAATATACCAAATATAAGAATGAAATGGAATGGGACACTAAGTACATTTAAGTAGATATTATGCTTCCACATGAATCACTATCCTCCCATTCCATTTAGGATTAAAAATAAGTGCAATAGGAATTACTTTCTACATTTCTTCAATTTTTTAGAATTTTATTTATTTCATTTCTCATCGTATCAAATTCTATTATACATAAAATGATCATTTTATTTTATATATATTTAGTAGCAAAATTATATGGATTTTAATGATGATATATATTCTCACCAAAATTTTTAAAATTTTATATAACATTATACATATTATTTAAAATATTCAATTAATTTAAAATTTTTATTTATACCAAAAATATTAAAATATATTCGCTCTGCTAATTTTCAAATCCAGTTTCCTCCGCCATTTACATCCTTACCCCTCTTCTTATTTCATCCGACCAAATCGAACGTAATACAAGTCGTCACTCTGGAAATATGTCTTCCACCGGCACTCATTATTGTCCACCTAACTTCCATTTGGTTGGCTAGCCTTTCCTGTCATCAATGACTAGGTAACATCTATTTTTGCGCATTGAATCAGAAACTCTCATGCATGACGAGGACACTATCTACATCTACAGACATCATTCCTCTGTTCTTTCGTTCTCAACATGAAATCCGCCATGTTGTCTCTTGATGAATTTTTCCAGAGAATGTTTAAATGGTATGAAGTGGTAGTAAAGTGATATAGATATATACATATATAAAGCGAAAATGCTGTAGTTTGTTATTTGAATTGAAACAATATCTATATGCAAATGTCTTAAAATCTGTACTACGCAGGAATAACAGAGAATAATACAAATTGAAAGATAAAATAAGAAAATATATTATAGATATGTATAATCATTTGCATGCAAACGAGATGGAAATGAGAAACGAGGGCTTCGCTGCAAAGTTCTTCGCCTTTAAGATAATCTTCGTGAGCAATCAAGCACGGTAAAATCGTTCTGTAAAAGAAAATGGTGTGTCTCATGTAAGAATAAAGGCTGAAAATTCTCTAAATTTAGGATCAAAATACCATTAAGAATATACAAAATTAGGTTTTCATCAAAGACTGATTAGTAATCAATAATGGCAAGTTCACTGATGATTAATTTGATATCGTATAAACATTTTAGACACAATTTTTGTTCCCTTTGTGCTCAGTTGAATATGTATTTTAGAACCATAACTTTTGATCGAGATTTGTTGGCATTCAAAATTTTAAAAGATGTAGCAGGTTAGTAGAAATATGAGTAATAAAAGATAAATTAAGAGAAGATATAATAGTAATATGAAGTAAATGACCGCAATATTTTGAATCAATTTTTATTGGTTGAGGTAAAGAATTATCAATATATCCCATTAAACCAAACTATTAAAAGACAAGTGAATTGTATATATTGGGCATTGTGCATGTTTGTCTAGAGTAAGTCTGAAAGAACTGACAGTAAAAAGTTGTGGGGAAGCTATGCCATTAAAGGGCATGGAAGTGATGAACGGTTGGGCAATCATAATTGGAAAAGTGAGAGTAGAAAAAAAGTTAGATCTTAATTGTTGGGTTTTCAGAGCTCATGATAAATATATTGAAACAAGTACACGTAGGAATAATAAAGGATAATACACTTTTAAGGATAAAGTAAGATAAAATTTAAATATTCTCTTCATCATCCCATTTTTATTTTTTTATTATTATTAATTAATTTTACACATGTTAAGAAAGTAATTTAATTTATTTATTTTTAGTAAACTTTATAGAATTATCTTTTATACGTAAAATTCAAATTAAAAATAGAGAGAGAAAAAAATAAATGCATATTAATTAATAGTATAAAATAATAAAATATTTATTAAAAAAATGATAAATTTAAAAAATATTTAATATTTTATTAGAATTAGAATACTAAAGTGACAAATAAAAAAATAAAAAAAATTTCAAAATGCTATGAAAGAAGTAATAGATAAGATATTGAGATATGCTGTGAAAACATACCACGGATGAAATTAAATTTGTTGGAATTCTTTCTCTTCAGGAAGGAATGATTAGTACGCAGATGATAAGCATAAAATGATAACCCCGGTGAGGGTACTTGATCGTGAGACCATTTGCTTCAAAATGGGAACTTTAAATTGCACTCGTGGATAAGACGCTAGAAACGGTCAGTGTTACAGTTTTAACCCAAATGCTGTGTATGTTGCTCCCATATACCAACCACAGATAATAAAATAAAATGAAATAAATTATCTCTTTAGAGAGAAGGCTCAGAATAGAAAAAAAATTAACGAAAACCATTGGAGGGATCTATTTGAGAAAACTAAACTAATATAGAAATATAATCTTCTAAGCTAGTATTTGAGAAATACGAGTGATCTATTTCAGAAAACTAAACCAATATAATCTTCAATTTTTTTTATTAGCTTTTTTTTTTAACTTGCTCCAAACAAGTTGTAAATGTATTAAAGTAAATTGTAGTGGCTCCTATTGTAATATTATTCCTATTCAGGCTAGTTTCTCATTGAATAAGGGTTGTTACTTCTCTAATAAGTCTTTTTGAGCAAAAAAAAAAAAAAAATTCAATCTCTTCAAATTTTTATGAGTGTGGGAATTTAGAATAGAGATAGTTAAAAAAATCATTTTTGTATTGAGATATTAAGGTTTTATTTCAAATAATAGATAATTAATTTATAATTTATTAATCTGATCAATAAGTTATGAACTAACTTTTAAAGATATTTTTTGCATTCAGTTATTGAAAAAAATAAATCTTGATATAAAAAATTATTTTAAATAACTTATAAGATATTACTTGTTCAATTTTTTTCAAATATATTCTTATTCTTTTAATTAATTTACTATCCATGCTCTTTACTATATAATGTCATAAAATATAATTAATTTAATTTTAACTTGATTATATCCTTATTTCAAACTATATATATATACATATATAAATAAATATGTAATGTAATAAATATAATTAGTTATATTTTATGTTATTATAATTTTTCTATAAATAATAATAAAATAAAAATCATGTAAATAAATAAATGTGTAAGTTCATAAAATATAATTAATTAAATATTAGATATTAATTTTTATTTTGAGTACCTTAATTGTGTTAATATATATATATATATATATATATATATATATATATATATATATATTTAGATAAATATGAATGATTTTAATTTATATATCCATTTCTATTAATATGTCTTTTTATATCATTTTATAATTTCAATTAATTCAATAGTTAATTTTATGAAATACTTCTTACACAATTAGCTAACTTATTAACTATCAATTATTCACTAACTTATTAGCCTATTAGCTATTTGCGCAAAATAGAATTTAAATTTTAGTTAAAAAAATTGTGGATCTCAAAATAAAAGATTGTACCTTTTTCTCTTCAAGTGTGAAAGAAATTAACAAGAAAAACAAATTCAAATTCTAAAACTTAAAATTAAAATAGAAAATTAAAATATTGTGTCTTTGTCTCTCTAAAAGTGAAAGTTATTAACAAGATAAGAAATTATGGGATGCAAATTTTTTTTAGTACAAGTGCAATGTTTAATGTGGGGAAGAGAAACTCTACTGAGACCTTGTGGAATTACTTAAGACACACTCATAAGATAAAAAGGTAAGAATGACAATAAAAAAGTTGTGGAGTTAAGAAAAAAACAAATATTGTTTGATTTTGGTTAATTATTTTGCCCACGGATTCTTTTTTCCACCAACAGGTTCCCATTTCCTTCGAAAGCAGAGAATCATAAGCCAATGTATGAATAATGGTTACTCACAACATTGGTCATACAAAAGCCTCAAAGAAATACGTAGATACCTACGGTATGAGAGACCTGCGATTTCTTAATCAGAATCTTTTCTTTCTCAGTGGTGAATGGATCCATTTCAACCAGTAAAACCGTTTTAGAATCTGTAAAAGATAATTATGATGCTGTGGAAAAATTTAATGATTCAATCAAATGGAAGATAGTGGAGATAAGCACCTAGGCCTCCTTCTAGGATCTTTCCCTCCGACAAGAAGAACAAAAATCTTCCTTTGTGTCCCTCTAATCCATGTGAAACTAAGAAAAAATATTTTATACTTAACACCGAAAGGGTCTCGTATATATTCTTTTACTTTTCTTCTCCGCCGCTAAGCTCAAATTCTTAGCTAATATTCGGCATACTGCTTTACTCCACTTGTATATTTGATTATTCTTTTCAATCCATAGTTATTAAATCTAGATCGACCAGACCGATTGAATTGATAAATTAATGAACCAGTGGTTGATTTAGTTTTGTAAGTGAAATGATTAAAAATTGATTCAATTAATAAAAATTTGGTTCAATTGGTGATTTTTAATTAATCCAATTGAATTGCTGTATTAAATTGAATAGTTAACTTTTAATAGAAAATTCTAATTTATCTAAGATTTTGTGTAACATTAAGTTATTTTTTTTTATCATCATGTTTTAATAAACTATAATGTGAATTTATTATTATTTTATTTAGTGAATGTATTTTTTAATTATTTTTTATATTGTTATATTATAAGTAATTGCTTTAATAACCTATTGGTTAAACCAATGACCCAATGAACCAGACCCGGCTGATTTAACATTTGGTTTGGTTTTAATAACTATAAATAAAACTTTCAACAGCAGCCAGCAGCCATGATAAGACAGAAAGTAGCAAATTTTAGGCGCATAAGGAATCCATTCCAAGAGTGCGAGGCTAAGCAATTCTGAGCCTTTGAGAAACATCTTCAGAGAGAAAGTTCCCCCCACCCCCAATTATAAATAATAAGTTCAATCTACTGAACCAGGCAAGTCTAAACAAGCTACACAACCGATCACTTAAAAGCTGGTTCAATTCAAGGTTCATAAATATGAGAAAAATACTACAATATCCCCTCATCTTCATTCTGTTGCTCAACATCCTTACGTATTCGGCTTGTGCAAGAACAGTCACTGAGAGAGATAGAGAATTTAGGACCTCCAAGAGGGAAAACCAACATAAACGTAAGCAATTACAAACATTTTGTTTTCTATTTTTCTCTTTTGATTTTTACATGTTTGTCATTTACTACATGAAATCAACAAGACCTGTGTAATTGTACTTAACATTTTCATCTGATTTCTTGCATGGAAAAATTGGAACTGCATTGAACAAGCACAATGTTTTTTTATTGCAAACAATTGTTTGGGGATGTGCAGTTATCTACGGTATGATCATGGAACCAAGCAAACAAGGAAATCGAAGAACTATTCCAGGATTGCATGTAGTTAAGCACATTAAGCTTTCAGAGGCAAAAGCAGTTTATGGCGGCGCAAATGACATAAGGCGTCCCCGTAATGGTCATAATGGAGCAAACTCCATTTCAGTCAAAAGCTCATCTTTGCTTATGGCAGGGCTCAGGCATCTGGTTTTAGGATTGCTTCTCTGGATTTGCTTCTTTTAAATGTCAAGTTCCGAATGTTTGTTTCATACTAAACGTTGTTGTGCATGTAAGCTACCGCCGTTGCTTGGAGTAAGTGCAAGCAACAAGCAAATATGTCTAAAATCTTGGCTGAATCCTGTGGCACTGTTGTCTTAATGTTGCTTTGTATTTAAGCTGAATGTTGTTTCATATTAAAACCACGACTACAGCTATTAATTTGCAGCTGAATTAGAAAAATGGCAAGTGTTTGTAATTTTATTTTTCATTCACGCAAGTGTTTGTAATTGCTTACGGGCAAATGTGCGTTGTGTATGTATGAAGTTTGGTTTCTAATAGCTCGGCATAAGTTAAATCAAGCTTGTCAGTTTTCAAGTCTCAACCTTTAATTTTAAACCACTTCTAGTATGTGTGGATAACACCATCAGCAATGCCAGTCAGAGCTCGGTAGCATTTTGATTACAAATTTTAGTGTATTAACTTCAAAATCAGAACTCACCTAAATAATTCTGAGTACAAGCAACTCGAGTATCAATAGCTTGGTTGACCAATTATATATGTGAATCTTCATATGAAAAAAAACATAGCAAGTACACAGAAGAAAACAAACACCATAGATTGTGAATTACATGGACAAGGTTTAAATTTGATTCTTAGGATATTTCATAGCTGTAAAAATCTTATTGAGATATTCCCAGACCAGCAAACAGATGATGAGCTCATATTTAACTTTTGGACAGATCTTCTTATCATACTTAGATTCGGAAAACATCTGTTTGAAACCTCTCATCATACAATCTCCAGTGGCCATACCTCTCTGTGTGGAAGACGGACCTGGGGATGTAGAAATTTGGCTTTTTAATTTCTTTCAAATGCTCCAAATTGGATGATGCATTTGCAATGTCTCTGCTTGTTAAGTTGGCACAACCAGACAAATCCAAGTACTCGAGTCTCGGACAGCCCCTACATATCGAATTGAGGCCTTTAGCCGACAGCTTGACAAACCTAAGCTCAAGCCATTCTAGGCGAGGCATATAATTTGCAATAGCAGCAGCTTCAGAATCCCCGTCCTGTGGACAAGCATTTAGGTACTCACTAGGAACAACTCGTAAATGCTGGGAAGGATCAAGCCAATTCATCAAATTTCGCTTCAGAACCTTAAGATTTGGGCAGTTTCTTCCAATCAACACCAATGACTTATTGGATATTTCATAACAGTAGCTTATGTCCACTTCCCTGAGCTTTTGGCACGTAAAAGCTATTTTAGAAATTGAGTCATCAGTAACATGCGGGCAGCTTCTGATTGACAGGACTTGAAGGTTGGGACACCTGAAATGAATTACATGATACACAAAACTAGCAACAATAATAACCAAACAAGAACAAAATATTAAGCTTGAACATGTAACCATCGTAATCTAAGGCTATGATCAAATATGACATTCTCAAAGCAACCACCACCTAAAAGTCCAATTACAGCAAACCCAATTCCATAGAACAGCGTCCTACTTCCTGTGGCAACTACAAGAACCAAAAGAAAAGGCAAAAAAATATTGAAATGATTAGCATATCCCCAAATTTCAACAATGAATCTTCATTCCCCACGCGGAACGATTCACAGCAGAAAAACTTCAGAACCAATTATCTCTGTACCATTTGTAATCTACCGTTGAGACCAAAATAAATCATATATTGAAATTGGCACCAAAAGTTTATACCTTTCAGCGACAAAACTGAGAGCTCCGTCAGAGCAATGTCTCACGCAAATATCCGTGAGAAATCCATCGCTCCATTCGACGACAGATCGAAGCATGGTATCAATCCTCCTCTCGAAATCGGCGAACCACCACTTAGGCAACTCGGATGGGGAGTCGAAGTGAGTCTCGAGGTTGAGGACGGAGTGAAGAGACGGGTCCTTGAACGCCTGGAGCCACGACTTGCAGACAAGCATTATTCCTCGCCATCGATCCTCCGAGGAGAGGCGAGAGAGAATGTTAACGAGACATTCGTGAGTCAATTCGGCCCAGTCTGCAACGAGTCCTGAGTCGGTGGGGTTTTCTTGTTCAGATTCCATTTGGAAAATGAAGCAGCTGCCTGGAATAGCTCCCCAGCAGCTATGGCAATAATGGGTAAGATTTGCTCGGCGGTTGGAACTTCGCCCCAAGACCAAATATGGTAGTTTTTCTTATTTTTGGTTGTTGGATATTGAGCTTTCTTACCGTAATGCGTTTGCATAGAAAATATCAGTATAATCTAGGTGTATGGATAAATTAATTTGGGGTTTTCTCATGTAAGTAAATAAAAAAATTGACACTAAAATTTTTCAAGGGCAAGCTCAAGCAGATTTTACCTGTGAAAAAAAAAATTGTTTAACCATATATATTTGTTATAAATTATTTTTCATTATTTATATTTTAGGATATTTCTTCAATACACTTTCAAAATAAGATGTATAGATATGATCATTACAAATCTTATGTGATTTTTCATAAAATTCACAATACTTTATATAAAATTTACAATTTTTTCATAAGATTTCTCAATAAGGCCTCAAGTTTTCGTAGTGGAGGATCACTATTTTATATCACAATATTTATAGATAAAATATTATAAAATCTTATAAAAAATTATGAGTTTTATGTGAATAGTTACATTTCATATAATTTATGTTATATAAAAATGTTACAAGTTTTATTAAATTTTTTCATAAAATTCATAAAAAGTCATATCAATACAATTTTTTTATGTTATATTGAAACAAACCTTTTTATAGTGTTCTTTACTATTAATTTGTTCGTTATTAAAATATTAAATTTTAGTCCCTCAATTTTAAATAAAATTTATATGCCCTTATTTGAATTATTTTAACCCTTTCTAATTGTAGTAAATGAATCAACTAATAGTTTTATTATATAAGACCAATTCTATTTAAGGGTGCTTAATAGGCTCAAGGGTCGTGAGCCTAGCAAATTAGTCCATAGGCTTTTTGCGAACTGAATTTATCAAAAAATAAGTTTGCTAAAAAGTGGGCTTAAATGAGTCAAGTTCATGTGAATTGAATCCGTATAAACTATGAGCTGACCTGTGAGTCAACTATTTTTTAAGGTAAAAAAGAACTGATGAACGAGCTTGTAACACAGATTGGCCAAGGCAAAATAGGCCTACCTTAATAGACTAAGTTTAAACAAGTTTGACCTAAGAGGACTTTAACCTAATTTGGTTCACTTAGCTCATTAAGCATCCTTAGTTCAATTGTTTGTATCTCTAGAACATCAACAATAGTTACTGCACTAAATCCAATTCTATTTCACATGCATAATAGTAAAAATCTTTAATATTTGAATAATATGTGTAAATCTATAAAGCCAATCAGCTTGTATTGACAATAATGACATGTTCAAGATGTTAATATTCTTAATGATATACTGAAATTCAATATTTTTTATGAGAAATTTTTTTCATATTCTAAATTCAAACATAAAATTGGTGTATTGAATAATTTACTATTCCTATTATAAAAAAATGTTCAAGTTATTAGGTAAAGTATAGTAATAAAATATTATAGTAATTTGTACGAGACCTTAGGTTAGAATATTGTGATATTATTGAAAAATAAAAATGTACATGTTTAAAGCTTTTTATACACCATATATATTCATTTTCATTTTATCGTCAAGATGCATTAATTATAAAAATCAATGTTTTAATTTTTAAAATTTATACTATTTATTAAATCAAAAACAAGAATAATTCAAAATTAAATAACTTAATTGAAACTAAATCAAAATTATAATATAAACTAAAAATTTTAATATATAACAATTTGTTAAGGGGAAGATTAAGGGTAGAATTGAGTTAAGTCAAGTTAAGTTTTGACTTGATCGAACATGATTTGACAAACAATTGCAGAAGTTCAAATTATAATAAAAAAACTAGCTTATGCTCAATTCAATTTGAAATAGTAAAGGTCAATAATAATGAAAAAATATTGTCAATCTATGAATAAACTCCATGCTTAATTTGAATTTGATTGGATAGTTAATTTGTCATTTTAGTATAGAATATAATTTTATATTAAATATGCAAAACTAAAAATAAATTAGTTAAAAATAAAACTAAAATCCTATCAACATTTACAAATTAGATGCAAATAAAATCATGATTTTGTTAACATTAATACTTAATAAAAAAAATTAGAGCTGAGTGTTAGTATTTTCTTTATATATATATATATATATATATATATATATATATATATATATATTAATAAGTTAAACGAGTTAAGCAAAGATAAACTATATTTGGCTCAAATTGTTAAATGAGCTAAGTTCTCTACTTGTACAAGATAAAAATGAGTCATAAGGTAAACTAAACCAAGCTATTCTCAAGTTGAACTCACTGAGCAACTAAGTAGCTCAACTCAAGTACTACCCTTAAAGAAGATGTTCTGAGTTCCAAGGGTGGAAGTGTAAATAAAGTGATGAATTCCTTAAAAGTAGTTTAAAGGAAGAAAAAGAGTAAGCAAAGTTAAAATTGCTGAATATAGCAATAAAAGATAAGAATGCAATGTGTAACCTTCTCTCTATCGGGTAATGGATGGGATAATATTTATAGGTGTTATAAAAGGTTATGTGGAAAGCATGTAAGATTAATAACAATTTTAGTATAAGCTAGCAAAGTTTGCTAACTTGATGGTAGATAGATAGTGTGATCGAATGCAAAATAATGGAAATCAAGGATATAGATGATTTTGTGAAACCATATATGGTTAAGGTTTATTTGTTTGTAGGTAAATGAGTGTTTGAAGAGTCATTACAATCCATCATACTCACCTTAACACAAAGAGCTTGCATCAAAGAGTTATATGCTTGATATGCTTGACGCTCTTATATATCGAGAGTAAAACTTTGACTCTAATCTAGCCATGTCACGTTTAAGAGAATTCCCAATGTGATGGTGGAGAAAAAGGTTTCCATTCTCTATAACTAAAGAGATTCTTACCTTAAGATTACTATTTGACTTTAGGCCTTCTTAAGACTCTACTTGTACAAATCATTATGGCATCTTGTACCTGTGGTAGCTCAATTGTTTTGGTACCTTTTCCTTAAATTAGCATAAAATAGGCCTCTTATGTAATGAATTACTTTCAAGCCTCTTTTGAGTTGCACTTTTATGCTAATTTTATACTTTGTATTTGTGAAACCCTTAAGTTGGAACCAAGAGAAACATGGTTCTATAAAAAATAATCCTTGACTCAAACCATGATTTTAGCCTTGCAAGAGTATCAACACAATTAATAATAATAAATTATCATAAAATTACATTTATATATACATAAAAGTATTTAATTTTTTATCAAATGATCTTATAATCTTTTAAGTTCTTAATTCAAATTACCACAAAAAATCTAACCTAATTTTCTTATTTTATGATTTTCATTTATAAAGTTAAAGGTAATTTTTTATTACTTAGAATATTAAACCTTAAATATGTATATAATTTTAAGCAAAAATAATATTAGTTTATAAATAATAGTAACTAAAAAAAAACCTATTAAATTTTGCAAACTTGACCGATTGGCACAATTTTAATTGGTTCATCATTGGTTTACTAATTTTTTAAACACTATTTTTAAAAATTAATTAGTAGATTGATTATATAATCAGTTTATAATTTTTATAGTTAAACCAATTTATCCAATTCAATTTTTAAAACATTAATAAAAATCAACATTCGTTATTAACTTGTTTAGTATCTAATGATTTTTCCTGAGATGGATCATCTTGGGAGTTGAACCCAAAGGAACCTATATGCTCAATTTTTAGTGGCTTTTCAAGTTAGAATTAGAAATTTCATCAGATAACCGGAGGTCCACATGCAACGTGAACCACAATTAATAGCAAAGGAAGAAGCTATCTTTACTCTTCAATTCATCTGCTTGCTAAAGAGTGTATTTGGATATGTTTTTGTTTTTATGTTTTTAAAAACTGTTTTTAAAAATTATTTTTTTATTTTTAAAAACTATTTTTAGATTGAAGAAAAACTAAGATTAAAGAGTGATTGATATTATAAATAAAGAAATATTTCACTTAATTACAAAATTAACATGTAGAATAAGAAAATAAGTTTAGAAAATAACTAAAAGTTATTTCTGTTTTCTTTTTTTAAAATTACACATTTAGAAAATAATTTTTAAAAACAGAATCTGAAAACAACTTGTCAAACAAGTTTTCCTATTTTTAAAAATAGAAAACAAACAGATCCTAACATTCTGTTTGCTTCAAATATTATACCTTCGAAAGAATTATCATGAAATATGCCGGAGACCATATGGAAGTTATGGCCAATGGTTTTAAGACAGAACATAGAGACATAATCCGAGCTAGTAAACATATAAAGTTATTCTAGGAGCAAAGCATATGGAATACACATCCCTTTTTGCTACTGCTTGTGACCACAGGTTTGCTCCGTTGACCAAAATGACAACACCAGCTACTGCTAACTGCATAAGTGGAAGACAACGCTGTTGATGCTAATTGGGTCTTAGTCACCATTGCTTTTGGATGCTTGGGGGATTTATATCCTTTCGAGTTAGTTTCGTATATGACAGAGTAACCTTTAATATTTTAAACCACTTCGAGTATGTGTGGAGAACACCATCAGCAATGCAAGTCAGAGTCAGTAGCATTTTGACTACAAAATCTAGCGTATTAACTTCAAGGTCCATAATCAGAACTCACCTAAATAATTCTGAGTTTCTAACAAGCAGTTCAAGTATCAATAGCTTGGTTCACCAATTATATATGGGAACACGAGAAAATGATCTTCATATACAAAAACATAACGAGTACACAGAAGAAAACAAACACGATAGATTGTGAGTTACATGGACAAGGTTTAAATTTGATTCTTAGGATATTTCATAGCCGTAAAAATCTTACTGAGATCTTCCCAGACCAGCAAACAGAGGATGGCCCCATATTTAACTTTTGGACAAACCTTCTTATCATACTTGGATTCGGAAAACATCTGTTTGAAACCTCTCATCATAAAATCTCTGGTGACCATACCTCCCTGCGTGGAAGACTGATCTAGGGATTAAAGGTAGAGATAAACCAAGTGATTCACAAATGACTTATAATTTAACTCGTTAAAAACCTAATTTAACTTAGTTATTTAATTAAATAAATTAAACCTAAACTAATATATTGACCTATTTATTAAATAGGCCTAACCTACTTAACTTTAAACTTAACTTATTAATTTATTAAACCAACCTATTTAACTAATACAGCATTTTAATATAATCTATTTAAATTAATTAACTAGTTACATTATAATTATTATCCTTTTATCATTGCATTTTCATTTCCTTTTTCAATTTAGTTATTAGTATTCTCAAATTTAAAATTTGTAAATAATAAATTTATATTATTATATTATCTTAATTTTTTATTTTAATTAAATATAATTATAATTTTTTATATTAAATTGTTAAAACTTCTATATAAGTGGAGATAAAATTTTATTCAATATCTTATTTATTTAACAATTTTTTACTAAATAATTTATTTAAGACATATATATCTAAATTTATAAATATATTAATAATTTATTTAAATTTTAATAATTAGACTTGAATAAACCAACAAATTAGGCTAGGCTTTTCAAATTTTATAAATAAACCCAATTAAAATAAAATTTTGATATATAAATAGATCGCAAATTAGACTTAGGTCAATAAATTTTGAAATAAGCCTAATCTATTTATCTCAAAGCTTGACTTGACGATTTATTTCTTTTTTTTATTATTATTCAAACTTGACGACTTATTTCTGCCCCCGATTTGAGGATGTACAAATACGGCTTTTTAATTTCTTTCAAATGCTCTCCAAATTGGATGATGCATTTATAACGTCTCTGCTTGTACAGAGGGCACAACCAGACAAATCCAAGTACTCGAGTCTCGGACAGCCCCTACATGTCGAATTGAGGCCTTTAGCCGACAGCTTGACAAACGCAAGTTCCAGCCATTCTAGGCGAGGCATACAATTTGCAATAGCAGCAGCTTCAGAATCCCCATCTTGTGGACAAGCATTTAGGTACTCATGAGGAACAACTACTAAATGCCGGGAAGGATCAAACCAATTCATCAAGTTTCGCTTCAAAACCTCAAGATTTGGGCAGTTCCTTCCAATCAACACCAATGACTCGTTGGAGATTTCATAACAGTAGCTTATGTCCAATTCCCTGAGCCTTTGGCACCTAAAAGCTATTTTAGAAATCGAGTCATCAGTGACATGCGGACAGCTTCTGATTGACAGCACTCGAAGGTTGGGACACTTGAAATGAATTACATGATACACAAAACTAGCAACAATAATAACCAAACAAGAACAAAATATTAAGCTCGAATATGTAAACCCCCTAATCTAAGGCTATGCTCAAATATGATATTCTCAAAGTAACCACCAGTAGAAATTCCAATTACAGCAAGCCCAATTCCATAAAACAGTGTCCTCCTTCCTGTCGCAACTACAGGAACCAAAAGAAAAGGCAAAAAATATTGAAATCATTAGCATACCCCCAAATTTCAACAATGAATCCTAATTCCTAACGCAGAACGATTCAACGCAAAAAAATTCAGAACCAATTATCTTTGCACCATTGTAATCTACCCTTGAGACTAAAATAAATCAGATACTGAGATTGGCACCGAAAGTTTATACCTTTCAGCGACAAAACCGAGAGCTCCGTCAGAGCAATGTCTCACGCGAATCTCCGTGTGAGATCCATCGCTCCATTCGACGACAGATCGAAGCATGGTATCAATCCTCTTCTCGAAATCGGCGGACCACCAGTTAGCCAATTCGGAGGGGGACCACCAGTTATCCAATGCCGGGTGAGGGGAGTCGAAGTGAGTCTCGAGGTTGAGGACGGAGTGAAGAAACGGGTCCTTGGACGCCTGGAGCCACGACTTGCAGACAAGCATTATTCCTCGCCATCGATCCTCCAAGGAGAGGCGAGAGAGGATGTTAACAAGACAATCGTGAGCCAATTCGGCCCAGTCTGCACCGAATCCTGACTCGGGGTGGTTTTCTTGTTCAGATTCCATTTAGAAAATGGAGCAGCTGCCTGGAATGGCTCCCCAGCAGCTGTGGTAATATTGAATAAGATTCGCTTGAAAATTGAAAGTCGCCCCCAATCCGAATATGGCAATTTTTTTTTTAGTTTTTTAGGTAGTTGGACATAGGGCTCTCTAACCACGATACCTTTGCATAGAAAATTAATCTATCTATACTACTTATATTATATTATCATACTATATTTAGAAACGAAGGTTTTTTTTTTTGGGCATTTTTTGTTGGGACACGTGTTGAGCTGTAAAAAAATCTATTAATTATAATTATATATTAGATGTAATTTTGGGCTCTTAGCATTTCTTAGTCCAAAAATATCTTTGTACACATAGTTATCACTTGTCAAATTTAACACACGAGGCATTTCTCATCCTTTTCTCTATGCACGTAGTTTTCCCTTGCCAAATGGAGCACTTATAAGGCATCTCTGACCTTTTCTTCTTCCTTCTTTGTTGTCGACAATGGATTTCATTATTTGTTAATCTCGACTAGCTTCTTCTTGCTTTGATGATTTGCATTCTTCACCTCTATCATGCTTGCTTCACCTTCACTCTTCTTCCATGCTATTCTTCCTCCATCTCTACCTTATTTACTTGAAGGTCAGTTCACCCTAATTTAATCTTTTAGTTTTATTTTTTTCTATAATCCGTTGGCTGAGTTTGATTTGTCCCTTAATTTTTCTTTTCCTTTCACATGATTGTTAAATCACTTATAGGTCATCTGTATTCTCTACAAAGTCAATTCACCCTGATTTAATCTTTTGGTTCTATTTTTTTCCTGTAATCCCTTAGCTAAATTCAATTTATCCCTTTATTTTTCTTTTCCTTACACATGATTGCTAAATCACTTATGGATTATCGACATTGTCTACAAGGTTAGTTCACTCTAATTTAATCTTTTAGTTCCTTTTTTTATTTTTTCCCTGTAGTCCCTTGGCTGAGTTCAATTTGTCTCCTTATTTTTCTTTTCCTTCCACATGATTGTAAAATTGCTTATGGATCATCTATATTCTCTACATTCCTTTAATAAAAAAGAATGGTATTTAGCCATACATAAACACAAGTGTGTGTTTCCCCTTTTTACTTGAATTTTAGATCAAAGGGTATTATTTATATACGAGCATATTAGGTAACATAGACTTTCTGTTTTGATTGTTAAAAATTTGTAATTATCTAATGTGGTTAATATATTTCTTGATATAAAAAATAAGTGGATTAGTTGCACATTAGGTAGCATGCATAATTATTTATTTGGGATCTGCATAATGTTGTTAGCAAAGAAACCAATCTTAAATGTGTTATTCAAAGTTTTTCTAATGCGTGCATAACCATTTGTGATAGTCTAATATGTTCTGCCTTTTTTTAATGATACTCCACTCAGTCAACACCATACTCTTTTTATACCATCTTTTATTGAGTGTGGAGAGTGTTTTATAAGTTAAACCTTATTGTACTTCACTAATTGTTGCTAAATTTAAGTGCTAACTTTCCAAGACCCATTTTAGTGAGCAGAACGTTTATGATAGAGCCGTACCTTAATAAGTGTAATTGTTTCACAACCACCATTACCATAGAGCATATCTTATTGAGTGTGATAAAGTTAGGAAGGGAAAAAATATTATCTAAGGAAATTTAAAATAAAGTGAGCTATTGTTTTGGTTTTTGTTATGTAAACTTCAAATTCAAAAGAGTGTATAGGTGTTGGATTTATATCATCTTCTTTATTTTTTAGGAATAGCTTTCCCCTTATTTTTCATGTTTGTTTAGCCACTTAACTTCACACTTTGAAGGCATCTTCTTTTGAGTTTAAACATTATTATTTACTTGAAGTTGGTATGGTTGGCAATCACTTATCCCTATCTTCTCTGTAATGTGTTTGATGCTTGGTTGGCTAAAATTATTAGAGATGATGTACAGAAGGTAAAAGAGAATCATGTTTTTTTTTTATCAAATTTGAAATCATGTATGGTTCAATAGGTTATATATTTAGGTTTACATATTAAAGGGTTTGTGAGGTCTTACAAATGTTCTTCATGAACCTTTTTCTATTTTTCATGGTAAAGTTATTATATTGAATAGGTTTCAACTTTACACTCCATCTAAAGATGACTATAGAGAAAGTATTTTGGCATTTTTGCAAGCAAACTTCCTTGGTTGAATGAGAGTTCTTTTGTTTCCTAATGCAAAAGTTAGTTGTTATCTAACTTTAATATTTTGTTATTTTTTTATGGCTTTAATAGGTGTCAAATTTTGTTAAAGACTATTATTTTTTGTTTGCTTTTAGTGTCTGTGATAGTTACCTAAGTCCATTTATTAATTTTTTTGATAGTTGTACTTTATTTAATGCTCTCCATTATTTTTTTTATTAAAACATTGAAATTATAAACTATTCCACTACATTGTAACATTAGCCTTGAAAAACTAAACAATTAATTTAGTTCTTACAGCTTATTACCCAATCAATTCGTAGATCTAATCTTCAAAAACATAGAAGGTTTATTAAGACATATAATGTTCAAATTTAGTTTTTTCAAATAATTACTTTTGAAACTTTAGTTCACATTAAAGAATGTTAAGATTTGTAGTTTGTGCCTCATAAAAGCTCTGCCTTGCAAGATAAAGAATTGTTTAATTCATCTTGATGCTAAAGATATTATTCCTGATAATAAGCAGGAACTTCATGAGGCCTTGCTAAGAAAGGTGAATGTTAAAACATTTTAAATTTTTGTTTAATATTTTACCACATTTTGTTCTTTTTGAATGGGGATCATTTTGTGAGATAAATAAAGCTAGACTAAGAAACTATTTACACTTTTGGACATTGGCATGTAAGCCAGCATCTTCAATGATATAGTATATGTCATCCTTACTTCTAAAAGATAGCTCAAAGTCACATAGAAGATTTAATATGATATTATTAAGAATACCCCTTAATTAGGAAAAAAGGACAAGTAAAATAGATTAATTTTATGGTTTTTTCAAAAATCATATTTTGTTACTTTCTTATTATGTATATTCAAAATGCCTTCCGTATAAATGAAATTAGGAGGAACCTTCTAACACCACAAAATGAGATGAAAGCAGGAATGAACTATTTTCATGAAACAATTTAGGTGGGTGTTTTGATATTTCTATGTCACATTGATATAACTTTGAAGAGTACAGGAATTAAGGAACTTGTGCCTTATAATGCTCCCGTTATTCACCTTTGAATTGTTAATGTCAATACTAATGCTATTTTAAGTTGAAACCTATTCATTAAAAAAGGAATAAATGAAGAAGAACTTACTTATAAACATGCTCATATGTTTAGTTTGATGTTGTCTCCCTTCTTTTTGTGCTTGCTTTTTTTCCTTAACTATTTTACAAAAAGGATAGCATTATAAAGGACTAACTTAATATAGGTTTCTAACTTTTGTTTTGTAAGTAGATTATTTTTTGCAGTATACTTACTCAGTTCATATTTTCTTCCATTTGCTTTTCGTGTATAATTAAACTAGAAGGTGTTTTTCTTCTTTTTTTTTGTTTTCATTTTTAATTTTGCTTATTATATTCTACTGGGCTGCCTTTTCCTAATGTTAACATCATTGTCATAGATTTGTCGGATGTTTGCAACTCCTATTATAGCCCAATAATTAGGTTTGTGGTTGTATTATCTTGGAGTTAATGTTATTGGCTAGGATTGGTCAAGCATAAGTTCATATCTTGATAGCCTTTTTGCTAATCATTGGTTTGTTACTGCTAATATTGCTATTACCTTTGCATTGTTCATGTATCTTATATTCTCAAGCAAACTATTCTCTTTCAATGGCCAAAAGTACAACATCTTAGCTATACTATACTCTAATTTTCACCTTAACATAGAGGCTTGTGAACAATAGGGTCCTTTTTATATATCTTTACACTTTTTTTGCCTTATCTTATGGCACTAGTTTGCCACTCTACAACCATTGGTCATGTAATCCTTTTCCATGAGAGGTAAGCTAAAGATTTCACTTATAACATAGTAATAAATGCTACATATACTTTCTATTATGCACAACTTCTTGCACATATGGTATGGTTTATGTTAAATTGGTTTAAAATTTGAACAAATTTAGCTCAAATTAATCATGTGTATGCCATTTGTGAAATTTGTGAAAGTTATGAATTGTAGAAATGTAAGTAACACTACACCAACCAACCAATTTTACTTTGTACTGTTATAGTGTTATTAAGTTTGCTAAAGTTAAGACTTAAGATCTATTTGTTGCATCAAAAGTATACATTAGAAATTCTTTTAAATACTGCAGGGAAATATTGCATTTAAGTAAGTCTACATTCCAAGAGGAGATGGACATACATACAGGGCTTATAAGGAAATATTATAAATAAATTCTTGAATGATAGTTTATTTGCATTCTATTTATTAACATTGTAGCAATAAGTTCTTCAATGATCAACTTCAAATGACTTGGTGGGGGTGTCTTTCTAGCCTAAGATCTCACAATGTTTTTCACTCTTCCAGTTAGAGTCATCATAGCTATAACAACCAAGTGCAATTTCACCTTTTAGATTTACACAAATTCTCTAAGCAACAAAGCCATATGCTTGAAATTAATATACTTAAGAAAACTTCTAAATATAACAACATTACTTAGCTAGGATGGAAAATTCTCATTACTAGACAAACACCAAGTTTGAATATGATCACAGAGTATGTCACTAGGTATTTATATCTAGCCTATTTGGTTGCTAACATTTTGTTCAAAGTATATGGTCATTTAAGCATGAAACAAGGCATTGCCTTTTTCTAAGACTGGTAAATTAGTTTTTTTTTTATATATAGGCTATCCTTTCGCTATCCCTTCACTATCCCATTTGCACTTTGCACTAAATATTTATTTATTTATTTTCTTAGAAACTTCTAATTCAATTTGGCTTAGAAAGACAAAATATAGAAGATACAAAAATTTTCTATTTCCAAATTATAGAAATGAAGTCCATGCCATAACAACAATGATCCATGTCCAGAATATAATGCTTTGATCTTTCTTGTCCCTATTTTTTTAACATTTTATATTTAAAAGAATAAAAAGTAGAATAGTCAAGCCATACACCCTTCATGACAAAGCCATAGTTAATTAAATAAAGAACTAGCATATTATGATTAAGCCAATACATACTTCTTGATGAAGTAGTTCATTACTCATAGGATAGTATTTTCCATAACTCATGTTTTATATACTTTATATATTTTAAATTGAATAATACTTCTTACACTTTCCTTTACTTAATTAGTTTTTCATATTAAGAAAAAAAATTAAATTAGTTTATTCCTTTGAAAGTTCAAAAAGCCTTTCTTTCTTGATATGGAAAAAATATGGAAATGAGTGAGGGAAGTGGAAAAAGGGGAGTGCAAATAGTAATATTTTTTTAAATTTATAATTAAAATTTGAAATACCTACAAAGTTAACAGGTTACATTATATGAAAACACAATTTAAATTATTTTAATAGAATTAACTAATACTTAATATAAATTAAGTATTTATACAACCATTTAAAATTGAGAGAATTTTTAAGAAAAGTCTATATTTAATCTCTTATATATATATATATATATATATATATATATATATATATATATATATATATATATATATATATATATATATATATATATATATATTATAATTTTATGTTATTTTTCTAAATTTAATTTATTTTAATATTTAAATGTGTATGCATTCTTCTAATTGTGTTAATGAACGCTATTAATGTAATAATACAATAAAATAACCATTTTATCTATTAGTAATTAGTATATTCTTTTATTTAATTTGAATATAATTATATCAATTTTATAGTTATTTAACTAATATAAAATGATAATATATTTTATTAATTATTTGAATACTTTATAATTTAAAACTTAAAATTATAATTTATATTATAAATTATTATTAATTAAATTTAATTAAACCTATGTGATACAAAGGTCACGAGCTAGTTATATTATATTATGAAAGAAAGGGTTTTTGGGCATTTTTTATTAGGACCGCGTTGGGCCAGGGAAAAAATTTGGTCGGTGTTATTTGTTGCAATTTATTGCAGCGAGGTAGCCCAAGCCTACTTTCTTTCATTTAAGTGCACCTATGTATGAAAATTTACCACAATATCCAGAGGATAAAATGACATATTTACAGTGCATTTTAAAAAAATAAAAAGTATCAAAATAAAAATCTCTTTTGCCAGATATTAAAATTAGAAAATTTTTAATTTTATATAAATAAAAAATAAAAGACTAAAAATTTATAAAAATTAAAATTAAAATTTTTTTAACTTTATAAAAATTAATTTAAAATAAAATTTTAATTATAAATAAAATTGATAAAAATTTAATTTTTTAGGAATTAAAATAAATTTTTAGTTAAGATAAAAATAAAAATAAAAATAAAAATAAATAAGAACTTAGAAGCACAAAACCTTACATAAAATTGTAGAATAATATTTTTGTTTTATCTTTTTTTTAAAATAATAATCTTGGATGAATTACTATCTGGAGAATAAACAATAACTCTTCTTCTTTTGAGAGTTTGGTTGTTAATTATACTTGATTTATCCATTTATTTAGAATTTTTAGTTGATGTTATTATTTTGAAATGAAATAATTACATGTTACTGTCTTGAAAATAAATAGTAACATGTTATTGTTTGTTCTAACATAATGTTATTTGATAATTTAGTTGTTAATTAAACTTAATTTATTCATTTATTTAAAAAATTTTATTGGTATTCTTGTTTTGCAATGAAATAGTAACATCCTCTTCTTTAATAATTTTGTTATTAATTAAACTTGATTTATCCATTTATTTAAGATTTTTAGTTAGTGTTATTATTTTAAAACGAAATAATAACATGTTACTGTCTAGAGAACAAATAATAACATATTATTATTTTCTTGTTAATTATACTTGATTTATCTATTTATTTGAGATTTTTTATTGGTGTTATTATTTTAGAATGAAATAGTAATATTCTCTTTTTTAGTAGTTTGATTGTTAATTAGACTTAATTTGTTCATTAATTTAAGATTTTTTATTGGTATTACTATTTTGAAATAAAACAGTAACATATTATTTTTTTGATATGTTACTATCATGAGAACAAATAAATAGTAATATATTATTATTTGATAATTTGATTATTAATTATACTTGATTTATTCATTTATTTGATATTTTTTATTAGTGTAATTATTTTGGAATAAAATAGTAACATGTTACTGTTTAGAAAATAAACAGTAACATATTATTATTTGATAATTTAATTATTAATTATACTTAATTTATTCATTTATTTAAAAAATTTTGTTAGTGTTATTATTTTGAAATGAAACAATAACATTCTCTTTTTTTGCAGTTTGATTGTTAATTAAACTAAAATTTATCTATTTATTTAGAATTTTTAGTTAGTATTACTATTCTGAAAAGAAACAGTAATATATTACTATTGGGAGAATAAATAATAACATATTACTTTCCAAATAGTAATATGCTATTATTTGAATAGTTTGATTATTAATTAAACTTAATTTATTTATTTATTTGTAATTTTTTGTTAATATTAGTGTTTTAAAGCAAAATAGAAACAAAATGGTAATATATTACTATTTAAGCTACAAACAATAATATATTATTCTTTGGTAGTTTTGTTTATTAAGAAAATTGTTATGGTACTACTAGACATCAAAAGTGATGATGAGCAAAAGTTTAAGACAAAATTACTTTGACCTCCTCTTAAGTATTGAAAATTTATACAAACGTCATCTTTATTTTTAAAATTTATACAGACCTCTCTTTTCAAGTATTAAAAACTTACACAGACCTCTCTTCTATTTTTAAAACCTACACAGACCTCCTATCTATTTTTAAAACCTACACAAACCTCCCCTCTGAAGTATTAAAAACTTACGCAGACCTCTCATCTCTTTTTGAAACCTACATAGACCTTCCCTCTATTTTTAAAATTTACATAGACCTCCCCTTATTCTAAAAATAAATATAATATATTTTTAATATAAAATTTATTCTTCAATTATTACTTAAAAAAATTATTATTTTTCATGAGCAAATTATAAGCAAATCATAATAAATGTAATTATTTAATTCATAAAAAACTAAATCTAAAAATGCATTAAATTCACATAAATTAAATGTAATTATTTTTTTGGGTTATACAAATTAAATGCAATTATTAACTATAAGTTTTAAGGTATATTAAATACATATTATAATGAAATTATTAAATTAAATGCAAATATATTTCAATAAATTTTAAATTTAATTGCCTAAAATTTTAAAAAAATATTCAATAAAACTTGGGATGTAATTTTTTTTAAAAAAATAATTATTTATTATTTGAACAAAATGATTTTAATTTTTTTGTATTCAATAAATGATTTTTCACATTAAAAATATAATTTTTTTCTATTAATTATACACATAATACAATTTTCATATTTTTAGGGAAATAATTTTCTAGTAAATATACATTAAAAATATAATTTTTTATTGTACAATACTTTCACACGTACACTTACAAATTTTTTTTACAATAAATGATTTCTTACATTAAAAATATAAATTTTTTCTAGTAAATGTACACACAATACGATCTTTATATTTTTGGGAAAATAATTTTTTACAATGATGAGAAAATATTTTGAATAATTATTTAAAAATAATTTTTTTATTGATTTTTTAAACATTTTGAATAATTATTTACCTTAAATATTAAATAGTTATATTAGTTTGCTTTATTATATAAATTTAAGTGTAAAATTTTATTAAGTAGTTTAGATTTTATTCAATAAGATTTAAAAATTAATAATTTACTTACCAAAAGATCAGTAGTTATGTATTTTTTATACTTTATTAGTTTAGTGTTTCTTAGCTAAATTACAATGCTAATAATATAATTACTTTGAATAAAAATGAATTATTTATTATTATTTTAAATGCTTAAAATTTATTTATTCCAAATAATAAATAATTATTTTTTAAAAAAAGTTACATCCCAAGTTTTATTGAATATTTTTAAAATTTTAGGTAATTAAATTTTAAAATTTATTGGAAAATATTTACATTTAATTTAATAATTTCATTATAATATATGTTTAATATACCTTAAAACTTATAGTTAATAATTGCATTTAATTTGTATAACCTAAAAAAATAATTACATTTAATTTGTGTGAATTTTGTGCATTTTTAGAATTAGTTTTTGGTGAATTAAATAATTATATTTATTATGATTTGCTTATAATTTGCTCATAAAAATAATAAAAAAATTTAAGTAATAATTAAAAAATAAATTTTATATTAAAAATATATTATACTTATTTTTAAAATAGGGGGAGGTCTATGTAGATTTTGAAAATAAAGAGGAGGTCTATATAGATTTTGAAAACAGAGAGAAAGTCTGTGTAAATTTTTAATACTTGAGGGGAAGTCAAAGTATTTTTATTAAAGTTTAATATGGGATTTGAATGAATTTGAATTGATAAAAATGATATCAAAGTTTAAAAAAATAACAAAAAAATGAAGAAAAATCTTTGAAAAAAAACCTTTTTTCACTAACCAAAGCAGGCAAAATGCCTTTGACTTTTACAAGCGTACAAATCTCGAAAAGTTATATAGAATAAAAAAAATTGCCCAAAATGGATAAACGAAAATAAAATTATGATCGTTCAAAATTTTAAATACGATCTACATGTTTCTGACAAGGTGGACCTCACCGAATCTAAATTTTCTTATTTTTTATGGAAAGATCATGGGAAGATAAATAAAAATAAGTAGTTATATGTAAAAATTGGTTAACTAATCAATAAGTTATACCTTTCCAAAATTCTTAATTCACAACTATATTTTTATAGTTAAAAAAAGGGATACTTTGGGAATTTAATATTAATAATTGATAAAATTATTATCTCTTTAAAATAAAAATTAATAGTAATATTTTTTTGAAAGGAAGTTTAGGAAACGGTACCACAATACAATTTATCAAAAAAAAATTTCACCCAACACTATCTCAAATTTATTTTTTTAAAATATTTTTATACTCCTTTATTTTTCATTTATATTATTCATAATATAATTTAAATACCATTAAATATTATAAATTTTATATAAATTTTATTTATAATTTAGATATTATTTCTTTTCTTTTTATTTATACTGTTTCATATTTTCCTATTTTTCATATTCACTTTCATTATTTTTATATTTAATTTTATTATTTTTAACTCAAATATTAATATTACTAAGCAATATCATATATTTTATATTTAAATTTTTATTAAAATTTTAGAATAAAATTATTAAATTAATTAATTACATATTATATTTTTAAAAAATATTTGAATATTAAAATCAAATTTATTTATTTAAATTTTATTAACATTTTCCTAATATCAAATTTTATGAACTACATGTCAAATTAAATATATATTATTTGAAAATTTTGGCAATATTTTATACTTCATGAACTATTTTTTATACTTTTTTCTTTTTACTTATATTATTTATAACTCAAATACTATAAAGTAATGTAAATTTATCACAGTACAATTTTTTTAAAAATATTTTAAATAAATTAAAATTTTTATTTAATTGAATTATTTTATTTTATTTTTAACTCTTACCATTTATTAGATAAAACATTATTTCTCTTCTTTTATTTTGTTCCAATCATTCTTTTTTATTTTTATGTCCATTAATATTGTTGATAATTGAGACATCAATATCATTGAATACTATAAGTATAATATTATATAATTTATTTTTGAATTTTATAATTTTTTAAATAAATTAAAAAATTAGTATAGAAATTATTAATTGAATCTATTAATTGTATATTATATTTTTCAATAATAATATTTGAGCATTAAAATCAAATTTATTTAATTAAATTTTGTCAACATTTTTTATGTAAATTTTGAAATACTATATGTGAAAATAAATACATATAAATTAGGAGAATTTTGGAAAAGTTTTATATTTCATATATTATTTGCCTTCATTTAATCTAGTTTGTTTAAATTTTTTTATTCTTTTTTGTTCACTCATGATATTTAAAATTTATACATTAATATTTTTAAGTAGTATGTATATACCTTATTATATTTTTATTATATAATTATTTTAAATAATTTAAGAATTTTAATTAATTTATTGCATGTCCTGTTTTTCTTATTACTTTAGAGTTCACAAATTATTTCTCATTTTTCTATTTAATCCATTGCGTATTTTTCTCTTCTCTTTTTCATATGCACTCTAATTAGTTTATAATTTAAATACTAATATTATTAAGTAATATAAACATAATATTATATATTTTAATTTTAATTTTAATTTATTTAATTATTTTAAATAAATTGACACTTTAGTATAAAAATTAATAACAAATTCTTAAATGAATATTTTATTTTTAAAAATAATATTTGAAGATATTTTTAATTTTATTTATTTAAATTTTTATTTCTTATAGTAAATATCAAATATTATATTTTAAATTAAAAGTACATCAATTGAGATTTTATCAAGAGATTAAAATTTACATACTATTTTTGCTCATTTCACCAACTTTATTATATATATATACATATTATGTTTACTCCTACTATTTAAAGTTCAAATACAATATATTAAATAATATAAATATAATATAATATATTTTTTATTATAAAATTATTTTTAAAAGTCAAATATTTTATTTAGTTGAATCTATTTACTGCATATTCCAATTTTAATCCTCTTTTACTTTATAATTCATGTATTATTTCTTTTATTTTAATCTTTTTATATATATTTTTATTTTTTTATGTTCACTTATATTATTTATAATTTAAAAATTAAGATTTTCAAATAGTATAAATATAATATAATATATTTTATTTTTATTATAAAATATTTTAAATATATTAAGGCCCATAAAAAGTATTAATTGAATTGATTATTGACAGCATCCTATTTCTAAAAAAAATATTTAAAAGGTAAAAATTAATTTTATGTATTTAAAATTTATTATTATTTTCATATTAAATTTCAAATACAACATTTCAAATTAAATATACATCAATAAAATTTTCTTACCAAAAAAGAAAAGTTTTTTCAACGAATCTTTTCACAATATTACAAATTAATTCTTTATTTTCTTTCATCTATATTATTTACAATTCAAACACTCTTAAGTAACATAAATCTAATACAATGATAAAAATATTTTAATTATGTTAAAATTTTTATTTAATTAAATGAGTTTATTTTATTATATATTTTATTTCTAACCGTAAATAACGTAGGCATTGTTTCTTTTCTTTTTGTTTGCTCTGTTTCATTTTTTTTCATTTTTTATATTCTATAATGCAAGCATTAATATCATTAATTAATATAAATATAATATTTTATATTTTAAATTTTAATTTTATAAATATTTTTAATAAATTAAAATTTTAGCCTGAAAATTATTAATTAAATCATCTAATTACATATTATTTTTATAATAAATTTAAATCTTAAAATCAACATTTTTATTATAAATTATTTTATATAAGATAAATTTTTTATTTAATTTATTAAAATTAATTTACTGTGTATTTTATTTTTTTATTACTTTGCTCCTCACATTTTTTTCTCATCTTTTTACTTGCTCCACTAGATGTTTTTCTCCCTTTTTTTATACTCCTATTATTTATAATTTAAACACCAATACCATTAAATAGTGTAAATGTAATTTAATATATTTTATTCTTAACTTATACAAATATTTTAAATAAATTAAATTTTTATCATTAAAATTATTAACAAAAGTAATTATTGCATTTTTAATAACATTTTAAAATTAACTTAAATTTTATTATTTTTCTAGATAATAATTTTTAGGTATTATATTTTAATCTAAAAATATATCAATCAATATTTTATCAAGAGTTTTTATCCACACGCTTTTTTTCCTCATTTAATCATTATATTATATGTTTTTCTTCTTTTTTTCATATTCACTTATACTATTTAAAGTTATAGATATAATATAATTTATTTTCCTTCCATTAAAAAAAATTAATAAGTCATTCATTTTATACAATTGGATTAATTTACTATGTATTTCATTTTAACGCTTATTATTTTCTAGCACACATATTCTCTTTTTTTTTTAGTTTTGTTTTGTTACTTTTTTTATATTCACTCGTATTGTTTACAATTTAAACATTAAGATTACTAAATAGTATAAATATAACATGATATATTTTATTTTTTATAAAATATTTTAAATAAATCATGTGAAAATAGAATAATATTAAGAATTTATTATTTATTTTGTAGTAAGAATTATCAGAACTGCATAGAAAGAATTTAGTTGATATTAATTTTAAAAAGTGATAGTATTTGTTAGGTATGAAAATTATATTTTTAAGTAAAAATTGTTTTTTAAAGATATTATTTTTAAATATTTAATTCTCCATCAAGTTATAGAAAGATTTTTCTATTTTATTCTTATTCTCCATCTCATTCTTATTTTCATCATTGTACCAAATACAGCATATTTTTATTTTCTGTCTCATTCTTATTTTCATATATAAATATTCTTTCTTTTTATTATTATTTTTTATTATTACATATTTACATAACTAAATTAGATATAATAAAATTTAAAACAATAAAATTACCTAATTTGTATTTTTAAAATTTAATTTATATATATTAAATAATATATTTTAATATATCAATAAATTATTATTATATTTTTAAAAAAATTATTACTTTTCTATTAAATACCGACCCGTGCACAGCATAGGCTTGAAAACTAGTATAATCTAGATGAAGGGATAAATTAATTTGGGGTATTCTCGTGTAACTAAATAAAAAAATTGACACTAAAATTTTTCAAGGGCAAACTCAAACAAATTTTATCCATGAAAAAAGATTGCTTAGTCACGTATATTTGTTGTAAATTATTTTTCACTCTTTATATCTTCTCTACACTTTCAAAATAGGGTTATTGCTTACAAATTTTATGTATATTTTCATAAAATCCATAATATTTTATATAATATTTATAATTTTTTATAAGATTTCTCAATAACTCTTCCAGTTTTTGTGTTGGAAGATCACTATTTTATATTTCAAGATTTATGAAAAAAATATTGCAAAATCTTATGAAAAATTATAAGTTTTATATAAATAATTACATTTCATATAGCTTATGTTATATGAAAAAGTTGCGAGTTTTATAAAATTTTCCCATAAAATTTGTAAAAAATCATATCAATACAACTTTTTTTTTAGGTTAGATTGAAACAAATCCTTTCGTAGTATTCTTTGATGCTGATTTGTCTGTTCTTAAAAATTAAATTTTAGTCCTTCAATTTTAAATAAAATTTAAATGCCTTTATTTGAGTTATTTTAACCTTTTCTAGTTGTGATAAACGAATCAACGGATGATTTTAATATATGAGACCAGTTTAATCGTTTGTATGGTCGGATGCAGTAACGTCAACATTAGTTACTGCACTGAGCCATATTCTGTTTCACATGCGTAATAGTAAAAATCTTTAATGTTTGAATCGTACGTGTAAATCTACAAAGCCAATTAGCTTGTAATGACAACATCAGCATGTTCAAGATGTGAGTATTCTTAATAACGCAATGATGTTTGATATTTTTCATAAGAATTTTCTTTCTTCATATGCTAAATTCAAACATAAGATCGGTATATTAAATAATTTACTATTCCTATTATAAAAAAATGTTCAAGTTATTAGGTAAGGTATAATAATAAAATAGTCCAGTATTTTGTACGAGACCTTACGTTAAAATATTGCGATATCATTGTAAAAGAAAAGAGTACATGTTTAAAACTTTTTCTATATCATATATATTCATTTTCATTTTATGGTCAAGATGCATCAACTATAAAAACTAATGTTTTAATTTTTAAATTCTATACTGTTTATTAAATCATAAATGAGAGCGATTCAAAATTAATAACTCAAACGGAATTAAATCAAAATTTTAATATATAACAATTTGTTGATGGGAGAATTAAAGGTAAAATCAAGTTAAATTAAGTTGAATTCTGATTTAATTAAACAAGGCTTGATAAAAAAATTGTAGGAGCTCTAGTTATAATAAAAAAAATAGTTTGTGCTTAGTTCAATTTGAAATAATAAAGCTTGATAATGATTACAAACTAATTGAAAAAATTCTTAATTTTGTTAACATTAATACTTAATAAAAAATTAGAGTTAATTGTTGGTATTTTCTTAATATATATTTAAAAAGTCATATATATAAATGAGTTATTTGTGAGTTAAACTAGTTAAGCAAGAATAAACTATATTTGGCTTGAATTGCTAAATGAGCTAAATTCTCTATTCGAGCAAGATAAAAATGAGTCATAAATTGAATTAAATTGCATCATTCTTAAGTCAAACTTATCAAATAACCAAGCAGTTCCACTCAAATGCTACCTCTAGGAAGGATGTTTTGTGTTCCAAGGGTGGAGGCATAAATAAAGTGATGGCTTCCTTAAAAGAAGTTTAGGTGAGTAAAAAGAGGGAGCACTCGAAGCTAAGATTGCTGAATATGATGATGAGGGATAAGAATGCAGTGTGTAACCTCCTCTTTATAAGGTGATGGGATAATATTTATAGGTGCTGATGGAAAAAAGGTTATATAGAAGGCATGTGAAAGTAATAATAATTTTAGTATGAGTTGATGAAGTTTGTCAACTTAATGGCAAATAAGCAATGTAACAAAATGCAAAGTAGTAGAAATGAAGGATATGGATGATTTTGTGAGACTCTAGATGATTAAGGTTTATTTATTTATAGGTAAATGGGTGCTTGAAGAGTGACTGCAATCCATCATACTTGCCTTAACACAAAGGAATTACTTTAAAGAGGCGTAAGCATGACATACTCGACACTTTTATATACTAAGGGTGAGGCCCTTACTCTAATCTAGCTATGCCATGTGGAGAAGGAGGTTTCCATTCTCTATAATTAAAGCAAATTCTACCTTATATCAAATAATTACTAATTGACTTTAACCCTTTTTGAGGCTCTATTTATTCGAATCATCATAACATTTTTTATCGATGGGAACTCAGTTACTTTGAAACCTTTTCCTTGAACTAGTATAAGATGGCCTTTTTTGTACAATAAATTACTTTTAGGCTTCTTTTGAATTGCACTTCTGTACTAATTTTATAATTTATATTTGCAAAATCTTTGAATTGGGACCGAGACAAACATGATTCTATAAAAAGTAATCCTTAACTCAAGCTTTGGTTTTAGCCTTGCGAGTCAAAGTATCAACACACTTAATAATAATTAAATTATCACAAAATTAAATTTATACATATAAAATATAAAAATATTTAAAATATTATCAAATGATATTATAATTTTATAAATTCATAATTCAAATTATCACAAAAAATATATCTAACCTAATTTTCTTGTTTTATGATTTTCATTTATAAAGTTAAGGTAATTTTTTATTACTCACAACATTAATCCTTAAATATGTATATAATATCAAGCAAAAATATTATTATTTTCATAAATAATAGTAATTAAAAAAAACAACTTGTTGAACCACGCAAACTTGATTGATTCGGACAATTTGGCCAATTCGTTATTTACCGATTTCTTAAAAATTAATTTTAAAGATTAATCAATTTGGCCATACGATCGATTCATAACTTTTTCAATTAAACTGGCTTATTTGATCCAATTTTTAAAACATCAATAAAAACCAATATTCATTATTAACCCGTTCGGTATCTAATGATTTTTTCCGGGATGCTTGAAACCAAAGGAACCTATACGCTCAATTTTCAGTGGTTTTTCAAATTAGAAATTTCGTCAGAAACCCGGATGTCCACATGCAGAGTGAACCACAGTTAAAAGCAAAGGAAGAAGCTATCTCTGCTTTTCAATTCATCTGCTAAAGAATATAAGATTCTACTTGCGTCAGGTAATATACCTTCAAAAGAATTATCACGAAATATGCCAGAGACCATATGGAACTTACTGCCAATGGTTTTAAGACAGAACATAGAAACATAATCCTAGCTAGTAGAGTTATTCCAGGAGCAAAGCATATGGAATACGCATCCTTGTTTGCTACTATCCGCGATCACAGGTTTGCTCCATTGACCAAAATGACAACCACCAGCTATTGCTAACTGCATAAGTGGAAGACAACGCTGTTGATGCTAATTGGTTCTTAGTCACCATTGCTTTTGGATGCTTGGGGGATTTATATCCTTTCGAGTTAGTTTCTCATATGACAGAGTAACCCCATTTTACAGGTATTTATTTTATACAAAATTGTAAGTTTCATTGCATATAAAAGACGATGTGGTTTTCTATCTGCGGCATAAACTTAACACAATCAATACTAATTTTCGATTATATTGAAATTGGTATTTTGTGCACATGACATTAATTTTTTATAACATGGCCCTGCAAGATTAACATTTTTTCATATGGATTCCGGAGTAAAAGTACAAAATCAAAATGTAACAAGCGACATATGCTTCCTGCTTCATGACGTTCGCCAGAAAAATGATGATGTTCCTCCAGCACTACTAGACAAGTTCAGCTGCTAGAATTACCCAATGTCCCAACAACAAAGCAGAAGAATATGATACTTGATAAATATTATCGACTGAGCCCGACCAGCCGTCTATCATAGGCCAACTGAACCTATCCATCAATCTGTGACCCAAAGAGGCGGAGTGACCCACTTTGCAGGAGAAGACCAGCTATAGGCCTATGATGACAAACAACCTGTGATATCGCTAAATAGGCAAGACCAATCTACTCTTACGACAATCGGACAAAATTGTTTTGTCAATTGGGGTTAACCACTCTAACAATTGGATACAATTGTCAGATTTAGTCAAAGACTTTGTTACTGTTTTGAGAATCTTCTATTACTGTGAATGACCGACCTACATCCTCGTGTAGTATTCCCCATAAATACCGGGTAAGTGAACAAAGTACGCTTTCTAATCTCTCACTCTCTTTACTTTGCACTTAATACTCTCTTGCTCATACTAATTTGAATGTTGGAGGGCCAAAAGCGGATTCTTCAACCCTATTTGGCTTGTTGCAAGTGACGAATGATTCTTCTAGACAATCTCTCCATTGTGTTCTACCAATCACTCCCGATTCAAGTGAGGTCTAGTTAACAACATTCATGGTACTCAGTTCCAGCACCTAGTATGGACACTCCGTATGGGAAATAACGGGGAGAGGGTCATATACACAGGATTTTACATTTAAATATAGGATTTGTTATCGAGGGATTTGTTGTCCTGAGTTCTACAAATGAAACAAGGCATCCTTAACCTTTCACTCATTTCCCAAGGTTCCTAAAATATATAGCTTCAACTTCAACTTCGAACTCCCCATCAACCCCAAAACCAAGAGGTGAGCAACATCACGGAATCCTGATCAACAAGAATAGTTTTGAACTTTTAAGCTTTGAGACAGAATGAATATTCCGATATATTATAAGCTTTCATTTTGAGCTTGCATATTTTATAAACTCATTTCAGTTATTACGGATATGATCACCACTCAAGCTGTCCATTTCACTTCTAGCTCTAACATCAACACTATACAGGATAAGATTTATGTCGTCAATAACGAGGATAAACTATATAGATATCACAAGTTTAGTATATAAGCAGCTATAATATAAGTACATGATTAACAATCACATTAACCTGTAACTGTATAACTATAAGAATTGCAGGAAGTGAGTTGTTCTTTTCAGTTTAAATGCTACCAGATATGTTTATCATACTCAGTAAATTCAGTCTCCACAGAAATATAATTCAACAGTTGGTAATTCATTCAATTCTTAAAGAGATTGATATCAAGTGTACACAAATGAGAAAAGAAGATAAACACAGTGGAGGCTAAGGCTGTGCATAGTATAGAGGACGCCTGTATTCATCAAAGTACTGGTCACGATCAACAAAGATAATGGCATAGAGAGCATAAATTATTCCGGGTATGTAACCAAGTATAGTCAGAAGCAAGCAGATTAGGAACTCAACCTGCAAAAATATATCACAGTTTGGATCTGTCACAATGGAAATTCTGGGAAACCAAGATCTTATGCATATAAAAATTGTTGGGTATGTTGTTTTGAAAAACAAACATCTTCCTTTCATCTTTGCCCAGAAAAAACACATCATTCGAATCAGCTAAACTGGCAAAACAGATTGACAAACCATCACTAAAATCATCTCAACTGAACAAAAAAAAAAAAAAAGTTGACAAACCAGGAAACCGATTGTTTATATCGGAAATGTCTAAATTAATTTGACTCACGAATTTCCCAAAGTCAGAAGCAAACTCAAAAAAGGAAAAGAAAAAAAGTCAAAGGCCAGATTTTGAGCTTGAAAAATGTAGAAATCGCCCTAAAATCGATAAAGGGGAGATAAAATTCATAGTTGCGAAACAACAAGGATTGGCGATTTCAAAATTTACTGGAAAACCTCACAAAAATGTTGAATACTTTAATAGACAATAACAGAGGGAGACGTACACTGCAGCAGCCATGCCTGAGGCAAACTCCCAACGGAGGAAGCAAGATCGCGATCAGTATTTCACAGCAGATTTCACAACGAGTCGGCATTTTAACTTCACAGTTCTCACGCCGCAGAGTCACGTATGGTCGGTTTGCTTGTAAGATAGCAAACAAGCGATAGATCGGCGACGTTGATCTGTTTTCGATGCTGGCGCTTGAGCGACTCGTTTCAGCCTACGGCCAATTGATCTTCGCCACTTCAGCTACTACGCAACATGATCCGAATTATTATATATATATATATATATATATATATATATATATTTGGGTACAGATCCAAAATTATTTTTATATCATTACATGCAAGTCAAAGTGATTACAAATTGTAATACATATAATTATTATATTATTATTATTTTGAAACCAATTTTATGCTTACCCATTAAAATTAAAAATTTAGTTAAACTTCCTGACTTCCTTCCTTTTTGATAAAAATTCTTAATTGTTGCTTTATTATTAATGGTGTAAAAAATTTTAAATCAACAACGCTTCATTATCTTTGACAAAAACTATGTTTCATAAAATATAATTATAAGATATTAAAATAAAAAATATATTTTTATTTAATATTAAATATAAAGAATTTAAAAAAAGGTAAATACAAATGTGATGAAATATTTTTTTTGTTTTCCTATATTGTTATAGTTCAAGACATCCTTTTTTTTATTGTTATAGTTCATGCATGGTGTTTTGGGCCTATGTGATTTTACTTATGATCTATTATTATTGAATTTAAACTTGATTCATTTTTTTGTGTAAATTAATTTTATATTATTATATTTTCATCAAATTTAGTCTTTTTGTAAGGATTTTAGTTTATAAATATTTTTCTAATGTAAGATTTATATTGTGATAGAAGAAATGTGGGAGAGTTTATACCTATAGTTTTATGAAAATTATTTGAAATTTCATAATTAATTCTACTTTTTTGATGAGATTATTGAAAGTAAATAGTATATATACTATTTTGGAGTAAATATATTACTAGTTAGAGGAAGGAATGTGAATTTTAGAGTGATTAAACACTTTATTTTTTTTTATTATTCCTTCTTAGTGGATTGTTTCTCATTTTCTTCCTTAAAATTAGTTAAAGTCGAATTACATTAAATTGTTAAATTATCGTATCTTGTTATTTTATTATTTCTTTAATCTTGATTATATCAAAATTTCTCACTTTTGAAGTAAGTTAAAAGTTGAACCACATTAAATTGTTAAATTATTTGTGTCTTGTTGTTTCATTGCTTCTTCGATCTTGATTATATCAAATTTTCTCATCCTTGAAGTAGGCCAAAAGTCGAAGCATGTTAAATTATCTATTTCTTGTCATTTTATTACTTCTTTGATCTTGATTATATCAAATTTTTTTAATAATTTTTAATGATATATCTTGTTTTTATTCATTAAATATTTTTATATTGATAATAAATCAAATATAAACTCTTTTACATTTTATTTTTCTTCCTATCATTTCATGTTTTTTAATTTATTAATAAGAGAGTTCATTCTTTAATTAGTATTTAACCAAAAAAATATAGATTATCATAAAAGAATATTAGGATGCATTTTATTTCAATTATGATAAGGAAAAGTAATGGAATTAACTAAGGATCTAATCAAATTAAGTTGAACTTCGTTCTTCCTAAATATAATTTGTTTAAAATAGAACAAGTCAAGTTGAAATTAATAAATTTTTAAATTAATTAAATAATAAATATATCTTTAAAAAATATAATATTTAATATAATTATAATATTATTAAATAATATAAAATTTCAATTATATTTTATATTATGCATTTAAATATATAATAAAATATTATAATCAAGCTACAAATATACCAAACTAGTTAAGCCATAACTTAATTAAATTAAATTAAATCCAACAATCAGTTGAGTTATTCAACTCATAGCATGTTTAGTATAATGAACAGGAATGAAAAGTAATAGAAAATATTTGTTTGGTAAGTATTATAAATTGTGAATGTTTATTCCCTACGGAATGTCCATCCCATCAAATGATGGAATATTCATTCCATAATAAAAGTGATGAATTCTATCATTTGTGGAATGATTTTTTTTACATTTTTATCTTTCACATTTTTCACATATATCAATATTATCCTTTGTTAATAAATAATAAAAAATAAGTTTTAATTTTGTAATTCAAATATTTTGATAATTATATTTTTAATAATAAATTTAAAACAAGATGCTTTTTATTGATTGTAAAAATTATTTAATGTAAACGATTTGATAAATTAATGTTCATAAATTATAATTTTGATAATTAAATTTAAAATATAATATTTTTATTATTAATTATATCATATATTATTTTATTTAATATATATTACAATTTTTCTATTTAATATATGTTCAATTATAAAAAAATTATAAATAATAAAAAATGGTAATACTATTTTTTATATAAATATAATTTCAATTTTACACCTTTTTATTTTTAAATATATTATTGCAATTAAATTTTTTTCCATTTAATTCTTATGAATTTGTTATATTAAAAATAATTATGAAATAAAATTTTAACCATATCAAATTTTTATTTCTATATTATATATTAATTGTGATATTTTTCATCTTCTATTATGATAAGCCCATTCTCATAATTTGCTGCATATTAATTTATTATTTTTAATAAAAATCAATTTATTATTCCTTGCATTTATTAGTCATGGACAATGAATAATAAATGTAGAGTCACTAATTGCTCATTTGATTTATCCTTTTAATATTAAATTAAATTTCAACAAAAATTTGAATTTGAATCTTTATTTATTACTTAAATTTATAACTACCTATTTATTTTATTTTCATTAAAATATTTTCAAATTATATTTATATTTTACTTCTTTTCTCTCTCTAACTCAATTATTTTAAAATTAATATTTCATTTACGATGAGAGTTTTTATCTTTATTTTTTATATCTGTAAGTTCATGACTACCAAATTATTTCATACTCATAAAAATTATTTTATTCTTATAAAAAACTTCCTAAATTATATTTAATTTTATTTTTTTCTTTTTACTTTCAATCATTTCAAAGAGAATATAGCCTTCTTTAAGATGAGAGTTTTCATCTTTAATATATATTTTTAAGAAAAATTATAACTTAATAAGTTTTTATTAGCTTAATAGATTCTTAATGTATAAAATTACAAAAGCATACACTTTTTTTTATATAGTTTATTTCATTAGGTAAATTTTTTAACTATCTCATACTACTTAATAAGAAAAGCACAATTTTGGATGATTTTGTAAAAGAAAGAGAACTACCATGTGAATATATGGACTATTAGTTATGAAATTTACACATTTACAATTAACAATATATATGAATGGATTATTTTTTAATACCTTAAATTTATATAAAAATATTAAGATTAATAAATTTAACATTTCTCATTTTAAAATTTAAAAATTATTTTATTTTTATTTTCATTTGATTTTATTGAAAATTTTCTCTCTTTTATATTCATTTGATTTTATTAGAATTTTTTTATTCTTATTTTCATCTTATTTTATATTCGGTTTAAAATTAACAAACTTTCATCTATAATGTACTTTTTCTTCATCGATCAAATTATCCTTTACTTCTATAAATAAATAGACAATCTGACTTACATATATTAAAAAAAGGCTTGAATTTGATATCAAACAATATTTATCACTAAATATCCCAATAATTTATCTTCATTTAGTGAATTCTTATTATAATAATTGTAAATTTATTTTTTCTTTTTACAATCTAATTAATCATTTCTTTTTTTATTATGTTTTTAAATAATTATATTATTTCTCTTACCTTTTTTTTTCATTTATATCCTTAACATGTTTTTCTTAAACTTCAATTGAGAAGTAAATTAATTCTTCTTCTAAATTAAATTTTAGTAAATATGTATAATTTGTTTACAGTTTTATTTATTTACAATTTTTATAATGCATAATCTTTATTTGTTTACAATTTTATATTTGTGATTATATTTTAGGAAATGAACTTTATTACTTTCAAAAATTTATTTTTCACTATAATATGATAAATAAAAATTATATTGCCGTTACAAAAAAGAATATATTATTATTATAACTGGTGTTATTAAATATGAATATTAAAGATAATAATTATCTTAAAAAATATTATCTAATTAATATGATGTTTGAATTCAAAATTAGTTTTATTTAGTAAAATAAATTCAAAACTAATTATTTATTTGAATGTTAAGTAAAATGAGCAGAGAGATAACTTTTCTCTCCTTTAATTTTTTAATTTTATTTTATTAAATATCCTCTCTTTCAAATATCCTAGAACTAAAGAGGAGACTTTTTTTTTTCTTATAGTTATTGATTGTATATTAATTAATTTTTTATTTAGTTCTCTTCATAAATAATTAATATATAATTATAATATTATATTATTAAAATAAATATTCATCCATAATATAAAATTACTACCTTTAAAAATTTATTTTTATCGTAAATTATATTATTAAATATTAATATTAATGATAATAATTACATTAAAAAATAGTATGTAAATAACATGATATTTGAATTTAAAATTAATTACTTGCTTAAATATTAAGTAAAATTAATAGAGAAATGATTTTTTTTAGAGTTGTTAAGTATAAATTAATCAAAATTTTATCTTATCTTCTTTATAAATAATTAATATATAATTATGGTGTTATATTATTGAAATAAATACTTATTCATGCAGTGTACGGGTGACTACTTAGTATTATATATTAATTGTAATGTATTTTATTTCCTATCATGATAAATATTATTCTCATAATTCACCACATGTTAATTTGTCATTTTATTTAATGAAAATTTAATTTATTATTTCTTCTCCACCTAGAAAATAATTTTTTTATTTTTATTTATCTTTTTACTATTAAATTAATTTTCAATAAAAATTTAATTTTAAATTTCTAGCATCATCTTACATTAAAATAACTTAATTTTGAATTTTGAATTGATAGATTATCTTGAAAAAACATGTGTGCAAAGTCAATACTTAGATTCAAAATTAATTACTAATATTAAAAAACTATTTAATAAAATTATGAAAGCTATCTTTCAAGTTCAAATTCTTCAAATTCAAAATCAAACGGTGATATGTTTTCTTCTTAATTGCTTCAAAAAAAATTTATTATTTTTTTTATCCTTACCTTTTCTTAGATTTTTTTCTTTTAAAGTATTATCTCATATTTTTCCTTTTTTTTTCTTTCACAAAATTTAGCTGGAGATTTTCAATTTATCTTTCTTTTCTTCTCTTTCAATTTTACTTCAAGATTTCTTATTAATTTTCTATGAAAGCTTGAATGAATTTTTTTTAATCTCATATCACCATTTTAGAATTATGCACAAATGAGCATTTGATTTTAGGATTTTTTTCTTAAAGCATAATCTCATTTTTTTCTCTTTTCTTTTCTTTCACTAAATTTTTCTAGAAATTCTTAGCTTACTTTTCTCTTCTTCTCTTTCATTTTTTAAAATTTTTTTATAAAGCTTTCCTACAAAAGGTTGAATGAATTTTTTTGATTTTATATCTTTATCTCTAGAGTCATGCACAAGTGAGTATTTGATTTTAATTTTTTTTATAGTTAATAGTTATTTTTTTTCTTTTATAAAAAACCTATTTTTTTTGCCTTGCAATATTTGAAGTTAATTTTTTTTAAATACATCTCTCACTTAATTTATTTCTTTTGTTAATAAATTTATATATTTTTATTTGAGAAATTGTTATACAACTATTGATGGTAGAAGTTGGAAGGTTTTGTTGCAATGCAATATTTTAAGGTATGTAAAATCAATTCTACAATTCTACAATATTGATTAGTTTGCATGTAAATCAGTTCTCATATAAATTTAGTATAATTTTTAGAAAAATCTAATTTTTTTTAGGTTCTCCTTTTATCTAGAACATTTTTAAAAAGCAATTGTATAAAGTGCTCACTTGGCTTCAATTGTTTATATTGAATTTATAATTGAGATACATAATTTTTGAAAATTTATTAATTTACAAAATTTCAATTTTCGTAGATTCAAAAATTATGTTAATAATGATCTTCTATTGATAATAAATAAAATATATTTTTATTATCTTTTAATATTTTATTTCTTTACTAAAAATATATTTTATTTACCAATAATCTGAGAGGTTAAATGTTAGAATAATATTGTTCAAATTATGAGTATTTTATTTAAATATATATCAAAATCATAGGTTAATATTTAAGCAATTTTTGTAGATTCACATTTTTAAGAAGCAATTGTATAAAGTGCTCACTTGGCTTCAATTGTTTATATTGAATTTATAATTGAGATACATAATTTTTGTAAATTTAGTAATTTACAAAATTTCAATTTCTGTAGATTCACAAAATTATGTTAATAATGATCTTCTATTGATAACAAATAAAGTATATATTTTCACTATCTTTTAATATTTTATTTCTTTACTAAAAATATATTTTATTTACTAATAATTTGAGAGGTTAAATATTAGAATAATGTTATTCAAATTATGAGTATTTTATTCAAATATATATCAAAATCATAGGTTAATATTGAAGCAATTTTAGATAACTAAAATTAATTAATATTTTTATTTTAGGATGATTAAAAGTTCTTGAGATTGTTGGTGAGAATTAAAAGATGGTTGCGAAGAATTAAAAAATTTATTTATTATAAATAATTATTATAGTTTTTATCATTTAGATTTGTAATCAAAGTTATAATTAGAGTACTTATCATACATTTTCTCATATTTATATTGTTATTTTATTATTTTTTTGTTCCCACTAAATAGCATTATAAGAAACTTAATAATTAAAATACTTAAAAGTGTGTATGTATAATTTTATTATAATATCTACCGTGTATAAGGCTTAATAGTTTTTGAATTTTTTTGTTGTTGTTTTAGGAACTATATTTTTTTTTAGTATTTAGGGATTGTACTTGATTCTTATATAGATAAATAAATGTATATTTTATAAAAGTTACAACTTAATATAACATGTACAATTAAAAAATAATAATAACCTATACAGAATTATATTATAATAATTGTTGCATGAAAATTATATCTTTTAAATACTAAATTATGATTTATTAATTATATTGTATCCTTCTTATCTTTTTAGTTTGTCTTCTTTCATTAGAGGATTAAAAAATAATATTAAATTATAATAAGTAAATATCTATTTATTCTATTTAAAGAAATAATAAAAATTTAGAAACATCAATTTAAATTTATTATATTTTTTAATATTTTATAAATATTTAGATAAAAATTTGCATCTGCTGTATCAATTAATAATTCAATATGTATGCTTAATTATTTTAATCATAGTAGTAAATTAGGAATTAACTAAAGAGTAAAGTGGATAATTGCAACTATTAATAAAAAAAATCAAAGGTTGAGAATTTGATAAATAGCAAGGTGTAGGAAAAGTAATTTTTTAATTTGTAATTATTCCATTTTTTTAATTTTTTTATCAACAATTAGGATCATTTATTATAACTTTTAAAGTGCATCTTACACTTTAAAAAAATTTAATCCATGCATCAAGAATTAACTAAAAAAACTTCACTTTGATTTTACCTTTCAATTATAAAATTAATTATATATTTTATATTTTAAAAATTAATATATAAATATCAACAATAACCTAATCCTTCTTTCAAATAATAATACATTATCATTAAATTTTTTTATTATAAATAAAAAAAGTGAGATTTGAATTCTTTCCATTTTTTTAATCCTTTTTTTATTGTTTTTAAAGAAACATTCAATTATCTACTTGATAATAACAAAGAAGTATCAATATAATATATATAAAGTATTGTTATAAATACATTGCTAATAATATAAAAACATATTGAATAATAATATAAACAATCTCATTACATATCTTATTTTATAACTTGTAGCCAAAAGTAATTATTTTTAATCAAGTATGAAACTTTATTATATTTTTTTAATGTTAATTGATTGATAATTATATTATTATAATCATATTTCTTTTTAAATAATTAACATATAATTATAATATTACATAATATTGCATTAAATTTTTTCCCGTCACAAATAACTTCCTAGTATGATTATAAAATAAAATAATCGTTTCATTTTATTTAATTTTTTTCATTTTCATCTTATCATATTAATCGCAACATCAGGTGCCATTCCTCCAATCAACTAGGGAAAGAATTTTTTTTTTTAAAATTATAATTCACACAAAGGATAAAGTGACATCATTTATAATTCCATTTTTTTATTATTTGATCCATCGGAATGTAACACAATGGTTGTGTGGGGTGGGGCGGCCGGGGTCCCGATGTCGCGGGAGTGAAAATGATGGCAGCAGGTGATATTGGAGATGTTAGTCGGTATCTGGGGTGGGGCAGATGCTTCCCCGACAAGATATATGGGCAGCACAGCCAATTTTTCTCAGAAGCTGCATAGGACTCGTCCGCTACCGCTATTACAGAGTTTGACAGAAAATAAGTCCAACAAAAAAGGAAGAGGAAACTCTTCTACTGTCGTCATCCTGTTACTTACGATTTACGACAACATTTACTGCACCAATCGACGGCTGAGGAGCGTAATGTGAATGGATTGTTCCATTTGGCAAGAATTCAAAAAGGGCCATCCCCGTTAGTACTCTTTTTTACTGTAATTCCCTCACTTTCCCTGTAATCTTTTACACAACGCGCCAAACGGACGCGTGTGAGGTCGTGGCCTTCTACCCTAAAGGGCCAAAGGGTTGGAAATTTTCTAGTCAAATTCTACTGGTTCCCTCCATAGCTACTTTCTTTAGCTGGACTGGAATAAGCTTGCATTGCCATGGAGTTCAAGTTCCGAGCTGTGGATGACAGACCACCACCACCACCACTGTCGCATTCGCCCTCGGCTTCCACCATCGGCTACTTCTCCGAGCAACCGTTGCGAGGTTTGCTCTATTACGAATCATCATTGTTGTATACTGTTGTTTGGTTATATAAAATTAGTTTCTGAGCTGAAGCTACAGTTTTCAGTTTGATTTCCCAGTGATTTTAGTATGTGATTTTGCTTGCGTGTTGAAAAATCAGGAAAGCGAATTACTTTAAACTTGAAAATTAATGGGGAAAAGGGGAAAGTGCTTCTTGTTGTACTTGTTTATTAGAGGGGGGAAAAATGCTATTTTGACATTTATTAATTCAATTTTTGAAATTTGAGGGATTGTCAGCTGGTTGTTCGAGCATTGTTTCCCGAATGAGCACTTGCCGATTGGCAAACCCAAATGATGCTCGCGAAGCAATACAGCGCGAGTTAGAGAAGCAGCAGATCAGAAGAGAGATCATTGCTGCGGAGATAGCGCGAAGGCGAGCGCTAGAGGAGGAAGTTAGAAGGGAGCTGATGGTGGAGAGAGAGTTGGCAAGGCGAAAAGGTATGACTGAGGGGTTATTGTTTGAGGAACGAATACTAATGCATTTCAACCCAAGACTAACCTTAATGCAGCCCCTGGATAATTTGAATCTGACGCCTGGAGAGCAAATTGCATTTCCTTATAGCAATGCATTTAAAATGTCTCCGTTGCCACAACTACCTCAACTTGTGGCCCCAGAATCTGAAATCAAACCTGCCCAGGAAACTAACAAGAATAAATTGATCATGCTGGTCAGTCAGTGATGCTGCTCCCTCCTCCTGTTTATTTACTGCCATTTTCCTTTCCTTCTAATTGTTCATATTTTTGTGCAATGGAGGACCAATTGCTGTGGCCTCTTAGGAGGCTGCCATGGTGATAATATATCAACGAGATAAGGTTGGGTAAGTTTCCTGGCATCATTATGGTGTCCATTTCCATTGTACCTTTACGCCAGGGATTTGCAACCATGGCACGGGAATTGGGAGCCATGGTACAATTCGGACAAAATAGGGTATGTAAGGTTAAGTTTGTTTGCTTTCTCCTGTGAACACGCTCAAGAGTAAGCAAGTGATGTTGCATCCTCTTGAACGACATGCACACATTGTTCCCAAGTATACGCAGATAAGCTCCAAAAAAGGCTAGTAGCATGATAATGATATTGCTAATAGACAGGTGTAGGATTTTCACCAATAAGCTGTTGTTTAGGAAATACTTGCTGATCTATTTTTAACAACAGTTTTATGGACTAAACCTTGTTATGCATGTTTAGGGAACCCTAAAAGTACCTATGTCTTTGCAAAAGTTCTTTTTATCAGAGCTAAAAGTAAGTTTGAAGGTTCGCCAAAAAGCACCCTTTAAAAAGGTGCAGTTTCTTCATGAAAAATAAAAAGGAGAAGTTGGTAAATGGTAAAATGCCAAACTTTGTTTAGTATACCCTAAAATAACCCTGGCAATGGTACATATTTGTGTCATTGCAAACACTGTGAAGGTCATTTTTAAATGCAACTAACAAAAGTTGGCGTGTGAGTGGTTCTTACATTCTTGTGGTTCTCTATGGTTAAGTTGTGATATAGTTAATGGCTGCTTCCCAACCCAGTGCACGCAATGTGATTTTTGCATTTTTGGTGGTTCTCTGGTTAAGAGCATTACTAATAATATTAATTAAGGCAAGTTCTACCATGTTAACAGCTGCATGCAGTTGCCACATGGCATCTAAAGAGTCACATGCTCATCTTAATAAAATGCTACTCATTTGGTTATGCTTGGAGCAAAATACTCTTTTAGCTGTCATGCATGCAGTGGCTGCATGATAGAAATAATCCTAGTTAATAAAAATTGTGATGCTCTTTAAAACATTTAAAAATCACCTTATTGTGTGAATACACGTTGCATGCCCCTAACAACTAAGTTCATGTAATAATGTCATCAATAACGTTATGATTAGTTTTATAGAACACCATGAAAAGGAATATAATAGATCAATGGGAAATGCATTTTTATGGGCCTTACAGGCTTCACTCTGTCTACAAGTGGATAGATTTGAAAGGAAACGTGAACCAGGTTGGATTTATCATAGAAGGTGCTAGTTTCCTTCTAAATCCATTAACTCTTAGACGGATTGGAAATTGTGAAGCCTTTTAAGTCTTACTTCCTTCTCCTTTTACCTAATCAGTAAAGAAAGGACCCCTTTGCTCTTCCTCTTTACACACTTTCAGTGAACCCAATCAATTTTTTTCGTCTAACTATCTTTTCTTTTGAACAACACGAACCATAGAAATTTTTTTATCCATTACCTTTCTTCATTTTTTTCTTCAATTTTTTGTGTTTTATATTCCTTGAGGTTACATGATCTTTCTTTTAGTTATCTGATAATGCATGAATAGCCTGAGGGTTGGAACTGAATTATACCAAGAACTAGTGGGTTGGTTGGGTTATCAATGGTTTGTAGTTCTAAATCTTAATTCAATGTTAGGTATAAACTGAACCTATGCAGTTTTAATACACTTGTATGAAAGTCACCAGTCTACTGTCTACATTTGCAGATTTTCTTGGTTCTTTGTTTCATATGAAATATATTATTTATGAGATTGTGGTAGTTGACTTCAGCAATTAGAGATAGCTAGTTGATGACAGAAGCTTGTTATTTTAACAATAGCTATGGAGTTACTTGTACCTGTTTCAAAGTTCAAGCTAGAATTGTCATTTTTGGTAGCTTTGGCACTTTTACCTCTAATTTTGTTATGCATATTCTTGTGGGAAGTTGATAGTATTAGAAAGACAATGAATAATACAGAACTGGCTTTTGACTTGGATAATGTTCAAATGGAAACAAATTACCTGAATAATGCTTACTTAAAAGGGTTCCCATAACTAATTATTATTATTTTTCCCCCAAAAAGGTTGCTAATCTCACAGTTGTTTGCTTGACATGACATTTCTGTTTCCTTACTTGCAATGTCCTTCATTCTAGCAACTGCTATTCTACACTTTTTCCTTTTTCTTTTTCTTTTCCCTTTTTTTTTTGGGGGGGGGGTGGGTTTTGCAGTGGCACTTCCTCCTCTTCAAAATGAGTTTGTATAACTATGCCCTTGCTGGTAATGAAATTATGATGTGATGTGTATGTCTTGTTCTTGTAAACAAAGTTGAAGATGAATACATGTAGGGATATTGAAGCTCGTAGGGATCACTGGCCAACTAATATTACTTTAGTTCGTTGTAATGTTACTTTGTTTCAATGTCCTATTGCAGGCTAAGCCAGACCCAGATGTTTATGGATCAAAAAGGAAAGCTGTGACTTCACCCACTCTTGATGGTAGTGAGCCTTCTCCATTTGGTTTGAAGAAAAAACCCAAGGAGGAGTGGAGTTGTGCACTATGTCAGGTTAGTGCCACAAGTGAGAAAGGTTTAAATGAACACATTCAGGGTAAGAGGCACAAGTCCAAGGAAGCATCACTGAGACTTCGAAAGATTGGTAAGAACACCAGCAGATCATTTTTGTCAAAGAAAAGTGAAAAGTCTGTGCAGCCTACTGAAGTGATTGTTACCATAACATCAGGGCTTGAGGCAAAAGTAGGTGGGCTGTCACCTCAATCTGAAGTGAACCCGAAGAGGAAAACTCAGACAATGGCTTACAATGTTCTTTCAGAATCTAAAAGGGAGGAGCAGCTTGGGAACCAAAATACAGAAGATTCAAATAAGAAAAATGGACCTGCAGCTGACCGGGCTGTAGAAACAGCAACTTTGTCAAAAGGAAAGAAGATATTCAGGTTTTGGTGTGAAATTTGCCAGGTTGGAACAGGATCCCGAAATGCGATGGAGAGCCATAAGAAGGGGAGAAAACACAATTTCCGAATTAAGAAATATCGTCAAAATAATGAAAGTATCCCACCACCCACGTCTTCAATTGTAACATCAGAAACTACTCTCTTGACAACTGAGAGAGATGCTGGAAATGCATCGGATCAAAAAACAAGCATGGAGATGGCAGAAACTTCTGCAAATTCAGTTAAATAAGCTTTGTCTCCAGTGAAGTGGAGATGGAGCGGGTGAAGGATGACTGTGATTGTGTATAAGGTGCTAAAACTTTTGTATTTGCTGGAATTACTTATCCGGTATATCATGTACTGCGTTGTTGACTCAAGCAGATTATATGTTGTAGTCTGCCATCATGTAAATTTCTAGTCTGATCTGTATTTCACAGCAACGGAGCTTGCATCAAAGAACCCTTTAACTTGTGTCTAGAATTACTTCTTACTCCTCTCTTCCTCCACATGTTGGCCTCTAGTGAGCAATATCTGGTTATCCTTTCAATTTCTTCACTTTTTGATATACTGTTTCTGGCATTCAGCTAAATTGTTCTTCCATTGTTTTTTATGAACTTGAGATGCCATCAGTACAGTGGTACTGGGATTTCCTCACTATATTTCTGTTATTGGCTTTTCTACATTTCTCTGATTGGCGAGCACTTTAATCACATCAAATATGCCTTACGCTTCCCTGATGGCAATCGAATTTTCAAATGTTTGTATGTTCATTATAGCAAGGTTCTTGCAAAATGCAATCTAAGACGGGAACCTAATTATACTGCGGAAAGGGCATAGTTCCAATTGGACATTATATTTTTCTCTTTGCCCTTTTGCACGCTGTATGAGTCCTATGAAAGTTTCCAACATTCTATCTGTCTATGGACAAATTCTCTTTTCTATAATGCTAGACTGACAATTCAATTATGTCATCCTAGTGGACGGTCCGCACTGGTGATGTTTTCAGTTATTGGGCGTCCAGCACTTTCTTTCATTGCATCATTTCAATTTTATCATTCGTCCTGAAGAGACTTCTTCTTACATATGGATCGGATTATAAATGAATTAAATTATGTGTAAATAATTTGAATTTGATTTGAGAAAATTTTGACTTGTGTTTGAATTAATCGAATTTGATCTTAAATGAATTGAGCTCATATAATTGATAATTTGAGATTGAACTTCAAAATATGAAGTTTATAATGTTGGTGAGTTTAAACAAATCTAAATGAACATTTATATATATTTTTATTATATTATTTATGATTTTATTAAATTATTAGTTTGTTTAATTATTTGAAATTTTGATATTAACAAAAAATCTTATTATTTTTATTTTATAAAGGTAAATAACGTCATAATATCTTTGATGTTTAAACTCAAATGATTTATGTTTGAGTTGCATAAGAAACTAAAGGGGTTTTTAATAATTAATAGATCTTTTGCTTATGTTTTTGCTTGCATAATTATTATGTAATGTCCAAATATTATGATTTAACTATTTTCTATGTATACTTATTGAGTTAGAATGAAATTTATATTTATAGTACAATTTATTTTTAACAAGAAACTATTTTTCATTTTTTATTATTATTTATTAAAAAATTTATGTAATATGTCAGACTTCGTTTAAATTTATTTAAAGTTTGAACTCAAACTTGTTCAAATTTATTGAGCTCAAACAAACAAACAAACAAAAAACCCGACTCAATTTGTTGACATACCTTCCCATGGATGCACAAAAAAAAACTTCTATCTGGTGGTCGCTAGATAAGCACCAATATTTCAACTCAATTTGTTGACATACCTTCCTATGGATGCACAAAAAAAAACTTCTATCTAGTGGTCGCTAGATAAGCACCAATATTTCTTCTAAGTGCGAGTTTGTATCATGTTATAGTTAAAAAGTAAAGAAAATGCCTTTAATTTCAATGACATTATAGAAGGCATAAATCTTCAAGGCATCTTTTTTTTTTTTTTTAAATAATAGAAGTAGTTAAATCACTGGATACACATATGTAAAGATTAGGAATTGAATCCTAAATATAGTGAAATGTACAAAACTTTTAAAAAAACAATAGGTATCAATTGAATTAAATGCTTTAAAAAACTTCAACATATTTTGTTAAGCATCATATATTTCCAAAAGGTTTCATATTAGGAGAAAACTCAAGCTTCAAAAAATAATTTTGTTAAAGGTAAGGCCATGAGGGTAAAAATTGGAATAGATTAACTTTGGGTCAAGCTTACATTAATATTAAAGCATATTTATGTATACAACATATATATATATATATATATATATGAATGAGAGAGAATTATTGTATACATTTGTTAATTCTTAATAATCAAGACTTCTATCTTTTTAAGCTCAATTTCTTACTTCAAATCCAAATATTTGAAAATCAGCTCTCAACCAAAAAATTGATCTAGATTGAATTTGTTTGAACATAATAGCTTTAAAGGTAGTTTGTTTTGTTTAAAAGTATTTCCTATGTAAAAATGTGATTTGTATATATATTGATAAAGAAGTAATGTACCATTTATATTTGTGATTAAATTGATATTTACAATTAAAATAATGGAGAAAAGTAAATCTCTTTTAGAAAAAGAGTATTTGAAAAAAATGATTTTTTAAAATTTTTATATTTAACATTCAATAAATAAAATATTTTCCCTTATCTAAATATTCTATAATTATGTTTTGCTTTAAGTTCAAAGAATACCCTTAACGGTAATATGTCAGAAACTTAAGATATAAGTAGAATTATTCGCTTAAATATGTCAATTATATATCTCTATCAGATCAACAATATATACTTTTGAAATGAAGATGATAGACTTTCACCATGTCCTGGCTGCTGAGAGAGTGAGACCGAAGAAACGAGTCTATGCTGGTGACAATTTATGCACAGCAGCCAGACGCCACCAACTGATTCACTGAAGAACAAAGTCTCGTGTTGCATCCAATTTAGTTCTTCTCGTTTACATGCGGGCCCATGTTGATAAATGCCATGAACATATTGCTGTTCATACGTTGATTTTCTAAGTAGTTTTCCTACAGAAGGCACACAGAGCCCCTCCTTATGTTAAGCTTCCTTTTTTTCTTTCCTCCCTTCTGTTAGAGAAAAAAAATACATAGTAGATAAGCATTCAATTACAGGCGGCATCGAAACATGGTGCAGAAAATTGAGAATCCTATGTTGACAATTAAATAAGACACGACCATGTGGACTTGCTTAGAAAATTTTTCAGCGAACATTGTCTACAAACCAGCCAGCCCCACCGTCAAGAACCTTCATAGCCGGCTTCAAAGCATATCACTGAAGTGAAAGCATTAGGAGAAAGCAGCAGAAATGGGAATCTTGGAATCGCAGAATCAAACACGGGACCCAAATCCAACCAAGTGTGTACTTTCGCAGAGCACCAGCAAAATTATAACTTTCAGTAATGAACTAAGGAAGATCTGATTCCCCAGCATAAAATTCCCCGTTTCATTTTATATATATGGAACACATGATATCCTATTTATCTTTACAAAAGGAAAATGAAACTAAAATGGCTTAGTAAATGTTAAAAAAAAAGAAAAAAAAAAGCTGCTACATCAAGACTACATTTCCAAAAGAGTTGGAACTTTAGCCTACTGTAAAATATTAAACCCTTAATGCCACCTGATCTTGCCACGAAATTTTCCTCTTCCCTGTCCTATTTGATCCATCTCCAGCATTTCTGCAAACCGACAATTTTATGTCATTTTGCTGCTCATCAACCAGACTTCTAGGGATACTTCTCTTTGGTTCCTCCATTCTCAATGACTCATTACCCTGTAGTTCTTCCTCCTCTGTCTGCATTGCACCAAAAAATACAGAAACTATAAGCTTACTACAATGAAACATAAAACAAGGATGCATAGACCCAAACATAGAATGCAGATCAAATACCGAAATCTGGTTCAAATCAAAAAATGGCATTGTACTCTTCTTTGTAGCTTCCTTCGCCCTTTCTTTACTATGGAAGTCAAAAACTGGAGCAGAACTTTGAAAAGAAGCATCTTTTCCGCTGAACCCCCAAGCATTCTGATTTAAATCAAACAAATGGGCTGATTTTTGCAACGTGGTATCCATCCCATTGACAGTCCTTTCTTTTGATTTTGGATGAGCTGGTATAAGGGGACGCAAGGTGGATTCCTTTCTGTTGTAGTTCCTGCCTTTTGGCTTTGGAATAGGAGCAGGAGCTTGGATTTTAAGCTTTTGTGACCGTGAAATGTCTTGCTTTGGTTGAGGTTTTGGCAGGGGGTGTTCTAAAAGGTAGTTGTAGCGTTTCCTCAAAAACCTGCATTGGCCAGAGAATTGATGTTAAGGACATACTCTTCATGGATAATAAACTGTAAACTGATCTAATATACAACTAATATTAGACCCAAGATATGAGGCTATACCGAACTTCGGCTGACAGAACCGACTTCTTCTGCTTCATATGCTGCAATTTCATTCTTATGCCCTCGGTTTCCTGAACCAATTCAAGTTTTATGAGTATAAAATTTCCATCAGATACCAATTGGATACATACAGGGTATACTTAGTCCACCTTAATAATGAGGAGGTAAAATCTGTTTGCATCACTAAATTTGCAAGAGAAAAAATGTTGAACAAACACTGTTTTCTTACAAAACTGCTCCTTGGCAAAGTAAATCCAAAAGCGAAATCTATTAAGAATACTAGCCAAAGTGTACCAACTAATCACCAAACCTCCGAAAATTGAAATCCTCAAGTTAAGAAGTCCAAAAACCCCAGACAAAAATTGATGCAAAAGCAAAAAAAAAAAAAATTGCCAATTATCTTGAATGCTCAAATCTCTTTGTCCTCTCCAAAGTTCTCCACACGTAGGACACAGGCTCAAAAAGGAAAGCCTTGAGGAATACAAAAGCTCACATAATAACATTAGTGGGAGTATTAGAGTCATGTTTATGACTGTTTCAAAAACTAAGTTAGTTTGGAAAACAGGAGAAACTTTGGAGTCAATATCTCCCTTTTTTTCTTCCCCCCTAATTTACATGGAGAGGGCGTCTCGTTTAATTTAACCTAATGAAATTTAACATAAAAGGGGGGGGGGAGAGAGAGAGAGAGAGAAGGATAGAACAAACAAAAACATTAACGGATCCAAACATAAGATTTGCTTTATAAATTAAACATTGATTAATCCTCCTAACAATTAAATAAATTAATCAGGATTAACATAAGATCCTATATCACGTTCTCCAACAAATCCGCCAATTTTTTCAGCAAAATCACAGGCATAAACCGAAATCAACCAAAAGCAGCAAACGCATCAAACATAGTACCAGATCTAAAGGAACCCACAAAAAAAGTATCAATCTTTTCAAAACTGACCATAGGGTTTTTACCTTCCGCAACTCTTCATAGTCCTGCAAGAGACTCTGGTGCCTGAATATGGCCCTCTGGTCCTCGTATACAACGTACGACGGGGACTCCATAGGAACAATCCCTTTCATCTTCTTCATCAGATCAGCAAATAACAGAGAAACCCAAAAAACCAGAACCAACAACTAAAGAGGAAAATCAAATATAGATGGGGAAGGCAAAACAGAAAGATAAAGGGGAAGTCGTGGGATATAAATCGAAACGTGAAGAGAGAGGAAAAGAGAGCCTAATATGAAAACGCAAATGAGAGGAAGAGGAGAGAGGTAGAGGAAAGAAGGTCCTCGCTTTCCTGTTTTCTCTGTGAAACTCTGACCAAGACAAAGAAACCCAAAAAGCCCACATAACTCGGTGAAAAATATTGTTCTTTTGAAAGACAGTGATGAAGATGGGATTTTTTGGGGGCTTGCAGAAGGGTATTTCGGGGAACATGTTCGATGAGAGAGAGAAAGAGACTGTAACGTAAGGTGGGTTTGGTTGGAGGACATTTGAAGACATCCTCTAAACTTCCCTTTCTTTTTGTTTCACATTCTATTGTTTCTTTTTTGATTTTTCTTTCTTTCTTTCTTTCTTTCTTTCCTCATATAAATTTTGGTCCAGCTGGGCCATTGATGAGAGAGAGTGGACTCTTTGGTGTTTTTGATGGGATGGCAAGATGCGTGGAGTTTCCATGTTTCTTCTTTCATTGTATTTGTTGTTGGTGGGTGGCCTCTCTCTTCTCTCTGCGTAGAGAGAGAGAGAGAGAGAGAATTGGTCAGAGAGAGAGAAAGTAAAGGGTATCGAAGATAGGGGCTGGAAAAATATAATAAAGACCAAGAGATAAATGAGATGGATGATGCTGTTTTCTTCTGATATGCTGTAGCAGTAGTTTCTGTTGGCCGCACCTTATTTTTAGGCTTTGCGTTTGGTTTCTGGCTGTTAAATTTGTGATACTGGCGTTTATGAACAGACAGAAATACTTTTCATTTTACATTATGTTATATGTTACACATACAACGGACTCAATTGTTGTGTATTTACATCAAACTCCTTTGCAGTTTCCTTTGATGCTAAGGATGCCTCTCTGTGGCTTTTTCATCATGAAGCAGATAAAGTGAAAGAAGGAGGAAAAATCTTATTTTGGCTTGAAAAGCCAGAAAAAATTGAAATTGGCAATTTCTTTCGTTTGTGGGCATGATCCGGAAAAGAAGGATATAGTCCTTGATATAGTGATAGGCCTCTTTCTGTGCATTAAAAAGGGTGGATTAGGTATTTTGTCATTAGCCACTTAGTCAGCTGAATCACCATCCTTGTATTTAATGTAAGTTTCTTGATATCTTGATTTTTCCGTGAGAACGGAATTGAGAAAGATGCCACCAGAACCTACCTTTCAGGACTCTGCCTTGGCACCAGCCTACCTGTCCAGGCTCTAGCCAGTCGATGCCCAAAAAAAAAAAAAAAGCACACTCAGTGATTCATTCTGTTTTAATCATTTTGATTAAATTTTCACAAAAAAAAGGGTAAAAACTGTATAATAGGTGAGAGACCGAAGGAGCTGGAGTGCATGTGAGAGCAACATTGCTTTCATCCACTGCTAAAATTGACTGAAACCTCTATTTGAATCGGCCTTCGCTCCCTTTGTTTTTTGTTTTTTGTGTGTGTGTGTGTTCTAGTGGGGCCATTAGAACCATGGATTTTGACAAGGTGACGAAGTTGCTCATGTCTAAAATGCCCCCCAAACCCTCTAAGCTGCCCTTTTCTTACTACTAACACGCTGGTTTATGTCTCCCCAGTAATGGTACCATGGTAAAGTAAATTCAAAACTGCAACTCCCGCAGACAGAAAATGCAGGGGGGGGAAGCCTCCTGAAACAATAACTTTTTTGGTGTGACTGTTTGTTAAGGATAAAAACTGAAAAACAAAAGCTGCTGGTTTGATTTCAGCATTGGCAATTGCAACAATTTTGTCGGTGGCTAATTACATCTTTTTCTCTCTTCTCTGTGTTTTCCTTGTTTTCCCATTTTTCTTGTCCTTCACATTGCCACCAGCAGTATTATGGGTACTTCTTTTTTAGGGACAGGGTTGGGGATTTGGGACATGGAGTTTGTGGGTGTACATAAGAAAAATAGGTGGGAGAGATTGGTCTGATTCATTGGCATTAGGTCTCTCTCAACTCTCAAGCTCCAGGAAGCTCCATCCTTCAAAACCAGAAGCTATTTTACCGGTCAAAATTATACAGCGAAGGAAAAAGGTTGTTTCTGTTTCCAGATGCAAAGAATAAAAGTGAAGTACGGTTTTCAAAATTGGCATTGGAACATGAAGGAAAAAATGACTCATTTCAAATTTTCGCGCTGCGGCTTACGAGCTGAACACATTGTACCTGAGCTGAAACATTAATCTAAAATTTACGGTGCACCTTCTGAAATGTTAAGCATGTTCGGATTTGAAAGGGCTGATGAAAAAAAAAATTATTACAATTTACAAACATACAAGAGTGTATATGATGAATATGTCAAGATAATTTTTATTCTCTCTCTTTCTTTCTTGTAAAATTTTTACAAAGTTCATGCTGTCCTTTGCTTAATATATTTATTTTTTGATTTTATAACAAGGTCATAAAAAGGTAAAAAGATTATATGCGGTGTCACTTTTTTACTATAACAATATGCTGAAATTTATGGCAAAGACAAGATAATTGGGGAAGTTGGTGAGATTTTGTTGATGTTATTAAAAAGATAAAAGTTGAGATGGTGAATGAAACAAAAGTTACAAGTAGTGATGATATTAGCAGTGGTGAAATTAATTCAAGAATTGAAATTATGATTCAATTTGTGCAAAAAAAATATACTTTCATCAAAAAAGGAGAAGACTCCCTAAGGAGGGGAAGAAAGAAAAGTGTAGGGAAGTGGAAGTATAGTTTCTTTCTGTAAATTTTGGCACCATATTTTAAAATATGGTCGTGCACCTTACATGGTCACGAGCAAAAGAAAAGAAAAAGGGTAAACTTAAACCATAAGAGTCACAAAATATTGGATGAGGAGGTGATGAAATTGAAAAGTGTAATTCTTTCTAAAACTTTGCAAGTGGCCATCATTTTCATAGTAGAAAAGCACAAATTTCAGTTGTTTTATTAAATACCATTTAATGAGAGGAAGTGATATGCGTTAGAGCGTTTTTAAGAAAACATGATTCTCGGGTTAGTTGATGCATGACACATAGTTTTATTGGATAATTGTTTTACTTTAATATATTGCTAAAAAGTATTATGTGCTTAGTCTTGGATGATATTATTTTGATCATTTTCGTCAAAAGACACGTCCTGAGCTTCAATGGTTGGTCACTGGTGTAGGTGCTACTTATATATTTTAAGCTTTTAGGCTGTTTAACTAACTAGTATTATTATAATTTTATTACAATTACTTTTGTTAAATTTATTTAAAAGTTTAAAAAAATTTATTATATTTTCTAAATTTTAATATAATTTTTAAAATTTAATTGCAAATTTATAAGTGAAAACTATCACATTATTAAATTTATTATAATTTTTAAAATTTTATTATAAATTCATAATTAAAATTGCTACTGTTGTTAAATTTATTATACCCTTTAAAATTTTATTATAAATTTATAAACTATGTGATATTTTTATCAAATTTATTATAATTTTAAAAATTTTATTATGATCTTAGTTTCTAATTAAACCAATCAATAAAAAAAAAGGAAATTATGATTTCATTCATTACTGGAACCAAATAATTTCAAAAAATTGATTAAATTATTTTTCTACTATATGTAATTTTACTTAATTTCTAATTAGATTCTTTTAATTTAAAATTTTTGAATTAAATCTTTATTTTTTAATTTTCTAATTATATACTTCCTGTCATTATCATGTCAAACTTTATTAGCAATTAACACATGTGAGTAATGCCTTTTTGATGTAGTTTAACCATTGCTAACATAAGGCTTCAATAACATTTCTATTTATATTTAAATAACAAATAACTTTTAAAAATAATAAAATACTATGAAATAATTTTATTTTTAGAGAGAAATAACAGGTCATGTTCCTTTTACCCTATTAATGCCTAACAAATTATTGTTTATATGAGTGAATTGCTAACAAAAATGGCATGAAATATTTACTTAGAAATAAAAATAAATATAAGATTCAAATTCAAAATTTTTAAACAGTAAGGATCTAATTAAAAATTAAATGAAATTATAAAGGATAGCGGAACAATTTAGCCTAAAAAATAATAACATTTTTATTAGCTTATTTAAAAAATTATAAATAATAACATTTGCTATCTATTTCCACATGTTGAACTAAACCGGCCTTTATTTGTATTTCTCGGCTGCAGACGGTTGTTATAACAAAAACAATGTAAATATTGAATCAATAACAACGCAAATTGGATTTGCATTATTGAACAAGAAAAAACCACGTGAAATCATAGGAGTTTACAATTAAAGAAAATACCTTATAATACATTTCTTCCTCAATAAAATAATGAAATAAACTCTTACATTTAATTATAAAAAATATAAAGATATAATTATAAAATAAGACAAATTATAAAGATTGAAAAATAAAAATTTAAAGAATGATAATGCGGTAAAAATATAAAATATCCAGCGACACGTATAAGTACTGATAGTGCCAGCTAGTCGCCGTGGATTACCTGGAACAGTTTAATTGGTCCGTCCTCTGAGGCCCATGAAATCTTTGTACTGAATCTGCCCCACCTTCCAATACCCAACAGATAAAGGAAAGAAAAAAGAAAGGATGTAAGGGTAATCTTTTATCCGGTACGGCACAAAGAGGATCAAACTCCTGCTTCTCCTCCATCCCCCTTTAGACCAAAATCAAAACTTTTAGCCCTTCTCGTGTGGAAGCCAATGGCGTCCACGACCGTTCCTATAGCAAACGCACACGCAGTGAATGACTGGAAAAAGCCTCGTCCTTTATCAACTTCTCTTAGTAAGTAGCTTCTCTCGACATATTTTTTCATTTGTTTGCCGCGGGAATTGATGAAGTTAGGAACTTTTTAATCCAAGATGTTTATCTGGGGACTTTATCCTTTTAGGTTTGATTCTACAATTGTTCTGGAGTATTCTCTGTTAGTTGCCCAATGAGTGGAGGAGTAGTTTCTTAGCTGCTGAATTGCTTAGCTAGTCAATTTTGGCTTCACTTAAAATTTGAAACATTTGCCAGCTTTTTTGAAATTCTCTCTTTTTTTTAATTGTGCTCGAGAATGTGGCAGTGCAGCATGTTCCAGTTTAAGTTGTTTCTTGTTGATTAGATGGTCATTACTTCTTTGTATCGGTAATTCTGTTGAAAAGAATGAATTTGTTCTGAAATCCCTTATAATTTGAAAGTTGCTTTTACTTTCATACAATATGCTTAATTCTATGATATACTGCTTACGTAAGATTGGGAAAACTACCATGATAAGAGGTGAGATGGAGTAAGGGCTGGTGTAAGGTGAAATGCACTTGTGCTTTTGATTTTACAGTTTCAAGTTGCATCCACTCATCTGTAAGTTACTTATCATTTTATATTGTGTAGGTAACCAGAACTTTGGAGCAAATTTAGTTGATAAGAAATTATTATCTCGGTGTAGCCACAGAAGAATTAGATTCGATCATAAGAATTTTCAAGTATACAGCCTATTCGGAGGGAAAAAGGATAATGAGAAAAGCGATGATGCACCATCCAAGGTTAGCCTAGTTTATTCACTTCCATGTCCATCTTTCATATCTGACCTCGTTCAGGAATCAAGGCTGCAACAATCTGTTTATTTGTTTCTTAAAATGCTGATGTTATATGGCATCTCGAACTTGTTTTTCTTATGATTTTAATCTGTGACCTAAAATTGAGATTGTTTATTTCTTTGTTTAGAAGTTAATGATTGTATTCTGTAATTCGTTGAGAACGTTCTGAATGTAAACATCATGGGGCAGGCAAACTGTGTTTCAATTTTGTCTCCATGTATTCATCCAAGGGACCAATATACATGGCAGTTTGAATAAGAACTTCACAATTTTGTTATTCCCCTCATAAGAACACTATTTTAGAGTTTCTTTGATGTGTGGCATGTATTACTTTATGAGATTTTTGTCTTGACTTGTGTTTGTCATATTGGTCTCTCATAGGTATATTATTACCTTATGCCCATAAAATGTGCTAACATTGATGGCATGCCCTATCGACTCTAGTGTATAAGATTAACTGAAATCCACTCGTCATCTGTAAATTTCATTTCTGGGTATCAATTTCTATCTATGTTATCTGGCAACTTAGATGCCTACTAGCACTCTTGGTGGGCTTTTGTTAGAATCCCTAGATCAACCCTATATTTTCCCCGAAGACTGAAAGAAGTGGCAGTGTGGCACTTTTTTCCACCTTTGTAGGCTGATTAATTAAGCTGGCTCTTGATTTCAACATATGCATCTAAGCTTTAACTAGAGACCATCAGAGGTCAGAAGTGCTTGAGATGGCTTGAGACTATGTGTTGCTATAGGTTGTCTTTTTTCTGGCCCTAATTCTATGTTTGAGTGGGGGAAACTGGACGTGAAGGACAGGGAATGGAGGGTTATTGAATAACCTTTTTCTTGTTTAAGTGGGGAAGGAAATGGGTGTTTGTAATTAATCCTCTAGCACCCTCCAACAATCACTTTTTTGTTTTCTCCCAATTTGGAGATTTTTGGAAGGTTCTTTTAAACATCCAATAGGAGGAAGGGAAGTCATCTCTTAACCATTTTGTCTCCCTTTTCATGGCCTTCTATTTTCTCTTGTTATCCTCCCCTCCCCTCCTAACTTCCATACATATAATAAATGTTCTTGTACAGTTATATTCTATGCTTTAACTTCATACTTATATTGGGAGTTTCTCGCGATGATAGTCTTTTCTAAGTTTGGCAAGTTGTGCATGGTTAGTCTTTGTGGTCAAGCTTAATATTAATTGTCTTCACTTTGTGACTGAGTTATTTTAGGCAGGAATCTTGGGAAACATGCAAAATCTTTATGAGACTGTGAAGAAAGCACAAATGGTCGTCCAAGTTGAAGCAGTGAGAGTGCAGAAAGAACTTGCTGAGTATGAATTTCCTATTAAGCCATTATATATTTTCCTTTTTCTCCCCTTCATATGTATGCAACTTCAATGGGATTATTTGTCTTTATTCTGTTATGCAGAGCAGAGTTTGATGGTTACTGTGAGGGTGAGTTGATAAAGGTATGTTAATTTTATCACTTTTCATGTTTGATGCTATGTGATAGCAGCTTTCTTATCCTTTCCAAGCATAATTGAAAGCTGGTTCATCTTCTATATGTAAAAATGCCTGGTCGCTCCTTAATCCTCAAGCTTGATTCATCAGACTGCCTCAAATCACAGAATCAGTATTAATTATTTCAACTTGTCAAATTCTTCTTATTATTTAACTTAACTTTAATTTTCTTAGGTAACGCTGTCTGGGAACCAGCAACCTGTGCGAACAGAAATTACAGAGGCTGCTATGGAATTGGGACCAGAAGTGAGTCTATCCGAGCCTCTTGATTTTTTGAATATATCTAGAAGCATACACATCAATGTGATGAAATTGAGAAATCAGACAATTACAATAATAATAAATTTATTGTAGTACCACTCTCTCTCATCAGGACATTCTGATTCCTCTGCTCCATTCCTAGGTCTTTGACTTCCTATCATAACCCCGTTCCCCCCCCCCCCCCCCCAAAAAAAAAAAAAAAAAGAAAAAAAAAATGGAGATGAGGTTCTGTGTGTTGATAGCTAATAATCTTTAACCATAATATGGTTTTTAAAGGCCAAACATTAACTACAGTTAACACGAGACGTCTTTTGGGTTACAGAAACTATCTCTTTTAATTACTGAGGCATACAAGGATGCACACCAGAAGAGTGTCCAGGTAAGAATCTCAATTTGAGCAAAAGATTGAAAGTTCCTATCCAGATGTGGTTATGGAATTGTTAAAACAGGTCTTGCTTATGTTCCACAGGCCATGAAGGAAAGGATGAGCGATCTAGCACAGAGCTTAGGAATGCCTCCAGGGCTTAATGAAGGATTGAAGTGAAGATAATATTATTACTCGAGTATGAGCAAACCTCAATTTTGCATGCACATACTGGAAAATGCTTATTTCTTCATTTACTGTGGCCATAAATCTACGTTGTTGTTTATTCAGTAATGTATGCCAAGCATAAATTGAATTTGTGGAGTAACTTTCTCTTTTCTTTTATCTTTACCCTATTCTTTTTCTGAATGGTGAAGGATCAATTCAGTGTTTCATGCTATCTCTCTTTATAAATGGAAGTGCCGTGTTAGTTGCAAAACCTCATTATTCACAACTAGTTTTAAGTGTGGGCTCTATGCAATGGTATGAGGTTTGCACTTATATCTGTTTGTTCGGTAATTGTGAGTGATGTGGTTGGGCAATTAGTTTTTATCTAATTGAAAACTTGGGCTATGTTGAGGATGTCCGTGCCCTAACTGAGGCTGAAGAAAGTTTGAAACGTACACCCTTGACTCTGGTGACCTGCACATATTTGCAGAGAACAAAAACAACCTTGTGTTAGTGGTTTCATTTGGCATGTAACCATTTTCTTGGTAGACTCATCCATGTAAAAGGATAAGAATTTCTGAATTCTTGTATCCTTGTTTCACAAGTAAATTTTCTTTCTTAGAAATATTGTTGTTACAAATAACAAAAATCATTTGCTCTTCTCTTGAACTCCAACTTTGCCCATCTTTTAAAATGCAAGGAAAACACATTGTTTTTATACAATAAAATCTCAAATTCTAATTTGAATGAATAATTATTGTTTCCTACCCATCACCAATTGCTTGATATTATGGACGCCAATTAAATTGAATAACATCAAAGATATTTTGATGAAATGTTACTAATTTTAGCAGTAACATGTCAAGATTTTGGTAGCTCTTTGCCGGCCAAGAAGGACCTGAAGAGAATGAAAGCTCTCCTTGGCTGAAACAACGGCACTTCATGCCCAGCTCCTCTAACCGTGGCAAAGGTTAGTCCATCATACACCTCTGTCCATCCACCAACCTATGAACCCAGAAGAAAGAAATGCTCATGATTTAAGAAATTGACAATTATAACCAGAAGAGAGTGAAAAAAAAAAAAAAAAGGTAAAAGATTGTATGTTACTGGCACTTCATTTACAACTTCTCTCAGAAGTACACGCATTGCAAAATTGGTAGGACTAACTTGATTATCATGGATGCAGTTGCGAGGAAATTTGTGGATATATTGAAGTGTTGCAAACATTTTCCAGGCATTTTCCAAAAGATAAACCTAAAATGTAATAATATGGGATTAAAATACCTGTCCACCTGAGTACCATGGATACCAACGACTTTTAATGGTGAGATTGAGATGGTTGAGGGAAAATCTCGTGCCTGTCACTGGAACCACTGAATCTGTGTCTCCGCTGCATTACAGCAAAAAACATTGGTGTTCGTATTTTACCTTTTACACAACTTCATGTCATGTTCCTGTATGCAAGCTGTCGTGGCTGTTTTGTACAGGAAATCATACGGGTCCTATGAATCTGGACCGTGAGATTTGATGAAGAGCTTTTGAATAGTTAAAAAATGCACTTTACTGAAGAGTAGTCAACACTGTAAACTGTGGGGTCCCCTAAAGTCAACAAAATAATATATTGCATATGTAATTTTTTTTTTTCGTAATTCGCGTTAACACACAATTATGCATGTAACACAACATGAATTGGAATGGTTTTATATGTAATGACATCAATTTGATTCCAACAGTACTATGTACTCTAGTCTGAAATCATATATTTAAGTAGGAACCGGAATTCTCTAAAGTGTGAAGTGTTTTATCTCAGCCAGCTGATAATTTTTTATATTTAAAAAATCAATAACTGAGATAAAACACTTTATAAAAAATTATCAGAATCAGTCTCAGTTCATGTAAGTAACACTATTTTATGTACATAATACCTTTTTTTTATGTGATAAGACACTTGAGAAAAGCTTGATATTCATGACCTCTCTCTTAGTGGAATCTACGAAATTGTGGACCTCTCGTTCTGTGAGAGGAAGTGACTTTAAAATGTTTATGAAAGGGGTGTATGTAACAGAATTCAGGATATTCTAAAGTGAACTGTTTGGAAAAGGAGAAGAAGACAAAAAAATGGAATCTTTATATTGAGTAAACATGTGAAATGGATCAAAATGCTATGTCAACGTCAATTGAGACCTGATATTAAGTGAACACTAGTTTTTTGCAAGTTAAACAGTACCTGAAAACCCAGATTCTCAAACCAGCTGCAATTAACTCTCTGTAAATGGGCAATACAGAGTCGTCTGAATCCTGCCAGTTTTTTATGAGCACATCGCTGTTCAACCAGCAAAAGATGTAAATATGTCAAACTTCTCATTTCAAGAACAAATAAAAAAAAACAGTGTTCAATTTGGTGTGTTGCAGCATAATTCAATAGTAAAAAGCAAACCTGCAAGCGGTCCATCTGTAAGGAATTTTTGTGACATTTGCATGCATTGCTTTCTGAACTTCAGGCCTGTTGTAATATACTTCTGCATAATTCTCAGTGCATGGATCATATCCTGAAATCCTATGTAAGATTGTACTCTTTAGCCGTATGCGCTGGACGGTGTTGTTGTGAGGCGTTGCACATGGTGGGGTGTAAATACTGTACTGATCAATGTTTCCAAATTCATGATTGACTGCATAATTGACAGCATCATCACAACCTTTGGATTGTATCTGTGCTGTGAAATTACAGTACTTTAGGATAGATTTGTATGATTGATCTGATATCATAGAATGGCTCCACCAGTATGTGACTGTTCCAATCCCATCGTAATAGTTATCAGTCACAGCATTTCCCACCTGTATTTTTTTTTTCAAGTTACATTCAAAATTATTGGTTCGGGTATAATTTGGAAGAAAAGGCTTACACAATAAGACTGACTCAGAATGTTCCACATAATTGCGGAAGTTACCTCATCTAGCATAATCAGTATGAATAACTTCATAAGAATGCTAATAATATTCATTATTTCTGCATAATTGACAGAATTTAATGTAAGTTTCATTGTTGTTTGTTCGTTCATCTGTTTAGATTTTACGAATGTGGAAGGAGTGAAATTAAGTGAGAGTCTGTCTAGTATTAGTGATAGCTTTGTTAGAGAAACTTACTTTTTTACAACCATAACTCTAGATATTATTTTTATAAATGATAAATACAAGTGCTTTGTCACTTCTTTGTCATTATATATAAAATGACATTTTTCTACAAAAAATATTCACTAACAAAACAATCAGAGCTTAAGTGTGTTCTAAGTTGCAAGAATTGGCTTACAATAAACCCTTTGAGATTGATGATACGAGGATTTCCTTTGTTATAATCATGGACTTGCTTGGCCAGCTGAGGGACGTAATGCCCTACACAGGAGATAACAAAATGAAGTGTTAAAAAAATTAAGTTGATATTAGCTGCATAATATTGTAGAAATTGGTGATGCTCAGAAACCTGCGTAACTCTCCCCGGCAATGTAGAACTCTCTGTACGTATATTGTGGAAACCTTGACATCCATTTAATGAGGAAAATTAGAGCATCCTGAGCTGTGATATAAAGTTGGAAGTCTCATATCAATTACGAATACACTACCATCACAGAAAACAAGAACAAGGGCAGCAATGAAAATAGAGAAAATTTGAATGAACTTCAACACTATCAAATTGCGTAGTACCTGTCCTTTTGTCCCCAGAAGTTGTGAGGTCAGAGCTAGTGTTTGTGTACGAGAAACCAACACCAGCAGGTGATTCAAGAAAGAGAATATTTGCTTCTGTACCATAAAAACACCCAGTTTGTACAAGATTCGTTGTTATTCTGGAAAGAAAAGATTCTAGATTCTCTCTCACTTGCATGGTGATCATTACCTCTGTTCCATGAATATTTGTTAAGATACAGGGAGGAACCAGTTTTGTTTATTCGGAATGGCCCAATTTCCTCTGATGCTCCATATGCCACAGAAGAGCAACCCGGTCCTGAACCAGCCAAAATTCATCATCATCTGGTTGTAGTCCTATGATTCGTCAAACTCTTCATGGTACATAATTTTATTTTTTACTCTTGGAAGAGAAATTTGATATAGATTATTACTTTATTCATTTTTATTACAAACATTTAAATTGCTTATGGTGGTAATCTACTAGAATAGAAAATGACAAATTGCACCACATCTCACACTGCGCACAATCATGCTCATCTCTTCCCACGTTAAATTATGTCTATGTAAGAGAACAGAAATATGGACCTGAGCTATTTAACATAGTGTTATTATTATTTTTTTTAATATCATGAATCACAAGCTATTTAATATATATATATATATATATATATATATATATATATATATATATATATATATATATATATATATATATATATATATATATAATACTAAGTTTAAACTTAAAACTTAATAGAAAAAAACTCAACAATAATATGAGCGCTAACTAACCTTTTTTTTTTAATTAAGACAATCCAATTCGTTCATAATCACAATTGATTATGTTTCAAATATTTTTTTTTATACATTGATGGTAAGGAGTTGAATTTAGAATTATTTGTATACTATTCAACTTGTTTACAACTAACTTAACAAGTCTCTCATCATTGATTATCATTTGCATATCATTTAAATCTCTCACTACTAACTTAACAAGTCTCTCATCATTGATTATCGTTTGCATACCATTCAAACCTCTCACCACTAACTTAACAAGTCTTTCATTACTAATCTATCATCGGTCGTATATCAGATATGTCAAATATGGCTCATAAGTTATATGTTTATATCGTAAGGATAGTGATCAACACAAATTATGTTTCTCCTGTATTTCTAAACGGGAGGATGTGAGTCCAGTTGAGCTATAAGGAGTACATTTATTTTTTATTTTCCACCAACGAAGGTCCAATTTAATCAAATGTGGGTCCACATGGAGACAATGGTGGACCTCACAATGTGGGGAGGTGCACATCTGCATCCAGCTATAGACTAGTTGTGAAACTTGTTGGCTGTGGAGCCAAATATTTCATGTATCATCCGTATGTAGATTATAGGTCTACAGCCAAGGAAAGTAACGAGAGCAAATTGTTTGCTTGATTATATTCAGCTTCAAAGATGCAATTTAAGTTCAATACTTAAGGGTCACAAAAATTGTGTATAGCCCCACAGAGTGTGTCATGATATCAGCACGGCATGGGATGACCACCCTCAATCCCTTTCTGGGCTCTGAGTACGCGTGCTTGGGAGAGGTGAAAAGATACACAAAGAGAATGAGAATGAGCATCTTTTCTTTCCTGCAAGGACAAATTGCAAAAGTTGCTTCACTCTGTGCCCACAAGCAGAAAGAACAAAAAGAAAGTTGGGATGGCCAAACAAAAAGTTATTGAGGAAGCATTTTCCTTTTGTTGTTTTATGGCCAATGGGTGGGGAAATTGGGGTTCGTCCAAACAGGGAATTAGAAATCTAAGGAATAGAAGAAAGTGGCAACAAAAGCTCATGAAAGAAGCAGACACAGAGAGATCACGAGGACCCATGTGGGTATATGCATTGTTGGTTTTTGTTTTGAAGTTTGAACACAAAAGCCAGTTGTTTCTTAGTTTCTTCCTCAGATTCAGGGATGCAAACCTAACAAGCGTATCTTAGCAGGAAATGATGCAACTTCACTTAAATGCACCGGTGGCGGATGGTGGTGTGCATTAATAAGCCAATCTGGATAGGTTTGCCTTTTTTTTTTCCCACTTAATTTAGAGGATCAAGTCTGTACTCGTGCTCTTGATTAGGGCACACATGCTTGAATCATAACCAAAGTGGGTTTTCTCCAAACTAAGACAACGAACAATTCAACAAAATTGTGTTACTTTTAGTGGGTTAGGGTACTAATCAAATCTGTTACGCACATATTATTGGGTCTTTTAATAGCAGTACCGACAAACTACATAACTTAGGCAGCCGAATTTTTTGGCTGCAGAATTAGAGCTTGGGAAGAAGAATTTCAAAAAAAAAAAAAAAATCTGGTATTATTGTATTGTTTGGAATGCTATTTATTAAAGTTAGTCCCACGATACTCACGTTGACCATGTAAAACTTGGGGATCTAAGGGATCGTCCGACATCATGATTTTCCAAAATTGATTTTATTTTATTTTAGTAAAAATAATTTCAATTTATTTATAAATAAATTTTATTATTTAAAAATATTATTAAAAAATTAATTTCAATTCATTTATAAATAAATTATTTTGTTTGAAATGATTGAAAAATACATAAAATTTAATTAAAAATAAATTTTGATAGCATTATGGTGAATATAATAATAGAAATAGGATAAATTTTTTTATATATGTTCTAGGCCAAATAAAATGAATTTTAATGAAATTTTTATTAAATTTAATGAAATTTATATTTAAAATAAAATTATAAATAAGATGAATTTTTTTTCTCTAACGTCAAATATTCCGATAACTTTCCTCGATTCTATCTAAAAAAATAATAGGGAAACTGATTTAAATGCTACCTAACTACATAAACAAAAAAGGGAAACTACTACAGAAACAGAAAAAGGAAACTACTACAGACAAAGTCTCTAGAATTACTTTACAAACAATTGTAAAGGAAGAAAATTCCATTAGTCTAACCCCAAGCACTTCTTGCATGTAAACACCAAATTATATATCCATTAACCCAATTTTGGTTTTACTAGAATCTTCAAAATCTATATATCTCCTCACACTGAATACCGTATATTTCCTCCTCCACCTTCTTCCTTTTCTCTTGAAAAAGAACATTTTTGCGCTTTTAACAGCAAATTCTTCAACCGCTCGTAGGAGTATAATTCATGTACTTTCAACAAAAATACTAGATTCACATTCAAATGTTTGGACGTTGTTTTTCCAGACCCTCTAAATAAAAGTGGGGTAATGTCATGTAAGTTTTGCCTTTTAATAAAATGAGCATTTTTATTATTGAATTAAATTTAATATATTAAAGTTTATATTTTTATTTTTAATTTTTAATTTTAATATTAAAAAAAATAATAATTAAATATTTAATCTTTTGAAAAGTGGCAGTACTTTCTTATTTTATGAGATAGATGCTTAAAAGAGAAGAACATTATTTGCAAACAACTCCAATACAATTAGAAATTTCATATTTCATATATGCCTGGCCCTGATATTGCAGTCAGAGAAAGAAAAAATGCATTGCCCAAATTGCCAGAGAGAAAGAAAAAGAAGCATCCATATAAGAACTGACCTCCATTAAGCCAGAGGACAAGAGGCTTCTTCTCCGGGGAAGTGAGTGCCTCAGTGAGCCAGTAGAAGAGAGCTCGGCCATGTTCCTCGTTGACAGTGACATAACCGGAGAACTGCGAGAATGGCACGCGTGGCTGCCCGGGAAGGGCCGAGATTCGATCCAGCTCTTGCTCTTTCGTCTCAGCAAGAACGGCGGCCATTGATGAACAATATATAATCATAAAGATCAATAACCACTGCAGTGACAAAAATTGGACCTTTCTTCTCCGGAATAGTGCCATTATTATTGCACCCCCTAATGGCAGCACTACAGGCCCTCCCTCTTGTTGCAATTCAACTATCTTTTAAGAGAGAGAGAGAGAGAGAGAGAGAGAGAGAGAGAGATAGAGAGAAAGAGAGGCTGGGGTTGATTCTATGTAGGACAGGCTTTACATAATTTTGTGTTATTTCATAGATGCAATTGATGAGGTGAGGATGTTGACGCCTCAATTACAAGTTACCAATGGGGCTGACTGCCTTATTTTGCTGCATTTCTACACAACTATGCAAGTTGGGCCAATTTACTCTCTATGTGTTGACTGTGAACTTTGGGAAGAGGCAAACATAATATTTATATCGATTTATACTTACTGTAAATGAATTCTGTTCATGTAAGTAAAATGTTTTTCTGTAAATTTTCTCTCTCTAAGAATGCATCTGTGTGGAATGAAGATAGAGATTGGGGGGGGGGGGGGGGGGCGGGCTTGGTCCAACTACAAGGGCATAGGTCCAGAACATTAATTGATGAGAAGCCAGACCATGCCCTTGTAGGGCAATGGAAACTTAGGTCCAGTCAATGCTCTCAATTGAGCAAAAATGTTAATTAATCTGTGCTTGATTGGCATTTTTACTATTTTCTTTTCGTGATTAGAGGGTTTAGTTTGTTTTTTTCTTTAATCAGAAAACATTTTTTTGATGATATGATGTGTTATGTTTTTGGATCTTTTAGCAAGAGTAGGTTTGAAATTACGCGCGGATCTAAACTCTATTAGCATATTCCCTAGTCGGCCAGTCGTTAAGAGAGTTGACTCAATAAACATCTTATGCTGAGCAAAATTCCATCTTACCTTAATTAAGTTAAATTGGATGTATTTCCAATCGGTACATCCAATTCATCCGCTTTATCTAAATTCATTGATAATGTTTAACTAATTACAAGAATAGATATAATATTTATCTATTAACAAAAAAATTATTTATGACATGAATATCGGTAATTTATTCATCTTATATTTTTTATTCTATAATTAAAATAAACATTTAAAAAATAATAACTAAAAACTCACTTATGCTTCTACTACAATATAAATATCTTATTATTTCTTATTTTTTGGTAATATATTCTTAAAATGAGAATATATAGCGTTGTTGGAAAACTTAATATTGATCCATACCTTATTTGTATGAAATATATGTAGAATGACAAATGAATGAATTGAATGGAAAGATTTAGTCAAAGCACTATAGCTAAAGTTGAGGATTCCAGGGGAAATTTCTCAGTTCTTAAATGCAAACTTCTATAGTTAGGTGAAAGAAAATGCTAGATGTCTGCAATTAAACTATGGAAGTTTGCCTTGGAGCTTAATTTTTTGTACCTCTCTCTGGTGTATCTAGATTGAAAGGAACAATACACTCTTCAAACCAAAAGTAAACAATCTGAATGCTCTGGAGCATCTGCCTAGAAAAATTTTGGAGAAGGCAGCAAGAATGTATGCTACAATGGGAACAGCAAATATCAGACAAATCAAAAGATCTAAAATATTGTTGATCAAGTGGAATCCTCCCTCTCAAGGTTGGTTCATTCTAAATGTTGATGGAGCAGTAAGTAGTAAAACAAAACTTGTTGGAGCAGGAGGTTTAATAAGAAATCATCATGGAGAATGGATAGCTGGCTTTTGCAAAGGCATTGGATATACTACCAGTATAATGGCTAAATTATGAGCTCTATTGGAGGATTTAAAACTAGCAGGAAGTCTTCATGTTTATCACTTACTTATCCAAATGGATGCTAAAATAATTGTATCTTCCTTGTAGCAAAATATGAATAGTGTGGCTAACATCCTGTTAATTGAATGCAGGAAGCAATTGGAATCAATTCCCTATAACAAAATTGAGCACATTTATAGAGAAGCTAACCAATGTGCTGACTGCCTAGCAAAGAAAGGAAAAAAGAACAACTTCCACTCATAATGTTTTGTAGTCCCCCTGTGGACATCTTTGAATTTCTCAAGTTAGATATAGCTTTAGTTTATTTCCCTAAATTTCTTTTAAGTAATGTAAACAAGTCTTCATTTTATCCCCTGTGAAAAAAAATGGATAGATTTGAATTGGATAATTAATGGATGGATTATTATTTATTTATGACAAAATTAGAATTTCTTATAAATCATTAATTAACTCACAATCCTTTTATCAAAAGTCAAATTCTATCCATCATTTATTCAATTAATTATTATTTTAAATATTTTATTATATTATTTTTGCTACTATTTTTTAACTACCATATATAATCTTTACTACTATTATCTTTTTACTATTAGAATTAGAAAATAATTTTTATTGTTAAAAAGTTTGAATTTATATTTTTATTTTTAACTTGAAATCTTTTTATATTTTATCACTTAATGAAATGAATAATATTTTTTATTTTTTAAATAAAAGTGAATGTAAATTAAGTGAAGTTAAGTTTTGCCTATAATAAATTAAATATACATAAAAATTATATGAGTTGAGCTAACTTACAAGCCTATTGTAGTTTATAGGCCTAGTTTGTCTATAAAATTTTTAATATTTGACCTAACTTATTAGTTTATTGCCTATAGACTATATAAGTCTCATAAACCAATAGGTTAAGCTTTAATTAATATAACCTGATTTATTTTATAAAATGAATTAAAAGTTAGGCCTAAATTTATTTTATTTTATAAATAAAATATGTTAAGCTAAAAATAGATTAAACCAATAGAGATGACCAAGTCAAGTGGCCTGGTTTTACCCTTATTTGGAAGGAACACTCTTTGTTAGGTCATTTAAAAAAGAAACTAATTAGTGATAAAAAGAATCATTGCTAATTAGAAAATTTTTGTTGTTAAAAAAATAATAACGAATAAGAAAACATCAATAAACAATGCATTGGTAATTTAATTAGTGACAAATTTATGTTATCCATTGCCAATTTAGCAAGACAAAGATGAAAGAAATGAACAACGGATAGAATTAATGATGTATTTATCCTCGTTAATTTTATATCCACAAATGGAATTTCCATCTTTACATAGTGATTTAGGAATAGATATCTCCATCCTAATTTGTGTATGTTGTTAAATCTATTGCCAAATATTGATTTAGCGATAAAAAATTTATCATTAATTTAGTTGTATTGGTAAATTTATTGTTAAATTGAAAAATTCTACAAAATTAGTGGTGTTATCTTTAAAATCCTATTGCTAATCTAATATATATTTGTTAATAGATATCTATTTTTGTAGCAATCTGAATAACAAATGCCCTACAACAATCAAATTTGATAAAGTCTAAACTTATCAATAATTAAATATTTAAATTGAATTTAATAAAATAAAATAAAATATAAATATTTATTTATATCAAGTAAAAAGATAATAAAATTAACAAATTCTAATATAAAAATATTATAATCAATTAATATTTGTACCATGAATTATGCTACAAAAATTCAAAAATTGTGACAATTTTATATGCTACCACAAGAATAAAAAATTCAAAAAATATTTAAAAAATAAAAAATTTATGCTACTAAAATTTTTTTACCTATGACAAAATATCATTTATATCACAAACTAAGCTAAGAAAACGTAATCTTCATGATAAAGTATCACTTATGTTAAAGAAAAACTTTATCCATAATGAAATATTATTTTTATCATAAATTAAGTTATGAGAATACATTTCTTGTAATAAAGTATTATGTGTTCCATCATATAAGTTGAAAAACTTTGTCTATAACAAAATATTACTTATGCTATGAATTAATTTCATGGAGAAAGTCATAGCCAAATATATAATTTCTATAGCAATTTTCCACATAAAAAAATTAATTATAATTGGTACAACGTACTATACTGTAATAGATAATTAAAAAAATAGAAATATTTGTATGTTAATGATATTTGACAAATAGCTGATTCATTAGCTGAGTTAGGTACTTTTAATTGATTAATCAAGTCAAATAATTTTTTAGATATTTAGTAAATAACTTATATGATTAGTTCATTTGTTCCTATTAGTCAAAATAAAGAAGTTATGGAACCCAGTATTTTCAATTAATTGATTCATAAAAGACATATAAAAAGATAACAATTACTCCCAAATTGAATAGTTATGCATATTTATTATTTTGCTTAAAATGATAGAAAAAATAATTAAACACCAAACCTTAGGATATATAAAAAAGAACTTAATTATTAGACTTTTAAACATTTTCATTTATATATGTACTAATTTAATATATATTAGAATGTAACAGTTCTTTATAAATAATAAATAATTATTTAACCTTTCATTAATTAAATTTACATAATAAAATTAATATACATTAACAAAATCAATATTATAATATGTTAAAGATTGTATCATACAATTATATAATAAATTTAAACTCCTTACTTGTTAAAAGCAAAAATTGATAAAATTAATCTATACATGTATAAAATACATACATATATAATATTTTTTTTAATTCATCGTTCAATCTAATTTTTTAAATATTGCATAAAAATAAATTATTCAAGGTACAAAGCACTAACAAAAAATTTATTTTTAATTAGGTCACATTCTTCTTAAAAAATATAATGATGAAGATATATATAGTATAATTTGGGACATAAATCATAACAAGTTTTATTATAGAAATATACAATAACAAATTTTACATTCATTATTATAATATTAAAGAAACTTTCATTAAAAAATAAAAAAATAATAAATTATATATAACTTAATAGTAACTAAATTATTATATTAAAAAATATTTAAGTAAATTATATTTAAATAATTAATATATAGAAAATAATTTAGAATCCTATTTTGGTCCCTTATTAGTTTCAGCCACATCAATTTTATTTCTCATAGATATTTTATATCAATTTTTTCCCTTACAAATAATAATTTAATTAATTTGTTTGATCCATTTATAATTCTTGATGGATTAATGACTTGATAAAAAATTATGAAAGTATAAAAATACGATATTAATAATATATGTTGGATGAAATTGATACTTAAAATTTATGAAGGGTTAAATAATTTAACTTATATTTGTAAATAATAAGAATAAGTATTATAAATAAAAATTAAAAATAAATAAATTTATAATAATTTAAATATTAATTTTTATTTAAAATTTAAATATGCATGATAGTTCAAAGTTATAATTTATATGAGTATTTGTTTCATATAATTCAAATTTTACTAAAGGAATTTTTAGAAAATAATAAAAAATTACTCAAAAGATGTAAAAATTTTACATTTATCTTATAAAAACTTAATTAACAATAATTAATAAAAAAATAAAATTAACTAATCAATTGTTTGTGAGAGATAAAATTGTTAAAAGATATTTGTGAGAAATAAATTTGATGTAAGTAAAATTAATAATAAAAAATAGGATTTTAATCTATACAGAATAATTTTTAGAATAAAATCATAAAGTTTTTTAACATTAGTGTATTTATATAATATTTTATTATTATATAATTAGTATCATATAAATGTAATTTTACTTTTGAAGTCAATCAATCAATTAAAATTTTATGTAAAATATATTGTATTATAATATTAAAGAAGTAAACTAGTGTAATGGTAAGACTTAGCATTTCTTACCTTAAAGATTTAAGTTTGATTTCCTACAAATGAAAATTGTAATTTCTAGATAGATAAGGTTTCGATAGTTTATACTAGCTTGATGTAGGTCAATAGTATTAATAAGTTTTAATAGATAACCAAACCAAATAATAGTCTAGCACTTGGTTGAATCGATTAAATAATTGATTTAATTTAGATATATAAAACTTATTTTAGTTAATTACATTAGTTTTTATAATAATTTTATTTTAATTTTTGCCATGATTTTATTTATGGTAGTATGAGCTCCTAGCCATAGATCTACTTTTTTTCCATACTTGTACTTATGGTTAAAAGAATTTATTAGTTACAAGTAAACCTATGGCCCAAAAAAAATTCATTTATGCTATAAAATCTTTTTTCCTATGATTATTTTCTTACCACACTTATTTGTATCATAGGTTCACCAAACTAGTATTCTCGTAGTTAACCAACATAGCTACAAAATTTTAATCTTATGCCATGATCATGGCACAAGTGATAATTTGTTATAGTGAAAATAATGTCCAAGGTCTATACATATAAAAAAAATCCTAAATGGTTAATTCCTAAACAACACTTTGATGTTGCATTCATACTACTCGATCATTAATTTTTAAGATACAAATTACTATTCTTGGACTATCATCCTCTTCCAACCATAATTTTGTCAAATTATCATTTTGAAATAGATAAGCAAACCAAATGATAGGCTAACATTTGATTGAATTGATTAGATAATTTATTCAACTTAAACATATAAAATGATTTTAGTTAACTATATTAGTTCTTGTAACAATTCTATTTTAATTTTTGTCATGACTTTATTCATGGTAGTATGAGCTACTAGCCACAAATCTACTTTTCTTACTATATTTGTACTTGTAACTAAAAAAATCTATTAGCCACAAGTGAATCATGACAAAAAAAAATTATTTATACCATAGAATTTTTTTTGTGACTATTTTCTTACCATACTTACTTTTACCATAAGTTCATCAAACTAGTATTCTTGTAATTAATTAACACAACCATAAAATTTTAATTTTATTCCTCGTAGCATAAATGATAATTTATTAATAGTGAAAATAAGGTCCAAGGCCTATACATATAAAAACAAAAAATCTTAAATGGTTAATTCCTAACTAACCCATTGATATTACATTCATGCTACTTAATCATCAATTGCTAAGATGCAAGTCACTGCTCTTAAAGTATCATCCTCTTTCAACTATAATTTGTGTCAAATTATCATTTTGAAGGAGATAAAAATGACCTTATTTCTTTTTCTATATCGTCAATTCAATGGAGTGAATTTGAGAGTATTAATAGCAAGAAAAAACATGTATTTCTATAAGAATTCATTGATAATAGCCTTAAGAAAATGTATAAGGAAATTATAGTATGGAAATTTGATCCCTCCTTTATTAAACCTGAGATATTAATACTATCAAAAAATGAAAAATGGATCAAAGTTCATAAATCAAGAAATTGCTTTAAGGATATCATAAAAATAATTTTCATCATTATTCATTTCCATTATTATGCTGCCACTTATGAATACCTAATTATTTGCACATTTTCTTAAAAGCTGTGAAACCTACTTTAAGCTATACATTTCACTATTTGTATTATGGGCATAAAAAAGTGTTTAGATATTATCTTTCTTAATAATATTTCTACTTGACTCCATATTTTTCTCTTTTTTGTAAACTTTTTTTCTTGTTGATAACATTCCTAATTTCTATGATACATTGGTGTAAGTGAAGGTTAACTCCAAAATCTATCACCTATATCCCTTTTGTTATGCCTGTAGTGGGACCCTGGCTAAATTTGGTAACTAACCTATAGCTAAATATAACCAAATATATTAGTGTAAATTTAATACAAATGTTAAACAATACATTAACTTATGCAAATTAATATAAATATTTAGTTAGATGTTAACTAATACTTATGAGTCACCCTTTAGATATAACTCAAATCCTACTATCAATTGGGTTTGAATCCTAGGGATGTGCTAGTGGGTGTCTTCAACGAATGGCCAGATGTTTTGCAAAAATCAATAAATCATATAAAAGAATGAAAACTTCTAGAAATAATTTTGTGAAAATATGAAAAGAATCTAAAGCTTCCCTAAATAATATAAGAACTTTTAGGAGATGTCAACAACATAGTTGCATATCAAAAGCAAAAATTTTAAATGGGAATGTCTCTATAATTACAAAGTAACTTTGTTCTTACATTTACACCAACAAGTTGAATACTCTTTGTCTAGTGCATTTATTTTCCTTTTTAATTTATTTACTATGGCTTTCCTCACTCTCTGGCTACTACTAAGAGAGATCATTTAACCAATATATAGTTACTAAGCACAAATCACATATGAATCAAAGAAGATACCATTATTAAAATTAGTAGAGATTAAATCTCCTTCTCAAAAAATAAAAAAGAATGTATATAGTCGGATTTGAAAATATCAGATATCAGTAAAATGACTTCTCCTAAAAATAGAAAAGAAGCAAGGAAAACAATAATGAATGAATTGTAAAGGAAACTCAATGTAAAGGGAGTCTAAATATACAACAAGAAGCATTTTTCATGGAAATGCTTTTCCTAACTCACATTCATGGAAGCTAAAGAAAGTAAAATCTAACATAATTCCTAAAATAATAAGTTTCAAAATATTTAACCACGAAAATCAACTTAAACTAGAAACAAAGTATAAACTAGGAAGGATAATTATAATTTAGAATACGAACTATATGAAATACTAACCTTTACTTGCTTTTAAATAAGGCTAAATACATAATACCTCTTTAAAGTTTTATCAAATAATATAATTGATATATTAACTTAAAATGCTACACTTTACACCCTTAATCCTTGGATCATGTTAAAACTATTAATTTTAATAGTATTGGCAATATAACACTCATATAATCCTCAAATTGGAATTCCTTCCTTTGTCTTTTCAGTATTTGACAAAGTCAATGTCAATAAGTTAAAGCTTAGCTAAAATTAGAACCAATAAAAATAAATTATATATTCAACTAAAATTATAGGAAACACAAATTAAATCTTTAGTCTACAATATAATTGTGAATCTAAAATGATGCTTCATCAAATATGTTTGAGAGGTCAAGAAACATCTATAAATTATTTATTCATAAAAGTTTTTTTTTTTGAAATGTTAGTGTAAACATTAAGTGCTTTAAAAGCACCATGCTCCCAAAGTTCTGTTCATTCATTTCGGTGACTTGAATGATAATACATTCATGATAAGGTTTTAATACTGACTTTTTTCATTTTACTTATTAATATTATAACATGGATGATGAAAACAAATCATTAAAAATATTAGTTATTGATATCAAAATATTTAATTTATGCTTTTTTATGTTAATTCAATAATTTATTTTAATTGATCTTAATTTACATTTTTTTATATTAATAATCTTTCTGTTGAGATACCCATAAAGATATAAGAAAAACATCTTAAGTATATTATTATAAAAACTTGACAGATAGTTCAAAGCATTATTTTGTCAGACTAAGGGTTGGCGCGTGCATACATGCATGCATTAAGTTTAATGTTGACTTATACTGTCCAATAGAGATTCGTACAAACATTGATTGTGTCTATATAAAAATGGATTTTGTTGATAATCTGAACGTTAGGGTACTCCAATGAGCTGTATAGGTATATATTTTCTTCAACTCTCGAGCAGAAAGCTAAGCTAAGCAAACCATGTAATTTTCAAATCTCTCTCTCTCTCTCTCTCTTCTGGTCCAAAAGAATCCATTTATATATCAATGCCCCGTCTATACTTCCGGCGTGACGGGTCTATTGGCACCTGCCTTCTATTCATAATTTTATTATTTATTTTATTTCTAATTTTTATTATTATTACAATGTCATATTTTTGCTGTATATCAATGCCTGTTTGTACTTTCGGCTTGATGTATCCATTTGCAGCTGCCTTCTGTTCATCATCATCATCATCATCCTATTTTTGAGTGAAAAATATTAACCCAAATATGTTATGGGCCTTTTTTTACCAGCTTATTGCAAATTATAATTATGATTATGATCATACTTTAAATTTTATCATTTATAAAAATCAAACATTTGAAAAATAATATGCTTCTTAGCATTCACATAAAAAATTTGTTTCAATAATTTTTTCATATATAAGTATATTATATTTATACATAGCATGTAATAATATTATAAAACCAACTTTCCAATTGTCATTCATTTGGTGTCTCAATATAAAATTTATCATGTTTACAAACTTTTCTCATATATATAAAAAATGACAAATTATATCAATATTATTCAATCACATCTTATATAACATGCATATTGTATGACATATAAACTTTATCTAATTCATTATCACTTTTCATGAATATTTTAAATCATATTTCCAAATATATGATAATATAAGAATTCAAACGATTTACACTTCAATATACATATTCCAAATTTTAAAACGTCATACCTTTTAAATATGGAATAACATATCTTTTAAGCATGAATAGTTATATTTCTTGCATCTAAATAATCATGTCTATTAAGCATAAACTATTGCATCTCTTGCATATAAATTTTTATATCATTTGCACATAAACCCTCATGTTTTGATCATGAATAATTGTATCTCTCACACACAAATCATTATATCTTTTATGTATAAATCATTATATCCCTTAGGCATAAATCAATATATATCATTTTGAAATTAACATATCTTTACTATAATATGAAACCTTTTATGTATGTCTTAACATAAAGGTTTGAACCATTTCTACAGGGAAATCTAACTATGCACATATTTCTTATTTATGAGCTTTATTTCTATTTGGAAAGAATAACAAGTTATATTTATATTATTTCAGTATATGTAGTTAATTATTTTTTTCTAGATCTTATAAATCATATAGCACCTCATATAATTTTATATAAAGTTCATCTAATTATATCATCAAATTAAATATATAAAGATATCATAATTAATATATATGCTACGTATGATTCAAAATGAAATAAATAATTAAATTAATAAAAATTCAAAGAGTTATGCATCTATTCATCATGAGATTATTTAATAGAATTAAAATGACTTCATAGAACCACACACATATAGTTGTCTTTTTTCTTCATGTTTTGAACCTTTTCAATTTATTAGTTGCCTTCAATGCATTTGTTTGATTGTAGAACATCTATTGACTTTAAATTAGGATTTAAAATTTAAGAAAATTTTTAAAGCAATTTAGAAGAAATATCATATAGTCTTGCCATCGAGAGAAATTAACTCCATCTAATTGATCAAATTTTATCAAATGTTAATTTATCACTTTCATGAACTAACTCTGTTATTGTAAAAATATTTCCTTTTGATTGCCTAGGAAATTTCTATAACATTCTAGCTCCACTATTGTACATAATATTTACTTAAGATTGTTAAGAGAAAAATTGTGATGTAGGAGTGAAATTTTCTGAGGCATAAATTACAACAATTTCTTTAAGAAAATATTCACCCTACTTAAATGAAGTTTGTTATGAGAACATAATATGTGAATTGATAACCCAAAATACAACAAAAATTAAAAAAAAACTATAGAAAATAAAATTAATTTTTTTCCTATATTTCTCTTTCAAACAGTTTTGTAATAGTTACAATTGTTTGAGAGATAAAATAAAATTAAATAGATGAGAAGAAGTATGTCTCAAAATATCTTGTATTTCATCATTATTTTTATTTTTTTTTGAAGTATGAAACTTTGAAATATTTATAAAGATTAAAGGATTTCATCTAGTAGACATAAATCTTGAATTTTGGAAAGATACAAAGTTTTCCATCAAAGAAATGATGCTATTGAATCATAAAAAAAAATATAAAGTGTCATGTGCAAAAGTCCTAAAATTTCAATTGAACAGATATAATTTTATATTTTTCAAAAATATATTTATTTATTTCAAATAATACAATTATTAATTCATTTTATAAAATAATAATTTATTATTTTTGTAAACAAACGCTAACAAAAATTGTGCCATCAACCATTCCCTACAGAATTAGGCTTACAAAATAATGCCAAAATGACATATATGCATAGCATATATTCCTAGTATTCAAGTGTTGTTCTCAAGATGAAACTTTCATATATAACTAGAGTACAAACTGATCTTAAACTGGGAGAATCATTATTAATTTTAGGAGTTTCTTTTTAAATGAATTATCTCAAAAATTTGAAAAGGTTTATCCTTCTGATTCCAAAAATTTTTATGTTAAAGCTGAAATTGTAAGAATTTAATGGATAACGAGATCAAGCCTATAATCTCAAAATATATAAAAAGTTAAACCATTCGTGTTGGAATGCTGATACAGCTTAAAATGTCACTCTGTCAATGTTATCTGGGCAGGTCTACTCCGATCGATTGGTATATCAGAAGATATCATAAACAATTAGTTTTGATGTTTTATTTTGTAAAATCGATTTTTTAATAAAGTTTAAGCCAATTAGTTTACTATTAATTTGGAGGATTATTCCAAAAGAGTAGTCCAACAACCAATCACAGATCACATCATTTTTAATCTAATATAAGAAAGTGGTTAAAATTAGCTTGCCAAATCCCTCCTTAACACAAACACTGATTTAAAATTACTCTACGTAGTTAAAATAGAGTGGTTGAACTTTTACCTTCCTATAAGTTGAATCTCCTGATCAAGTTAGTTTAACATTAAAAGTATGATGCATTGATAAGAGCAGATTAAATTAAACAAATTTAGGAATTTAATTAACAACGAAGCCCCACACCCCCCCCCCCCAAAAAAAAAAAAAGAAATAGCTAGGCATCTTAGTTGGTCAAATATACCAAATTTGGCCTTCAATACTTTCAAAGTCAATTAAAGGCTAACTATTCTCGCACCTATTTGCACAATCCCTTCATCAGACACACAGATGGTGGCCAGCCATATATACTTTCTCTTATGTATATTATTACACATTTTAATCTTCTTAAAATTTTAAAATATCTGTAGTTGTGATAAAAAAGTGTACTTATATAATAAAAATAAATTTTATAAAAAAGATAGAAGTATAAATATATGGTGTAAGTTCATAATTTTTCTTATAAGTAATTAATTGAAAATAATTTATTTTTTGACTTTCTCTCTTCTAGTTAATCATGAACTCTTTTTTATTATATTGTATATATAATAAAAATACTTCATAGAAGCATATGCTTAGTTGAAACAAAAAATTTATATGACCTAAAAAATATTTTTTTAACTTTTGTCTAAAGCTAATCTTTTAAATATTATGTACACTAAAACTCACATACACTTATTTATATTACACATATAATATGATTGTACTAAAACTATTGCTTACTTGATATCTATTTTGATTTTCTTGTCATAAATTTTCTCAATTCTTTATACGTCCTAAAAAAGGGTATATATACATATAAAAATATCTCATCAAATTAATTTTTTTGTAAATTTTATATATATTTTTATAAAATTTTAAATAATTTGTTTGTTACAACCTTTGTAAATATAAATTTATATTTTTATTTGCATTACATGCATGATTGTGCTAGAATTATCATTTATTATCTGTTTTGATTTATTATCCAAATATTCACCATAAAATATTATGCATGGCTAAAAAGTATGCATAGATATGAATTTTATTAAATTAAATTAATTATATTTTTACAAATGTGCTAATTTTTCTTGTAACTTTTTTATGAAGGTTTGAATAATTTGTATTACGACCTTTATAAATAAACTTTTATAATTTTATTTAATATTTTATAATTTTTATATTTAATTTATAAAAAATTATAATATCTTAAATCAAAATAATAAAAAATTATAATTATTATTTTAATATATACCAAAAATAAAATTTTATGATTATGATCGACCCCCCTCAAACTAAAATTCCTTCTCCACCTCCAACAATGCACTCAGCAAAGTCAGCATGCAGAGTTCAACTACCCTTATAAACATGTCCTTTTCATAATTCAATTTCGTAATTAAAAACCATGTAGCTTTCAGGAGCAGCTAACAAATTTAGCTCCATGCATCTGCACAGAAAACAAGAACAGATTCAGTAATCTTTCAAGTCAGATAAAACCTCCTTCTGGTCATCAGTCTGACCTTATTTTGTTTGCTTCCTTTGTGAAAAAAACTGATATGAATTAATGCGAATCAGAGATCTTTTACCCCAAAAGCTGTACATAACCGTTAGGCACTCCCTTGATGATTTCGACGAAATAATCTTTAATATGAGACTGACTTTTTTTTTAATTTAAATTTAATTCTTATTTAATTTTATCCATAAAAAACGATTTGAGAGAAAAGTTTGTTCCTGGAGTCAAAATTTTCTAATCTTTCTTAATAACTTGATCTCTTAGAATAATTAACTTGTTATTGACATAAACTAAATATATTTTACAAAAGCTAAATCTACCTTCAAATTGGATGAGTGTTTCCACAATATATGGTGTGGCGTACAAAATAAGGTCCAATTTTTTTTTTTTTAAGGGATTCGAGTGTGAGAGTAAAAATAAAGAGGTAAAAGCAGCATTATTCTATCCTTTATATCTCACCCTGTAGTCTAAAAATACTGCAGATGAATATGTTTCCACCACCAACAGTGATCTTCTGTCGAACAATTGTGCAGTCTTTTTCACATAGACAAGTTAAAAACGAAAACTGTTAATCAGACAAGGCATATCACCGTTTTTCTTGGATGTTGGCAAAAATATAGGTTAAGCTATTGTTAGAGTCAAATAATAATAATAATAATAACAACTATGATTATTATAGAAGTGGGTAGACACTAAATCATTGTGTAAGTTTTATTAATCTATATATAAAATATTTAGTGATTTTAGTGTCATTGACTAATTGGTTAATAATTGTATGATTTGTTTAAAATGCGCCATTCATCTCTTTGCCATCAAAGATATATATTTAACCTTTATTTCCTGTCATTGTTGTAAAACTTGTTGAACTTATAATATATAATATTACAATTATAATATAATTATGTATATGCGTGAATGTTATATATATAAATATATCTATATATACACGCACACACACATATAATGTGTCCGGCCATCAATTTATTTAGTTACATAGGGCTAACTATAATCCAGCTTTTTCAGATTAAAGCTCGGACCAGATTTTAAAAGTTTACTTCCTTAAAATGAAATTTATATCATCATAAGTTTGAGTTCAACAAATGCGTGCCTATCCACAGTGACATCCGGTGAAGAGATCGATTCCAACCCACAGTCGGTTCTCTGACCAAAAAAAAATTGAAATTCATCAGATCGAATCAAATGGTTTTTTTTTTTTTTTGATAAAAATATTCCCACTTTTGTGGCTTTCTTTTGGGGCACATTTCTTGTGGTTCTTATAATAAGAGGGGTATGATCTCAGCAATTAATAATCTAAACATAAAGGATAACGTTCCAACGGCTACGGCATCGGCTTTATTTATCTCAAATTGTCATCCTTAAGTATTAAATATTAGAAAGATACGGAAAAAAGGATCCTACGTTGGTGCAGCTATTTGTCTGTCTCTATTTTGGAGAAAGATATGCATACTGTTGAGTGGTTGGGCTTTGATGAGTTTGAGCAGTTGATATCTTGAAAATTTTCTCCATTTTGAGCCATACACACCTTGTGTTCATGTCTAACATTTGTTTCATGGTTTCTGGCAATAATTGCTTGCTTCCATCAAAATTGTGGGGTACACATTTGTTGCAGCATGTTGTTTTTGTCTTTGGTGCATTGTTTGCGACAGCTTTAGATAAGTTCTTGTGCTGGGTTTGAACTAACGCAGTTCTGTATTTTAGTGTGCCGGGAGGTGTTATTCTATAAATCAAACATTAATCATTGTCGTTAATAATAGTCGATTAGTTCAGTAGAAACAAGTCGAATTTTAAGATATTTCAGACTAATAAAGGATGCTGAATTAATTTAATTTCTGAAAACACTTTTATTGAGAAGGAATTGTTGTTTACTGCTCCTAATAAAATTAATCTCTCATATAATAAAAAAATGTGAAAATTACCTAGGTATAAAGAAAAAAATTAGTCATTGTCATTCATTAGAAAATAAATGATCATCAATACAACTATCAAACAAATAGTTTAAGTGATTTAAATTTAATTTTGTAATTTGGGTTAATGCCCCTTTTGTCCAAAAAAAAAAATAATTTTGATTAGTTGGTATATATCAATTTTAGAAAGATAGGCTTCTGCGAGAATATAATTTGGTTCACCAAACCATATTTCATATGATTTCGTGGATCATAATATCAAAATTAGTCGTTAATGGTTAATAAAACAATGACTCTCGCATTTGTACTTTTCACGTCAGATCCATATTTTCCTTTGAATTAATTATCATTATCAATAATTGACGTGGAGTAACATCAATTAAAAGTGAAAATATAAGTATGGAAATAATAATACTCATACGATGATCAGACAATTTGTAGTCTTGCATAATAATTTTTCAAAGAATTTATTATAATTATATATTTTTTAGTAACAAGAGTAATAAGTTATTTAACACATAAATGATTGTAAAAACCAATGATAGTTGATTCGAGTGGATAGAAACCTAATTTTCTTAAGTAAGATTTTGGATTTAAGTCTTGTGAATAGAAAAAGTTATCGGTGAAAGAACTTTAATCCTATATTAGATCCTCACAATTCGAATCCGAATTAATTTATATTAGATCCTCACAGTTTGAATCCGAATTAATTAAAAGTTCAATATAACTTACTAAATTCTAGTTCTTACAAAAAAAAATATATATGATTTTGAGAATATATTGAGATTGATTTATAGTGATTTGATTGATTGATGATTATAGTAATTTATGGTCATTTAATTCATACATAATTAGAGATAAATATAATTTAATGTGTTTTCCTTTCTCATTTAAACACCTTCTTGTATGAATAGTATAAATCGACTTTCCTTTCAGATTAATTAATAACAGTACAATAACACATTCAAATCATGATTTTTCCATATTTCTTTTTTGCTTTTTAATAACAACATGATATCAATGCGATACTATTTGCCTTTGGATTATTTCTCTTGCAATGTAGCACCCTTCTCACATCACTGCATTTTTTGCTTCTACTATAACTTACGTGATGGTTTTTTTGCATCTTTATTTTTCTATTTTTGATTCTATCACCATACTTGGCAGTTTCCCGCTAGCTAACCGTAGGTGAACCATCAAATTCTGGTCATTGTGCACTCTCCAACATTCCCATTCTCCTTGGTTATCCTTTCTCGACTTTCGATTATATCACCACTATGCCAATCTTGTTTTTTTTTTTTCATTGAAGAAAAGAAAATTTTCTCTTTTAGAAAGTAGTAATTTTACTCACTTTGTTTCTCTATCATCACCCTTCACTAAGAGTCTCCTCTCCTAGGAAATAGTGATATCTTTTACTTTGCTATTCTGCGGCTGTCCTCCATTATTAACGACATCCAAACCACTACCTTTAGAATTCATCAAATTTCATTGCCCTAGTTGTTTTCTCTTTGTTTGACCTGAATTTCCAAACTCAAATTTCCACTTAAGTTCGAGGGAATGTGAGAATATCTCAGGATTGATTTATGATAATTGGATTGATTGGTGATTATGAAATTGATTGATGATTTATGATAATTTATTTCATAAACAATTAGGAGTAAATGTAATTTAATATGTTTTTCTTTCTTTAGACACTCTCTCATATAAATAGAATTTTTTTTAAGCTAATTAACAATAAAATTATTCAAATCATTCATATTATAATTTCTTCATATTTCTCTCCTACTTCTTTACTTCAATAATGCTATATATATATTAAGTTTAAACCCAGAATCTGATAAGAAAATTTTTAATATAATATCATGTACCATTAAAAAAATTATGATTAATGTAAATATGTTTGTTGAGGGGGTATATATATCCGTGTAAAACAAAAAGATTAGTCGATGTCATTTATAAAGAGGTAAACTGATGAATGCATGATCATTTGAATTAGTAGGGTTTGGCTGATGACAGTAAGATTATCTGTACATGTATACTTAATTCACGACAACAAGTGGTCAAAGGGCCCCTTTTGAATTGAGAGCATTACTTGTTCAAATTATGACTTAATCGATGATGTATATGATCAAAAACAACAAAAAGGGTTGCTACAGATGTCACCTACTGTTGAATATGTTAAGACAGGAGGTAGGGATACATCTGGTCTAGCAATCAATGTATCTGAATTGGACTGATGTTTGGTCATCTAGATTCTACTGCTTGTCCTCAACCAAGGTTTTAAATTTTAAATGCCAGCCTCAACGGTTGGTTGTTTAAGAAAAAATCGACTGAATTTTAAAGCATTTTAAATTGGATAAAAGATTTTAAATTATTTAGGAAAAATATTTTTTATGAAAGAAGGATCTATCATCCACTATTCCAACTTCAATTAAGAGTTGTTCCCTTTATTAAAAAAGGTATGAGGATAGTTTATATGCAAATAAAAATAAATTTTTATTTGTTTTGATAGAAAATATTTTTTGTATTATATATTAATAAAATATTAAGATAAAAGAAAATATTTATTTATTTAATACTAAATATGAAAGCTTTAAGGAAAGTAATTTTTTATTATAAAATAAAATTTACTTTTCTCTGATATTATGATTTTACATATTATTGTTTTTAACCTGACATATCACTTATTCCTAATATATATATAATATATTTTCTACAAAAATTTCAAGAAAACAAATAGAATTTATTTTTCATTTTTTAACCTTCTCCGAGTTTGATCGTATATAAAAAACACATTAATTTTTATTTTTTTGTCTAATTTGAAGATTCATCCATCTCTCAATCATTTTTAATTGATATAGGTCTATTTTTATTTTAAAATTTTAATGATTTCATACATAATTTTTAAAATCGGACTAATTATTAAATCAAATAAATTATTGGTTCATTGATTTATTAGTTCAACTATTAATTCACATGTTGAATCGATTTTGAATTAAAAATATAAATTATATATATTAAAAATATATTAATTATATATACACACATATATAAATATATATATTAATATTGTGCATTTATAATAGCAAGTCATGATCAAAATAAAAAATAATACAATATAAATTAATGATATAAATATATAAGTAATAAAATACAAGTGATATCAATAATTTATGTTAGAAATATTTTAAAAATATATATAAATTTAATTAACATGAAATTATAAAGGTATTACACTTCAATTATTTTAAAATTATAAATTTCTTATTTGTTTTACAAAAAGTATAAAATTTGTAATGAATTGATTCATCAATTTGATTTACTAAATTTTGACCAATTCATATCAATTCTGATCAATTCATATGTATTTATCCAACCAATTGATCTAATTCAATATTTAAAACTACAATCCTACGTGTGGGATTGTTTAATTTTTTCGTTTAAATGACGATTGGAGGAAAGTAATTCTCCCTTGCTTTAAGCTTAAAGATTCTCTCAACCGGAGGACATTTGTAAATTTTCTAAATTCTTGCTTATCCTCAACCAAATACCATTGAAAGGGCCTAAACTTCTTGTTTATTCTCTGCCAAACGACATTTAGATTCTACTTGTGCATCCAACTAATAAACTAGTTAATAATTAATAAATTTACTAATAATTAATAATTAAGATAACTCATAAGTTAATTAATTATTTTAAAAATATTTAATCAAAATTAACTGAAAAATATAAAATAATATAAAAGAACATATTAATATAAATAAATTTATTAATTAATTTAATTTATATTTATTTTGAGATTAAACTATATTAATATAATTAAAATATTCAAAACAAGAATATAATTATTAAAAATTTAATTAATTATACTTATGATATTATATATTTTTATTTATTATTTATTTATTTATTATTCAAGTAATTATAGAATAACATAAAATTTAATTAATTATATTTTATGATATTATATATTTATTTAATTTTTTATTTATATTAAATTAATAAAAATATATTAAATATTTATTTACATAATTAAAATATAAGTTATTATTTAACTAAAAGAAAGGGAAACTTTAGAAAATTTTTAAAAGTTATTAACTTATAAATTATAAACTTTATTACATAAAAATTTATAAATTATTAACTTTTAATATATTAAATATTTTTAAAAATTAATTTATAATTTATTGATTAAATTAATAAATTATAAATTAATTTATTTATTACAACACAAACGACAAACACATAGACCCACCGAATCATCGGGTTGGAAACGGATCCAACAAGTTATTTGTTCGTGTCCTTAGAAAAAGACAGACGGAAGAATAGGAACCACAAGATTCTCGCTGAAACAATTATGAATGCAAACTTCACTCCAACCTGTTATATGAATAATCATACATTTTAATTCTCTATTGTTTTGCTTCAATCATGTTTCAAAAGGCTGATTTAATATATATATAATATTTTCTTAATTAAAATTTTAAAAATAATTTTAAATTATTTTATTTTAAAATATGCCACAAGCCTCTTTAAAAACTTATAGTAATATTTATAAATTGTTTAATCCTTAAGGTTACTAATAGCAAAAATCAAACTTAGAACATAAATAATGAAAGACAACAGATTTTTGATATAATAATATTTTTACAAAAAAATTTGTTAGTACTTTAATGCAGTGATGTTCAATTTTGTTTTAAATTTTTTTGGTGTACGGATAGTATTTGAATTTTAAATATTACGTATTTCTTGGTTGACTTATCTGTCAAAGAAAAAAAAAAGGAAGAAGGAAACTTTAAATGTCAATATAATGCAAGAATCTCACAAATTAGTGGTTGCCATTCGTATTATATACGTGAATAGTTCCTCTTCTCTAACCTCCCAGTCGCTTTCTAATTGATGGCCAGTGCTTTTCTCTCATTGAAGGTGTGCAAATATGAAGAAACATATAGAAAGAACTTGAAAACAAACAATGTATGAGGACATAAATTTTTTAATATTTATCATTTTTCTCATAAATATTTTTTATTATTTCCAGTCAACACAAAATTTAGCAAAATTAGTTACATTAAGCATCAAATACAACTTGTGCACTCAGGATTGAAACCAATATAGAGCACAACAACTGTTAATATCTTCCTAAAACTTATTTCATCAGTCTAAGCACACGTGAAGTTAGTTTCCTGCAGATTATGTGTGCTAGATGTGAAATAATAGACTACGCAAATAACTTTGATTAGAAGTGAATTTGGTGTGTTTTTTAGAATTGAGTATGTGAAATAATAAATTGTGAAATAACTCTATTCAAAAATGGATTTGGTATGATTTCTAGAATATGCACAAAGTGAATTTCAGAGAAAGATAAATATAATTTTAGTGTTATTCTAGTACTCTCCACCCTTTTCATTCTCTTTGATTATTCTCTCTGAGCTTCCAATCATATCACCACTATGCTAGTAATTTTTTTTTATTATGTCATCAAAGAAAAGAAAGTTTTCTCTTTTAGAAAGTAGCAATTTTACCCACTTTGTTGCTTTATCATTACCCTCCACTAAGAGTCTCCTATCCTAGAAATCAGCTTCCTTTAATTTGCTACTCTGTAGCCATCCTTCATTGACACCATCAAAATTATTGCCTTTAAAATCGTCCAATAAACCTACTATTTATTTGTTAACATGTGACTCAAATTTACCAAAAAATAAGCATTAAGGCAATGTTAATTTTCTCAGGTGGTGCATAAGTTAATTTTTTATTTGAATACAACCTCACATGAGGTGACAAGAAAGTTGTAGAACCAACTAATAACTTATGGCTACATTTGTTTTTTTACTTGTTCTCAGTGGTGCTAATTACCACAAGCTCCCAGAGCCATGCAAGTTATAATTCAACTTTGAAATATTCAAGTTTGACTCGTAAGTTTAGCTTCTCATGCATGACTATTTTTTTACTAATCTTGAAGGATTAGAGGCGGTAATATATGTTATAAAAGGAGCCATTGGGTTCAAGAAGTATTATGATAATTTTTGAAAGAGAGTTTAGTGTGTTGGATTTATACTATAAAATCTATAGTAGAGTACTGTGAGGAATTGGGTGTATTGGGATTTTGCGTATAGTGTGAGAGCTTGCATTTCATAAATTCTCTAGTAATAAAACCTTTGCATAGTCTTGGCAAAGTTTGTGTGTGTTTCTTTCTATAGATTATTATTTGCCTATTGTCTAATTTCTGCTTCTGTGCTTTAAAATTCATAATGATGGCTACTTCAAAGTTTGAGATAGAGAAATTTGACTGAGGCAAATGACTTTAATCTTTGGAAAGTTAAGGTGGAGCTATTACTACTGAAGGTGTGCCAATGGATTAGGATACCACTAGACGTATTAATGCAGAGATGAAAGCACACAATACAATACTATTGTCTTTGGCAAACAACATTTTGTGAGAAGTGATAGATAAGAAGACAGTAAAGTTGCTATGGGTAGAATTGGAAAGCAAGTACATACAACAAAACTTAATAGGAAAGATATTTCAAAAACGTCGTATGTAGCAATTTAAGCTAAAAGAAGGTACACTAATGAAGGATTATCTAGACGCGTTCAATAAGATGATTCTAGATGCCCTAAGCAATAGGAATAACCATCAATGATGAAGACAAAGCCTTGATTTTGATTTTGTCACTACCATCATCATGGGAGCATTTTTTTTATAACATGTTGTACAGTAAAGACACAATCTCTTTAATAACCGTGAAGAATGCATCGCTATAAAAAGACCTTGAAAGGATGAATATGGGAGTAAGTCCTAATGACCAAGGATAAAGCTTGGTTATAAGAGAAAGAACAATGGAAAAGGGATTTAGTAGTAAATGTAGGTCGAAATCAAAGGGCAATAGAAATCACAAAAACCTGAAGTGTTTTCATTGCCGGTGCCTGGACATATTCGAAAAAATTGTCCAGAATAGAAGGAAAAGCAGGTTGCAAATGTTGCAACAAAAGTTTCAACTGAAGTTGATAACTCAAATGATGCAAAGCTGAAGTCTATACAATATCCTTGTGGTGCTCGAAAAAAGACTGGATCTTAGGTATAAGAGCCTTATTTCACATGACACCACATCGACACTATTTCCCCACCTATCAAAAGAAAGGTGGAAAGGTTGAGGTAGGCGATAACCAGTTAGTAGAAGTTGTTAGTGCTGGAATCATTCAGCTTAAATCAAAAAGGGGTATTATTATAGAGCTGACAGCTTAGCATGTGCCGATGCTAAGAAAGAATCTGATTTCTTTGTGCACCTTACAAACACAAGGGTATAGATATTCCGAGGATGATGATAAGTACATCTATGTTAGAAAAGGAAATAAGGTGGTGATGAAAGCAAAGGTGTACTAGGGAATTGCTCGAATGATCGGTGCTGGGGTAGTAAACATTGTTATTGCATCTTCATCAAAGATGTCAAAAATGACTATTGCATGGTTGTGGCATATGAGGTTTGCACACATGAGTAAGAAAGGGCTGGAGATATTAGCAAATCGCGATCTTTTGGTGGCATGAAGAATTGCAAGCTTGACTTTTATGAAGAGTGCATGCATGGTAAGCAAAAGTAAGTTAGCTTTAGCACTACAAATCATACAAGTAAAGGCATTCTAGAGTATGTGCACTCAGATGTGTGGGGCTTGGCATCAAACCCATCTCTGGGTGGTTATTTATATTTTCTCACTCTGATTAATGATTAATCAAGAAACGTTTAGGTGTACTTCTTGAAACAAAAAAAATGAAGTGTTTATCAAATTTAAGCAATGGAAGGCCATGGTTGAAAAGCAAACTGGATGATCAATGAAGACACTAAGAATAGATAACAGGTGATGACTTTTGTAGTAAGGAATTTGATGAGTTTTGTAAGGCTAAGGGCATAGTAAGACATTATATTGTGCCAAGAAAGCCATAACAAAATAGGTTGCCGAACTGATGAACATAACTTTATTGGAGCAGTGCAAGATGCATGCGAATACAAACTGGTCTTCCTAAACAATTTTAGGTTGAAACTATCAATATAATAGTCTACCTTATGAATCGATCTCCATCAATCGCAATAAATAGCAAATTCTGCAAGAGGTGTGGTCCAATCAACATGTTAACTACTTTGAATTGAAGATATTTGTATGCCCTACATATGCTCATGCAAGGGATGGTAGGCTAAAGCTGAGGGCAAAGAAATGCATATTTCTAGGCTACGTATACGAAGTGAAGGGATATAGGCTGTAGTGTATTGAAGATCCTAGTTCACCTAAAATTATCATAAGTAGAGATGTTACATGTGACGAGGCTGCTCTATTGAACCAAAGGAAAAAGTCTGAAAGTGATGGTGTAGAACTAAATCATGGTGCCAAGAAATAAGTAAAGCTGTTTGAAATAGCAAGATATGGAAACTATGAATTAACTTGAAGATAATGATCTAATGGAACAAATAGAGGAACCATATAGTATTAGTAAGAATAAGGAACGACGTCAGATTAGACGCCTTTTGAGATACATTGATACAGTAGCTTATGCACTAAACTTGATTGATGTGGGCCCGATGTCATATGTATTGGCCATGGCAAACAATATTGCAAGCAATGAACCTTATACCTACAATGAAGCAATCAGTAGTCATGAGTCATCAAAATGGATGCTGCAATGAATGAATAAATTAAGTCTTTTCAAAAAAATCAAACTAGGGAGTTGGTGTAATTGGCTAAAGGTAAGTGAGTTATAGGATGTAAGTGGGTCTACAAGAAGAAAAAAGGGATTCCAGGTGCTGAGCCATCAAAATTCAAAGTAAGACTAGTTGTAAAAGGCTATATTTAAAATGAGGGAATTGAATTCCACAAAGTGTTCTCTACAATCGTGAAACATTACAGTATTAGTATACTTTTGACTTTGGTATGTGTGCAAGACTTGGAGCTTAAACAACTTGATATAAAAATCATTTTTCTACATGGAAAGCTCTAGGAGCACATTTACATAAGTTACCCAGAGGGATTCCTAGAGCCTGACAAAAAAGATTATGTTTGCCTTCTTCAAAAGTCCTTATATAGCCTGAAACAATCTCCAATGCAATGGTTTAAATGTTTTGACACTTTTATGGTTAGTGCTGGATATACACGAAACCAACATGATAATTGTGTCTATTCATGAAAGCTCTCAAATGGTTCATTTATTTTTCTAATGTTATACGTGGATGATATCTTGATTGTGGCATATAATAAAGCTGAAATTAACATGTTAAAATCTTAATTGAGTAGAGAATTTGATATGAAGGACTTAGGCACAACTAAGGAAAATATCGGGAATGAAGATTCGTGATCAACACCTATGTAGATTGACATTATCCCAAAAGGACTATATTAAAAAAGTGCTATAGCGTTTCAAGATGGATCAAGCTAAACTTGTAAGTACACCTCTAGCGGCGCATTTTAAGTTATCTCTTAAAGAAATACCGAATAATTGAGATTGAGGTGGAGCACATGTCTCAAGTTCCATATTTAAATGCAGTTGGCAGTCATATATGTTATAGTATACACAAAACCATATATTTCACACGCTATGAGTGTTGTAAGTAAGCACTTGAGTCACCCTAGGAAACGACACTGGGAAGCAATGAAATGGATTATGTGGTACTTAAGAGGTTCTATAGATGTTGGCTTAGTATATAATGGCAGTCAAGCATCTAAAAGTGTAGTTAGCTATGTGAATTCTGATTATACATGTGACTTAGACAAAAGATGTTCGTTGATAGGTTACATCTTTACAATTTTGAGGTGCACTGTAAGCTTGAAAGCAACATTGCAATCAACAATTGCATTATCAACCACTAAAGCAAAATATATGACATTAACAGAAGCTATGAAAGAAAGTAAATGGTTGCATGGTTTGTTGGATAGTTTAGGGATCAATGTACAAGTTCCAAAAGTGCACTGTGATAAATAGAGTGCAATACATCTAACCAAGAAACCCTGTTTATCACAAACGAACTAAGCATATTGATGTTAGAATGTACTTTGTCAGAGAAAATATTGTTGACGAACAAGTTTTAGTAAAAAAAAAATAGCCACTACAAATAATCTAGTTGACATGATGACGAAGTCTTTGCCTACAGAAAAATTTAAGCATTGCCTGAATTAGTTAAAGGTAAGTAAAGGTTGTTGATGTCCTCATGGACATGTTGCATGAAAATATTGAGAAAAGGTTGGACTTGGCAAATTAGAGTCAAGGTGGAGGATTGTTGATATGTAACTCAAATTTACCAAAAAATTAAGCATTAAGGTGGTGTTAATTTTCTCAAGTGGTGCACAAGTTAATTTTTTATTGGAATACAATCTCACATGAGGTGACAAGAAAGTTATAGAACCAACTAATAACTCATGGCTATATTTATTTTTTTACTTGTTCTTGATGGTGCTAATTACCACTAAGCTTCCAGAGCCATGCAAGTTGTAATACAACTTTGAAATATTCAAGTTTGACCCATAAGTTTAGCTTCTCATACATGGCTATTTTTTTGCTTAATCTTGAAGGATTAGAGGTGGCAATATATGCTATAAAAGGAGCAATTAGGTTCAAGAAGTATTATGATAATTTTTGAAAGAGAGTTTAGTGTACTGGATTTATGCCATAAAATCCATAGTAAAGCTCTGTGAGGAACTAGGTGTACTAGGGTTTTAGGTATAGTGTGAGAGCTTGTATCTCACAAATTCTTCAGTAATAAAACCTTTGTATAGTCTTGGCAAAGTTTGTGTATGTTTCTTTTTATAAATTATTATTTGCCTATTATTTAATTTTTGAGCAGGACTTCCACACCCCAAACACAACTAACCTCGGACTAACCCTAGACAGGTGGCAACACCGAAACCACTAAAATTTAAAGACAAGAAAAATGACAAAAAATCCTAAATGAATGGGAGAAATAGGCCACCTGTACATTGTGTTAAGTGCTTTCTTTTGTAAATTTAGTACCTGACAAGCTAAAAATTACAAATTGATCCTAAATTTGCAAAGTTGGATTAATGAAATCAAAATAGATGCAAAATTTGTTCTCACAAAAAGTCTAAATGCATTGCTTGAAAATCTGGATAGATCAGGACCTAAATAAATGAAAAAGCATAATTAGCTTTAATGATTTATCAAATATTTTATAATTTTAATAATTCTTCGTAAAAATACCCCATTCAATCATATTTCAAATTTATTTGTTTATCCTTTTATTTTCTTTCAAATATATTATTATATTAATTGAGGTTAGTCTTATTGTACGGTATAAATAAATTAATAATAAATTTTTATTTAAATCTCTTGTATTAACTTCCTATCAATTCTGTTCACCTGTATTGCAATTAGATTTTCTTTTCAATTATTGAAATTTAATTAAAAATTATAAAATTAATTATTTTTAATTGCCTTTTTAAAAAAATCACTGATTTTTAATTGCCTTTCTTTAACATTAATAAATATATTGGTCTTCTTTAACCTCTGAAAAGTGAAAACCCAAGCAAGCTTGCCAACGGCATTGCGTTGCCACCATTTTCTTCTTTGGGGCGATTGTTCATCCTTATATTGTATCCTTGTCCTTCTTCAATGCCAACACCCTCCATTCAACTTCCTAAATTTTCATTAATGTCTTTGAAAAAGGAATCTATGATTCACCCGCAAGTCTAAGTAATTTCTACAAATTACTCAGCTACTCTACGAATTAATTTTGTGCGGGTCTATAGTGCAACATATTTAATTGCTACTTGTTAGTAAATCCTACCGCATCCAACTCTTGTGAAGCTGTGAACTGCGAAGTATTCTTCAGCAAATCACTGTGCTCTTCTTCTTCAAAAAGGTCAAGAACCCAAGGCATCAGTTGCTAATTCAATCTTCGATTTCCAGTCCATACCTTACAATTGTTTTATTTGACACAGATCTATAATCACATAAACATATTTTACATCTTTTTCCAAAAATCCACAAGACAGTGCCACTTAGATCACTAGAAGAGAGATTAATTGTGATAATATGAGGATTTCAGCAATTTGAGGATGTTTAGAAAGGGAAAGTGTTGAATCGAAAAAGGCTTTTTGAAAGGGTCTTAGTTATCTCACAGTAATTACTCCTTTGAAAAATTTAAAATAAATAAGAGACTGAATTGCAATTTTAGAAACACATCTTTATTGTTTCTGTAATCGGATTTCTAGACACTTGTCAATCACTTTCTTTAAATTTTGGTGGTTTAGGTATTGCCACCTGTTCGGGGTTAGTTGTGTTCAGGGTGTGGAAGTCTTGCCCTTAATTTTTACTTCTATGCTTTAAAATTTCGAGCACTATCCATCCTATTTCATCGCCCTAGTTATTTTCTAGTTGTTTGACCTTGGTTTCCAAACTCAAATTTCCACATGAGTTTAAGAGAATGTGAGACTATCTCAGGATTGGTTATAGTAATTGGATTGATAAGTAATTATGAAACTGATTAATGATTTATGATAATTTATTTCATACACAATTAGGAATAAATGTAATTGAATATGTTTTTCTTTCTTATTTAGACACTATTTCATATAAATAAACCTTTTTTTAGGCTAATTTACTATAACACAATAACATATTTGAATCATTCATATTATAATTTCTTCATATTTCTTCCTTGCTTATTTACTTTAATAATATTATATATATTAAGTTTAAACCCAGATAAATTTTTTTAATATAATATCATGTACCATTAAAAATTGATGACTAATGTAAATATGTTTATTGATTAGAGGTTTAAAATAGGTAAACTAAACTGGATATAGATCGGTCCTTTTAAGTTCAGACTGCATTACTTATGAGAAAAACAAATTAAGTGTTAAGGAGTTTATATCTTTAAGTTCGCAGATCAGTTTACAAACTTTAACTACAAATTCACAAATCAATTCGTATCTACTCAATCCGTATAAATTTTGATCTACCTGCACTAGTTTGTATTATTCGTAAAAAAAATAAATTAAATTTTAAATAATTGAAGTTCATCTAAACCCGTGGATTACAGGGATAGATCCGCGAAACAAGTCTGCAAACTTTGAGCTGTTTTACACCGGGTGTATGTATCCGTGTAAAACAAAAGGTGTCAATGTCATTTATAAAAAGGACAACGCTGAATGCATGATCATTTGAATTATTAGGTTTGACCGATGACCGCAAGATTATTTGTATATGCATACTTAATTCACTACAACATTGTAGTCAATGGGCCCCTTTTGAATTGAAAATAGTACTTGTTCAAATTACGACTTAATCGACGATGTATATGATCAAAAACAACAAAAATGGTTGCTACATATATTTCCCTACAGACAGATGTCACCTACTGTTGAATGTGTCAAAACAGGAGGTAGGGATACATCAGCTCTAGCAATCAATGTATCTGAATTGGGCTGATGTTTGGTCATCTAGATTTTACTGCTTGTCCTCAACCAAGGTTTTAAATTTTAAATGCCAGCCTCAACAATTGGTTGTTTAAGAAAAAAAATCGACTGAATTTTAAAGCGTTTTAAATCGGATAAAAGATTTTAAATTTTAGGTCTGATAAAAGATTATAAATTTGATTATTTAAGAATTTTTTTTTTAAAAGAGGATCTATCATCCACTATTCCAACTTCAATTAAGAGTCGTCCGCTTTACTTAAAAGGGTATGAGAATAGTTTATATGTAAATAGAAATAAATTTTCATTTATTTTGATGGAAAATACTTTATGTTATATAATAATAAAATATTAAAATGAAAGAACATATTTTATTTACTTAATATCAAATATAAATGCTTTAAGGAAAGTAATTTTCTCTATTATAAAAAAAAATACTTTTCTCTAATATTATGAATTTACATATCATTTTTCTAACCATCAATATAAGTGATATATCACTTATTCTTAATATAAATAAAATAATATTTTTCTATAAAAATTTTAAGAAAACAAATTGAACCTAAAATATTATTTTATTTTCCATTTTTTAACCCTCTCTGAGTTTGATCGTAATTAAACAAACACATTAACTTTTACTTTTTCGTCTAATTTGAAGACTCACCCATCTCTTAATCATTTTTAATTGATACAGGTCCGTTTTTAATTTAAAATTTGAACGATTTCGCACATAATTTTTAAAATTAGATTAATTATTGAATCAGACTAATTATTAGTTCATCAATTTACTAATTCAATTATTAATTCACAAGTTGAACTGATTTTAAATTAAAAATATAAATTATATATATAAATATATATATATATATTAAAACATATTAATTATATATATGCATATATCTATATTAATATTGTATATTTATAATAGCAAGTTATGATGAAAATAAAAAATAATATAATATAATCTAATAATGTAAATAAATAAGTAATAAAATACAACTGACATATCAATAATTTATATTAGAAATATTTTTAAAAAGTAACATTAATTTAATTTATATGAAATTATGAAGATATTTTTGTTTCTTTAAAAAAAAAATATATAAAATTTATGATGAATGGGTTCGTCAACTTGATTTATTAAGTTTGATCAATTCATATTAATTCTAACTGATTCACATGTATTTTTAATTTAATACTTTTAATTGAATTGGCCCAGCTAATTCTTCCATCCAACCAATTTAATTCAATTTGTAAAATTATAATCCTATGTGTGAGATTGTTTGATTTTTTCGATTAAATGACATTCGGAGGAAAGTAATTCTCCCTTGCTTTAAGCTTAAAGTTTCTCGCTTCTTGCTTATACGCAGCCAGAGGACATTTGCAAATTTTCGAAATTCTTGCTTATTCTCAGCCAAACGACACTTAGATTCTATTTGTGCATCTAACTAATAAATTAATTAATAACTAATAAATTTACCAATAATTAATAATTAAAAACTTATAACTAATAAGTAATAACTCATAAGTTAATTGACTGTATTAAATGTGTTTAACAAAAATTAGCTAAAAAATATAAAATAACTCAAAAGAACATGTTAACATAAATAGAATTATCAATTAATTTAATTTATATTTATTTTGAGATTAAATTATATTAATGTAATCCAAAATATTTAAAATAAAATATAATTATTTAAAATTTAATTAATTATATTGTGATATTACATATTTTTATTAAATTTTCATTTATTTATTGTTCAAGTAATTACAGAACAACATAAAACTTAATTAATTATATTTTATGATATTATATTTATTTATTTTTTATTTATTTATGTTAAATTAATGAGAATATATCAAATATTTATTAATATAAGTTATTATTTAATTGAAAAAAGGGCAACTTTAAAAAAATTTAAAAATTATTAACTTATAAACTATAAACTATTTTATGCAAATTATTGAATAAAAATTTATAAATTATTACCTTTCAATACATTAAATATTTTTAAAAATTAATTTATAATTTATTAATTAAATTAATAAATTATAAATTAATTTACTTATTACAATAACGATACATACATAGACCCACCAAATCATAGGGTTGGAAAGAGATCCAACAAGTTATTTGTTCATGTCCTTACAAAAAAGATGGAAGAATAGGAACCCCAAAGATTCTAGCGCAATGCTAAAATAACTATGAATACAACTTCCCTCGAACTTGTTAAATAAACAATCATACATTTTAATTTTCTATTGTTTTCCTTCAATTACGTTTCAAAAGGTTGATTTAATATATATATATATATATATATATATATATATATATATATATATATATATATATATATATAATATTTTCTTAATTAAAGGTTTAAGAATAATTTTAGATTATTTTATTTTAAAATTATGATATGCTACCAGCCTCTCTCAAATCTTATAGTAATATTTATAAATTGTCTAAAGAGTACTATAGCAGAAATCAAACTTAAAATATAAATAATAAAAGATAATGAACTTTTGATTTAATAATATTTAAATAAAAAAATTAATTAGTACTGTAATGCGGTAATATTCAATTTCATTTTATTTTTTTTCTTGATGTACGAATAGCATTTGAATTTTAAATATTACGTATGTCTTGGGTGATAAGAAAGTGTACATTCCTGAGAATGTGATTACTGGAAATGTAATTAACGAGAATGTAATATTCTTATATTTAGTTCATTATAAATTTTCTTAGAAATATTTCAATATTGCATTCTCATTATATGAGAATTTGAGATATCCACCTCCCCTTATGGGAATATTTTGAAAGAATGTTAGGTTAAAAAGATTTTCGAAAATATAACATTCCCAAATATTTTTTTTACAAACTTTGAATCAAACACAAGAATGTGATATTCCCTTAAATCATTCTCGTGAATGTTTAAAATATTCTGCTAGCCAAACACGTTCTAAAGGAAAAAAAATGGAAGAAAGAAACTTTAAATGTCAATATAATGCAAGAATCTTGCAAATTAGTGGTAGCCGTTCGTAATCTATACATGTAGAGTTCCTCCTCTCTAACCTCCCAATCGCCTTCTAATTGATAGCCGGTGCTTTTCTCTCATTGAAGATGTGCAAATATGAAGAAACAAATAGAAGGAAGTTGAAAATGAACAGTGTATGAGGACATAAATTATTTAATGTTTATCATTTTTCTCACAAATTTTTTTGATTATTTCGAGTCAACACAAAATTTAGCAAAATTAGCTACATTTAGCATCAAATACAATTTGTGCACTGAGGATTGAAACCAATAAACAGCACAACTGTTAATATCTTTCTAAAACTTATTTCATCAGTCTGAGTACACGTGAAGTTAGTTTCCAGCAGATTATGTGTGCTAGATGTGAAATAATAGACTGAAAATAACTTTGCTTAGAAATGAAATCCGAGCATTTTTTTAGAATTTACTTTGTGAAATAATAAACTGTGAAAATAACTCTCTTTAAAAATGGATTTGGTATGTTTTCTAGAATATGCACAAAGTGAATTTCCGATAAAGATAAATATAAATTTTTTTAAATTATAATCCTAATAAAAAAAATTATATCTTTATCTCTTTAAAAATAATAAAAAAATAAAAAAAAGGATCCATATCTACTTTACCTATTATTGTTGTTGTCATATAATTCATATATCTTTTTCTTTTTGATTTTTCTCAATGCAAGCTAAAGAATTTTTAAATTCGACGATGTTAGGGGAGAAAGAGGCGAAATTATCAAATATTTTAAATAAAATATTGATATGTAATCTTAATGAATAAATAAAAAAATTATTAATTTTATTATTTATTAATTAATTTTATGATATTTATATATATTAAAAATAAAAATATTTTCAAAATATTGAAGTTAAAAAAATTAACAATTATGTTTTACTCGTTGGAGAAGATTTGATGAGTGGGCCTTCTCGCCCAAATTATGATGAGTGGCCAGAAGGCAATGGCACTATAAAAAAAGCCAGGCTTGCCTTAAAATGAGTGTTGGACCAGCATTGTTATCTTTTTACTTTGGATCCATTCCATTCTGAGACCCAATAAAGTAAAATAACAAAGCAGCCTCAGTGGCTTGAGATCCGTTGGCCCAAAAGAAAAACAAAGGTTGCATTTTGCTATGGCTAAGCCATAGTTAGACCTCAATTTAAATTGCATTTATAAGTGGATCTGGATATCCCCATTTCCTTATGTCGATTTTTTATCAATTTCAAAAAAATAAAAATATAATCTTTATTCTAAATTGATTGCCTTTTTTCCTATTAAGTAAAAAAAAATTTATATTTACATATATCTAAAATTCATTCAATGCATTTCTTAAAAAATGCACCAAACTCATTCTTTATATCCTTTCACCAAACCTGACTATGGCAAGTGGAGTTCGCTCCACCATCCCCCAAACAATAGCAGCATAATTTATAAATTTATAGATTTATAAATAGATAGATAAATTATAGAATACTAACATATTAGGGACGGACCTCCTTTGTGGTTTGGGTCCGCAAGACTTTGCCAGACATTCGGTACACATATTATATAGTTTGCCACCCTAAATTTTAATATTTGCTACCTCAAACAAAAAATTAAATTAATTTTTTTCTGTTAAATTAATAGAGTATTAATTATTTCTTACTTATATTATACTATGTATTAATATGTTCATTTTTATTTTGAAAACTTATCACATTGAATTAATAATTTTTTTAACTATTATTAGCTTATAAAAATAATTTTAAAATAATGTTTAATTATAATAGATCACTAATAACGTGAAAATATAGTTAACAATTTTGTATGGATCTTGAATTATATATATATATATATATATTATCTTTTTTCATATATTATATGAGGTTAAATTTAATGTATTATTGATGTAAAATATTCTACACTGTCAATGAATATAAAAATAACATGTTATTAATAACCTAATAGTAATTAATGACTTTTATTGATAATAAGAGTTTTAATAGCTTTTAAAAAATATGACAACATAAAAATAAATAATAATTTAAAATTAATTTATACTGATAATAAATCAAATTTAAATCCATAACTATTTTTATATTATATATTAGTTATAATATTTTTTTATCTCTTTTTGTACTAATTTTATTATTATAATACATCATATGTCAATTTGTTATACCTTCTTAATGAATTTATGAGTCATAATCGTATAATTAATCTCTTCTTGATTAATATTGTGTCATGGTGAGTTACATTTGTACAATTAATATAAAGAATTAAATCTCTCATTTATCTATAATAATTTATATTAAATTGAAAAAATCCCTAATTTCTTTCTCTTGTTTGTCAAATTTTCTAATTTTCATGTATTTTCTCCCTTTTTGAAATAATTTTCTTGATTTTTCTCCTATTTATTACTTTTTTTTAATCTCTCTAACCTCTTTGCTTTATCCATTGCATTTTTTAGGACTAAATTTTCATTTACATATAATAAATTATATTAAATTGAGAAAAAGACTCTCTTATTTCTCTTATTTATTGTATTTTCATAATCTATTTAATTACTTTTCCTAATTTATTGAATTTTTCAATTTTTGTATATTTTCTTTCTCTTTAAAATAATTTTCTTGATTTCTTTTCCTTATACAATATCGACTGACTATTAGCAATTAATTCATTTATTTAAAAAAATATAGCAATAAATTCATTTATTTCAAAAAAAAATCACACATTTATCTCCAATTGATTTCTATTTCTATTTTTGTGTCTCCATTTGCATCATTAAAAGAATATTCAAACTCTTATTATTTATACATGTCGTCATTGATTTTTCTTTCATATGAACATTGATAATCTTTTTATCTCTTCTTTTTTCTATTGATTGATCTTTTATTATCCTATATCTTTCTCTTACATCTCTTAATCCCAAATTTTAAAAACATATGATTAATTCCAACTCTAATCAAATAAGTTATTTAGTTTTTGAATGACATTTTTTTATTGTTGTTGATAGTACTCAACCATTAAATCATTATGGTACCATTTCAACAAGCAATGACTATTGTCTTTAGTGATTTTTTTTTACACATTGCTTTACCATAATTATTAATTGATAAGTGTTGATCTCTTTAAAAATAGTTCTCTATTCCTTTCTTTTTGGTTCCGTCTTGTATAGTTATATACGATATAGTTGTGTTGTTGAATTTTTTTAATACTATTCAAAATATTTAGTTTTCAATTTTTAACATGATAAAATTTTATAATGTATAATAATATTAAAATTTTATTGTCATGATAAAATTAGATATTATTTTGTTTGGAAGCATTACACTCACAATATTTTACTTAGAATAACTATATAAGTAAGAATGGATTTATGTAGTGAGTTTAGATATCCTTTGACCAAAAAGTCCAATAAAGGAGAATTTCATTCTTGCAAACAAATCTTTTGAACTCATAAGCCTCATCCTTTTGCAAGTTTTATAGTTTATGCCAATTTTTTTACATAAAATAATTTTTTATATATGACTTGCTTTATAATATAAAATAAATTATTATTTTTTTATAAATGTAGTATGAAATTGATGTACGTTCATCTTTTCATTTTAGGTTAATAAGATAAAAGAACTTTATATATTATATATTGAAAAAGTATGTAATGCAATTTCTTTTGTCGAAGTTTGAAATATATATATCTTTGATATATATATATATATATATATATATATATATATATATATATATATATATATTTGCACTATAATATATAACTTTTGGAGGAACTAATGTGTTTTTATCGATTAGATATTTATAATTTGAAAAGTATTAGAAATAATTATTCAATAAATTAGATAATTTTTACTTTTCATTACTTATTATAATTTATATTTATATAGAATTAAGGATATATATATTTGATCAACTTCCCATAAATAAATGTTATTTCTTTTTTATGCATTATTTTATGCTATTTTTCTAAATTTGATTTGTTTTAATATTTAAACATATATGCATACTTCTAATTGTGATGATACTAACTATTAATGTAATTTTACAATAATATGACAACTTTATCAATTAATAATGAGTTAAAAAAATTATACTATATCCTCTTACTTAACTTAAGTATAATTAGATCAATTTTACAATTATTTAACTGATATAAATGTGACAATATGTTTTACATTAATCATTTAAATACCTTATAATTTAAAATTTAAAATTTATATTATAAATTATTATCAATTAAAATTAATTAAACCCGTGCTTATGTTTTCTTGGATCATGTATATACATACCTTAAATGATATTTTTTTTTATTTTCTTAAATTATACAAGCTTATATTTTACAATTTTAAACAAATTATTCAACATTTTTACTAAAATATTCATAGCAATCTATTTTTATAATTATTTTTATGATATGAAAAAGTCATTGATTCATTTTAAATATATGATCTTTGCTTTAAATTTTATCCTTTTAATTATTTAAATTAATTTTATGTAATACCATGATAAATATCTAATTCAAAATGTTTGATCCATTAATACATGAAAATTGAAAATAAAATTAAAAATTATAATTCTTTTTTATTTTTAAATCTATCTAATAACATTTTTCAATAACATTATATATATATATAATCTGGCTCCCAAAAAAAAATTCTTATTTTCGCCCTTGACTATGCAAGCAATAAAATTTAATACAGGCATTAATTGATTTTTTTTTAGTTATGAACTATTAAATTAAATATTTTTTACTTAAAAAAATATAAAATTCAATATGACTAATTAAATTTCATTTATTCAGTGAAACTTAATGTATGAAAAACAAACTTTTTAAAATTTCAAGCAGGTACGTCTCATTGAAGCCATTTGATGGGGCTTTTTTGATCAAAATTCTTTCTTAACAAATTAATTCTATCTTTTATGCAAATTTAATTTTAGAATGCCTTTTTCTTTACCGCATCAGCTCCTGGACAATTCCGCGGTTGTGGATGGGGTCAATGGACTGACAGCTATCGGTCAAGGCCATCTTCATCTAGGAGGAGTAAATCGAGCATTTTCAAAATTTTCACAAATTTTGAAAACTTTTTCTCACAATGCTCATACATTTCGGAAGTCACAAGGATGATTTCGATCCAAATTAAATAAATTTAAAATAATTTAATGAAGAAATTTATACATAACAAATAATAATTTAACATATTTATATAAATTGATTCATTCAATTATATATAGATAAAATATCCAAATATATATATATACATGCCTTTTAACTATTTAACCATCAAGATAAATACGAAAGTGTAATAAGTACAATATATTTTTTATTATAAAATTTTTAAATAAGTTGAATATTTTATATAATTAATTAATTTATTATATATTCTATTTTTTTCACATGTTGGTTTTCATCTTTTTATTTTCTTCGCTACATATTTTTCTCCTTTTTTTATGTGCACTTCTATTATTTATAATTTAAATATCAATATCATTAAGTAGTATAAGTATAATATCATATATTCTATTTTTAACTTATTAAATAAATTGTAACTGTAACACAAAAATTAATATTAAAATTAATTAATTGTATATTTTATTTTTAAAAATGATGTTTAAAGATGTCTTAAATCTTATTTATTTAAACTTTGTTATTTATTTTCTTGATTATAATTTTTAAGTATTATATTTTAAATTAAAAACATATAAATTGAAATTTTATAAGGATCTATAGCTCGCATACTACTTTTCCTTATGTCATCTAATTCATTACATATTTTTTTTACATTCACTTCTACTATTTAAAATTCACATGTAATATATTGAATAATATAGATATAATATAATTTATTTTATTTTTATTATAAAGTTATTTTTGACAAGTCAAATATTTTATTTAATTAAATTAATTTACTATATATTTAATTAAATTAATTTACTATATATTTAATTTTTAACTTTTATTATTTTATAACTCATGCATTATTTCTTTTATTTTAATTTACTTTGTTACATAATTTTCCTTTTTTTTATATTCACTCATGTTATTTATAACATAGAAATTAAATCTCTAAATAATATAGATATAAATTGAGATATTTTATTTTTATTATAAAACATTTTAGATAAGTTAAGGTTATAGAATGTATTAATTAAATTAATTATTTAAATCATACTTTTAATAAAAATATTACAAATTAAAATTAATTTTATTTATTCAAATTTTATCAATTTTTTATATTAAATTTTAAGTGCAAATTGAATATAGATTAATAAAATTTTGTCTATGCTTTGCTTCTCTATTGTATTATGTAACATATTGAATAATTTAGAGTGATTTGTATAATTTTTTCAATGATACAATAATATCTAACAAAATTTGCCTTGAAGCGAAAGCCATATATATATATATAGCTTGTAGTCCGTGTAATATAGGGATTTATTTAATTTTAATCGAGAGTAATATATAATATGAATCATAATTTTAAATTTTAAATTATAAGATATTCAAATGATTAAGGTAAAATATATTGTCATATTTATATCAATTAAATAACTATAAAATTAGTATAATTATATTCAATATAAGTAAAAGGATGTATTATATTTTTTTAACTCATTGTTAATTAATAAAGCTATTATGTTATTGTAATATTACATTAACAGTGATCATTACTATAATTAGAATGTTACATATACATTTAAATATTAAAAAATAAATTTATAAAAATAATATAAAATTATATAATATATAAATGAAATAACATTTATTTATATGAAATGAAATGTGTATATATCCATCTTTAATTCTATATAAATGAAAACCATGATAAATAATAAAACATAAACATTGTCTAATTTATTGAATAATTTTTTCAAATACTTTTCAAATAAAAATATTCATTTGATTAAACACATTAGTCTCTCTAAAGGTTACTTGTTGTAATATAAATATATATATGCTAAATACAACTAAAAATTAAAATTCAACTTGTAATGGAAAGATGAATGTGTATAAGTCTTTGATAGAAATTTAAGGGTACATATAATTCAATCTTTAACAAAAAAAAAATTGCATTACATACCTTCTCAATGTAGGATATGTAAAACTTTTTCATCTTATCAACCTGCAATGAAAGATAAACGTACATTAGCTTCGTGCCACATTAAAAATTATAGAAAAAAATAATTTACTTTACATAACGAAACAAGTTACATATAATAATTTACATTATATAAAAAATTAGTACAAATTATAAAACTTGTAAGAAGAGGAGCTTATGAGTTCAAAAAGATTATTTGTTAAAATGAAATTCTCCTTTACTTGCTTCTCTGATCAAGGAATATCATTATCTAATCACTGTCTAAATCTATTTTTACTCATATAGTTATTCTAACTAAAACATTGTGGGTGTGATGTTTTCAAATAGAATAATATTTGATTTTACCATAGTATTAAAATTTTAATATTATTGCATATTGTATTTAATATAGTTGAATGAATGAGTGCTAAAAATTATAAAGTAATTTTTTTGTGTATTATTAAAAAATTTTGTAACACAATCACGCCATATATAACTACATAAGAAGGAATTAAAAAAATGATATTAACAAAAGAAAATTAAAGAAATAGAGAACTATTTTCAAATAAAATTATATTCACCAATTAGGAACTACAATTATTCACATATTAACAACTACAATAAAGTGATGTGCCAAAAGGAATAATCAAAGTCAATAACCATCATATACTGAGATGACACCATAATAATTCAATAGTTAGGAATTGTTAATAGCAAAGTAATATTACTCATAAACTAAATGATTTGCATAATTGAAGTTAAGACTGATTGTATGTTTTAGGATTTAAGATTATGAGACATAAGAGAAAGAGGTGAGATAAAAGAAGATTGGTCAATAAAAAAAATATAAGGCAAAAAGAATATCAATGCTCATTTAAAAAGAAGATTGATAATGAAATATATAAATAATAAGGGTTTAAATACTTTTTGATGATGTAAATAGATATGCAAAAATGGCAATGGAAATGAAAATTAATTAGAGATGAATAAAAAAAATCAATAGATTGAAAAAAAAAAGAGATTATGAAATTATGAAAATACAATAAATGAGAGAAAAAATTAGAAAAATTATGAAAATATAATGAATGAGAAAAAGAAATTAGGGAGCTTCTTTCCCAATTTAATATAAATTATTATATATAAATGAGAGATTTAGTTCTAGAAAATGTAATAAATTAGGAAAAAAGATTACAATGATTACAAAAATACAATAAATAAGAGAAAGAAATTGGGAGGATTATTCCATAGAGAAAGAAAATGTACAAAAATTAAAAAATTTACTAAATTAGGGAAAAATAAAAAAGATTATAAAAATATAATAAATGAAAGAAAAAATTTAATGAGTCTTTTTCTCAATTTAATATAAATTGTTATATACAAATGAGAGATTTAGTTTTTATACTAATTGAGTGAATATGACTTATCATAATATAATATTCATTGAAGAATAATAAATAAACACGTAACAAGTTATAAGAATGATACTTGGTATAAAAAAATATGTAATATCATAACTAATATATAATATAAAGATGTAAACATTGATAAATATAATTGAAAAAATATTAGTTAATTATTAAGATGATAGTTCATATTTATAAAAATATAATAAATGAAAGAAAAAAATTAATGAGTCTTTTTCTCAATTTAATATAAATTGTTATATATGAATGAGAGATTTAGTTTTTATACTAATTGAGTGAATATGACTTATCATAATATAATATTCATTGAGGAATAATAAATAGACACAATGATACTTGGTATAAAAAAAAGCATGTAATATCATAACTAATATATAATATAAAGATGTAAACATTGATAAATATAATTGAAAAATATTAGTTAATTATTAAGATTATAGTTCATATTTATTCCATTGATGTGTATTACTCTTCGCACTATTAATAAATAAGTTATATACATTTATTAGAAAAAAAAATTTTAAACCAAATTCATATTTGAATATGATTTATAATTTTTTATTATCAAAATATTTTTAATAAATAAAAAATTAATATAAATGTATAAATTGAAAGAATCAATTAGATTCTTATTTTTAACAAAAAATTTAAAATTTAAAATAAAATTATTTATTTTTTAATATTTTCTTGATATTATATGTTGTCTTTCTATATTTATTGAAAAATATTTATTTAAATAAAATTCTTCTTTAAATATAATTTTGTGGCATTTTTATTATAAAGATAATTTAAATAAATTAAAGATATTTTATTATTTTATTTTTATCAATGAGGTAGGTGAATTCATCAATATAAAGTGGTAAGAAATTATAAAATAAATAATAAAAATTATTTATTAAAACATTTTATATAATTTGTTGAATTTGAATTTAAAATTTGTTAAAAATTATATATTAAAACATATTGAGATAAAAATACTTGAAAATAGTGCTACTTTAATTAATCAAATGATATTGTATATGTTTAATTTAATATGTAAATTAAAAATTATTCATATTATTAGTGAGTTCGAAGATATTATATTATTAAAAAATAACGTAACTAGACAACAAGTAAAAAATAAATATTATATTATACAAAACCCATGTTATTTATTTCCTGAAGAATAAATTCATTTTGAAGTTTTTCTATTTATCCATGCCTGTCTGCTAATGTTTTTTCTCTTATCAAATGAAAACTCTACTTTTTCAGTGATTTGCTTTCTCAAATGGATATATATAAGAAGATAGATGACATAGAAGAATGGTTGAGAATATGGTTAAGAGCAAATTGACCCAGCTGTGAGTAAGGGATTCTCAAGGTAGGTTTGAGAATAAGAATGCTGCATATTGGCAACTCATTTAGTAGTTAGTTCATGTTAGTTGCCTCTCTATATTTTGTCCTAGTCTTCCGGTGAGATAACACTCACATGGATGCTTCTTCCTAAATTTATTAACTATGGAAACTTACAGTTAAAAATTTATTTATTTGATGACTTGGTTTATACATTTTGAAGTTCCTTTTCTAATGATAATCATTAAGGATGAGGTGGTAAGGAACCCAGCTATAGGAGGTATTATGATGAGTTAATTTATTCAAAATAGCCCAATCTCTTCTGTTTATAGTTATTTTATGAGAATATGAGGTTCTAAAAGCGATAATAATATATATCCTGCGAAGGATTTCATTAATTTTAAAGTAGTTACACGCTTAGCTTTTTGGTCATTTCTTAAATTTAACACAAACAGAGATCCAAAATTTGGTTCCCATCCCCTGATAATTCGTAAAGTGATGTCAAATGTTGTCAGACTAGCAAGTTCCTGATTTCATGGCACTTAATATCATGGATTCTTTTTCTCTTCCTCCTTCGAGCAATATGTAGATTGATGTCATGTTCACAACGTCTCATAATGTGCATGATGTTAAGAATAACCTTGTGCTGATTTACATGAAGGTGTGCCTGAATTTCCACAATGTAAAATTAGTTCACTTGCGGTTAGAGTTTTTAAACATTATGGTAAGCACCAAAACGTTTCGATATGCCCTTCATTTCTTCCGTACCTCCTTTCCATACGTTTAAATTATTTTTCTGCATTAGATGCACCTAATTCCAATATCTTGAACCCGTAGTAGTGTACAAATGTAACTTTTGATTGGATTTGAGTAATTCAATAAGTTTTATCACTTTTATTTTAAGGAATTTGTGATGGTTCTATCAATTTAAAAATGATTTTATTATTTGTTTAATTTTTACCGCAAAAAATTAAGAGCATTGTATTAAAATAAGTTAAACTAATGTAAAGCCATAAATAAAATAGAGTAAACCCAATTTTTTATTTCTATAAAATTCATTTTTTCTTATTTTTGTTCTTGTGAAAAATTTATTAATTTAGCTTTATCTGCTTAGGAATGAAATTAAATAAATTAATCTTCATATAGACACTAGCCAAAGAATGAAGTTGGAGAAGCAAAATTGATAAAAAAAATATTTCATGAGAATAAAAATGAGAAAAAGTCAATTTCATAAGGAAATTTATTCAATAAAATAAATTTGTTAATGTAAAATTAAAAAAAATAAAAATGTGTGGTTTGAAACACGTTGATTAATTTAATGGTTACAAGACATTTTAACTTTGTATATTATAGATTGATTAATAGTTTTTTTAATTAAAATTTCATAATAAGTTTAAATTCTATCAAATAACAACTAATAAAATAAATAAAATTAATTTTTTATAATATAATTAATAAACAATAATCAATTAAAAAAATAAGAAGCAACAAAGCTTGTGCGTGCTACAGCAAGAGCTTATATTAGTAAATTTTAACGTTCCATCATTTATTTGTTTCAATTTATAGTTTTATTTTATATCACTTAATTAACTGGATTTTTGTTAACTAAAAGTTAATAAAATAATAAATGCATTAATTGACAATTTTAGATTATTAATAATAAGCAATCAAGTATCTTTTAAAAAGAAAAATATAAAATTACATTTATATTGAATAGTTCATAAATTTTGAAATATTTCATTGAATATAATATTAATTGTGATATTAAAATTATCAATTACTTTATTATGAATTAACATGGTTGTAAATATTTTTATTAATTAATTAAAAGATAATACATGTGAATTAATTTAAAAAATATTATTAATCTATTTGTCATAAATATATCTTTTCAACTATCTTTGAAGAATAGAAATTATTTGAGAAATAAGAGTTGATATTACACTTATATAAAATTATAAATTTTAGTATATTTCTTTGAATATTATATTAAAAGTAATATTTAAATTAATAATACTTTTAGTCATTTTTTTACTTATTATACTTTAGAGACAATAATATATAGATATTTAAATATAATTAAATATAGATTTTCTTGATAATTATTTCAATTTTAAATTGTAAATTTTATAAATTTAAAAATTATATTTTATTTGAGTTCTTTCATTCTATTTTATTTGATATTTTAGATAATTTTTTATTATTTATCTATATTTTTAGAAAATTAAAAATAAAATGATTAGTTTTTTTAATTTTACTCTTAATATTTTAGTAAATAATTATCACTTTCAAATTAATTATTATTTTTATTAAAAATAAATTTATAAATTAAATTTTTTTCTAAATTTATGGTTAATAATTACTCTTTTTAATTTTTATACATTTACTTTAATAATAGATAAAATTAAATGGAATTGATACTTATTATAGTACTAGTTTATAATATAAAATTAAAAAAATTTAATTTATTTTTATTTGTATATAAACTTCTTGTTATTGTTTATTTTATTAAAAAAGTTAGTATGAATAAAAATTCGCTGTTTTAATCTATTCCTTAGAATTTAACAATTTTTTTAACATTAATGAAAGTTAATATAAGGCTCGCTCTGCCCATGTAATATTTCGTCCAGGGTGTTACCGTGTTTTTATGTTTTTTAGCTGGTGAAAAGGAGGCGGCAGTTGTCGGAATTACTTGGTCAACGGCGGGGCCTTTTCCACAGCCCTGAAATCTAGTACGTGTCATATGCCTATTGTGTTTGAAATATGAAACGGAATCTCCTAAAATCCTCTATAACAAAAGCCCTAACTTTTTCATCAATCTTATTTTGTAATTTTTAGTTTTCCTGCCTTTTAATTTCTACGTTGTTAATATATCAACTTAGGTTTTCCGTTTTCGTTTTCTCTTCCAAGGTTTCTCACCGCTCGAAGAAACGACAGGTACTATCACCTCCTTGATCACTGAGGTTTTCCTTGTTCCTTGGATCGAAAACGCTTCGGGATATTTGATTCTCAATTTTGATCATTTCCGTACGGGTTTTGGGATTTTTTGTTATAAAATCGTTTTTTTTTTCCTGATTTAGCATCAATTAATGAAATAGATCTGAAATTGGTTTGTGGATTTCTGTTATCAGAATCGTTATTACACTACAGAGTAGTCAATCTGATGATTTTGCATGTTTGTGTGAAGGATTTCTATCATTTTAATCGGATTAGATTAGATATATTGGTGCGAAGTTTAATTTTACTTACCATTGCTTTGTTTGGATTCTGGGGTTCCTTAATCTGAAACCTTGAGATATTTTTGCAGGATATTTGAAAGTGATCAAAGATGTTAGAGCAGTTACTTATATTTACAAGAGGAGGCTTAATCCTCTGGACTTGTAAAGAATTGGGAAACGCTCTAAAAGGATCGCCTATTGATACTTTGATCCGATCCTGTCTTTTGGAGGAAAGATCTGGTGCATCATCATACAATTATGATGCCCCCGGTGCTGCTTACACCCTCAAATGGACCTTCCATAACGAGCTTGGCCTTGTGTTTGTTGCTGTGTATCAACGGATCCTTCATCTATTGTATGTGGAAGATCTGCTTGCTATGGTAAAGCGTGAGTTTTCGGAGATTTATGATCCCAAAAGGACTGTATACCATGATTTTGATGAGATTTTTAGGCAATTGAAGATGGAAGCTGAGGCACGGGCAGAGGATTTGAAGAAATCAAATCCCATGAGTCGGCCTGTAGTTAACAGCAAGAAGCAAGGGCAGGGACAGAAGTCTGGATCTGATGGAGGAAGTAAGAAAAAAAGTGAAGGTGCTTTGAAAAACGATGGTGGAGATGGTGACAAGGTGAAAGGCCATAAGTTGGAGAATGGGCACTCCGATGACAATTTTGTTGTTTCTAAAGTATCTAACATGAATAGTAACATTAATGGTAGGGAGAATGCAAGTTCCAATAGTGGAGCTTTCGATGTAAATAAGCTTCAGAAGCTTAGAGCTAAAGGCGGGAAAAAGACAGATACTGTTACCAAAGCTTCCAAGCCAGAGCCAAAGAAAAAGATGACGAAGAAAAATAGAGTTTGGGATGATTCACCTACTGAAACAAAACTTGACTTTACAAATTCTGCGGGTGAGAACGGGAATAATCATATGGATGTTGTGGCTGCAGATCAAGGTGAAAGTATGATGGATCAAGAAGAGATCATTAGTAGTGAAAGTGAGACTGAGGAAGGTGATGACTCGGGAAAGAACAGCAAACCTGATGCTAAAAAGAAGGGGTGGTTTTCATCCATGTTTCAGAGGTAGATTTTTCCCTTTTTTCTTTTCTCTGCATATATGTTATGCATTTTGTTCACTTTATTGACAGATTCCTTTCCAACCCTTGGTGTACATTGGATGAACTATTTTATATGTAAAGATTTTCTGTTTGTCTTATCCTTCTTAGGGCGGTTAGATTGTATTGGCATTGTTGTCCGTCATATATGTTACGCATTTTGTTCACTTTATTTATTTGTTTCTTCAACTCTTATTTCTAGTTCGTCAACCCTCTTTTGACACTCCTCTAGCAGACTATGTGCACAAGATTCAGCCATCTTTGCAGCTTCAAGATCCACTTAAGCTGTTCAATGAAAGTGTCTTTCTCCAGTAACCTTTCCTCGCAAGTTGTAACCCTTGACCTTTTCCTCATAGTCCGCCCTTTAACTTATAGCTCTTGGCCGTTTCCCCATAGGTCTTGGCCGTTTCCCCATAGGTCTTGGCTTTTCCCTTCGTTTCATCCAGTTCTTGTCTGAAAGTATCTATCTCTGCTTTCAGCTTCAATATGATCTTGTTTTCATAAGCCTCTGTTTCAAGCTTAGTGTACATTTGAACTATTTTGCAACGCAAAGATTTTTGGTTTGTCTCATGCTTCTTAGTGTGGTTTGATTGTTTTGACATTGTTGTCCTGCACTTTGAGGCTAGCCAGTGAAATATTTGTTATAATTGTCTTTAACTTAAAATATTTTTTGATTCTTGCTTCATACCTTTCGGTTTTAAATCAGATAGCTATCCAGTCGTTCATGTTTCAGGGATATCAATTTGTAGTTTTCTGTTTCTGGTTCTTATGGCACAAAGCTTTTCATGCAGTTATATGCAAATACCATTGCTGTTGCTGCAATGACTGAGCTCTCTGAACTATTGCTTGGATTTTTTTTTTATTTTACAGTTTTTTTTTATTTTATTTATAAATCAAACTGACTGGTACCATTATTCACACACATCATTGTGCTCAGTATTGCAGGGAAGGCAAACCTGGAGAAATCCGATCTTGAACCAGCTTTGAAAGCTCTGAAGGACAGACTTATGACCAAGAATGTGGTATGTGTTCTTACCAGTCATAGCTCTGTTTAGTTATGAATTATTATCTGTCAACTCTGTTTATATCTAGCCAGGCCACCTAATGTTGATTACATATTGTGGCACTTGTAGGCTGAGGAGATAGCTGAGAAACTCTGTGAATCAGTGGCAGCAAGTCTTGAAGGCAAAAAGCTAGCTTCATTTACAAGGATATCTTCAACAGTGCATGTTTGTTCCTGTCCTTCTTCATCTTCATAATTTCGCACTTTTGGAAACTTCATTGTGGCATTCATACTGACAATATGTTTAAACAAATCACTGCAGGCAGCAATGGAAGAGGCACTTGTCCGAATTTTGACTCCAAGGCGTTCTATTGACATACTTAGGGATGTCCATGTTGCCAAGGAGCAAAGGAAACCATATGTTGTCGTATTTGTTGGTGTCAATGGAGTTGGAAAATCTACTAATCTAGCTAAGGTGGAGATGAGTCATTATTTTCTATTTCATTTGAGTCTCCTTATGTTATGGCAAGCATTTTGACCATTTGGAAATGTTCTATATGACTCTGTGTAGGTTGCTTACTGGCTTCTGCAGCATAAGGTCAGTGTGATGATGGCTGCTTGTGATACATTTAGATCAGGGGCTGTTGAGCAGCTACGGACCCATGCCCGTAGACTTCAGGTTTGTATTTAGCCCTTGGATTTTACTTCATATCCTGACATGTACTGCAATCATATAGCCTAATATTCATCCTTTTTCCAGATTCCTATATTTGAGAAGGGCTATGAGAAAGATCCTGCTGTTGTTGCAAAAGAGGCAATTCAGGAAGCTACACGCAATGGTTCAGATGTGGTCCTTGTTGATACAGCTGGTCGTATGCAGGTACTATTGCAGTTGTTCTGATGAAGAGGCTGACAACTTTCCTTTACGTGTGTATTATATATAACAAAGGTTTTACAAACACTTGTGTGACTTGTATTATTAATGATGGCCTTAATTTTGTTTCTTTGCTGTTATGGTACTTAAGTGAATACGTTTTGTATGATTGGGATCATGGAGGGCTCTTCCATTTTGGATTGGTTGAACAATTATGTTTATTTATAGATAACTCAAAATTTGACTTTTTATGCTATTACGTTTATATGATATGTTTCTACTTGGTATCAGGATAATGAACCACTGATGAGAGCATTGTCAAAGCTCATCTACCTTAACAATCCAGACCTGGTCTTATTTGTTGGAGAAGCATTGGTTGGGAATGATGCAGTTGATCAGCTTTCCAAGTTCAATCAGGTTCTGCTTTCTTTATATCGTCGGAGTTTTGTTTCTGTAGTTTTCATGTTTCATGTTATTGAATGAACCCCAATGTTGTACCGCAGAAATTAGCTGACCTCTCACCATCTCCTAATCCCAGACTGATAGATGGGATCTTGCTCACCAAGTTTGATACTATTGATGATAAGGTATATGAATGGCAAAGAAGTATGAAATCCGGGCTAGGGCATTTGGATTTTGATGAATGACGTCCAGAATTATACTAATAATTCATGGCAATTTCTTTACCAGGTAGGAGCTGCACTTTCGATGGTTTACATATCTGGAGCTCCAGTGATGTTCGTCGGGTGCGGGCAGTCCTACACTGATCTCAAGAAACTTAATGTCAAATCAATAGTGAAGACCCTCCTTCAATGATGACAACATTCTGCTGCTTTATTTTCACTTCCAATGCTCTATGTTATTTACCCGTGATCTGTGTGTTTCGGTTTGATGCTGAACTTGTGTTGCTGTTATCGCTATTGATCCCGTGATGTTGTAGAATGATTTGGTTTGTCTTGGAGGCTTTTTGGTTTCTTTTTATTTGAAAGGTCTCTCTCTCTCTCTCTCTCGAAGCTGCTTGTCTTCCCTTTTTTTCTAAAAGAAAATTTCATATTTTAGAAGATAAAGATTGACATAATTACTCGAATAGGATTCATGATGTGTAGGAATAAGAGGTGGAGGCTATGGTGTCTATCAAAAAGTTGGGGTTTTGGAACTCAGGGCACATGTCAAATTAATGGCCACCCGCGTGTAACTGCTGCAAATTTGAAATAATTAGGGAAAAATTGCATATATAACCCACGTTTTAGTGAGGAAGAGAAACGTAAAAATACATTTTCTGGCTTTGGATTTTGGGTTATCCTCCTCAATTGTGTAAAATAATGTTTTGCTTCTGCCTATAGAAATATTATCCATCAACATGCTAACACCAACTATACTTTTGGATAATATTTATTAATTATTAACAATTAATAAATTTATATAAATTAATAGATTAAGTCAATTTTTAAAAAAATGTTGTGTGAATTAAATTAAACAAAATTTCAAACTAAGTATATGTTTATAGGTATGTCAAACCATTTATTTTTAAATGGATCTGGTCTATTTTAGACAAATTTTAATTTAAGTTAACTCACTTTCACCTCTACTTACAAATATTAATTCCATTTTTTAATGCTAATTTTGCCATCTAATTGTTATAATTTATTAAATCTTGCAAAAACACAAATTAAATTAATGAAGCTAGTTAAAAATAATATTTATTTTAAGATGGTGTATAAGATAATGCTTTGACATGTATTTTCAAAATTTTCATATATTTTTATTAAAAATACAACTTAATAATAAAATTGTTTTGTATATACTTTGCATGTTATAAATACAAAAAACAAATTTTATTAATAAAAATGCAGCACTAAAATTTTTTAATGATAAAGTTATATTATCCTAAAGTCTCTCTCTCTCTCTCTATATATATATGTATATATATGTTTTCAATATTTTAATATGTTAAAGTATATGATTAGCATACATAACATTAAAAATTTATATTTTTAATGTGTTAAAATTTGTGATAGAATGAAACCTATACACCTATCACATCGTTAGCCTGTTAGCAACAATGGCATAGCACAAATACCACTTTCTGGGCTCGAATTGTAATTTTTCAAATTTAATGCACTTATTGAAAATGTTTCACAATCATCTTAAATCATTTTTTAATTCTATAGTTGGGATGAGACAGTGAAAATTAAACATATTATCTTGTGCCATGTAATCAGGGTTTCAGAACGCTAGGGCACCTTAAAACATGCCTAGGAATAAAGATTGTCCTTTTTGCGATGTTGGAACCTGGTTATTAGGTTTGGAATGAGCATCGCAAAACACACAAAGTTAGTTTTAACTAAATTTCTTTCTTTTTTATAAAAATGTATATACTACATTTTTATAAAAAGGTGGATATACATCATGTGATGTCAAAAGATTCACTCTAGCATCATGGAACTTGCAATAAATTTTCGTTCTTCTTAATCCAACAAACTTGCATATGATGCCTCTGGGTACTCACTCTATACTTAATCCAATTAGCTAGCAAAGGATGCCCTTGAGTCACTGTTCAAACTCCAGCGAGTCAATTGGAATGGAATATAAAATGGTTCATAAATTTAGGGCTAAAATGTAAGGAATTTCTAAACTATATTCCCCCTGCAACTTATCGTCTTCTAATATAACATTTATCATTTTTTTAAGGAAAAAATATAAAATATCCAACTTAAAAAATTGAAACTTTAAATTATATAAAATTTAAAATCAGTGATTATTATATATTTATTTTTTTGTTAAATTATGTATTTTTCATAAATCTTTTATTTACGGACATATCATATGTTAATTTACTACATTATTTTTTTACATAACTTATCATTTTATTTTCAAGTATTTAATTAAAATTTTATAAATTATTTAATATCTATTAATTATATATCATAGAAATTATTAGTAAGAAGAAATTTAATAAATTAATATATAATAATATTTTATTTATTCTTTAAAAAATTATGAAATATTTTATAATTTAATAAAATATTCTTTAAGAATATTTTATAATTTAATTAGATTGTGAATTTTAATTCAAAATTTTATATAGTATAAAGTTCTGATTTTGGTATTTTTAAAGTTTGTAGGTGCAAAATTTAAGTACTTCAAATTTAAAGAAGTTATTTTGTCTATTTACGCTTTTTAATTATCCCTTTTGGGAAGTATAACGACGTCGTTTGACAGGATAGGACTAGCATACGGTCACTTGCTCAAATTCCCCAAATAACATCCGATTTTAGGAGTCACTGAACCCAATCTCGTTCCCTTTACTCAGCAATGTGTCTGGCTTTTTACCGTTGTAAGCTGTTCGATTGTTCTTCTCTGAAGTGAAATCTGAAGAAAAGTACTAGATTCAATCGTGGTTTTTATCGATATTCTGCTGTGTCAGTCGAAATTTTCTGGATGTATTCCTTCTCTACTTCGCATCCATTATCGTTGCCAATAAAACCGAGTAGTTTCTTGCGTATCAGCCCAAACGACACGAATTTCAGTTCCCTGGTGAAGATAAGGATTCCACCGAAGAAGTTTTCCCAGCATGTATTTGTCATCCGCAATGAAAACCTTCCTCAAAATGCTGATTTTCCTCGGCGTTATTCAAGGAAGGAGAAAAAGCCTTTCCCAATACCCATTGTGGAGTTGAGGCGAGCAGCCAGGGAGAGGGCAAAGAAGCGGAAAGACGAGCCAAGAGCACGACCGCCACCTTCAAGGAATGGCTTGGTGGTGAAAAGCCTTGTACCACTTGCTCACAGGGTGTACAATGCCCGAATAAAATTAATTAACAATCTGAAGAAATTGCTTAAAGTGGTTCCAGTTCATGCCTGTGGGTAAGTATGTTCCTCAAAATCATCTGTTAAACTTTTGACCTTTTAGTTGGAATTTGGCTTGTAAAAAATTTTGAGAATTTAACATTTATATTTTAGTATTCATGTGATTGTTGGTATGGTAATATGGATTAGCGGTGTATCTGGCTTGAGAAGATATTCCTGCAATCCTGCTGCTGAAATCATTTCATTGACACTTTGTTTTAAGTGATGCAAAAAACACACAAATTTATCTGATATGTTCTTTTTCGTATGCATTGTCAATTGTACATGAGAAATATCAAGGATCATTATTGCATCTGTCCTTACAATGTAGTATTTGTATTACAAAATTATTGAATGCAATTATTTAAAGTGAAAATATATTTTGCTGGTTCGTTTTAATGTGCTTCACAAAATTATTGGATGTACCCATTGAAGTTTCTTGAGCTCATTTAGCCCTCTTCATGCTAGTGCAGTTGGTGTAGTGAAATCCATGTAGGACCTGTTGGACATCCATTCAAGTCATGTAAAGGCTCAAATGCCAACATCCGAAAGAGTCTCCATGAATGGACAGATGCACGAGTTGATGACGTATTTACCCCCGTGGATGCCTATCACCTCTTTGATCGTCTGGGCAAGCGAATTCGTCATGAAGAGAGATTTTCCGTCCCTCGGATTCCAGCTGTAGTTGAGCTGTGCATTCAAGCTGGTGTTGACATTCCAGAATATCCAACTAAAAGGAGAAGAAAGCCTGTTATCCGTATCGGAAGGAAGGAATTTGTTGATGCTGATGAAAGTGATTTGCCAGACCCAGTCCCTGAGGATCCTATTATTCCATTAATAACAGAAATACCTGATTCAGAAATAATAGCCCCATCTAATAAAGAAGAAATAATCTTACTAGCTGAGGAAACACTCCAATCATGGGATCGGGTGAGGAGAGGAGCCAGGAGATTAATGAGGGTGTACCCTGTGAGGGTTTGTGGATATTGCCCAGAAATTCATGTAGGTTCTCAGGGCCACAAGGCTCAAAATTGTGGAGCTCACAAACATCAACAACGCAACGGGCAGCATGGTTGGCAAGCTGCAGTGCTTGATGACTTGATACCTCCAAGGTATGTGTGGCATGTCCCTGATGTAAATGGACCGCCGTTGAAGCGAGAGCTCAGGGATTTCTACGGACAAGCCCCTGCTGTTGTGGAAATGTGTATTCAAGCTGGAGCTGAAATACCTGAACAGTACAAACCAACCATGAGGTTGGATGTGGGGATCCCCTCGGATATTAGAGAAGCTGATATGGTAGTATGAGATTGTTTGTTCTTGTAAACCCTTTGTTTTGATCATGGGGTACCGTGTATGTAAGAAGTTAAAATTGAATGGAATAGTAATTGATGCAGAATGAAAATATGAAATATGCTCGGTTGGTCGCTGCTGGCTGGGATCTTTTTGGCTGTTACCATTGGCGTTTGGTTTAGTTTCATGTTATGCATACTTCGGTACAATGTTATTGCATGGTAAAGACAAAAAACCTTTTTTTTTCTTTTTTTAAATCCTTTTTGGTCTCTCCTATCATACGATATAAATTGAATTTTTCTGAAAAATTTGCAAGATACCTGGGAAATAACATTAACGGGAAGATTACTTAATCGTGGGATTTGGATTCGTGAGAAATATGTTAGTTTAATGCTAGAAAAAACTAATGAAATCTTACGTGGGTATCTGCTCATACAGTAAGACATGGTTCAATCATTTTTTTTTTATAAATAAAACATATAGAAACAATAAAGCAGCACCACACCATGCAGCCCGAGTAATATGATAATAAATCATATAAGTAATTGTCTAGTGTTGTGAAAAAAAAAATTAATGGTGTATTTGGATATGTTTTTGTTTTGGTATTTTTAAAAACTGTTCTTGAAAAGTGTTATTAAAAACTGTTTTCTTATTCTTAAAAATTATTTTTGAATCAAAGGAAAATTAAAATTAGAAGGTGATTAGTATTGTAAATAAAGAAATATTTTATTTAATTATAAAACTAACATTCAGAATAAAAAAATAAGCACAGAAAATAATTAAAATTATTTTTATTTTCTTATTTTTAAGTTATATATTTAAAAAATAAATTTTAAAAATAAATTTTGAAAGCATCTTGACAAATATGTTCTTCTGTTTTTAAAAATAAAAAATTATTTTTAAAAATAGAATACAAATAGATCTTAAGATTCGCATTTATAATTCTTTTTTTTTTCCGAAAATTCACATGTAACATTTCGAACATTAAATTATTTTCATAAAAATCTAATCTAAAATATACTTTAATCCATTCCAAGAATTTTTTTCTGGCCGTCGGTTGCAGCAAGTAAAAATCATGGTCTCTACAAGCATGAAACTTTCAAACTATTTTCAAGGTAAACCACCAAGTGTCAAACCCCTGACTCACCTACTCTATGACCTACATCTGTGCGTAGCCCATTTCTTTCCGCCTTGAATTCCTTCCTACCACTCCCATAATGTCCTTCTCTTTCTTCCTTCCCAAGGCATACCTAAAACTCCCCAACCTCCATACAATAACGCACAAACAATATAACTCAAATAACAATTGCCACTGCAAACAAAATCAGAAAAACAAATCAAACAAAAAGCATCAGAGAATCAAAAAGAGACAGATCAGGAAGAAGATTGATATATACAGAAAGAAATCAAATCACATTATACAAAAATATGGTAGGAGGAGCAGAGCCCAAACAGCCATCTCCAGGACAGAAATCCACAGAGGCACTTCACCAAACCAAAAAACCCCCTTTTCGCCCTGTGAGAATGGCCCTCGGTGGCTTTGCAGCAACAGTAGTGCTCGGCTACTTTGTGTTGTACACAAAGAAGAAGCCTGAAGCTTCTGCCACGGATGTTGCTAAGGTTACATCTGGTGTCTCCAATCCAGAAAGCACCCATCTCCGCAAATAGACAACCATATCTTATCAATACATCACTTATATACATGAATTTATCATCAACCTGGAACCTTTGCTTCTAGATTTTCATTTTTCTTCTTTTCTATATGTGTTCCTCGTTGATCTAGGTTCCGCTTGAGATTGATTCATGGAATTTTTTTTTTCCTTGTTGAAATGAAATTTGTTTGACAAATGAATAAGAGAATATGGTAACAGGTAACGGTAGTTATTTGAAAGATGCAATTGTTTGAATGAAACAAAGAGTAATTTGTAATTTCTTCCATTTAGATGACTCTTACTATTATTAATATTCATGCCATGTGATTCGAATCAAAATAATTTTATTTATTTTTGTCGATCAAGCAATGCCAATTTGAAGAAAATTGCATGAATGGCCTTGATCTGCATGAATAATGAAGTTTTTCTCGAGTTAAGAATTAATATTCCTTTGGTTATAAGATGGAAGATTATCACATTCCGGAGCATTCATAAAGATGGGAGAAAAAAATAAGGGTGTTGCTTTGAAACTGATGTAAAGATTTAATCCCTTTGAAAGCATTTAAAAATGCTAAAATTTAATTCAGTTAAAAATAAATTGTATACAGATTTTAATATGAACCTTTCAAAACAAATTCTACATTTTTTTTTCTAGTGATTCTAAGCCAAAGTTAATTTTTGATATTATTGAATACCTTCTTGTAAACTGAAGTTCATATGCAATATTGCTAATATTTTTTTTTTCTTCCCTAAAATTGGATGGGAGAGAATGCAAAAACCAAAAAGAAACGATTATCTTGAAAAACTTGAAATAGTAATTCTTCATTTTTCTTCGCATTTTTTACTTTCAAATGAAATCAAGTATGAACTACAGCCCAATCAAACCGGTCTTTTAGTTCTAGCTACTAGGTCAAAGTATTTTAAACGTCTTTGTCTTGCAAGCAACGTGTCAAGTTTAAGAAAACCATTACACTTTAGTTCCTAGTTGACGCATTTTTTTCTACTTTCCCCAAATTTAAAGTTCATTAATTCTTTCTCACTCTTTCCTTTTCCTTGATGATTCATGGTTTCTTCTTTAAGGAAAGAGAATGTTATGTTATAATTTTTAAGAGTACTTTTTTTTTGTTTTGGTTTTTCATAAAATTTATTTTTTCACTCTTGTTCCTTAAATTATTTTTGTTAATTTTATTTTTATAAAATATTAAATCATTTGATTTGCTTCTTAAATTAATTTATCCAAGTTCACCTTTAAAAAAAAATGCAACAAATTAATATTTTAATTAAACTTAGTTATAATTTAAATTTTCTCTCTTAGTTCCCAAGAATAATTTAAAGAAGGAAAATTGATAATAAAAATGGGAATGATGACATAGATAAAATGTTATTGAAGCCAATAATATTCAATATAGTATGGCAGTAAATGATTAAGTTGTTAACTTTTAAATTTAAGAACTTAAGTTTGATTTATTCCTTGTTAAAAATTTTACATTATTAATAAATAAATAAATAATAAATTATTAAAAGTTAAATATTTTATGACTAATAAAAATATTTCAATAATTTTGATAAATATAATAATATATAAATGAATGATATTATAAAATTAATTTACGGTAATAATAAATTAAATTTAAATAATTGAATTAAATAAATATAATAATAAAATAAATTATGTGAATTAAAAATAAAGAAAATTAATGAATATATATATATCTTTTGGAAGATAAAATTGGTAATTAATTTTTTTGATAATTAAAATTTGTTTTTAAGTCAATGTGATTTTGTTTTGTTTGAATTGGTAAAAGTCGTGGAAATCCTGGGCTCAACTAGCACTATTACGTGCGAGGTGCGGCATTTTGATGGGTCTTGGCTTGGAGACCCTCTCTTTGAAAATGAATTCCCCAATAAAAATAAGTAAAAAAAAACTCCGAATATTCGATAAAAAGATATTTTCTGAAATCAGTTTCTATTTTCCACCCTTCCTCCCTCCTTCCCTCTTCTCTCTTCTCTGATCTTTTCTGCAACTCCTTGCAGTCTGTCTCCGACAACGATGGCGTAAGTCCCCGCAGATTTTGTTGTGCTGTAAGTTGTCTCTCTCGATTCCCCTCTAGCTCTTACTTTTCCAATCAACCGCAATCACTTGGAGATCGTTTGTTTGTGTACAAATTGCATTTCCGTCTTATTAGTTTATCAATTCTGGTGGAAATTAATCAGTGTTAGAATTTAGATTGACTTTAGTTTGTGGCATGATGTACGAGGCGTGAGTTATGTTGGAATTTGGTGCCCCTGCTTGAAGCTAGTAACCATTTATCATTCTGCAAATCCATTTTTCTCTTAATTACTGGTTTTTGTGGTGTGATTTTTGTTGTTAATCAATTGATAAGAGTCTAATGCCTTGACGCTTGGGCAGTAACGCAAATCGTTTTCCGTAAGGATTTCTTTTTCTGGTTGATTTATTACTCCTGGAGATTTAATTAGTGTTATACTAACTCGTGCTAGGCCTAGTTGATAAATGATAATTAGAACTAGTAATTAGTAATCACGGGTTTGAGTATGAATTGTCTGTACCTGAATCGGAGCAAATTGCTCTTTGAAAGTACTGATTTGACTTAGATGACATATAAACCCTGAAAATAGGGGCTCCCTTTCTCTTGTTTTCACATTGGTTCCAGATTTGAATTGAAATTTGCAGTAGTCTCTGGCGAGAGTTTTGCCCTAAACCTCCGGACTTTCAACATGAAGATGATATGGTAATATTGTTCTGGATCTATTGTTTGGATGCAGGTTTTTTATAGGTGATCCATTGTTGAAAGATGTTTGACTGTGGTTACAAGTCACAATAAATGGGTGTCCAGCGAGAAAAATTTGTGAGGTATCAAATCTAGTTCATTGCAAGCTTAAGGTTGTAGAGATATGAAGGAGAAGAGAGTTAGTAATATTTATATTATATGTATGTTCTTTGCTTGTGATTTATGAATTCTGTAAAAATTTATCAAACTTAGATACGAGAAGACCTCCATATTTGTTTTGATTTATTTTTTATGGTCATTCGTCAAAATAATGTTGTTATTGACAAAGTTAATCAATGTGACTCCTCCTTGGTTTTTTATGGTCTTGTCAACATCATAACTTAGATACGAGAAGACCTCTATACTCGTTCCTATTAATTTTATTCTCTACTACCTGTCAGTATGAGAAGGACCACTTATGGCACAATGTACACTTGAAGTACTGTTAACTTTGTTTACAGCCTCAAAGTATTAAAACTGACACCAGTGGAAGTCATATGACGATTTGCAATTCTATTGATTGGTTAAAATATAAGAGATAGAAATTCCACATTTTAAAAATCTGTAGTATGACAGTCTTGTAATATGATATAGAATATCAAATTCCTTGCCAGCAACATCATAGACTTTAAATTTTTTAATATGCTTTTTAATTTATGGATATTATTATTCAATCATTAAGGCCTTAGATTCCGTTATGCATGTCTGATGTTTGATTTAGGCATTATCTTCCTCTCCATGCTTTCTTATGGTTTAGATTTGGATGTGATACTCTGCTATTTAAATATCCAATTGCTTTGCTACAGTAAATAAGGAATATAATCTCTGCAAGGGCATTGTTCCTTTTTTTAGGTTGGATGATTTGGACTCTAGACTATCTTCATCTTCTGATGCTGGAGTTAAAACATGTGGATTTAGTGTTGAGAAATTAACCCAGGGTGGGCGAGCCAACAGTTCAACTTCTAGGTCTTTCAAAAGGGGAATGCGGAAGGGATCTGAAGGGCTGAAGTCAATTGGTCGATCACTTGGGTTTGGGGTATCTAGGGCAGTGTTTCCAGAAGATCTTAAAGTGTCAGAGAAGAAGATATTTGATCCTCAAGACAAACTTTTGCTCTTCTTGAATAAGCTTTTTGTTGTCTCTTGCATTTTGGCAGTGTCTGTGGATCCTTTGTTCTTTTATCTCCCTGTCATCAATCGTTCGCCACTTTGTCTTGGTATACACCGAAAATTGGCAACCATAGTAACCACCTTGCGGACAGTTATTGATGCTTTCTATCTTATACACATGGCTCTCCAATTCCGTACTGCTTATATTGCTCCATCATCACGTGTTTTTGGACGGGGTGAGCTTGTGATAGATCCTGCACAGATAGCCAAGAGATACTTGCGGCGGTATTTTATCATTGATTTTTTATCCGTGCTGCCCTTGCCCCAGGTTGACGTGATTCTGTTAACTTGTAAAATATTTTCTATTGGTGCTGCATGTTTTATTGACTCCTTGTATCCATATTTTGTTCACAAGCTTGCCACATCTGACTTTGGGCTGTCATAAATTTATAGTTTGGCTGCTGTCTGCTCCTTGCTTCTGTGTTTGACTTGTGGGTTATTTAAGGAGTGTTCTTCTAAAGAATATTCATAGATATAGTGAGACTTTCTCAGTCTGATTTTGTTAAAGAACGATTTGAGAATTGCTGACTCACTTTTCATCTCATTTGATGATTTTCATCTTTTTTTCCATCAAAAAGAATAAAAGATATTTTCATGCTCATGGGAGCTGTTTGCCATGATTCTTTTAACAAAAGGTTCCTTATTTTTTCCCTCTTTCAAACAATTATGACTGGTTTTTATGTGCACCCAATTGCCACATGTATCTGGTTTTTGATAACAGAAGGTCTTCTTTGCAACAGATATTCTTTGATATGAAACCCTTATTTTGGTGGACTGAAGGAGCCCTAGAGTTCCCTCCAATTGTGGATGGTTTGCCAACTTTCAGAGTATAATTATGTTTAGTTCTGCATAAACTTGTAACTGCTTATGGTGCACCATGGGAAGTTACAGAACTTGCTGTTTTATGGTGTATATGGTTGGAAAGAACTTTTAAGCAAGAATACCTGCCTATGTTCTTGATGTGGGATAGGATTATGGTTGTTATTGACTTACCTCGCTTTGGCTTAAAGCTCATGGATTCTTCTGAGGGATTAGTTTGACTGATTTGCCAAGGGATTGAGAATTTGTTTTTTTAGATTTGATCGGGTGGCTACGTTTATTCCCATGCAACCTTTAGTCTTTTTAAGGTTTTCTGTCTTTTGAGGATGGCTCATTCTCTTTTCATGTACTCTCTAATTTATCTTAATGATATATTTTTTTTCTATAAAATAAAAAAAAATTAACTGCTTAGATTCATCAATATTTATTGCACTTCTTGGTATTCTAATTCATGGCATATTAAATTTTTTTAAAAATGTATGGTTAGAGATTGCTAATATCTTTATTTAATAATTTTTTTATTCTCCTTGTATGTTCAGATTGTGGTTTGGAGATTTCTTCAAAGGTCTAAAGGATCAGATGTACAGGAGACAAAGCAGGCATTACTGTTTATTATTTTGCTTCAATATGTTCCTAGATTTCTTCGGATGGTACCGTTGTTTTCAGAACTAAAAAGAACAGCAGGTGTCTTTGCTGAAACTGCATGGGCAGGTGCTGCAACTTACTTGCTATTATACATGCTCGCTAGTCATGTAAGTGATCGGTTTCTTGCCATTGTGTTTATTTCTCAGTCTTCCCTGCCTTGTGCTATTTGGACTACTATACATGCTTGCTATTTATTTGTTGCATTAACTTTGCCGTTTGCTTATTTTTGGTCTTTTTTCTATTTATGAGTTGTTGCAGATAGTTGGGGCATTTTGGTACTTGTTAGCTGTAGAACGCAATGATGCATGCTGGCAGCAGGCTTGTAGTAATAACAGTACCATATGCAATAAGGATTTCTTGTATTGTGGCAATCGCCACATGGCCTGGCAGAATGAAAGTGAAAATATTCTTACGTCACAGTGTTCTGCACCAGATGACAATCCACCTTTTGATTATGGAATTTTTACGCAGGCATTGTCATCTGGCATTGTTTCATCCAAAAAGTTCATCACCAAATACTGTTACTGTTTATGGTGGGGGCTCCAGAATTTGAGGTATGTAATTTTGTTTTGTTTAGAGATTTTCTTCATATACTCTATTACTGCATTTATAGCTAGTATTTTGTACCACAGTATTTTCTGTATGAACTGAATACTGATACACCCAGTATTTCCCAGTAAGCAAGCATATATATGGATTGATTTTGCTTTCTCTGCATATTTTGGTTGTGACAAAAAGGGATATTGGAGCTGAAAAACTTTCATTACTCATTAATACTTGGGTTATCAATGCAGCGGCTAGCCTAAACTTGATTAAGACTAATGATTCTTGGGATACTTCCGAAGTGGATTTTTCATGTCTTTAGTAGTAAAACTTTTATTGAACAAACATGATGTTTCATGACTCAATAAATTTTCTCCTATATGGCACTGGGTTTTGGAGATTGTGTATCAGTGATAGATATCCAATTCCTAAGCTGATCTGTCAAACTGATCCCTTGAAGGGACCCATGATCTTTAAGTCAAAGCAAGGTGACAAACAAAATTTTTGTGCAAGTATGTTAAAGTATCTCTCTGAACTCATTGCTAGTATGTTAAACTATATCTACTTCATTTTTGTAAAAGTTTTATCTATAAAATTAGCTTCTCTATTTAGATCGTAAGCTATGATTATGAATGCCTTAAATTTCTCATTCTGACATATACACAAGATATGTGGTTATCATTTTGGCACAATCATATATATATTCATCTATCTGATGGAAATACATGCTAGTTCAAAAAATTTCTATAATTTCATATATGTTAATAGCTGTAGGAATGTCAGCCAAAGTCTGTGCTCTATTTTTTTTATTTTAAATAATAATATAGAAATCTTTGCTCTGAAGTCTGATGTTCCTTTTTCATTTGATAAATTGGTCATGCAAAAACACTATTACTTATTGCATTTCATTGATTTCATTACAGTACACTTGGCCAGGGTCTTCAAACCAGCACCTATCCTGGGGAAGTTCTCTTTTCTATAGCACTAGCCATATTAGGGCTTATCCTCTTTGCGCTTCTCATTGGTAATATGCAGGTATAGTATTTATAGATTTGGTATATTGTATGCGTAAGATTGTTACAAGTGACTTTATCATGACTGCTCAATTATTTGTAGACTTGTACTCCTAAAAGTAGTGAATCTGATGTTCTAGGATGAATTACTGAACGTCTAATTTACATGTTTGTATGAATGCTGTGTAATTGAGCTTAAATGACATTGCATGGTCTTGTTAGATTAGAGCTACAAACTAGCCTCCAAATAGTCTGTCGTTTTCAGGGTTAATGGCATACATCCTATTGATGAGAACATAAAGTATTCATTGTGATGACTGATTTAGCCAGCATGAAAAAGATTGAAAACGATGATCATTTAATTGAAGAATTTGTGCATATTTTTATTTGTGAACGTGGAAAATGAGCAGAAATTTTTGGATGCTTTTAGTTAATTGTTATAAATTTATCTTTATTATATTTTGGTTCTTTTGAATAGCTTCCAAGTGTTGAAGTATGAAAAGCAGATTACCTGTAATTGACACTGGTTTTTGCATTTTGCTATCATTGCAGACATATCTTCAGTCTCTTACCATTAGGCTTGAGGAAATGAGGGTCAAAAGGCGTGATTCAGAACAATGGATGCATCATCGCTTGCTCCCTCAAGATCTCAGAGAACGAGTTAGACGTTATGATCAATATAAGTGGGTGGCAACGCGTGGTGTAGACGAAGAAATTTTGGTTCAGAGTCTACCAAAGGATCTTAGGAGGGACATTAAACGTCACCTCTGTCTGGCTTTAGTTAGGAGGGTATGATGCATAAATTAAAGATTTATGATTTGCTTTTCATAATCCTTCAGACTTTACTATTTGGATGCTGGAAATTTTTTTCACTCATTAGCCGCTTTTCTTGCATCTGTAGGTTCCCCTCTTTGAGAGCATGGATGAGAGATTGCTCGATGCTATTTGTGAGAGACTGAAACCTTGTCTATTTACAGAGAGTACTTACATTGTTCGGGAAGGAGATCCAGTTGATGAGATGCTTTTCATCATTCGTGGCCGCCTTGAGAGTGTCACAACAGATGGTGGAAGGAGTGGATTTTTTAACCGCAGTTTTCTGAAAGAAGCTGATTTTTGTGGCGAGGAGCTTTTGACCTGGGCCCTTGATCCTAGATCTGGCTCTAACCTCCCATCTTCAACTCGAACAGTCAAGGCATTAACTGAGGTTGAGGCTTTTGCATTAATTGCTGAAGAGTTGAAATTCGTTGCTAGTCAGTTTAGGCGCCTTCATAGTAGACAGGTTCAACACACCTTCCGCTTTTACTCGCAACAATGGAGGACATGGGCTGCATGCTTCATCCAAGCGGCATGGCGTCGTTATTCCAAGAGGAAGAGTATGGAGATTCGCCGAAAGGAGGAAGAGGCTGAGGAGTCGGAAGGAACTCGCAACAATGCCAGCGGGGGTTCTTACAGCCTGGGTGCCACTTTCTTAGCCTCAAGGTTTGCAGCCAATGCTCTTCGGGGTGTACATCGCAATCGGAATGCCAAGACTGCTAGGGAATTAGTGACACTGCAGAAACCTCCAGAGCCAGATTTCACTGCGGATGATGCCGACTAAATTTTTAATGTAACTACTGGCAAAAAATATGTTTCAATTATCTGACTATATTCTGATTGGACTTGTCAACAAAGGCCATTAAAAAAGAATGTATTATGAGATTCAGTTGCAGTTGTGACGTTTGCAAGACATGTAAAGACTCTACATCTGTATCCTTGTAAAGCTAATATTAAGACACGCAGGCTGTAGATTGTGGCACTAACTTTCGCTTTGATTTTCGAAATCATAGTCGCAGCAGTCGAGTTGCAGCGAGGTCTCATATCATTTGTTTGTAATGGCGTGAAAAAAATATAGAAAATGGTTGTGGCTTCATGACTGCTGGTGAAATGACCAAAATGGTTTTGTCAAGTATGTACATTCATAGAGCTTTCTTCAATTTAATTTGGCGGCTTTGGCTAATATTATCTGCTGTTATCTCTGACCTCGCGGCATTTATGGGAAGCGACCCATCACCGTGGGAATATATCATTACATTGAAATCTCAGAACCATATGTATTTTAATAAATATGACATTTTAATATTATGATTGAGTGAATGTCAAAATTCAAGAGGGAAATTTCGATATTATGGATGAGTGAATGCTGAAATTTTGGAAGGTGATTTTCTTACCTGTGCAAAAGGTGTAGTACTGAAACTAAAATTTATGAGGTGACGTTTAGAAGATGGCTTTTTACATGTACAGGAAACAATAGTACTGAAATTATCAGCATTACACAAGACTAATATTTTCCCCCTATGTCCCAGCGCCATTGTTTGCCACACAAGAACTAGTTAATGATGGGGCCCATACCCTTTAAGGATGTGCCCTATGACTCATGGAACATGTTTCAAGTATTTTTTTGTTAAGAAAAAAATTTCTTAGATAAAAATAATGACCAATAACTAATTGAAATATGTATTTGTATTTTACTGTTATTAGTTAATTGAAATATGTAAAAAAAATGTCCAAGGAAAAAAAAGAGGGAGTAGGAATTGCCCAAAAGACGAGCTTGCCATTATAGTTTCAATAGAACATTGACAATTATAAACATTCTCCGTTTTCCATTTGCTGTCTTTTGGCGAAGTAATGAGTTGGTGATTATAACTGAGGAATACATGATATTTATCTAGAAATCCTTGACAGCTGAGAACCAATACTCATTTTTAACGAAGAGAAGGTCCCCATTAGAAATATTCATTCTTCCCAAGAAACATGGAGACTGTAGAGTCATCATCAATCAAATAAGCTGAATTAGTTTTCCTTCTCTTTCCAAGTATATTCAGCTATTTCGTCCTCATGAATTTCTAATACAAAAACAATGACATTAACCAAAAAGAAATGCAGAAGGGAGAGGGGTATACAGATGCTGAGAATACTAAAAATACATATTTCGGTGTGATTTGAAAATATAGTCAAACAAAAAATCGTAACAGCGAGACAACCTAGACTAAGACTAACAACAATTTTTCTGTTTAAAAAGCCAGAACCAATGATGTAGCCGAAGGACGCCTAATTCTCCTTCCAATAAATTTTAATGCTTCCATAAATGATCTATCAATCCACCCATTTCCTTCGAATGGCAACAATCAGTCAATTTTCACTGATGAGTAGATGAGCCTGGTGAACAAGAAGCATGAATAGAAACCAATGGTGCCAGTCAACACAAAGAAAGCGTAAGAAAGAATCAGCATGTAACCAAAATACAAAATCCCAGACACTGGCTTTGTGATCTCAAGCTTTGAGAAGAAGTAGAAAATAGCATAGAAGAAAAGGTAGATTGCTGAGGAGCCTGAAGTCAGATATGACCTCCACCACCAATGGTAGTCCTCACTACACAGCTGGAAGTAGCATAGAACAACGGTGATCTCAGCACAGGTGACAACGAGTATGATGAACACAATGAACAGGAAACCAAATATATAATAAAATTGATGCAGCCAGATTGATGTCAGAATGAAGAAAAGCTCAATGAAGACAGCACCCAATGGGAGTACGCCTCCTATGAGAACAGCAAAGATTGTGTTCATGTACCAAGCCTGCTCTGGGATTTGCCTAGGGATTTTGTTTGTCTTTACAGGATCATCAATTGTTGGCTTTTTGAAGCCCACATAACCACCAACAAATACAAGTGGAACTGAGATGCCAAACCATAAGAAAACTAGAGCAAACATTGTTCCAAATGGCACAGCCCCAGAAGACTTCTGGCCCCAAATTAGAGCATTTAGCACGAAGAATATCGCAAAGCATACGGCAGGAAACATGAAGGCTGTCTTGAGAGAGATCTTTTTCCATTCCATTCCCTTGAACATCTTATAAAGACGTGCGGAAAAGTACCCAGCAAACAATCCCATAAAGGCCCAGAGCAAGAGCATGACTGTCATCAATGCCCCTCTATTTGAGGGGGACAGAAATCCAAGGGCAGCAAAGATCATGGTGACAAGAACCATTCCAAAGAACTGAACACCTGTTCCAACATATACACATAGTAAGTCCGAGTTTGATGGAGGCCTGAAAACATCCCCATGGACAAGTTTCCACCCTGTCTCTTCTTGAGCTTCCTCTTGGGTCTCCAATTGGTTGTACTTAGAGATATCACGGTAAAGTGTTCTCAACATTATCATAGCCACCATGCCTGATAAGAAGAGTACAATCATTAAAGAATTAATGATTGAAAACCAGTGAATTTGATCGTCAGCCATCAAAAGATAGGTATCCCAGCGAGAAGCCCACTTCACATCACTCTCCTATAGGGTCAAATTCAGAACAGAATGTCAAAAGCCATTTGTCAGTGGCACTTAGTTTGGCAATTCATTTTAACATGATTTCTGATAAGTTGGTGACCAACCTGAAACTCAACATCATAAGAAAAAATAATTTCCTTCTTGTCTTCAACTTCTTGGGGAGATTCAGAGCTGGTAACTGCCTTTCTCGCATGAGGATCACAGGTAGTTAAGCGGATATTCTCATTCCATTCACCTTCATATTCATGCCTCACACTATTCATAGAAATAATGTCATTCCACTAGCCAATAATCGATATGTTATAGAAACTGATATAGAGTCAGATATGAAATATTCCTAATACAACCTGAAGGGTTTAACCTCAAAGCCTACAATCCTTGACAACTCTGTCACTGGATCGCCATGAAACTTAACCACAAATGTTAAGTGGTTGTGAATAAAATACTTCTCCTCTCTGGTCTGTCCACAATTGAGGACAAGGAGTCAAAAGAGGTTCACACCAATGATTAGCAGAGCTTGCCATTGAGTTAGTACTTACTCCAGCATATTGTCCTTTAAGACCAATGAGAAAGCCATGAAGATACACCATGGAAGATTCCTGATCAGGCCTTCTTAGAGGAACGACCAAAGGAAGATTATCTAAGATCCTGAAACAAAACAGAAATAAAATATTAAAAATGGAGAGGGGAAAAAAAAGGGATACGAAGACATAACAGGGCCAAAATGGGAATGAGAAGGTTTAAGGCCATCATTGACTTACATGTTCACCCGATACTCATCGTCTATCTTTTCCTTGAACTCTTTAGCTGTTTTTGCATTAAGAATTAGACGACAAACAACAGTGCACATACGTGGTTCTCTCATTTTAAACTGGAAAAGCCATATGGTTTGAATATTTTAGTCATTAAACTTAATAAACAAAAGGAAAGAACTTGTAGCCTGACTAATAAATTTTACCCACCACATATGGAGAGTTTTCAATGCGGTCACCCCGTAGAACTTCCCCAAGATTCTCTGCACTGTCAACAATGACCTCTGGACGGCAATAAGGCAATGAATAGTAGGAATACGGAAGCTGTGTCTTTGTAGAAGTCAGTTTGTTCACTTTCACCCTCAACACATCACCCTGCCACCGATGAACACAATATATGAGAATTTAAATATGATTAGAACAAGCAATATCCTATTCCTTCTGTCAATATCCATGCTCTAAGAGATCTATTAGGCGAATAAGCGAAAATCATCTCGGCCTAAGACGTTGGAGATTGTCACAAAATAACCAAATTTAGGTGCTAACATAAACGTCGGCGTAAGGTCGACAGGCATTCTTCCATTGCATGATAGAAGCAGAATTTTTGCGCAATAGACATAAAAAGAAACAAAAATGCTCCGGCCACAATGCTGATCACATCACTATCCCCATCGTAGCCATTCCCTCTATCCAAGAACAAAATTCCCAAGGTAAATCATAAAGTGAAAATTTTCAAAAACAAAAAACCGCATCTTTCTAATCAACCCTCGTCCAAATCGAAAAGAAAAGCTCAGAAAATGTTCCAAGAACACCCAAAAAATTAATAAACAAATAAATAAAATTTAATCACCTGAATGTGAGTTAAAAAAAAAGAGAGTAAAGATTGAAATTTTCGTAAAATCAAAACCATGTAACGCTGATCTAACCAGAAATTCAAGCAGATAATGGCATGAATTTGCCCATGCCGACGTAAAGCTTTCTGACGAGAATCCATCCATATGAACAATAAAATAAAATAAAATAATTACCTTCTGGAAATCCTCAGGTGCAACACCAGGAAGGTAGAAGCAATTACCATGGACGACGAGAAGAATGCAGAGAGAGATCCATAGATGACAAGCGAAAGGCCATCGTCTCGCCATGGTTTCCAACGAACGTAGATTCAAAGGCACTCTTTTTCACTCTCTTCTTCGCAGACTCTGCGTGTTTTGTGTGTGGGTTGGTTTCTGGCTCCTGGGGCTGGTTTGTGTGGGAAGTTTTCTTACTATGTCTTGTTCATGAAATATAAACACTTGGACATGAAATGATTATGGACGCAAAAATGTGGGGTTTCGCGAGACATTTGGCTGAGTATAAGATGCAATTCTTGCCGTTGGATTGTCGCCCAGGAGACCTACTTTCCATTTTTGTGTTGTTCGTTGGATATAACGGAATTACCTAATCGGTAAGAAACCTTCACAATCGACTTTCATTGAATTAAGAAGAACTTCTCAATACAATTCAAAATAAGGACAAATCAAATTCAATTGATTTTATACCCAAGTATTATTTTAAATTATTTATTTATATTATAATACATAATGAAATGAGGTTCTCCCTTTTACCTTGGAAATTGTGACCTTTTTGAAATATTAAAAAAAATTCTTACATTTAAGTTTGAATTTTCCATTGAAATATTTATGAAATTCAAATGAAATCTAACTTATTCTAAATATTTTGTAATAAAAAATATCCAACATATGTTGGCATGTTTAATGGTATTTGATGTCACTTTTAAAACTTTTGCCCTTCACTATTCATTTACATTTGAACTTTAATCTTTGAATTCAAATTATCTATAATCTTATAAACAAGTTGTTCAAAATGCTATTTTATTTACCCAACAATGCTTTTCTTCATTCTTGTGCCCTGGCAATTTATTGGAAGGTGAGTGACATTCACGCTCACTTCTCTAACCTCGCAAAGGGCCTTTCGACACTCAAAATGTATTGGGTCTCTATAGTTTTCCTCCTTATTGCATTTTGATTTTTGGAGTGTCCTATTTTCTGTACAGGATTTGCATTTAATGATGGGATATTTATTTTTTGATTCATCATTAGGTTTCTAATTTCTTTTCTCTAACTATGCTATGCTACGTCAGTAAATTCTCAATTTCCCCATCATCTTCTTGCTTTATTATATTTCATTAATTTCCTTATTTGTGTAATACTTTTATTTTTAACTCTGAATCATTTCAAAGTTCTTTTCATTGTTCTATTTTGGTGTTTTTGCAAGTTTTTAAGACGATAAGGTTTATTGTGGCAATGATTTGATATCTGATTTGGCTGATTTTGTATTTTTTATGTCTTTAATAAAACCTTAATTTTCTACCTTTGAGATTTGATTTAGAAAACCTAATCTTCAGTTAATTTGCAGATTTGATTCTGCATTTATCCTTTATAATACTATGTTATTGTGATTCGTATTAGTTTTTTTATCATCTTTTTTGGAAATTAATTATCCTATTTTCAATGTTTATGAAAACAAAAGGAGCCATTGTCATTAGCCTTGAAAAACATAACTATTTTATTGTTTTCCTTATTTATGTAATAATTTTTCTTTTGACTCTAAATCGTTTCAAAGTTCTTTTTTATTGTTCTATTTTGGTATTTTTGTAGGTTTTTAGGTTGATAAGGTTTATTGTGGTAATGATTTGATATATGATCTGGCCAATTTCATGTCTTCTATATCTTCGATAAAACTTTAGTTTTCTACCTTTGAAATTTGATTTAGACAACCCAATCTTTAGCTAATTTGCAAATTTGATTCTGTATTTATCCTTTGTAATACTCTGTTATTGTGATTCATATTAATTTTTTTATTATTTTTTTGCAAATTAATTATCATGTTTTCAATGTTTATGAGAACAAAAGGAGCCCTTGTCATTAGACTTGAAGAACACAATTATTTTATTGTTTTCCTTGTATTCTATATGTGTGTGTATATTATGCTTTTATTGGAAGGTTATTGTGGTTTCTCCTTCTTTGCCCAATCGAGGAACTTGCTACATTGTGTTTTTGCCCACTCTTGCATTTTGAGATAAAGTATCTTTTATGTTTGTTTTGGTCATTACTGCATTGTCCACTGTTCATTCGTTATGAACTTAATTTACTCTCCTTCTTCTTCATGATTCTTTATGCTTTCTCTATGCTCTTTATTTAATTTAGCCTAAGGCTTCTTTGCTTACTCATCTATATTTTATTGAACTTAAGCAAAACTTTTGTTACTGTTCTATATATGTTTTTATGTGGATATTTGTTCTAAGTTATTAAGTTCATAATGATTTGTTGTATATAATGTTGTACTATTTTTATATTTTCTTAATCATCTATTTCTATTTCATGCTTTCTACATTTTCTTAGTTCAAGTTTGTGAATAGTTTAACTTTGCTAGTATTTCCAGTACAATACCTTCTTCTCTATTTTCATATATGTTCTATGAAGATAATTGGTATGTATAGCTTTTTGATTTCTTAAGTTGCTTTCTTTGTTATTCTTTTATGTATGATCAACTTTTTTATGACATGAGTTTGATCTTCTTCACTCAATGTTTTTATGGCTTCCCATATGTGTTCAAAATGGTTTTAATGTCTATAAGAAACTATTGAAAAAAGATTGGTTTTTGTTTTGGTGGTTTCTGTTTAACTCTTGAGAAAACAGTTTCTCACTTGACTTCAAGATGGTTTCTTTAGATTATTTCTATTTAGATGCTTTTCGTGTTGTTCTCTTATGTATGATTAAACCTTTTCTCATGTGTTTGGTTTTCTGATATGTGTTTTTTTTTTTTTTTGCCCATTTCATATATGTGTTATGTGATGATTTTCTCTATTTTCAGACATGTGTGTTCAGTGATAATTTTTTATATATATAGTTTCATGATTTCTTGAAATGTTTTCTTTGTTGTTCTCTTAAGTGTGATAAGGTATTTGATTGGATTAGTTTCATCTTTGTAAAAGCATTTTTCAACTATGAACTACTCATTCCTCACATGAGATCCATGTTTTGATATGTGTTATGTGATGATTTTGCTATATATAGCTCTATTATTTTTTTAGGATAGTCTTTGTTTTGTTCTTTTATGGATGATCAACTCCTTTGTCATATGAGTTCCATGTTGTCATATGTAATGATATCCATCTTGATATGTATATGAAGATCTATAAAGTAGTTAATTTTTATTTCTTTTTTGCTATTGCTATGTATGAACTATTTATTTTATCTACTGAAGATCTTTGAACATTGATGTCCATCTACAAGTGGCAATTTTCATTTCCAAACTCTTTGAACTTTATAAAAATGTTACATATATTATTCTGTGCGTTGCTTTGGTTCCTTATCCTTTATGATGAGATTTTTTTAGTTTATTAAGAATTGAACCAAATATGTTTTAATTGGATACTTTTTCATTTCTTTCTTATTATTTTCATTTTCTAAACTTACGCATTCAACGTTTATGATTTTCTTCATATGTTCTTATTATAGAGGCGGATGTTTACATAACTAATATCATTTTTGGAGCCTTCATTTTATTTTATTTCTACTATTTTCCATTCCTAAAGTCAATTCATTTTCATTTTTCTAATTATTTGTTAATAGCTCTTTTGTATTCTTTTTCTCATGTAATTACTGCTTTAAACGATTTCCATATTATGTTACTAAAATATCCCTCAATTTTATCTTTTTATTGATATTTATTTTCAAAGTAAGCAAAAGTTTATTTAAAAATATATGACATGTTACATAATTAATTCCTACTATTTAAATGAAATGAAATATGTATCTATATTCAATGATGATTGCTTTCATATAATTCTCTGATTAAGGTTGTTTATTGTAAACTTAATCCAGTTTGTCATGTTTTAAGATATTCAAATCTTATGCTATTGAGTTTTTATTTTATGTGTCACTGCCGTTGTTAATTTTTTATATTTTCTCCGTGCTTTTTATTTAATTTAGTGTAATGCCTTATTTTATATTCCTCATTCTTGTGTGTTTGATTATAACTACTCTATCCATTAGTCTATATTCTTTTCTTTTCTGATTTCCAAAGGTAAGTAATTTTTCTCCTACTTACTCTATATGTTTTATTTTATTCAATGTGAAAGACATAATTTATGATGAATTTTGTTTATTATTGTTTAATTGCAACTTCTTTCCTTACTCATCTATATTTTTTTAAACTTAACTTAAACTTTTGTTACTGTTCTATGTATATTTGTATGTGGATATTTGTTCTAAGTTATTAAGTTTGTAATGATTTGTTGTATATTATGTTGTTCTATTTTTATATTTTCTTAAGCATTTATTTCTATTTTATGCTTTCTAGGTTTTCTTGGTTCAGGTTTGTTAATGGTTTGACTTTGTGAGTATTTCTGGTACAATACCTTCTTCTTTGTTTTCATATGTGTTTTGTGAAGATGATTAGTATGCATAGCTTTTTGATTTCTTGAGTTGCTTTCTTTATTGTTCTTTTATGTATGATCCACTCTTTTATGACATGAGTTTCATCTTCTTTGATAAATGTCTTTATAGCTTTTCACATGTGTTCAAAATGATTTTAATGTTTATAAGAAACTTTTGAAAAAAGATTATTTTTTATTTAGATGGTTTCTTTTTAACTCTTGAGAAATTGGCTTTTCACTTGACTTCAATTTTTTTTTTAGTTTGTTTCTATTTAGATGCTTTTTGTGTTGTTCTCTTATATATTATCAAACCTTTCCTCACATGTTCTATTTTCTAATATGTGCATTTTTTAGGAAAAAAATCAGACAGATACTATTTGTTGATATTTATTACAAGGAGGTATCATATACTCACTTTCTTTTATTTAAGTTTACCTATAAATAGTAATTTACCAGAAAGTCCAAAAGATAAAATTACACACTCAAAGCGCATTTCGAGAAGAATTAAAGTAACAAAATAGAAACCTCTATTGTCGCATATTAAAATTAAAAAATTTTTAATCTCATAAAAATAAAAATTAAAAAATTAAAAAATTATAAAAATTAAAATTAAAGAATTTTTAATTTTATAAAAATTAAATTAATATAAAATTTTAATTTTAATTATAAATAAAATTTAAAAAATTAATTTTTTAAGAATTAAAATAAATTTTAGTTAAGATAAAAATAAAAATAAATAAGAACTTGGAGGTACAGAACCTTATATAAAATTATAGGATAGTCTCTTTCTTCTACCCTATTTTTTAAATAATTATCTTGAATGAATTACTGATTGGACAATAATATATTATTGTTAAAGATTAAATAGTAACATGCTGTTATTTGATAATTTGGTTGTTAATGAGACTTAATTTATTCATTTATTTTATATTGTTAATTGATATTACTATTTGAAAATGAAACAATAACATGTTATTATTTAGAGATGAAACAGTAACATCCTCTTTTTTATAGTTTAGTTATTAATGAAATTTAATTTATTTATTTATTTTAAATTTATAATTGATATTACTATTTAGAAATAAAATAATAACATATTATTATCTGAAGACTAAATAATAACATGCTATTATTTGACTTTGTAATTGTTAATGAGACTTTAATTATTTATTTATTTGAGATTTTTAGTTGATGTTACCATTTGGGGATCAAATAGTAATATATTATTATTTGATAATTTAGTTATTAATAAGACTTGATTTATCTATTTATTTTAAATTTTTTTATTAATATTACTATTTAAAGATAAAATAGTAATATGTTACTGTTTAAAGATCAAACAGTAACATGCTATTATTTAATAATTTAATTGTTAATGAGACTTAATTATGCATTTATTTAAAATTTTTTATTGATATTACTATTTGGAGATGAAATAGTAATATATTACTGTCTAAAAATTAAATAATAATATAGTGTTATTTGATAGTTTGATTATTAATGAGACTTGAATTATCTACTTATTTGAGATTTTTTATCAATATTATTATTTGAAGATGAAATAGTAATATCCTCTTCTTTAACAATTTAGTTATTAATGAGACTTGATTTATCCATTTATTTTAAATTTTTTATCAATATTATTACTTGAAGATGAAATAGTAATATGTTATTATTTAGAGACTAAATAGTAACATACTGTTATTTGATAGTTTAATTATTAATGGAACTTAATTTATCCATTTATTTAAAATTTTTAGTTGATGTTATTATTTGCAAATAAAACAGTAACATGTTACTATCTGAAAATTGAATAGTAATATATTATTATTTAGTAATTTAATTGTTAATGAGAATTGAATTATCTATTTATTTAAAATTTTTAATTGATATTATTATTTGCAGATGAAACAGTAATATGTTACTTTCTGAAAATTAAATAGTAACATATTATTATATAGTAATTTAATTGTTAATGAGAATTGAATTATCCATTTATTTAGAAGTTTTTTTGTCAATGTTACTATTTATAAATCAAATAATAACATCCTCTTTTTTAATAATTTGATTGTTAATGAGATTTGATTTATCCATTTATTTTAAATTTTTAATTAATATTACTATTTAGAAATAAAATAATTATATATTACTGTCTAGAGACTAAACAGTAATATGTTATTATTTGATAATTTGATTATTAATGAGACTTAATTTATCCATTTATTTTAAGTTTTTAGTTAATGTTACTATTTTGAAATTAAACAACAACATGTTACTGTCTGGAGACCAAACAGTAACAATAACATATTCTTCTTTGACAGTTTAGTTATTAATGAGACTAGATTTATCCATTTATTTTGAGTTTTTAGTCAATATTATTATTTAGAGATAAAATAGTAATATATTGCTATCTGAAGATAAAATAATAACATATTTGATTATTAATGAGAACTAAATTATTCATTTATTTAGAAATTTTTTGTCAATATTACTATCTACAAACCAAATAGTAACATCTTTTTTTCTAGTAATTTAATCGTTAATTAGACTTAATTTATCTATTTATTTTAAGTTTTTAGTTAATATTACTATTTAGAGATTAAACAGTAATATGTTATTATTTGATAATTTGATTATTAATGAGACTCGATTTATCAATTTATTTTAAGTTTTTGGTCGATGTTACTGTTTCGAAATCAAATAATAACATGTTACTATCTGAAGAACAAATAATAATAGTAACATATCCTTCTTTTGGTTATTAATGAGACTTAATTTATCTATTTATTTTGAGACTAAATAATAACATGTTACTGTTTTGTCTAATCGATATTACTGTTTTGAGATGAAACAGTAACATCCTTTTTTTGCATTTTAGTTGTTAATGAAACTTGATTTTTTTTTATTTTAAATTTTTTATTGATGTAACTATTTAGAGATGAAATAGTGACATATTACTATCTAAAGATCAAATAGTAATATGTTATTATTTGATAGTTTAATTATTAATGAGACTTGAATTATCTATTTATTTAAGAGTTTTAGTTAACATTACTATCTAGAAATCAAACAGTAACATCCTTTTCTTTGACAATTTAATTATTAATAAAATTTAATTTTATTTTAGGTTTTTAGTTGATGTTTCTATTTGAAAATCAAATAGTAACATGTTATTATCCGAAAACTAAACAGTAACATGCTATCGTTTGATAATTTAGTTGTTAAGAAGACTTAATTTATCTATTTATTTAAAATTTTTAGTTAATGTTACTGTTTGAAAATAAAATAATAACATGTTACTATTTGATCTATAAATAACAACATGTTATTCTTTGGTAGTATTATTATTAAAAAAGTTATTATGGCACTACTATACATTAAAAGAATTACAGAGCAAAAGTTTAATATAGGATTTAAATGAATTTAAATTAAGAAAAATGAGGTCAAGGTTAGTAAAATAATAAGAAAATGAAGAAAAATTAAAAAAAAGTCATTGATAAGGCCTTTTTTTACCAGTTAGAGTGGGCAAAAGATTACATGAAATTGACATATAATTTGCCTAAATTAGACAACTAAGTACAAAGTGATGGTCGTTCAAAGTTTTAAGCTCAATCTAAACATTTTCAATTAGATGAACCTTTTCAAAATCAAATTTTCTTGTTTTCTATTAAAAAAATCATAAGAAGATGAATGAAAACAAGTGGTCATTTACAAAAATTAATTAACTAATCATGGAGTTATGTCATTTCAAAGTTCTTGATTCAGGATTGCCTTCTTATAGTAAAAAAAAAAGTATTTTAAGAATATAATACTAATAATTCATAAAATTAACATCTATTTGAAATAAAGATCAACACTAACATCTCTTTGAAAAGAGGTCCAAGACATGGCACTACAATGTAACATACTACATTTTTTTAAATATTTTTTGTATATATAGCTCCATTATTTTTTTGATATGGTTTCTGTTTTGTTCTTTTACGGATAATCAACTCCTTTATCACATAAGTTCCATGTCATTATATTTAGTGGTCTCCATCATCTTGATATGTATATTAAGATCTATAAAGTAGTTAAATTTTATTTCATTTTTACTATTACTTTATATAAACTATTTATTTTATCTATTAAGGATTTTTAAACATTAATGTCCATTTACAAGTGGAAATTTTCATTTCAAAACTCTTTGAATTTTATAAAAATGTTGCATATATTATTCTGTATGTTGCTTTGGTTCCTCATCCTTTATGATGAGAATTTTTTTAGTTTATTAAGAATTGAACCATATCTCTTTTAATTGGATAGTTTTTCATTTCTTTCTTATTATTTTTGTTTTCCAAACTTACACGTTCAATGTTTATGGTTTTCTTCATATGTTCTTATTATAGAAGAAGATGTTTATATAATTGATATCATTTTTAGAGTTTTCATTTTGTTTTCATACACATAAGTTCTATGATGATTTTAGTATATACAACTTCATGATTTCTTAAGATACTTTCTTTGTTGTTCTCTTGAGTGTGATAAGCTTTTTGGTTGGATTAGTTTCATCTTTTTAAAGCCATTTTTCAATCATCTTGAGATGGTTTCTATTTTGGTCTCTTATCTATGATCAACTATGAATAACTCTTTTCTCACATGAGATCCATGTTTTGATATGTGTTATGTGATTATTTTGGCGATATATAACTCTATTATTTTTTTGAGATGGTTTCTATTTTGTTCTTTTATGAATGATTAACTCCTTTGTCATATGAGTTCCATGTCTTCATATCTAGTGATCTCCATCATCTTTTAATATATAGATGTTTTTCATTTTTCAAGTTATGGCTCTCTTTTTTTCACTGGATTATCCAATGTCTCAAGTATGCCCATACATAACTTGTTGTGTTTTTTTTTTTACTATATATTTCTACTTATATATTCATTTTTTCAATAGTCCTTCTATTCGAAGTTCTTACCTTTTTTTACTCGATTATCCTATGTTTCATGTATGTTCATATGCTAGTTTTGGTTTAAAAGATTCTTAGTTTTATTTGTTATGTTGAATGTGTATCTTGATATGTGTATGAAGATCTATAAAGTAGTTAATTTTTATTTGATTCCAGCTATTACTCTATCTAAACTATTTATTTTATTTAATGAAGATTTTTAAACATTGATGTCCATCTAAAAGTGGAAATCTTTTTATACAGGAAATGTAAACTTTTTTCATTTCAAAACTCTTTATACTTTATAAAAAAATGTTGCATATATTATTTTGTATGCTTTTTTTTGTTCCTCACCCTTTATGATGAGATTTTTTTCAATTTATTAAGAATTGAACCACATCTATTTTAATTAGGTACTTTTTCAATTCTTTCTTTTTATTTTCATTCTCCAACCTTATACATTCAAGGTTTATGATTTTCTTGATACATTTTTACTATAGAAGAGGATGTTTACATAACTCATATCATTTTTAGAACTTTCATTTTCTTTTATTTCTATTATTTTCCATGCCAAGTTTGTGATTTTCTATATATTTTCAAATAAAAGAAAGATTTCTAAAGTCAATTCATTATTATTATTTTTATTATTTATCAATAGCTCTTTTACATTCCTTTTCTCATGTAAGTGTTGTTTTGGATGGTATCCATGTTATGTTACCTAAACATACCCCAGTTCTATCTTTTTTTATCCACATTTATTTTTGAACCAAATAACCTGTTTATTTAAAAATATATGTAATTGATTCCCACTATTTAAATGAAATGAAACATGTATCCATATTCAATGATGGTCGCTTTCATATAATTCCTACTATTTTTATCCACATTTCTATCTTTTTTATCCACATTTATTTTTGAACCGAATAACCTGTTTATTTAAAAATATATGTAATTAATTCCCACTATTTAAATGAAATGAAACATGCATCCATATTCAATGATGGTTGCTTTCATATAATTCTCCAATAAGGGTTTTATTTTCTTGCTTTCATATAATTCTTTGATGAAACTTTACATTTATCTTTATTTTTCATGACTAGTTTATTCTTGAACTCTAATAGAAGTTTGCTTTTTCTTTCAATTATGGAACCAGTTTCAATTCATAGTAAGGGTGTTTCTAACATTGTCTCATGAGATGAGGTAATAGTAACTATTGTTCATTATTTTAACCTCGATTTTCCTGATTATCTCATTTATGTTACTTCTATTATGTCATTAAAAATTTTTTCCTCCCTTTATCTTTCTACCTTCAATCTCTATTTTATTTGATTATTATTTATTGAATGCTTTTCCTTAAATGAAAACTTGTAATGTTCATAATTCAAATCATGTTATCATAATTTTAACCAAATATGGTTTTCATTTGAAATTATATTGTTTATAGTTGTCATTCTACTTCATATGCTTTCTTAATGCTTATTTTAAACCAATTATATCTTTTAGTACAAATATGGTTATTTACTTCATGTTTATTTATCTTTTAATTAGTTCTTTGATTCTCTACAAAGCACATTGATGAAAAAGAAACACTATTGTATTCTATTTGCTTAACTGTAGTCAATTTAATTTCTTAATTTATTGGGTTGTATGAAGCAAAAGTCTGCCATGTTTCATTGTTTTCATGTTTTATTGCCAAGAGACAAATTATTTATTGGATTTAATTCACTCTATTAACCAATCAAGAAGGTCATGGTTGATTATTGATCGTGCAATTTGAGTTTGGAATGAATTAAAGCCTAGTAGTAACAATATGATTAATTCCATTGAATTTGTGTTAATGGACAAACAGGTACTAATAGATTTTTTTAAACCTTTCATTTTTGCAACATTCAATATGGTTGTTCATGTTTTGTTTCTAATACTCTATATTTTTGTTATTTTTTAAAAGAATAATATTCAAGTTACCATTCCTTTCAATTTAGTTGAATTTTTTCAAGGAAATATGGTAAAGGGATTTTGTTATCGCGTTCAAACTTTTGATGTCCTTGAGAATAATAGTGAATGGTGAATTAGTAGGCATGGTTTTTGCATCGTTTTCTCTCTAAGCACTACTTTGACTAAAGTATGGAGTTCTATCCCTTTTAATAGGTTTGATTGCATTCCTTTCTTCAAAATAATGCATAAGTATGTTCCCTAACAGCATTTTATAGGTATGTTTTATTAATTTTTTTATAGTATTTCTTATGAGAAATTTGAATAATTTCTCATATTATGTTATCAAATATATATAGATGTTATTGGAGAAATCATCCAAGTTTCGCTTGTGCAAGATACTATTTTCGATAGTAAACCAATGCGTCGTGTTGAGGTTACTTTTGAAGATAGCATTTGAGCTTTGTTTTTATTTATGATGGTGAATTTTCTTTAGTTTGAAATATGAGTCTATTGATTTAGATTTTTTATTTCTTCTATTTCAAGTGTTGCTTGATTAAGTGTATACTTCGAAATTTTCAAGCTAATCATGTTTTAAACCACATGAAATATAGTCGTGATTCTCATAACTTGATGATTTCCCAATTTGCTAGGATTAAGATATTTGGTTGTAAGTGATTGTTATTTTGTGTTTCAATTTTTTTCCCATTATGAATCATATCTAATAGTTTATTTTTTTATTTTCAGCTGCTTACTTGGCATTAGCTGGGAATATCTTTCATGTTATTCTTAACCTTTCTGGTTGACTTACTAAAAAGTTACAAAATCAATGAATTGTAAACATTATACTTTGGTTCTCTTCAAAATTACATTTTTTGTCCATTTAATGCAGAATTATCTAATTTTTTTACCACTCTTATCTTATTTGTTAATCAAAGTGATTATGTACTCTACCCTACTAATTATTAATTCTTTAGTTCGGCGGACTTCAATTGCTAAGTTTATTCTAAAAAGCCTATTTTCAATTATTACATGCAAACAGGTAACTATTCACGTCCATTATCATTTATTTTGTACCATTTTTGCTAAAATTTTATAATAATCTCATTAAATGATATTTTATATTTTTGTAGCCATGCTTTTGTACTGCTGATGTCGAAATTCTCAAGATAGATATATATTCATGACTCTTATATTAAGCACAGATGTAAGGTTGAATGCCAAAATGATAGGTTGTATTATGGTTATTGTAATATTCATTTGCCATATTCTTGTCCTAGGTAAGTAGTTTAATAAATCTAATAAACTTATAACTTAATTGAATATATATTTTTTAATAAATGTCATTATTTTTTTAAATTAGAGAAGATTGCATTTTTTATTCTTTAGGTATCTTCTAAATGTGACTATTGGTGATAAGGAAACAATTGCATCATTTCTCCTATTTGATGATGATATTCAAAAGTTTGTTAGGGTAAGCTATAAGGAATTAAAATAGTGAATTTTTAATGTAAACGATATGTACATTTTAATTACTTGATACAATTTATTATGTTGACTTCTTCGTTTTTAGTTGAGTTTTATTGCTTAATCATTTGTATTTGACTTAGGACACAAGAAGATATCCTATTCCTAAGGAGATAGTGAATTGTCTTGAGAACCATGAGTTTTCCTTCAAAGCATACATTTCTGCTTTTAACATTGATGATATTTAGAAAAGTTACTTAGTGCTTGAAATGTGTGATGTTACCCACAAATTCAATAATGAAGTTGTTAATCCTTCCAACATAGTGGTAAGTTCTTCATGTGTTCCTTTTAGTTAATTGCAAGTTTTATAAAAATAATATTGTCTCTCTTGACTAGTATTAAATTTACAACTGACCAAAGTAACCATTGATAAATTTTGATAAGGTGGTCATTCCCATCAAATTTAAAAATTTGGTACTAAGGGTACAATTTTTGAAGTTCCTACTATAATTGAAAAGGTAAATTATTCTTTGATGTTCTTCTTTAACATGTTAAATTCTCATTTTCTCCTTATCATGTTGTCATATTATCTTTTGCTATGTAGAAATTAACATTTCCTAATTAAAAAATTATAGGTTACAGAGTGTGTTAGCCTTTGAGTAAAATAATCATTAGAGCAGGGAAGTATAGTCCACAAAGTTATAGATTGTGGTCCTAAAAACTATCATATTCTGTAAAAAAGAAAACATTTATGCTTATTTTCTTATTGATGAAACTCTTCTTTCAAGTTTCCTGATGTTATCTTATATTTCTATAATGTTTATATTGTATTAGAACTGGGCTTTTTTATATCAAACTACTATTATGAATTATAATCCATTGTTATTAAGAATATTAAATTGTTATTAACAATATGAAATTAATGCCCTGTTGGTATTTGATTACACAATATGATTTCATATTAAACAATGGAAATATACTATTAAGGTAAAGAACAATCAAATATTTGTATTTTGATAACTTTGTGGCATCTTTCTTTCTATTAAATATTTGCTAATTATGACATGACAATTTATAGGCTTATATTTATACAATGCATGTTGAAGTCATTAAACTGATGTTAATCCTCACTCACAAATGATTAACTGTCTAATCGCAGTGAATAGTTCTTAATCAAAAGTTATAATCTTCAACATAAGAGGAGTTATTAGAAATGAGATATCACTAATGAAGTAAAATATCTTTCTGTTGTTATGTAATTTCGACTATATGTAATATGTTTTTAGACCCATTCCTTGGAATGAAAGTCTTTTTGACTAATGCTGTTAGATAGGCTTTACATTAAATACATTTACAAGATTAGACATCTATTAAAAGCAAGGATAAGTTAAAGGTGACAATTCATTAATTCATTAAATGTTAATAATTTGACAATTCATTAATTCATTAAATGTTAATAATTACTTTTAGTCTTTCTTTCCATGTTAGATGTCCAGTTTTCTCATAAATAAGTGGTTAGTTTAATTAAATTCTTTACTATACAAGATTAAATTATTGCAATAAACTTTAAAATAGTTAGTTTAATATAGTTTTATTTATTATGTTACTATGTTAACAATGTTAATAGTTAGTAGTTAATATATTGGTTTATTATTCTTTTTATACATTTCTTATGTCTTTATTGCTACCAAGTTTTAAGGCAAAGACCCAATCATAAAATAAGAAGAATATTTGGCTTGGTAGTAAGGAAGTATTGTCCTGGAAGCTGTATATTGTGGTCTTGGAAGGTATGATAATTTTGGAAAAGGATTACATTTATGTTAGTTTTATTTGTTATGAAACTCTTCTTCCAAGCTTTTTTATGTTATCTAGATATATCTATAATCTCTATATAATATTATAACTTGATTTTGTTATAAACAGCTACTATTATAAATTATTAGAATAGAAGTCGTATTCTATATTTATGAAACCATTTGCATTCAATTTTCTATTTAGGCAGAAAATTTCCAATGCATTTGTAACATGTTATGTGTTATAGGCTTTTGTTTTTACGTGAGGTATAATTTCGATATTTAGCACCTATCAATATTTTGGAAAAGGAGATCTATTATTGTTTTTTTACCTAAATATGTGTAAATGACTTTTATCTATTATTTTTTTAGTGCTACTATTAAATTTTATTTTAGGTTAAAATTCTCAAATGTAGTTAACATATAGATATATTGGCTATTTCTTATAGGATTCTACTTTCAGTTAAGCTTGCTTTTCTATATTTGTTATCTGTTTATGACATTATCTATTCAAGCATAATAAAGGCAAGGTTATCTTCTTTCTCATTATATTTTGTAGTTTAGTTTTTCAAATAGGTAATCGATTTTAGCTCTATTATTTTTTGGAAGTTTCCTTCTTTCTTATTTTGTGTAAAAAAGTATTACTTTATTATATTGGTGTTAGGTATTCTAAATCTTGTCACTTTATATGCTTTCAGCCAAAATGAGCAAAGAAAATGAAAGCAGGTAGTTTACTTTCTCTATACTTTGATTTATCTTTTGTCTTTTGCACTCTTTTGATGACTTTGACTAATAGCTCTTCTTTTTTCCTTTCTTAGATAATTATTGCTCTATTCTATTTTCATGCTACATTGTCTTACCTTTTTTTTGAAAGAATTTTAAAGTAACTACTTACCTTTTTGAAGATAACATTCATTATTTTGTTAATAGTGCTTCAAGCAATTTTATTCCCAAATTTTTTTCTTTTTACTCAATTTTCCTTTTCATATTTTTTTATGTGTTTAAATATTGGGATACTACGTATAACTAATTAAACATCATTGGTAAAAACCTCATCTCTTTCGAAGGACTTTATTCTTTCAATGTATAAATCTTCAATGATGGCAACACATTTATTGTTAAGGTATGTGTTTTGATTTAGTATTGCTTTAATATTGTTTCAATCTGCCATAGTCAAGCTTGGGATCTAAATGTTTGGTTTCATATTTTTATGTCATCTTTTTATAGCTAAATCATGAAAAACACGGTCATTATAGGAATTACATGTTCTTCCTGAAATTTCACATTCCTATTGTTTTCTTCTAACCAAGGTTATAATAAAGTTTTCATATTATTCAATTTTAGTTTCTTTGCCTACTCAACTATATTGTTTTGAACTTAAGAAAAAATTTTGTTAATGTTTTATCTATGTTTGCATATAGATTTTCATTTTGAGTTATTAAGTTGAAAATGATTTATTGTATTTTTATATTTTCTTAACCAAAACATTATTATTTTGTGCATGTTCACATATATAATATTGTTGTATTTTTATATTTTCTTAACCATCTATTTCTATTTTATTCTTTCTTGATTTTTTTGGTTTGGGTCTGTTAATGGTTTCACTTTGTAAGCCATTATCATTAGCCTTGAAGAACATAACTATTTTATCATTTTCCTTGTATTTTATCTGTGTGGGTACATTGTGCTTTCATTGGAGCGTTATTGTGGTTTCTCCTTCTTTGTCAAGTTAAGGAACTTGCTACATTGTGTTTTTGTCCATTCCTGTGTTTTAAGATAAACTATATCTTTTATGTTTCTTTAGGTGGTTTTTGCATTGTCCATTGTTCATTCATTATTTTTGTGTTTATTCACCTTCTATTGTTTATTGTAAACTTAGTCTAGTGTGTCATGTTTTGAGATATTCAAATCCTATGCTATTGAGTTTTCTATTATATGTCACTCCAATTGTTAACTCTTCATTTTTCTTTATGCTATTTATTTAATTTAGTGTAATGTCCTGTTTTATGCTCTTTATTCTTGTATGTTCAACTATGACTACTTTGTCCACTAATTTATATACTTTTCTCTTTTGATTTTTGAAGGTAAGTAAATTTTTTCCTATTTACTCTGTATGCTTTATTTTATTCAGTGTGAAGGCATAATTTATGATGAATTTTATTTATTATTGTTCAACTGCAACTTTTTTGCTTAGTCATTTATATTGTTTTAAACATAAGTAAAATTTTTATTACTTTTTGTGTATGTTTGCATGTGGATATTTGTTCTAAGTTATTAAGGTATATGTTTTGATTTTGTATTGCTTTAATATTGTTTCAATCTGTCGTATTCAAGCTTAGGATCTAACTATTTGGTTTTATATTTTATGTCATCTATTTATAGTTAAATCATGTAAAACATGGCTATTATAGGAATTAATTATACTTCATGAAATTTCATATCACTATGGTTTACTTCTAAACAAGATTATAATGAACTCCTCATATTTTTTTAAGAGAGGCTTTAAGAATATCTGATGTAAACATGTTCCACGTATAAAAATTAATTTGCAAAGCATGTATAAATAACATAGTTTTATTAATTCAATATAGTACATTGTTTTACTTTTTTTATATTCTTCAATCAGTGCTCTTCTACATTTTATATTATATTTTATTATTTACATTTTCAATTAAGTATAACATGTTTCAATTCGAAGATGATTAGACAAATAAACCTTATATCTTCCATCAATGACACCAAGGAAACTTTGAAATTCTTAGGCTGTCTTGCACGTGTGTGGTACTATATGAAGAATGGTGCCAAAGAGCAAATCAATAGTATTGAAGTCATTTTTATCGATGACAAGGTATTGATTTGTAAGAATTTTTCCTTATATATTGTTATTTATATTATATCTTTTGTGCTATAAGAATCAAAAGATACATGGTTAACTAGAAGAATGACCATTTATTTTAACTTCTTTTCTCTTTTTGTAGTTATTCTTTGATATGAAATATATCAATTTCAACATATTTCTTCTGCAATTTTTGGATAAACAAATTGAAAATGTTTTTTACCTTATGTCTTTAAAGATAAATAATGCACAAATCTTGTAGTTTTTATGTGGAGAAGGTTCTGAATCATTGTTGAAGTAAATATATATTGAAAATCTATTTATTTTTATTTGTTTTAGTACCATATTGGAATTTCTTATCTTTTGAACAGTTAGCTTAAAAGTTTGTAAGATTTTTTTAGTTAATGTTTATAGATACCATATTCTCTATTTTTGAAAAACTTACTTATTGTTATTATTATATCTTTGAGGGTGATCGTATTCGTGGTACTATAAGGAAGTTCCTTATAACTAAATTCAAAGATGTTATGGTGGAAGGAAAGACTTATTTGGTTCAACACCTTCATGTCAAGCACAACAACGGTGACTTTAGATACACCAAACATCCATTTCAGATAATTTTCAATAAATCCTCAATCTTACAATAGAGGGAGGCAATTATCCAATACTATGGATATGATTTTGTTAATTTTGAAGATATCCTAAATCATAAGTGTCCTACTAAATGTTTAATTAGTAAATTTATTTATACATTTGTTATTGCTCCTTGTATTGATATTGATAATTTTTATTTATAATATTCTATATTATATTATACTTACTATAAGATTTCAATCGTCTAAATTATTTTGGCTAATGTTAGTGGTGCGATCAGCTATATAAGTGATGTTCATGAGCACACCACAAATAACATCACAAGTAGAAGGATTGAGGTTATTTTGATTGACTTTAAGTAAGTTAATGCCTTTTTTTATTACATTTCCTCTAAAACTAAGTGTTCTAGAAGTTATCGTTGATGGTTATGACTTTACTTATTTGTTGTACGTTTTTTATGTTGTAGTGGTAACCAATTAAAGTGTATGATATAGGGTTCTTATATAGATTATGTGTCTTATTTTATGAAAGATAAGTTAGCATCCTCAACTATCATGGTTTTTCAATTATGTAAGACTAAACCTTTTAGAGGTACTTTAAGCCTCAAAACTTTAAGTATGGTTATATTTATATGCCATAAAGATTGATTTTCTATTTTTGTACTTATCTAGGTAGAAATTTATAATATGATTCATTTTTGACATTCTTGAATCAATTATTCAGAACCTAATATGTTTATATGCACCTTTATCTTGTACACTTCAAACAAGTAAATAATACTTTTCAATGATGGTACTTTGACAAGTTAATATTATACATTTTCTAAATTTCATTGTTGCTTCTTTTAAAGTGATCAAATTTATACAAAATTGTAGCTATCTATATATTTTTTATTACTATGAATATGTTTATTGATCTAACATTCGACTACTAAGTTGACATACGAACATGTTTATCATTTATCCCACATGTAATTTTTGTTATCTTAATATTTTTTTAACTTTCATGAATATTTTTGGAGTCACTACCAAATAAGAAAGATTATTCCTTATTTGAATTCATTTTAGCATTAGTTATTGTTACTAATTCATTACAAATATCAAAGATATTGTTCAATTTGAATCAAAGTGTAAGTTAATTATCGTATAGAAGTGAGAGTTTTAAATTTTAGTTTATGTTAATAATTTTTGCATTATTTTCATAATAGGATCAATTTGTCTAATCATATTTCTTCATCAAGATACACTCAATTGATTAATCACTCATTATATCATATACGTGATGACTACCTATATGTCACTCCTAGGAAGACTAATAGTAAATTGTTTACATCATCGAAGGTAATATCCATTAACTTTATCATACTATATTTCTACATTTTTCAACTTATAAATTTATGATAATCCAGTGATATAATAAGGTCATTTAAAATTTTTCATTTTAGGTTAATAACTTTACTACGTTGGGTATTATGTATGTCATAACCCTAACCCAACTGTAACCGACATGGAATCTCTTTCCGGTTTGCACCAGCTTATTCTTAATTAATTACCTTGATTTAGAATAACAAATGCCATGCATTTATAAAGAATCTAGCATTTTAGAAAGAAAACATTCAATAAGGTTTCTATAAAAGATGAAGAAGTTAGGCATACTTATAACTTTCCAAAATGAGGATAAACAAACTTAACTAACTCAAGAGGAAATTAGTTTAACGTCCCCTATATCTAATTCTATGATAAACAGGAAACCTAAAACATTCTATATATATGAAATTGTGCTACTAAAATACCATCAATAAGTTCCTATAAATTCTAGCTCTAAGGAGGTGGAGGCTTAACCTAGGAATTTGTAAAACAAAACGTAGAGAAGTGAGTCCGGGGCTCAGTGAGTGAATAATCTATAAGAACAACAATGATTTACAATAATTTATCTATCAGACTATTCTCTTTTAACAAATCATATCATATTTAAACATATTAGAAACCAAAAGCTAATGTTAATGAAATTAACATATGATTATTTCATTTATCAATGTTTCATATATGGATACTTAAGGATAACTATAATCAAGTCACATCTCATTTGAAATAATAAGCAATGAATGGAATACAATCATCCACATTTTATCTCCCTGGTTAGCCTTATACCCTCTATAAGCTTTCCATTCTTATCCTTCTAAGGTTTGCCTTATATCTTCCATAAACATATCATTAGAAATTTTCCATCTAGTACTCATAACATTACCCTCATCATATTTCTCATTTCTATTGCCATTTATGACATAATTTATAATTACAATTTGGATATTATAGCTCAAGCTATATTGAACACAGCCGCAATTCAATTTTAATATACATCATAATACTTGTCAATATCATTATGTCCTTTGGAATAGATACAAGTATTCATGCATATCATAGTACTTAATCCATAAAACATTTCTTAATACATATATATCTCATTCCATGAGTAATGCAATAAGTTTATTACATTATATATTATATCACATAACTCTCACTTTTTTATGTCATGATTATCTAACTTATAGAATCATCTTACACTTATCATGAACCACACTATATTTAGTGTTTAGTGACTAAATACTCATATTGGGCAATTAAAAGTTATGAAAACATAATACAGATAAGGTATGTATTACTATATGGTCATCTTAATTATGACTTTTGGGTAGTCTCCTATGAATAATTCAAAAATTATAAATATAATATCTATGAAACTTATTTCATATAAAAATAAAATCAATTAGCTTTTCATAGACTGGTTATTTGCCAAAATTAACTAAGTTTTGAAAATATTACACTTTTTCAAAAATAGACAAAAAGTTTATTTTATAAAATCTTAAATTTTTTTACCTTTATCCATTATTTTGATGACATCTCAAAATATATACAAGATTTTATTTGAAATTAATTCCATTTGAAAGTAGACTTAATTAGCTTTAAAACAATAGGTAATTTGTTTAAAACGAACATAAGATGAAGTAGTTATGCCTCTTCAAATTTGGCATAAAATTTTACAATTGATGAGTTAATTTACATGTCCAATTTTTGGCTCTGGACCCTCAAAATCAATTAATTACTTGATTTTGAAGCCTAGTTTTGCCTCTGGACTCCTGGAATTGATTTACAAATTAATTCACACGTGAAAATCTCAATTTTTATGAAAAATTTATTGTTTATCTGACTTTGAATTCCTCTTAAACACATATGTTACATACCAAACCTTAATATAATCATCAATACACTTATCTAACCTATCATATTACCTCTCTCCATCATTTATTATTTCTATAACATCAAAGTAAATCAGATTCAAGCGAAATCACAAAACAAATCATATTTTATCTATATCATCATAAACCTTAAAATCCATAAACCTTAATATAATGATCAATACACTTATCTAACCTATCATATTACCTCTCTCCATCATTTATTATTTCTATAACATCAAAGTAAATCAGATTCAAGCGAAATCACAAAACAAATCATATTTCATCTATATCATCATATAACTTTAAAATTCATAGATTTAGCTAGATTATTCACTCATCTTATATAGAAAAGAATGTTAGAAAACTAATATGAAAATCTTTCAACTCTAACCACATCAAAATCTATGGTTTCTAGAGTTATGATTTAAAATTGCTTAATAAAATTAAATAAACTTCAAATCTTTCATCAAATAAGAAGAAATAGGAGGCATTTGTGATGAAAGTAATGTTCTTACCTTGATTGAATTAAGAAATTAAGGAGATTTGAAGTCTTTTTACTTAATTAATGGAGTAGTGTGGAGATTGTGTAAGGAGAGTGGGAGAAATTCTTAGAGAGAAATGGAAGAATTGGAGGGATGAAGTGAAATGAGGAGAAAATAGGGTTTCGGGGTTGAAATGGAAGAAAATAAAGCCCCAGAGGTATTTTTGAAAAGTTAGTTCTAAATCTTTTTTATACTTATATGCTCACTTATATTAGTGTATAACTTTATACTTTAGGATTCTAATAAACTTTCTCCATCAAAATTTCACCCAAATCATATTCTCACATCTTTACTTTTATTAATTATATTTTATTTCATATTTCACATATAATATTCTTAATTTACTTAAATTTATGGTTGCTTTAACTATTCTTCTTCATATCATAATTTCTAATTTATTAATAATTAAGAAGGGTGTAACAGTGCATAATTTCACATATATTGGTATATAACTTTATACTTTAGGATTCTAATAAACTTTTCCCATCAAAATTTTACCCAAATCATATTCTCATATTCTTACTTTTATTAATTATATTTTATTTCATATTTCACATATAATATTCTTAATTCACCTGAATTTACCAGTTGCTTTAACCATTCTTTCTTATATCATAACTTCTAATTTATTAATAATTAAGGAGGGTGTAATAGTGCAAATGATGCAAATGGAACAATTATGGTTCTATGATGCATGTAGTTTTTGTAGGAAGAAATTTAATGCCACTAATAGGAAGACAAATTGTCATAATTGTGGTCAACCTCCTCCAACCATAAACCAGGGTAAGTAATGAATTTTTATTATAAACTAATTGATGTATTTTTCTACTATTATTCATTACCACTTTATGAAGTGGTTTTTTATTTCAATCCACTTACGATTTAAAAAATAGTCTAATTTTGATTATGTCTTTTGTTCTTAGATTTCGAATTCAAATGTTGGTTAAAGACTCCAAAACAAAAGTTTCTTTTATTGTTTTTGACCCTAATGCATATGTTATTGTTGGTGTCACTGCTTCTGAGATAAAAGAAAAATTGGATCAAGTATTATGTAAATGAAGATAAATGCTTGTTCTGAATTTTTCTTCTCAAGTATTAGTTAATAATGTTTATGATACAGTTTAAATATAGGAATGTATTTTATTCAGACACATTGATTATTAATGTTCTCTATTTTATTGTCTTCTTGAAATATAAATTTATGAACTATTTTGTGAACAAAAACTTATGATTCAAAATTTCCTTTTTCGGATTTTAGAATGTGTGCCCATTAAATAATGGACTACAAAAATGGTGCTCGCCATTTGAAACTTTTTAAGTGCATGCTATATGGTTTATTTCCAAATTTTAGTGTCATTTAGTTTTATGTTATAATTATCATACCAATACAAGAAATATTTGGGAAACTAAATTAATCATATTCTACTTTGCCTTATGATGCTTGGCAGTATATATTTTTTTGGATTGCATAATCTGTATTTTATTGTGAATTATTAAACAAATAATTTGACAAATTTCATTGTTTGGCAGGAAGATAATTGTTTTGGCTACCCATTTGAAATTAAGGAAGCCTTTCTTTAGAAGATTTTTTTTTGTTCAAGGTTAATAATGCTCTATATAATATCAATAAATTGTGGTAGAGTTACATTGTCGTGAAGATGAGCAATGATGAATCTATAATAGTAGATTTTATTAAACTATATGGTGGACAACAAATATAATACTTCTCCCTATAGTATTTACTTATTCAATAGATACTTTTTTACAAAATGTGATTCGAGACTCTATTTTCCATTGTATCTTTTTATAATGCCATCAGATGGCTATCTCCAATGAAATAGGAGTAAATGAAAGTCTTCCTATTGATTCAAATGTATTTCTTTGTTCACTCCTTTTTCATTTGATTATTTGTTCTCTCACTTCAATTTTTTTAATAAATTAATTTTTTTTGTGCAATTGTTCTAAATAAATGAGTTGGTGTTTGTTTGTTCTAAAAATGAGGGAGATATAACTTCTTTAACTCCGATAACCCCAAAGAAAAGAACTCCAGAGGATGTTCATCAAGATGATGAAGATGTTGATCTAGATAATCACCCACTTACTATGTTAATTTCTCCCCAATTCTCATTTATCAAGTTGAGAAGTCATGTCAAGAGAGAGAAAGTAGGTTGAGGAATATGATTAGCTACTTAAGCTAATTAGTTTATGTTGTAATCTTTTTCAAACATTAACTCAACTTGTCTCGTTACTATTAAGAACTTATATATAAAATTATGGGTACATATTAGAGGAATGTGAATGATCATTTCTATGTTGTTTAACCTGTGATTTTATGACATCTTTCTCATAGAATACCATTCGGTAATTGAAGAAAGAAATCTCAGATAACTATACATGTATACATAAAAGTAAAAGGCAAATGTGATATACACTAACGTGAATGATGGAAGAAATAAAGTGATGCAAAATCAGGAATAAAATCGAACCAATATCTTTACATAAGGTAATCCAAAATTTGGCAAATTGATGCACTCTAGCCACTACAACCAAAATAGAGCAATAGATACATACATGGAAATAGCTTCTTACATATCCCAAGCTTAAGCAAATGGTTTGTTTTGATTATAACGTTATTGCATTTACTGTTGAAAGGAAATTTCTATTATATTAAAAGTTCTTGATTAACTCATGTGCCATGACATCGTTAAAAAAATGCAGTAAGAATGATCTGTGTAAATGAAGCAACTTGGATTATGAGAATACATATCTAAAAAAAAATAGAACCATTTTCTGGTGTTTCTAGCAAATTAACAAAAAAAGGTTGATGTAAATATGAGATGCTACAGAAGAGAGTAAAAGAAAGAAAGACAACGTGAATTATATAAAAAAAGAAACAATGTACAAAAATAACAGGTTAAATATAAATTTTGTCAGTGTTTTTTAGTTTGAACATCGTTATCTTTGGAAAAGTAATTTTTTCTAATCATTATTCATAGCGAACACTAAAATATTCATACCCTGTCCAAGATATTGGGTGATAACATAGTTGAGAATTTTTCAAGGTCCAAACATTGTGCATCGAAAGTTTATTCTTTTTTTAGTTAATTAACGAATAATAATTTTTTTTCCGGAATAACACCAATTAAAGTATAATAAATATTAATGAAGTTAACAATGAAGTAAAACAATTATTTTTTTCTACAAATCTTAGAACAAAAAATTAACCTAATTCAATATTATTTAAGATAAATAATATTATTTGAAGCTTTTCAAATAATAATATTATTATATACTGCTTTAAATTAGATATTATTTGTATATTGTTATCATATATATTTTTCTTCATAAATATTGGAGAAGTTATTTTATAATAAAAATAACTTGATGTTTTTACATTAATTAAAATTACAACAAAGTTAAAGAAAAATTGATGAATGTTTTAATAGCATTGACAGTTAAATGAAATACTCTTATTCAATGTTTAAAGTTATGTAAAAAAAAAAAAAAATAACAGAGGTAGGCAAGAGAGCTAAAGAAACAGTAATTTTGATTTTAATAATACGGTAAAAACTTCAAATATAAACCAAAGCACATGTTCCTATCATCCGCAAACACAATTCTTTCTACATACGATTAACAAAACATGCCAATCGGGGACAAACTCTTGTTCTGGTTTCTGTCATATTTGGTTAACATGTTGGTCAATATGAAAAAACAATACTCTATTATGGTGAGTCTTATAAGTATAGGTAATAAGAGATGAAGTTCATGTTGTCCTCTAACGATTTAAAGTCTACCGAAGACAGATGATTGAGAAAATCATTTCTTTGGCATCACAAAAGACATCGGTCGCAAGATATGCTTTTAGCCAAGATGGGCAGACAAAATATTTCAGCTGGTTTACTTTTTGCATACCTTATCCTCTCTTATGTCTTTTCCATTTTTCTGATGAGCTTTACCTACAACTCTATTTTTTTTTTTTTTGTTCTCATGCAATTACTAACACCTAGTTTGCCCTACTTTTTTTCTCAAAGCAAAATCACAACAGGTACTCACCTTTTCAACCTAAGCATTTTGTTGTTAACATTTTTTCATTTATTCAATTTTTATTGTCATGGTTTCACATTATGCCTTTCAATACTCCAAATACTGGACAAACAACGAAGAACAAAGTTAATAATTTGTCTTCTACTTTGCACGGTATTATACCTCAATGCATGAATCTTTGACAATAGCAACACATGTCCTTTACTATGCAGGTATCGTATTTTGATTCCATACTCCTTTGCTATTCTCTCGATCTGCCATAGTCAAGCTACTATTTGCTTCTATATTTTTGGAATATCGCTTTAAGCAAAATCATTTACAATATGACAGAATTGGAAGTTGTTGATGATTATCAAAGCTTTTTTGGCGGCACCATTAAATAAGATTTTGAATAACAAGTATTTTGTAGTATGACACGGTTGATTGGCTTCAATTATAATCATTGAAAGCTGTCTAAACCATGTAAATCTGATACCAAGTTCTAGATTCTTAACACTACCTACCTGTTACTCAAATGGCAAAGAGAACATTTCAGCTTGCACAACATGTTTCATTCTACATGATGCAGATACATGGTTAGATTTCAATTATTAATCATTCTATGATCGACTGCTTTTCCAATGGGAACCAATGCATTTTGTGACGTTTCCCCTTAGTATTCAACCAAGATGTGGTTATTGAAGATTTCGATTTTCTAAGCATTCCCTAAGGCAAACTCATTGTGCTCATCTAATACATTGGTAATCGTTGATAATTGATTACACTTTCATATATGGTTAATAGTTATGTATTTTATTTTATTTTTTATTATAATCTGGAAATCAGTTGATAAAATATAAGATTTTTGTAACTGGGAAAGTTTCAATGCATTTATTTTAAGTCATGGAATAAAATTGTTTTCTTTTTTATTTCCTACACTTATAAAAAAAACATGAATTGTCTGATTTTGGTGACTAGGGTCAACTATTCTAATTTTTGTATTAGAACTTGCTAAAGGATATCCAATATTGCTATAAATTATTTCATTCTCTAATTTTTCTTTCTTTTATTTTTTTTAGACTACTTAATAGGATAGAAAGTTATTATTAGATTTTGATGCTATCCATATGGTAAGTTATTTTCTTTGGTTGATTTTGTAGATATTAATAATTTTCTATTTTGTGTCATTCTTTTATGTGGAGAGATATTGAAATTGATCTTTAATATTAGAATTCGATAAGAAGCTAATTATGATGGATTCAACCATGTCAAAAGAGGCACATTGGAAGCGTGCAAAAATAAAAATGATGTAGAGAGAAAGCAAGACATCAACTTTACATGGTGTTCACATATATGCTAATTAATTATTAGTCACATATGTTTTTAATTTTTCAATCAGCTCATTTATAATGAGATGCAATGTAGATGAATGAACTAAGATGTGAAAATTGATCTGAATTTCACCTACTACATTAAAAAATAAAAAATTTAAAGAACAATATAAGAAATTGTTTTGGAAAAAACATGATGAAAGAAAAAGAAACGATTATGACATAACTCATTTTAATAATTACTTTTACTTTAAAATCACTTTGTCTTAACTCAATAAGACTTTTTATATTAGACAATCTTGTAGCACTGACAATGGCTAAAGTTCTTCTTTCTACAAATTTAACTCTATGTAAGTTGAGTTTTAGTTTGACCTAAAATCTACCACAATTGTAATATCATTTCATATAGGTGCTTGCTATGGTGCCCCTTGGGTTTGGTACCCGAGGTGATGTGGCAAAATACAAGCCATTGGATGAGATTACAAAAGTCTTAGCATTGACTTAGTAATCTCATCCAATGGCCTGTATTTTGCCACACCACCCCGGGTTTGGTACCACTAAGGGCACCTTAGAATTCACCTTTCATATAATATTAGTATTTTTTGCTATGTTGGTTAATTTATTGATATTTGTTATTTTTTACACAACTTTCAAAGGTAATTTTATTTCAAGAAAAGAGACAAAGGATAGGAAAGGAGAAGTTTTTTCTTGCACAATCTTTTTTTTCATTTGGGCATGAGTTGGACATTTAAAAGAGCAAATGTGTTCCCTTAATTGAAATTTCAAATTGCAATGCCAACTTGGACTATACTATGAAAATAGACAATAAAGGTAATGAATTATATAATTATAGAAGATTTGGTAAATATGCTTTGCTACATTCAATTTCAAGTAAAATTACTTCAACATTAATGTTGTTTAATTATGTTTTATGCTTGTCTTATTAGATGAAAAATAGAAAATTTAGATACTAACAATTTGATATGTGATTTAGTAACTACAAAAGAGGCACAATCAAAGCATATTAAGATTAAAAGGCTACAACAGAAAAGGAAGCAATCAATAAATCATTGTGCAACATTGATTAAACAATTATTCAGAAATAATATGTGCTTAGATTTTTATATACTTTAATATATTTCAATTAAAAAATGTATTAATACCAAGAATCTCTCCATATAGAAATCATAATTCTTTGATCCTATTATATATTTTTAGATATTAGTACAACATTGGAGCATCAAACATCTTCTTCAAATCCCTAAGTTACTATTCAAAAGACTACTCCCAATCTTTATATAACTTATCAAATAGCACTATTAACATAAACTATATATTAAGTTCACTTGGGGGTGGCAATGTATCTTTTAAGTTAATTTTTTTTAATTTATATTCTACTATGCAAGATTAGATGAATATGCAATTTTTTTAAATTTAGTTTTTATATTAATTGTCATAATAATGCATTATTATGAAATTGTTATTTTCTATCTTTGGTAGGAAGATTTACCTTATTAGCTATTTATACATAATGTTGAAAATTAATAGTAAATTATTGACAATGAATTCATCAACTTCAAAACATGCACAATCAAAATGTGTTGAAATTAGAAGGTTATAGAGAAGAGGAAAACAATCTCAATTTAAAGGTATGTAATATAGTAAAAATTGATTCAAATTTGGAAACTTTATCTTATATACTTGAATTTATTTCATACAATATGTTTACTATGAACAATAATTTCTTTATGAATGAAATGATTAATACTTAATTATTTTAAATTAATGTAGACACTATGTTGATAGCTCAACATCCTATATCTTCTTCAGAGCACGATGTTAATATTGCAAAAAATTGGAAGGCATGCTTTCAAGGATATATCAAATAATACTATCAATTTGGAGGATACATTCAATTTGGTTAATGAAGTTAATGAAAATGCTAATTCGATTATTCATAACCATTAAAGAAGGTTAACTACCTTAATGTATTTTCTCATTTATTTCTTATTAGTTTAATTTTTAATAATTTTTTACCTCAATTTTCACTTTCAAAGGTGGTATTGATCAACCTACCAATAAGAAAAAAGTAAGATATGAAGAAAAAAAATTCAATGGAATTTATACAAAGATGAATAAAATTCAATCTATTTTGTGGTATTCTACAATTTCAAGGGAAGAAGAAACTAATGATGACAATGTCACATTGGAAGCAGTATAATCCCCAAATGTATTTAATAGAATGGAAGCCTATTGTCAATTTGATCTAACATGTTACCATAATGAAGATGATTCAAATGGTTAGTGGAAATTGAATATCATAAATGAGTTTCTCATTTTTTTAAGCATATTTATATTTGATGAATGACATCATGTTTCATTTTATGATATTAAGATGCTATACACATCACAATTGGACATGAAGACCAAAGTTCACCTAATAACAACATGGATGGTATATACTTCAAATTCTATCTTCTATATTTTTGTTTTTTATTGTTTGAATATCAATAACTATCATCTAATTCTTTGCATTTTTAAGCCATCTAAAATTTAATTAATATAGAATTCATTTTAATTTAAACTATTATGCATTTTTTATATTTCATTTTGTGAAAATAAATATCTAACTTTAACCATTGTCCTTCTTAAGATCTTCCAAATGTAACTTTAGAGCCTAAAACTACACTCTGAAATAGTCATAATGGAAGATGGTATGTGCTTTTTCAATTATTTTAAAAAAATTGGATCACTTTTTGAAGATTGAAGTTATTTAACATTATTTAAAATTTAATTTAGGTTACTTAGATATTGGAGATATAAGTTATTATTGTGAATATTAGGGAGCTCAAATGTGGTATGAAGAATGCACGACCAAATTTAAAAAATGCTTTAAATCAAAATTTTCTCTTTGTTGTGGACAAGGCAAAGTATAATTTCCTTTCATGAAAGCACCACCTCCATTATTAAAAAAAGCTTCTATTAGATAAAGATAATGAAAAGAGCAAGAATTTTAAGGACAATATACAAGCTTGTAATAGTTTATTCTTATTCATATCAATAGTTGGTAAAGTGGATAAGAAGGTGAATATTGAAAGTGGTCCTTATGTTTATTGCATTTATGGTCAGAATTACCATAGAATTGGAGATTTACTACCAAATATCAACAATGCTCTAAGGTTTGCCCAATTATATATACATGACAGTGAAAATGAAATCAATAATCATTTGGCTATTGTTAGGTAAGTTTAATTACATTATAAGCTTTCTAGTGGAATTATGAGCATTAATATTCTTGCATTCATTGTTTTTAATGAGAAAATATTATTTATGTAGTGGTTTTAATGGAATAAACAAAAATATTGATCCATTTTTAATTAAGGATTTGAAGACAATACTAAATGAAATCAATCCTTTGGTTTAATCTTTTAGAATGGTAAGAGAAAGATATGAGAATGACAATTTCATAGATCTTAAACTGAAATTGATTAGCACAAGAAAGAAAGATGGATGCAACTACAACACTCCTACTACAAATGAGGTTGTAACTCTTATTGTGGGTAATATTGATTGTTTAACAAGAGACATAATAATAGTATCTAAAACAGGTAGAGTTCAACACATAAGTGAGCTTCATCCTCTTTATCTTCCATTGCAATATTCATTCTTATTTCTATATGCAGAAGGTGGATATGGAATTGATGTTGAATTCCATGCATCTTTCTTGAATGAAAATAATAAGAGATCTTAAGTATCAATGAAATAATTCTTTTCCTTTAGATTACAAGATCATTTAAATAAGTTCTCCATCTTGATGAATTCAAGAAAACTGTTAGAGTAATTTGTTGTTAATGTATATACTATAATTAAGGCTAAAAGAATTGGTTATATACAAAATAACTAAAAAAAAACCTTAGGGTGGATATGCATAGTTGTTTAAAGGGATCTTATTTGAATGGTAAGAATAATGCAGCATCTAGAGGAAAAAAAATAATTTCACCTTCAAGTTTTACCAGTGGTCCAAGATACCTTATTCAAAATTATCATGATATAATGGTCATATGTCAATGGGTAGGATATCCTGATATATTCTTGACATTTACTTGCAATCCTAATTGGCCAGAGATCACAAGAATTATTAATTCTTTGAGTTTGAAACCTTATGATCATTATGACTTGATTTGTAGAGTATTCAAAATCAAATTGTGATATGTAATGCAAGATTTGATATAGGGTTCATTCTTCAGTAAATTTCTAGCAAGTAAGTAACAATTCTTTCTAAACTAAAATATATTACAAATTTTTACTAAATATTTTGCTTATAATTATTTCGTATATTTTCATTATGCTCTTTCTATTTTTTATGAATAATGAGAATAAGTTTCAAATATATTTTTACATATTGAAAATGTATAATTTTATTTTTATATGTGAATTATAAAATATTTATGATCATTTATAATTATGTATACTATTGAGTTCCAAAAGAGAGATCTTCCCCATGCTCATACTATTATTTTTCTATCTCCTTAACACAAGATTGTGAATGCTGAAGATGTTAATAGGATTATACATGCAGAAATCCCTAACAAATAAAAAGACCCTTACCTTATATGAATTAGTAAAGAATTTCATGGTACATAGCCCTTATGGAAGTTCCAACCTAAAATTTCCATGCATGGAAAAAGGAAAATATAGTAAACATTTTCCAAAGAAATATGTTAATCATACTTCAATTGATAATAATGGTTATCTAGTGTATCAAAGTCACAACAACAAAAGAACCATTGAAAAAAATTGTATTTTGTTGGATAACAGATACATTGTTCCATACAATCCATAGTTGTTAAGGAAATACAAAGCACTCATCAATATAGAATCTTGTAACCAAGCTACATCCATCAAATATTTGTTTAAATATGTCAACAAAAGGGTATGATTGTGTTACAACATCACTATATTAATCTAGCTAAGAAAGTGATTTAGGCAACATTAATGATGAAATTAGATATTATTATAATTATTAATACATATTTGCTTATGAAGCATGTTGGAGAATTTTTTGTTATAAAATTCATCATAGGCAGCCGACAATAAAAAGATTGAAGTTTCATTTGGCTGGTGAACAAAATTTAGTTGTTATTGATGATGGATCTTTAGAAGAAATGTTAATACGAGAATTTGACAAAGAAATGATGTTTATTGCATGGATGAAGAAAACAAGGAAGATCCAAAGGCAAGGAAGTTAACTTATATGGATTTACTTTTGGAATATATGTGGAAAAAGGATATTGGGTAAAAAGGAAACGTGGATTTTCCATTAATAAGATCAACTTTGTACCACTCTTAATAAGAAAGTTATACTACTTGCATATATTACTCAATAAAGTTAAAAGGTCAACATGTTATAAAAATATACGTATAACAAATGGTATGGTTTATAAGTCATTCAAGAAAGCGTGTTATGCTTTAGGATTGTTAGACGATGATAAGGAATATATTGCTTGCAATTAAAGAGTCTTCTTCTTGGGAATCTAGTCAATATTTTTGTAATTTTTTCTGCATTATGGTATTCAACAATTGTTTATCAAGACTTGAACTTGTGTGGAAAGAGACTTGGACTTTATTGACTAAAGATATTCTACATATAAAAAGAAGAGATCTTTGAATTAAAGGTATTTAAAATCTAGTCCATTTATAAACCATTTTTGTTATATTAGATGATTTATAGAAAGACATGATAATAGGTTCTATTCTCACATATGCAATTATTTCATATCAATCAAATTGATTTAACTAACAAGCTAAAAAAAGACCATCCTTTTATAGTAAACTTATTATGATTATTGTTTTTGTTTACATGTTAGTTCATTAAAGGAAGTGATTTTCCTTATAATCAAAATTGAAGAAAAACATAGCTTTCTTCTTTTCTTCGAATCAATAAGTAATTACTAAATTCATTTTTCATATAAGATTTTTTTCCTTGGTAGATCTAATGCTTACAAATAAGCAATTACAAAATTATACTCTTGCTGAGATTGTGAAGATTTTGAGGAGTAATGGTCATTCTTTATGTAAGTTTTCTCCCATGCTAGTTCCAAATATCACTATCTCACTCAAATGTCTAATCAGTTAGTTACGAATGAATTAAATTACGATTAAAAGTTCAAGTAATTGAGCTACTATGTTTAATGACTTCTGAGTAAAAAGATGTTATCCAGACTATAATTGATGTTGTTCATTCGAGTAAATGTGGCTTTTTTTGTATATGGTTATGGTGGCATTAGGAAAACATATGTATGGAGAACTCTAATTGTTTCCTTAAGATCAAAAAGTAGAATTGTTTTGATTGTTGCTTCAAATGGCATTGCTTCTATCCTACTTCTAAGTGGACAATTTGCTTATCAAGATTTAGTATTCCAATAGATATTAATGAAGATTCAACTTGCAATATAAAATAAGGAAGTCCTCAAGCTGAATTGTTATAGAAATCAATCTTATAATATGGGATGAAACTCCAATAGTTCATAAATTCTCTTTTGAAGCACTTGATTAAACTTTTAGGGATATACTTCAATTTGATAATCTAAATAGTTATAATTAACCTTTTAGAGGGAACACTATTATCTTTGGTGGTGATTTTTGACAGATTCTCCCTATTATACTAGGAGGACATCGTTCTAATACTGTAAATGCCATAATAAATTCATCTTATATTTGGAATTATTATCATGTCTTAACTTTAACAAAGAATATGCAACTTCAAATAGATTTTAGTTCCCTACATGAGCTTTAAAGATTAAAAGATTTCTCTAAATGGATTCTAAAGATTAGTGATGAAAGACTTAAAGAACCAAATGATGATAAGGTTGACATAGTTATACCTAAAGATCTTTTTATCAAAAATTCATTTAATCCGATTGAAGTAATTGTGAAATCAACATACCCTTCTTTATTCAATAATGGTAAGAATAAAAGGATTTTATGTGATTCAGCAATTCTATGTCCAAGACTTAGCATTATTGAAGAAGTTAATTCTTACATGCTATCACTAATTGACAATGTTAAAAGAGAGTACTTGAGTTCAGATTCAATATGCAAAATTAGCTTGAACATGTCTTACTAAACTGAGTTAATGGCTCTAAAAGTACTAAATGTCATTCAATGTTTTGGATTACCCAACCATAATTTGAACTCAAGATTGGTGTTCCTATTATGCTTATTAGAAACATAGATCAAGCCTCTGGTCTATGCAACAGGACAAGACTAATTGTTACATAACTAGCAGATCATGTGATTCAAGCTGAAGTTATAATTGAAACAAATATTCGAGAAAAGCTATGTGTTCCCAAAATGGTCTTAAACCCTTTACAATCTAAATAGCTATTCAAATTTCAAAGGATATAATTTACAATTATCAATTCACATGCAATGTCTATCAATAAGAGTCAAGGTCAAATATTGAAGCGAGTCAAATTATATTTTTCTAAACTTATATTTAGTCATGGACAATTATATGTTGTTGTTTCTAAAGTTAAGAGTAAAAAAGGGTTAAAGATCTTAATCGATAATTCAAAGAATGAGAATTCAAATGTCACTATAAATATTGTATTTAAAGAAGTATTTGAAAATATATGAAAAGAGAAACATTCTAATTTTTATGTGTTGAATCCTATACAAATCATATAATTTCTGTTTGAAATTTTTCATATTGAATATCTCTTAAAAATTTAACTACATAGGTTATATCATTTCTTTTTTTTAATGAAATAAAATGTTGTTAATAATTTAAATTGTTTGAGCCTGTGCAATGCATGGGTTATAGTCTAGTTATGTATATTTTTAATGGCTTATCATTCTTGTCATCACTAAGGAAAGATATTAAACCTCCCTTGAAGCATTTTTTTTAGTGATGTTTAACTCTGAACTTTGTAATCATTTTTATCATTCTTTTATTAATAAAAAATTTAAACTTAAGTGATAGTAATTTTTATGTTTTAAAAAAGGGTTTGTATAGATTTTTAAACCAAAAGGAAGATTCACTTAATTTTATAAATTCTAGAAGAAATCAAATTGTTTTCCCTATTTTTTTTAAGTATGAAAAATGGTTTGTACTCTTATATTGCATTTGGATGGGGAAAATAAAGGAAAGAAGGTAGAAGGAAAAGTTATGAGATAACATTTTCTTTAGTTGGTAGTTTTAATTAAGGAGGTGAATAAATTAGATCTTTATAATTAATCTTTTAAATTCTCCCAATACTCTTCACTATTAATTATTTTGAATTCTTTTAATTTTAAAAGTTTTTAAACATCTAAATAGAAGGATGGGAAATTATAACTTAGGCTCTATTTATTTAACAAAAAAATCTTCTAATAATTATAAAATATTAAGGAGTTAGAAAATATTTTATTTATTTAATATTAAATACAAAGAATATAATAAAAAAACAATCCTCTATTTCAAAAAGAAAATTATTTCCTCTATTAGCATGATTTTATCTATATACCATATAATATATACAAAAGGCAAGCTATTCCTTTATTCTATAAAAGCAAATGAAATCTTTTAATGAAAATGTCTTTGAGACAAAACGAAAATCTTTAATCATCTTTTTCTTTTCTTTCCCCTCCCCTTCATTCACCCTTCTTATCTTTCATTCCCTCCATCAATTAATTCCCACACATACGATTGGTATATAAAGTTAGACTGCTGTATTATGTTACTCTATCAGTAAAAGTAGCACCATGGTTGACTGCTGCTTAAGAACTTCTTTCTACTTCAATTATTACGATCAATCTATTATAATTAACACAATTTATAGTACAAAATTAAATCAAATTTTAAATTTTTAGAATTACAAATTTAATCAATTACACATTATTTTGAATCGCAATAGGTTCAACTTTGAATTTAAAAAAAATACTCAATCCATAATCATAATTAATTTAAAAATTAAATACAAAATAAATTAAAAATTAAAATTTAAGTTATATATTAACTTAAAAACCTATAATAAATTCTTCATTAACAAACTTCTATTTATAGAACCTATTTAAATGATGATTGGAATAATAAGTATGTTAGAATATGTTTCCCAATTTTTAGATTTATGATTTTTGTATTTAATAATTTAATAGAGATGATTCTAATTGATATATTGCTTATTATATGTACAATTAAAGTTACCTGCACTCTCTAATAAAAATTTCTAGTAATAAGTATTGAAAACTTAATCTTAATGCTACTCTTATTCAAATTTTGACTAGTATATTAGTTTTTCTAATTTCATCATCAAATTTGATTTTTATTTGCTAAAATACATTGAAATGTATCTTGCAATTGAACTTCCAATGCTAATGTGATGAATTTTATGATGCCTCAAAGATTTCAAATTTTGGAATAATGTGATGAGTTCAAAAATTATTAGATTGAAACTGTTTGATCATAAGTATTAAACAATGGATAATTATGATTAAATAAATTTATCTAATAATTTTAAATTTTTTTATGTCATCTCGTATTTTGAAATCTTAAGAGTATCATAACAAGCACCTAGTAATGTAGCATTACTCATTCCTCTCTCATTCTCCCTTTTATATCAAAAAAGAAAAGCAATTATAAAAAAAATTGAATTTAATTAGCTTATTTTTCCTGTGAGAAAAGAATAAGTATAATAAATGTAAGTAGCATTACTCTTTCACTTAAATATCTTTCAATGATGACTATTAATTAAAACATTAAATTAAGTATTTTCTAATTTCTTACTTATTTTTATCACATATTTCTCAATTTTAATTATAATTATTACTAGAAATTAATCTTACAAATACCTTTTGATTTTATGCTACTTTCACCTTGATTTATTTAACTCTCTCGAATCAATATAAAATTTTGTAAGCATAATTTGCATAATAAATATGTTGAATTCAATGAATGATTTTGTGAAAAGAAATATTTTAAAAAGAAACAAATTATACTTTCTTTTTTAAAATTTAGCATAATTACACTTATATTACTTTTATCACATATACAAAGATATTATAATATTAGATCTGTTTCATGCAAATAGGTAATAAGTGAGTTGATAGTTGATAAATTAGTTAGTAACTAATAAGTTAACATTGATAAGTTAATTGATTGTTTAAGAAATATTTCATAAAGTTAACTATTAAATTATTTAAAATTACAAACTAATATAAAAAGATATATTAATAAAAATAAATATATAAATTAAAATAATTCATATTTATATAAAGATTAAATTATATCAATACAATTAAGATATTTAAAATAAAAATATAATATCTAATATTTAATTAATTATATTTTATAAACTTATATATTTATATAATTTTTATTTTATTATTATTATAAAAAATATTAATTAAAATATAATATATATTTTATAATATTACTTTGTGAAGGGCATGAAATGTAAATTAATCAAAAAAATTAAAGAAATAATAACTTATAAACTATAAATTTTTTAACATATCTTATTAAATTAATTTTTTTTAATAAATTAATATACAAAATACTTCTAAAAATTAACTTATAATTTATTAATTACATCAATAAATTATAAATTAACTTATTTATTATGTAAAATAAAACTATTATCATATATGCATTGTGATAATTTATTTAAAAGAAATAATTTTAAAAATATTTAAATTTTATTAAATTATAAAAATATTTTAAAATAATTTTTTTTATTTTATAATGTTAGTTTGGAGAATACAAAAGTATGATATAACTTACATTTATCCTAAAATTAATATAAATAGTATAAATAAATTAAAATAAAAATAAATGTGAATAAAAAATAAATATAATTCACAATCATTAAATATAATTATTATCAATAAAAAATAAGTAAATTATTATTTTTTAATAAAAAACTAGAATTATATTTTTTTAGCAGATCTATAAGAATTTATTTTGTATCTTTTAATCAAATTTTATCATGTCATTAATGAATCTAAATTCAAAGTAACAGATTTTTAATGGATTTAAAATTGAATTTATCCAAACCTCATCTCATCTGTTGTCATCACTAATTGGTCAGTTAACAAATAAAAAAATACAAATGTTCAAATCTCCAATCTCATAATTGTATCTTTTTTCCTATTAAAAGAAAGTGATTGCGCTGATTAACTTATTTCCATCTCAGTCTCAAAAGGACAGTTTTTTTAGACCTAATCAGATATTAATGACAACAAAGTGATTCATACATTTCATTATTATTTATCCCATTAAGAAAAACTGAGAAATCATGCATATAATAAATAATCACTATTTTTTCTAAATCTTAAGCATATAATATCTTCTAGTAAAAGTCAAAAGAGTTGCAATATAAATGAGTGAGACATTAACGAAAAGAAGACATAAATTTATATGCCAGAAAACCACTTCATGTCTATCTTATTCATATAAGCAGCCTCAGCAAACAAATTTAAGAGGCATTTTTTAAAACCCATTCCACCAAAGTGGCAATGCCAAATCCAGTTGCGGAGCGTTTCTTGTCATTCCAAACTGGACCAGCCAAGTCAATATGCATCCATTGAACCTTTTCATCAACGAACTGTGAAAAGTACAAAATTATTTAACATATTTGTGTAACATATTGCAAATAAAGAAAATCATAGGAAGCATGGACTAAGCAGAGAGTATAGGCATTTGCATATAAATATATATAACTATTTGGCTTACTTGTTTCAAGAAGAGAGCCGCAGTAATAGCACCGCCTGGTCTGGCACCAGTGTTAACCATATCAGCCACTCCTGATTTCATTGATTCCCAATAACTTTCCTCCAAAGGCAATCTCCATAGTTTTTCTCCACTCACCTCAGAAGCTTCAAATATTTCTTTTGCCAAATCATCGCTCGGTGTAAACACACCTTTTAGAAATAACAATTGACATTAGTAATTTAAACTTGTAAGAATTCAGCTATTAATGAAAATGTACATATTTCCAAAACATACAACACTTGATTTTCACGAAGTGTTGAGCATGTTTGTCATTCTCACAAATACAAACTAGTATAAGACTATCTTGAATCAATATGAAATATGATACAACTAACTAGTTTATAGTTACCTGCAATGGAGGGTCCAAGAGCAACTATGCATGCCCCAGTTAAGGTTGCCAGGTCAACTATCTGAATAACAAATTATCAAACATGTTAGTAACGTCATGCACGTAACTCTTATCTCAAAGTCCAACCCATGTTTTGTAAGGTTTGTTACGCAGAACTTAATCTCAAATCTTAAATATGATTGAAAGTAATAGCATATATCATTTACGGCTTTTTAATTTCGATTCAATGAGACACAATAGAATGGTGTCAATTCTCTTAAAAAATGAATCCGGAAATCCTTCGATCATGCAAACATTAAACATTTTGGGTAAACTCCAAATACTACCAAATTTGCCAACTTGAGCCATACTATGAGACTATGAGAAAAAATGATTGAGCATAAATTAAAAGACGAAACTAGGATTGCAAAGAACCAATTTGGATTTATGCCAAGAAGGTTTATAACAGAGGCTATGTACCTTTTATGAGAGTTGATGGACAGGTATCAAAGTAAAAAAAGAGATTTACATATAATTTTCATTGACTTAGAAAAAACTTATAATCGAGTGTCAAGAGAAGTGTTATGGAAAGTTCTGGAAAAAAAAAAGAGTTCGTGTTGTATATATTCGGGCTATACAGGATATCTATAATGAAGTAACTATAAGTATAAGAACTCTCAGAAAAAAGATAAAAAATTTTACTATAAGAATAGGTTTAGATCAAAGTTTAACCTTGAATTCTTACTTATTTAATCTAATTTTGGATGTTCTTATTAGTAATATACAAGAGACTATTCTTAAATGTATGCTATTTGCGAATAATATAATTCCAATTGAAGAATCGCAGGAAAAGGATAATTATAAACTAGAGTTTTGGAGACAAGTATTGAAATCAAAGGGCTTTTTCTTAAGTAAGAGTCAAACAAAGTATATGTATTGCAAATTTGACAAGAAGTAAGATAAAAATAATTTGAAAGTAAGAATTGGAAAGCATATCATTTCGCAAATATCTAAATTTAAGTATCTGATATCTATATTACAAAGCGATGGAGAAATTGATGGAAATGTCACACACAAAATACACGTTAGATGGTTAAAATGGAAAGAGACATCAGGAGTTATTTGCGACCGTAAAATACCTACGAAGCTTAAAGAAAAATTTATCGAACCGCTATACGACTAGTTATGCTTTATAATAGTGAATGTTAGACTTTGAAGGGACAAGAGTAAAAAATGAAAGTAGCAAAAATGACAATATTAAGATAGATGTACAGTCATAAAAAAAAAAGAATAAGATATAAAATGAATGCATAAGAGGACATATTGGCGTGGCACCTATTGAGGAAAAGATAACAGAAAATTAGTTAAAGTAGTTTGATCATGTACAAAGAAGGCTATTGAAGGCACCAGTGAGAATAATCGATCACACGGTCTTTAATCCTATGAAAAGAAGTAGAAGAAGGTCAAAAAAGACATTAGAAGAAGTTATAAAAAAGAATCTCTTGGTGAATATTACTAAAAATCTGGTTACTGATAGAGTCCATTGGCGTCGTGCAATCCATGTAACTAACCTCATTTAGTGGGATAAGGCTGTTATTGTTATATACAAATGCATTTTTTAATGGGGAAAGATCAGATCTGTTATTTATGGAAATATCAAGAAGCAAATGGATAGCCATGAAGCTTTATAATAGTACCTTTTCAACACCTTGATTACAAGCATAAACCAAAGCATCTGCCAGTGTAAGCCTACCCTCGGCATCTGTGTTGTTAACCTACACAAGCGGACAGATCACATTCATAGTACATATTTCATATGGTTAATCCTCAACCAATAAACAAAGAAGGAAGACTTTGGGAAGCTTAAACTTGCATTTATTAACTTTCAATTGCACAGAATATATTTCTACCAGATATTACTAGCATGAATTTGCAACAGCAATACAATATAAATGATTCCATAATCCACTACATCATGGTAAAAACAACCAAATGTTTCAAGGCAACTTTATAAGATATACAAAAAATTTAAATTCTCACCTCAATTGTCTTTCCATTTGAAGCTGTTACAATGTCTCCAGGCCTCATGCCTGTTCCACTTATCATATTCTCACAAGCTGCAACTACAAAATGAACCTGCACAAGCAGATACATAAGATAACAAACTTAGCTTGAATGCAATAGATCAGCTAGCATGTTATCCTCTGAAAGGGCAGAGCCATGAATAAAGAAGTAAATGACTGACCTCCACTCCAAGAGGTTTGATTTGACCAAGAGCTTTAGCTGCACCCAAAACTGCTGCTGAGCCGCCCATATCAAACTTCATGAGCTCAATTGAACAGCCAGGTCCTGTCTTGATGTTGTAGCCCCCACTAGTACCATGAAGATATAATAAATTTTTAAGGAAAGAAGATTTAAAAAAAAAATAGATATGAGCTGTTATACCAAATGAAACAAAAGTAAAACATTGCTCAGGCTCTTGTCATTAAGTTTCCTTATAAATACAGAAAGCCAAAATCTAATTATTCTATATCTTGGTGACAATGCATATAACAAGAAGACGAAAGAGTAGGCCACATAGACATCCAGAATCAAGATGTGTCTGCCAACAGAAGCATCTTAATTCATAATCAATAGAAGTTATAATCTAACCATCAACACCATGAAAAATATGCATAGGTCAATCTCACCTGTAGAACATCACAAATTTCTAAGCTAAAACAGAAAGAGGGGTGCCTTGAGAAACTACCCGTTACCTGTCAAATGTCAAACCTTTTCCAACTAAAGCCAGCTTGGCTTTAACCGTTCCAGTTGGTGGCTTATAACACAAATGGATAAAATGAGGAGGATTTGCTGAGGCTGCAGCAACACCCAGATAGGACCCCATCTTTAAATCCTTGCATTGATCAGCATTCAATATTGTAGCAGTCAAAACATCACTATAGGCAGAAGCAATCTTTGATGCCTCTTCTGCTAACACCGCTGAGGTAAACAATTCAAAACATGATTCAATTCTACGGAATTTCATTTGCTAAAGACAAATAAAGAAGATGAGCACGTACATATAGATTAGTGTATGTTAATGTCCCTGACTAATATATCAGGACGATGAAACAAAGCAGGTAACAAATCGTCTGTGTGAGACATAGGAAATATACAAGTGCTAAAAACACAAGGATAGGTATCATATGCACCTGGTGTAAGCACATTAGCTGGAGAGTTTACAAGCTCCTTTGCAAAAATTATTCCAGAAGAAACATCCTCTGCATACTTAAGTTTCTTCTCCAATTCAGGTCCATTTCCAAGACCAATAATGTCAACAGATTTAAGTGCTGCTTTTTTTGACTCTGACTTGTACCTATTATCTTCATATATTCCCAGCATAGTTCCTGGCATAGTTCAAGCTCACATGTCAAGTTCAACTCTCTATATCACAGCTTCCAGGCAACCATCAATTGCTATATAACCGTGACAACTCAAAAAATAAATACCAGTTGCTATTGCAGAAGCCAAGTTAGGCTTTAATTCTCCAGAAAGTCCCTCAGAAGAGGCGAGAACAATGGCAACACTGCTTGCCTGAGCAGACTTTGCAGCTGCTGCAACAGCCTCACCAAATCCCCGAAAAGCTGCTGTAGTCGAAGCTGACTGTCCAAGCCCAATCAAGCCAAACCTCTTCGATCCCAGCCCTGGAATCCTGAGTACTGTTGACTGGCCAACCTTTCCAGTAAAATCCTCCTCAGAGGAAGCTTCAGCTAATAAACCACCTAACTTTGAGTCAAGTTTTTTCAAAATCACATTCTCGAATTTTGAGTTCTCATCTTTCACCATGTCTTTCTCTGTGACACCAACTGCAAGTATGTCTCCCTTCCATTCGACCACATCAACATCTTTTGCCGTAAAAGAGATCTGATAGAAATTATTAAAAACAGAAAATATACACATTAGTATGACACCAATAAGCATAGCTTCATGAACTAAAAAAATTGGTCTTTTATCACCTTTAAACATATAAATATATTCCAAACTAATGTCAATTCAGAATGAAAAAATATAACCAAAATTCAATGACTCTATCCTCCATGTATATTAATACAAGGCCAAACAATCCAGTAAGGATAGATCTCCGCCAAAGCTATTCATACAATTGAGTAATAAACGATCAAATTCATACCTAAATATAGAGGTACTAAATTACTAACTGGTCATTTACACTGTAAAGTCAAAATCTCCCATAAATCCCAGGTCAATACTCCAAGTCACAATCAATTCAAATTCAAAACATAAGCTGAAAAGATATCACAGATAAGAACAAAAACACATCTTTTTAGTGGGTTAAAAGAGTGATTGTATATAACCTTAGGGGTTTCAATGCTAGTAGGCTGAGTAAGGCCAAGACTGGCCCGAGCGAGAGTGTGAGCCATGAGCTTCGCTCTGGGGTACGAGAGTGGGACAGAAATGCGGAAAGTAGAAGAAGATCTTAATCTTGTGAGAAGCAAAGTAGAGGAAGAGGTGGCGGAATAAGAGAGAAAGCTAGCAGCCAGGGAAGCGACAATGGCAGCCATCTTGGGATGTGAGGGACTCTATCTATATATAGTGAGACAGCACATGAATTTGGGTCGAACTCCGAAGTCGAGTGGCTTTGATATCATCTTCACTGGCCAATGCGAACCGTGATTACGCATTTTTTTTTTTGGCCGTTTACTTCTTTCACTTCCTTCAGAGAATTAGGCCAAGTTTCCGCGTCATCATCATCATCAAAGATATTTTTCCTTTTGGGTAAAGGCAAGAATATCTCCTCTTCATCCAATTGACATTGGACATTTTCAGTGAAAAAAATTACTGGCAGAAACAATTTTTTCAAAATAAGAATTCATTTTAATAAAATTGATTTGAATTAATTTACAAATAAATTATAATGTTTAAAAATAATATAAAAGTAATAATTTTAACAATAAAATTTAGATAAAAATTTTTGAGAAGTTAAATTTAATGTACCGTAAGCATAAATTAATTTTACATTCTCAATCATATATTATTATATCAATAAAAATTATTTAAAAAATTAATATTTATAAAAATTATTAACTTTATAACAATTTAATATTATTATATTATTATAATGTTTAAAAATAATATAAAAGTAATCATTTTAACAATAAAATTTAGATAAAAATTTTGGAGAAGTTAAATTTAACATACCGTAAGCATAAATCAGTTTTATATTCTCAATCATATATTATTATATCGATAAAAATTATTAAAAAATTTAATATTTATAAAAATTATTAATTTTTTGAACGATATATCATCCTCTTATTTATTAATAATGTCATTTTTTTATATTAATGATAAAATAAATTTGAACTTATTTCTTAAATACTTGGAGTTCTATATTCAAATTAATATATATGTATTAGTTATTTTATTTATAAAAAGGATTATAATATTTATACACATTGTAATTATAAAATTATAATTAATAATAATAATAATTAATATGCATATTATAATTTAGATGGAGAAGTCACAAACACTTTACCTATATTTGACCAAATTTGTAATCAACGGTGTTGGAGGTCCCAAAACAGAAGTCCGAAAATGTGTTCCATAAAAATCTTACTCCCCGGCTTAAAATGCAAGGGGAGTCCACTACAATTATCTAGAGGTACACGACTCGTTTTTTTTTTCTTTTCTTCTTTGGGTTGGGGCACAAACTCACCTCCTTATTTTGAGTGCATATTATTTTTGAATTATAATCGTTAATAATATAATAATTAATACGTATGTCACACTTTGAATGAAACACGTACAATAAACATAACAATATTTATCTAAATTTCATCCTAACTTCAATCCATTCGAGAAAAAAAAAGGATATTTGAAACATAAATGCACGTATATCAAATTATTCAAGCCTTTGGAATATTTGGAATATATTTTTTTAGTGGCTAATTATTAAATAGGAATACAACCTTCCCTAAATTGTTAGATTTTGAGAATGATATAAATGGTAAATCAATGTTTACTCCACAAAATTTGCTTTTTGATGGTATTGTTGAGTGCTCCTATAAATTCAAATTCTTCACATCAATACTTGTGAATGTATACAAAAGCACATTTCTTTAGTATCCAATACTTAATTTAGAATACAACTTTACCTGAATTGTTAGATTTTGAGTGTAATATCAACAACGAACCAATCAAAAATTCAATTCCATTTCTAGTTAGTTGGCATATATATTATATAAATCCATGTTAAGTATATAAAATTTATTTTAGGGGATTTGAGATAATACTTATTATCATAACCTATTAAAAATATATTGTACTTTGAAACTAGGTGCTAGATTGTAAGAATTTTAATGACTTCAAATATTAATCTTATTTGTTTAAAACAAGTTTAAATTCACTTAATGAAGAAATCCATTATATATTGATCTATTCATTTAATGTGAATAAATGGTGTGGTACTTGAACGTGGGTGAATGTTCATTAATGAAATGTCGACTACTATGTTTCGTGGTATGCTTAAATTGAAGGTTTAAGGTCTTGGACTCTCTTACAAATATCTTTATTGATCCTATAAGTGAGGCATTTAAAATACTATCTCACTAAAGGTAACAAACTAATAACTAGTAGAAAATCCTAATATTTATATTCCCATTTATTTTTCTTGGCTTATAACAAGGTGAAGTTTTGTAACATTTGAAGTACATGACCCTTAGAGAATGTTTATGACTTTTACAATAAGAGTGGTTAAGTTATTCTAACCCAACACTACCCATCTAATCTGAATAAAAAATTATGTAGGTGGGATTGGTTAAGTTTTTTAGTTTAGATAAAATAAGAAGAAAAAAAAGTAATATTAGTTTAGGTTTCAATTGGTAATAATTTATATCAGCTCTAATTGATCGTAATTGTACTAATCGAAGAGAAAAAGATTTGTAGTATGCTAAATCCAACAATAATGCTATTATTAAAAGATGAACTCTTCCTTTCTACCTTAGGCAAGTTCAAGATCGCTATGTTTATTAATGCTTTGCACCATATTCTTGTGGGCATTTTACTTAATCGCTTTATTACCTTCTATTTAAGTTTTTAAAATGTTGTTAATTCTAACTACCTTTATTTTTTCCACCTTTTAGGATGGGATTTGGTGGAAAAGGTAAAAACACAATTCTATTCACATCCATTGTAATAGCAGCATGTCTATACTAGTTACCAAAGCAATAGATTTTGTATGGACTCATATATCCTTTACTTTTAAATGAAAAGGAAAAGTATCGTCCGATTAAGCAATTTTAACAATTAGTATAATTCAACGTTCAAGAATGTTCATAAATTACTTTTCAAAAGCCATAACATCTTTATCGTTGAGGGTGATTTGAGTAATGTTAAACTTTTTGTGAAACTTTTCAATAACATGGCTCTGAAGATAGTGTGTTGTAAGGTGCACTACACAAAATCTGGAATTATACATTTAAATTAACTAAACCCAAGAAAATCAACCTAGAGTCAAATTATTTAGATAGCATCAATCTAATTTATATATTCAATTGAAGTTAGATTACCTTTTATTAGATAGGTGGTGTTGACTAATTACGCTCGACTTGTTTAACAATCTTGTATTAACTGATGACCATCCTATTATAGAAGAAGTTCATGCCTTAAGAAAGGATCGTATTAAATTATTTAATCATATTTTATTATAATATCTAGTAACATACTTTAATAACGTATTTCATTATTATTTTTCTTATTTTATATTATATGAGAATATATTATTTTTTATAGTTCTCAATTCTTAAAAATTTAAATCTAATTTGAAATCTAACTTCAGAAACAATTTACCTAAAATTTATACAAGAGACTATCATGTTTAATTTAAGTGTAATAGATTATTAAAGCAATTCTACATTCTTGTGCTTTACTTTTATCAAAGCAATTATACATTATTGTGCTTAAAATTGACTTAATGGGGAATGGAACAAATACTTAAGTACGTTTCAATTAGGAGGAAGGAACTAGGAAAATTAAAAATAGCAAAACCAATTGAACAACAATGTTACAATAAAGCTAAGCAAACAACAAAGTGACAAAAAGGAATAATCAATAAAACTTTTAACACCACCACTTTTTGACAATCTTAGAACAAATTACTTTAATAAATCTCTAATGGTGGTTAAGGTTTTTTGAAGTAAATTAATTCTAAAAATAAGTATCAAATTATGCCAAAATTGGGAAACAAAGAGAAATGTGCATTTTACATGTGTTTTTTTGTTAAATTTGGTTTAAAAATAATTTAAGTGAGGAAATTGTTAATATTTGAAAGTATAAGTGAATGAATCTCAACATTTAAAACTACATATGGATCAAATTAAAATGGATAAAATCATAAATAAATTTTATAATTCATCCTAAGGCATGTGACCAATGTAGGTGGTCATTATGAACAACCACCTTTTAGCCTTATTTATAAGTGATTAATGCAATGTCTTTCATGCAATGATACATCTCATTCAAAGAAATGCCAATGCAGCTATTCATATATAAATGGATTTCAATCTATCATGCAACCTAATGCTTTTATAAGTGTTTAACCTAACCATCTCAAGACTTACCTCAATGTTAACATCCTCAAATAGGCTCAATTCCAATAGTAGTTGAGTACTTAAAGGGAAAATTCCCTATAGAATAAGCAAAAAAAGAGTGTAAGTTTCTTTAAAACTTAGTATGTGACTAAACAAATAATAAAGAAATAAATAAGACTCAAATCTATCATGACACATAGTTTACATTAAATTTTTTATCAGAACCATGTAGATTTTGTTTGAAAAAATAAATACGCTTTCATATCTTTATCAAGGATAAAAGGAAAAGGTTTTTGAAAGAATAACCTATCTATCAAAAGGATGGATATTAACATGCACTAAATTGAAATCCAATAAAGGTCACATTACTCATTTATACGTTATCCCATTCACAAACAAGGTTTAGTTATAAGGTTAATAATTTTATTTCCATAATTTTATAATTCAATCATAGTATTTTAATATTATTTAATAGGAAACATAAAAAAGAAAGCATGTAAATCCTTTTATGAATTCATTCTAATCTTATCCCTTACAAGCTCATCTTTGTCCCTTTAAATTAACCTTATCTCTTACAAGCAAGCATAGGAATCTAATGCATATAGCTACAATATGATTATTATCACCCCAGTATCATTAAATCTCATACATATTATAATTTATCAAAAATGTAGACAAGTGCATTAACAAGCACTTCAATTACTTTATCATATTAATAATAAACACCCACATATCTATATATAAGCAAATACCTCAACTAACATATTAATCTAAATAAATTATTCAAACTTTCACATAATAATTATGAATACATGTACAAAGGTAGTCTTGAATTAGCTCTAAGTTATGGTTATAAATAATAATAATTATTATTATTATGTTTTAATTAAATCATGCCACTACAATGAATTCCACATTAAAATAGGATTGTAACCTTACCACTACCTTTCTAACTCATATGTTACATAATTAAGTTGCAAATATCCTTTTTTTGAATAATTTTATGGCATTATTTAAAAATTGGGCTCCATGAATCAATTTTAGAATCAATCTGGAGTTTTAAGTAAATTTTTATTAGACTTGAGTTAGTTCAAGTCACAATGTATAATTTTGTAAGGCCTAAGTTAATTTATGAATTAATTTAATGTAAGGGAGGTTACTCTTTTACCCTGATGAATCAATTTACGAATCGATTCAGTTATCATAAGTTCTATCTTTTAAGAGGTGAATTTATTTAGGTTAAGAATCTTTGTGTACTAATATTGATGAATTAATTCACATATAAATTTTCATAAAAGATTGCATTGTTCATGCATAAGAAAATCCTCGTAAGTCTCATCCTTTATACAACATCATGCAATTCCACCACTATAGAACAAAAAAACAACCTCAATGCAATGATTTAACAAGAATTTCATATGAAATAGCATCCTATAACACTAATCCTCATTTAAAGCAAATATGGGAAAAATCAAAACTAAACTAGCATACATCATAAAATTCATATAAGATGGGTTAAAAAGTTCACTCACAACCATTGGAACAAGCAATGGTTGGTAGAAATGGTAAATTTCCAACCTCTAAATATCAACATATAAGAAATTTCAAGTTAAAGTTCCTAAAATTCTCTTTGAAACCAAAACCCTCATACCTAACCAAAATTAAAATTCTTGAATAATTTATTATCTAGAGAAAGGAAATAGAAAAAGAATTGATAATGATTAAAGTGAAGAAGCCATTGCTTTACTTGAATTTGGAGAAGATTGAAAAAGAAGGAAGTGGAAAGCTTGAGATAAAAGGAAAAGGAAGAGGAAGTTTGGACTTTTTAAAGGAAAATAACAGTACGGCTTGAAGATAAGGAAATAAAAAAGCCAAGAACCTCAAAGGCAAAATAGGAAAAAGTTCACTAAATCTCCTTCATATTTACATATCCATTCTTAATGTTTAAAACATTTTTCCACCAAAAAATAAATTTACAACCCTTTTGTAAAAATTTTTACCCATATTATTCTTGAAATTAATTAATTATTTTTATAAAGCATTTTAATTCTAGTGAGTATTGTAATAAATAAAGCATAATTCACTTTCTATAAAAATATAAAAAAAACTTTTAAAGTGAGACCATGCTTCTCTCGTATCCTTTAGTGAGAGTGAAAAAAGACTTAATACATACCACTCCCTTGATTGGGGCATGCCAAAACACACTTTGATCAAAAGCGGGCATGTGATGGGACTTACACATTCTAAAATGTGTTTTGTGTGCACCTAAGTAGATGTATGTTAATTATGGTTCCATAGCTAAAAAAAAATAATACAATTTTTTAACATTGTACAATAAAAAGTACAACATTAGAATAAAATTCAATAATTTTTATATGAATTTATAAATAAAAGTGTAAAAATAAGAAAATTAAAATAGTATTATTAACTTTGAATTCTAAGAGTTCATTTAGCATTAATTTTTTTAGAATTAATTTCATTTAATAGAAATGATTTTAATTCATTTATAAATAAAATTTATTATTTATGAATTATCTATATTAATATATAAAGCTAGTGGGAGAGGTTTGGACTTCATTTTCCATTCTTTCATAAACACCCATCATAATAAAAACCATTTGACAATAAACAAAGGGTTTAGTAGTAACTTATCCACCCAACTTAGTAGAAATTAGCCTTATAAACTCTTGCCTTACATTAAATTTTGAAAATATGTGGTAATTTCTAGCATGTCTTCCCCCACTTCAACTCTTTCTCCCAAATATAGTGCTTATAAAAACTTTTCACTCTTTATCTTTTCTTTTCTTCAACTCATCCCAACTTCTTATGAAACTTCCCACTTTTGATGTAATCTTCATTTGGTACAAGAAATGCTTGTACTAAAACCAAGCTAGAATTTCAAGTAATTATAGAAGCTATTAGAAGCAAACGAATTGTACAAGATAGGACTATCATTCAATGTTTTGAATTCTTCTCGCAAAAGCTATATTATTTCTTTGGTAAAGATGTGAAGGCTATAAATATGAATTAATTATTGTGCATTTGAAAATATTTCATTATTATTTTTTGGATAAGTTTATCATGAAACATAGTTTAAAGAAGTATAAGTTATTTTATCATTCTGTTTTTCTTATATGATTTCTTAAAATCTTTGAATATACAGGCATAGTAACCATTTCATTGATTTGTTAATTTTTATAAGTATGGTTTATGATTATGAAGTGGATAATTTAATTTACCTATATTTTTATCATATGGTATTTGGGTGAATAGGTAATAGTGGTAACTTTGTACTCTTATCGTATGATCTTTATGAATGTATTCATTTTTACTCTTTTTTTATTTTTAAGTCCTCGAAAGTGGTAAGGAAACTTTATTAATTGCCAACATTCTAAGTCAGAAATGAGATCAAGGAAGGAAATCATTGAATTAAAGGAGCAGACACTAAATAATGGAGGAAAACAGAAAAGTTTTGATCAAAATATAGGAAAAAAGAAGCATTAAAGCCTTGAAGTTATGACATAAATTGGGTGATTACATCCATAGTTGCTAATAAATGTGATAATTAAGAAATAAGGTTGTTTACAAATATAAGTTAATTTGTTTTCAAAGATTAAAAAGTGTGGTTGAAAATCATTTAAATATTGAGATAGATCTCTATGACCTAAACAAGATACCAATAAAAACTAATTGAATGAATGTATACTGATTAAAAATCATTAAGTTTATTTATATTTTATGTTTTCTTGTAAAAATATCACAATAACTTATCACACGATAATTTTCATGATGATTTTTACTTACCACACCTAAATGTATATCCACAAAATATGTACATATCAATTACCTAAATTTTATACTAGGTCTATGCAAGTTCTTTACATTGACACTAATGTCATGTCGTGCGAAGAAAGTGACGCTTAATATGCTTGGTAAATTGACAACTCAATTACCGAGTAGTCATTGATAAAAGGCAATCTCGGTAAAAGAATTGCACATGGAAGTATATGATAAGCATTATTATATTAATTTGTTTGCATTCAACTCTCTATTTTCATGATAATATACATATATATCACTTTGTTTAGATTAAAAATTCTAAAATTAATTTACACATGAAACCATGTTTATTTGTTTTGATTTAGGAGGTGGTTAAGATAAATATAAGCATGGGAAATATGGACTATTTTATCTATATTAATACAAACATTAGATTATATCTTACATTATCTAATAGTATAACAAACGAAGAGTGGATAATATCTATTCAAATAAAAATCTTTAGTTTTATTAAATATTTTAATTTTAATTTGAACATCAAACAATGCTTATTTGTTTAAATTAAGGATATGGTTAGGATAAATATAAATATACTTAATTTAATTCCAAAACATGGTTAATAAGTAAACATTTTTAATTAAATTTCATTTTTAAATATTATTTGTGTCTTTGCATCATAATTTTTACTAACTCATGATTTTATATTCTTCATAAAAAATAAATTAACTCATAACTCTTAATTTTATATTTTTTATTCTAGAGAACTATACTACTTTGAAAATATATATATTTCTCATTTTTCTAATCTTTTCATTTATTCACATATAATATTATGTTTGTTATGTAGTTTGATGTTAATCATATTTTTATGAAAAAAATTTATTGGTTATTCCATCAAAAATGTTTACTTATTATTGAAATACTAGATATAAATTTAACAAAAAATAATTTTTTACTGTTAAAAAATTTAATGTAATTAAATGTTTTATTTAAAAATAAGATTAGTGTGAAACTATTGATTGAGTTCAATTAAATTTAATGAGAATAATTTATTAAGTTAATCAAATAGAAGGCCAAAGTTATCATTAATTAAATTCAATGAAAATATTTTTATTTTTGTATTTATAAAATTAGATAAGTAACTTTTTATACTCCATAAAAAATAAGATTTATTAGAAACTGAAAAATCATATTATTTTTAATTAGTTAGATAATGATCAATTAAATAACCTATTTTCTTTTTATCTTTTTAGAAATAGAACTTATTATATTATTGTTGTGAATTGAGTGACTTTTTAATATAGTTTGAATGTAATAATTAACTATGAAGTTGTAAAAAATTAAAGTACTTTTAAATTGAGTGAAAAATGCCTCTAAATGTAGATGCAAAAGCACTTGTAAAGAAGCTAGTGTTAAAAATAATAATTTAAATTTATTTGTAAATAAATTATTTTATATAATACATATTAAAAAGTGCATGTAAAATTAAAATATAAATTTTAATAATATTATGATAAATATAATAATATTATAAAAAGGTATAACTTTTAATGCAACACGAGATTTAAGTCAAATAAAATGAATTTAGATAAAATACTTTATAAATTTAATAAATTTCATAATTATACAAAAGTAATTAAATCAGGAATTATAAATGAGATAAATTTTTTATTTAGAATGACCTGCTATTTAAAATTAGAATTTAAATAAAATTAAAATTATATTTTAATTCTTAAATGTTTAATTTATATCAATTTCATTTTTAAAATAAAATTTATATTAATTTAATCTTTGAAGTTTTAAGTTTCAATAAAATTGTAATCCTTCTAATAAATATTAACCATAAAATAAGAATTAAAATTTTGCTTGAATTTATAATTTTAAAAATTAAATTAATATAAATTAAATATTTCAAAAATTAAAATATAATTTTAAATTTTAAATAAAAATGGAATAAAATCTTAATAGAAGTGCGAACCATTGCCCCGGTTCACAAGGATATGGACGGGAGCGTGTGGTTCTACCGATATATATTATTCAATCGAATTAATTCAACCGAATTAAAAGTGAACAGTTACTACATGACAATCTCGGCGTCTATCCTGCAGGTTGGATTGTCCAAAACCCTTATAAGCTGTCGCCTTTTTAAGCGGAAGAGTTCGGTAGCACTTTGGTAGCCGCCGTTTCGCAAGCTTTCGGCGCCGACTGTAATTTTCGAAAACGAGAAATCCTATAAGGAAGAAGAAAGACGAGGAAGAGTGCTTGTCTTGTGTGCCAAAAATGGTGGGGACAAACGTGAAGGCAGAAACGATGTCGCTGATGGACAAAAGAGCTGCCATGGAGACCGAGATGAATGCCATCATCGAGCGCCTCTCTCCACCTGGGGGCCCCGGACTCACCGGCAATCTCGTTGATTCCGAGGTAATTTTTCTGTTTTTACATTTGGTGGCCGAGATCTGGTGTTAGCTCTGATTTCAATTTCATGCGAATTTTTCAGGGCTTTCCTCGAACGGATATTGACATTCCAGCTGTTCGGGCTGAACGACGTCGTTTGACTGGTACGATGTCTCTCCTTTAGCAAACAGCAGGGGTTTTGGTCAACATAGGTGGATTTTAGTATGTTGAAGGTTTGCTTAAGTTGTTATTCCTAAAGTATCTTGCATATGCTACTAGCAAAGGAAGCTTGGTTGGCTGCTTTTTTTTTTTTTTTTCCTTTCTTTTTTGCAACAACGTCCGGTTATTTTCTTTCCCTTATCCACTTTGTTCTCTCGACAGAGCTGCGAAATGATCACAAGGAGATCACTGAGAAAATAAATCAGAATATACAAATTTTGCATGCAGCAAGACTTGGTAATAGATCATCATCCGTCAATAATTCAGGTACTCGAAAGCTATAAATTTTATACTCGTTTATTATAATTCAAGAGAAAAATTAACTTTTGTTAAACAATGCGTAAGTGACATTTTCGGGTTTGAAGGTAGTCTGATTCTGTTGATAACATAATGACATATGTGGCTTTGATATCTCATATGACCTAGTTGATTCTGTTGTTTGACTCATGAATTGAAAGGTAGTTGCTTTATTAGTGTTTTAGGTAATGCTAAAAGTACTCAAATTTACTGTAATTACTTTCATTTTCATATCTATTGTATTTTACCTATAATTGTTATCCAGTGTAAAATGTGATTGTTAATATGTTCTATAAAACATGATTGTTTATGTGCTATGAATAGATTTTATAATAAAATTGGGGTAAGTCCGCCTTAAAGCATTGAATTGGATCACTGTGATATTTTCTGTGTCATTTGCATTCTTGATTGAGCTGTTGTAGACTAGTAATGTTGTTTATGTAGATCTTAAAGTAATAATTTATGTTCCTATGAGAAAGGGCTTACCTTTGCATTTTATAGTTGTTATGACTAATTTTTATCTTTCTTTCTGTGTTTGAACTCAATAAGACATAAAATTTCTACGAAATAATTGGACATTTTGTATTTGTCATGTTGGTTTTTTGCCTTTCTGCTTAGGTAATGATGTTAGGTCCAATATTCAGAGTTCAGCTGTTGATGCAGTCACATCTGAGTCATTTCAGAATGTTTTCCTTCAACAATCTCCCACTTCCATGGATGTGGACATAGTTGTTCGTATACCCTTTGCTATGGTTGATGAAATAACAGATGCATCACCAGCAGCAGAGGATGGTTTACAACTTGGAGATCAGATTGTGAAATTTGGCAATGTGGAAGCAGGTGATAATTTGCTCCAGAGGTTGGCTTCCGAGTCTCAGTCAAATCTGGGTTGTGCAATACCTGTTGTTATAATGAGGCAGGGTGCATTGATCAATTTAACTGTCACACCCAGAACATGGCAAGGCAGAGGTCTTTTGGGGTATGCATGAAATCCCAGCTATTTTGCTCTTTATATTTTAGTATGCTTTTAGGATCATCTTGGTTTTGGTGTAGAAAGTATAGGTGTTCAGGGTAAATATTAGCAAGTTAAAATGTTATATACGAAGAAATGCTGCACCAGTGTCTGGGTTTAACCGGTTTCATGGTAAATATGAATTGAATCGCACAAGATTGGCATTTAGAAAAACACACACACACACACACACACAACAACAACAATGACGGTGAAGCCAAAATGTTGAGCTTTTATTCAGTTTTTTTGAACCAGTACTTTTTCATCGTGTCTTAAATTATAGCCCATACATAAATAAAAAATGGGGTTCAAACCTGATCACCTGCTGCAGACAATTATATAACTATCGTTTGCTTAAAATCCCGTTGATGGTAGCAAAAAAATGCCTGTATATGAAAAACTATCCTTGACCTCAGACAAACTGACATTTGTATTTAGTTGGTAAAGATATTTGTTAAAAACTTATATCAAATATACTCCTCGACTTCCTGTCATCACAAATTGTGCTTAGAGAAACTACTTTTTTACTGCTGATCAAAATTTGGTTCACTTTGCTATATATCTAATATCCTTGTATTTTTTTTTTGGCTAAGCTTCCTGCCTGTTGAATGCTTGCAGGTGTCATTTCCGGATCTTGTAGTTGCTATAATTCGTCCTTCAGGGTGGTGACCGTTGTTTTGCTTCTGTTGCTAGAATTTCTCCATATGGTGTTCTTGGATTTGTTTTTCCTGTCTTTGGCAAATTCCTTCGCAGTTGGAATTAACATACAAGTGACTCAAGAATATGCTTATACTTTCTGTGATCATCCTTGTTTAATTAATATTGGCATACTCGGAGCTGTCTTGCTTATGGTTATGGTGTGATATGATCATGGTTCCTAACATTTTGGACTCATGCCTTCATAGATCACGTGCTTCTTTAAAAGTTTATTCATACAAAATAAATAACTCGTCCATGTACGCACGCCACATTAAATATTTGTAGTTTTCACAAGGTTTATCAGTCAATTAGATTATATTGGTAGCTTGCTTGAACTCTGAAAAGTTTGCTCAACTTTGATAGTGACTAATGTTTCAGATATTTTTCTAGGTGAATGGTCATGCTCAGTGAAGTGTATTCATTCGCCGCGGTTCTGCAGAGGGTGATTAAAATTGTTTTTACCTTGTTAAACAATTATTTCTGGCATTACCTGGAAAATTAGAACAAATTAAATTGAAGTATTGATTAAAGCATCTCTAGGTTCAACCATTCAATCATTTGAGTTTTCCCCCGCTGCTTTTTGTGACATATAAAACATCATTTACTTAATTTATAGAGTAATAATGTTCGTGGTCATGTTCTTCAGAATCCTACTTCTGCCTTGTTCAAGCATTAGCTCTTGTTAATGTTTTGCATGTTAGTAAGACAATACTGGCCATAAAGATTATCAGGAAAAGGTACTGAAAGAAAAGGAATAATGGTGCATATTTTAGGTTAAATTAGTTCTACCGTTCTCCGTTACACACACACACAAAAAGGGAAAGGAAAAAAGAAGAGGCTAATAGTCTATTGTCGTTTCTTACTAATATGATAGATTAATGTGTATAAATTTATTCCATGCTTTTGAAGTTTTCTAGATCTAAGTAATAATTGCCTTAAATTTCTGAGGTAACTTTTCTAAATTATGCTAGTAACCCAAGTTCTCAAATATTTCATTTGGGGATGGGGTTAACATTCATTGGTCTAAGAAAATTATTTCTATAATCTAAACATAAAAGAATAATTAATGAATTGTTGTAATTATCTTGCCGGTATATTTAAAAAAAAAACCACACACACACACACACAAGTAACATTAGAAAGCCCATATAAGCTGGTCGTTATATATCTAATTAGAATTAAGAAAACTGGATATAGTACTGTAGATGGGTATCTTAAACATTAAGGACTCGAGCTATAGTATTTATATCCACATTTCGGTGTAAGGATAAGCATTCCCATTCCCATTCCCATTCCCAAATGACCACATAATTCTGAACTCTGATGGTCTAACTGATTTCAAAGTGTGCAATCAGAATCAGCAATAGGCGCTAGCATTCTTATCTTGTGTTAAATGCTTAAAATATAGAGAGCAAGACATCCTTGTCCATTCCCCTACTTTAAATAAATTAGAGGAAGAGCAAGCTGAGATCTCACTTAAAACGATGCTGCAAACATACCTTTAAGTACGAGCCCTACCTCATAAATGCAATTTTGGCTCTGGACACGTAGTTTAGTTTGCATGTGACAAAGGTTTCGAAATTTATTAGCCATATTAAAAAGCAAAATATGTTAGGATTTAATTCAAAATTTAACAATTATTAATTTATAATTATTTTTATTTTAAATTATTTTCTAATTTAAATTAAGATTATTATTAATTTGTATTTTTTTATTAAGAGCTTCCTTTCAACTCAATTTAAGTTTATGTATGAGAGTTGGATTGGAATTCTTTACCAAATAAGTATTGCGTTAAAAATATTTGTGCTAGTTAAAGGTTTGAAGTACGAAGGAAAGTAGGTGAGAGGATTGTTTGAGAGAATTAGGTATAATTAGGATTTAGATTTGTGAAAGAATCAAAATTTGTAATATTTTTAGTTCAATTATAAAATTTTTATTGATTCTCCTATGATTTTCCCCTTTGAGTATAAGGGATTTTTCATGCAAAATTGTGTGTTTATTTTATTGTTATTTTTATTCATCTCTTTCATTCTCTACATATTCTAAAATTGGGACAAGTGATATCAAAAGCATGGTTCAATCCTATGTAGAATTATGATCTAAGATGGCAAAACTTCAAGGTGGAGTGAGCAATAGGTTTGAGGTGGAAATATCTAATGGGAAGAATAATTTTAACTTGTAGCAGAGCATGGTGAAGATGTTTTAGTGCAATATAAGTTGATTAAAGTGCTTAATGGGAAGAAAAAAAAAGCTTGCAAATATGACAAGTAAAGCTTATGAAGAGATAGAGATGTAGACAGTCAACACCATCAATTTGGCTATGCTAAAAACATGAGGTAAAATATAATGTTTTAAATAAAATTTGCACTATTGAACTGTTAATGAAACTAGAAAAACTCCATATATTAAAATCTATTATAAATTGATTGCATTTAAAGAAAAAATTATATCAGTTAAAAATGGATCAAGGCATTGATATGATAGATTATTTGAATTATTTTAACAATTTGTTCTCTTGGTTGATAAGTGTTAGAGTTACAATAAGGGATGAAGATAAAGTTTTGTTGTAGATAGTATCTTTTTCAAATTTTTATCATAGCTTAGTAGTTACATTATTAGTTGGAAAAGATAGATTTACGATAGAAGATACAATTTATGCTACATTGAAGAATGAAAAGTTGAATGATGATCTAAAAGAATTTAAGAAAATCAAAGAGAAAAAGAAAGTTGAATCTAATACTATTAGTATTGCAGCTGAACAGTATAATAAAGATTATGTGATTTTAATGAGTGATGAGTGTCAAAATATCTTGATAATTATTGGCTATTTGATTTTGCTTGCTCCAATCATTTTTATGTTAATAAGAAAATGTTTGTTATGTATCATGATTGTAAACCTAGAATTATGAAGATGACTAATGGTGACACTATGAATGTGAAAAACTATAAAGGATGTGAGATATGTACCAACATTGAAAAAGGATGTAGAGTGTGTTTGAATATATTTTTATTTTTGCATTTTCATAAATTATTCTTAGAAATTATTTTTATAAAAAAAACTTTTTTTGAATCAAAGGAAAATAAAGAATAAAAGATAGTAAGTGTTGTAAATAAAAAAATATTTTATTTAATTACAAAACTAACATCCAAAACAAAAAAATAAGTTCAAAAAATATCTAAAAGTTATTTTTTTAATTTTTAAGTTACATATTTAAAGTTATAATTTTTAAAAATAAATTCTAAAAATAGTTTTTCAAACAAATTCATCTATTTTTTAAAAATAAAAAAATATTTTTAAAAATAATAAACAAATAGACCCTGAATTTCTTTAAGTAAATTTGATGCTATAAGATAAGGATATTTTACTAGAGATGGAATCTTGAAAATTACTAAAGGTGTGTTGATCATTATGAAAGATAAGAAGGCTTAAAAGAATTTGTGTGTTGATCATTATGAAAGACAAGAAAGGCTAATAAGAATTTGTATAAGTTGATAAAAATACTATTGTAAGAAATATAAATGGTGAATCATATAATGAAGTGAAGAAGATGAAGCAAGTGGGAGCTTTTATGAAGAAATTGATTTTTGCTAAGATTTTGATAAAACTAGTTTTTGCTAGTATTTTTAAGTGAAAAGATATAATTTGTGTTGCGGTGGAGATTATTAAAATTTGATTCAAATTCTAATAATTATTAATTCATAATTATTTCTTATTTTAAATTATTCTTTAATTCAAATTAGGATTATCATTAATTTGTGATTGTTTTCCTATTAAGAGTTTTCTTCCTACTCAAGTTTGGTTTATGTTTTAGAAATTGAGATTCCTTAACAAATAAATATTATTTAGTTATGAATATTTGCATTAGTTAAAAATTTGAAGTATGAGAGAAATTAAGTCAAAAGATTGTTTGGGAGAGAATTAGGTGTAATTAAAATTTGGATTTGTGAGCAAATTAGAATTCATAATTTTTTGCAATTTATAGTGAAATTTTTATTGATTCTCTCATGAATTTTCCCTTTGATGAATTTTCCCTTTAATTTTAAGAGTTTTTTATGCAAAATTGTGTGTTTATTACATTAATATTTTTATTCATCTCTTTCATTATCTATATATTTTAGAATTAAGATATTTTTTGTAACAACATTATATGACAAATCATAATTAAACTAATATTTTGGAAAGTTGGGCAAGCATTTTTTGTTCAACCATGCTATACATATAAAAAATAGAATTCAAAATTAAATTTTCAATCCAAATTAAAGGTTATCATTAAATATAGAATGGTGAGAAAAATTTATAAAATTTAATTTAATAAATATAAAATATTCAAAACTCAAATTTATACTCCATTTTTAATATTTATGACATTTTTTATTTTTTATTTTTTTGAATGGGGGAGGATGAGGGATGCCCACCTTCTATGAATCAACCATTATTAAATTTAAAATTTTGTAGGCAAGCTGACATAAATGGGCAGGAGTTCTATACTCTGTGTGCAATTAAGGAAGATAAACTCCAAACACATGGCAAATTTTTTGCCATTGTTTTTTTTTTTTTTTGTTAGTGTTATGTACACATTGTAAAGTATTACTTTTCTAAGTTAAATTTTGTCTCTCGTAGTTAATGCTTAAGAAATTATGAATCCTATTATCAGAAGATTTGAGTTTTTTTTTTGTACATCAGATTTTTTTAATTCAAATAAAACAAGTTTAAGACATTTTTTATTCCATTCAATTTTAAAACAAAATTGCATCTAAAAGTTAGCTAAAGGATTTCATTAAAAATTATTTATTTTTCCCATGTAATGAAATTAACCTAAACTTTTTAGTTTAATCTGACAATATAAAATAGAAAAGGTAAAGCTTTAAAAATAATATTAAAAATTTTTAACATTAAAATTAAGTATAAATTAAAGTGTTATAAAGCCATTAAGTATTAAATTAATAATATTTGAATAAATTCTTATTTTAAGCATAAAATTAAATTAATAGTTTGAAAATTCATAATAAATTATTAAAATTTTGTATAAATTCAAAATTTTTATTGATTATTAGTTACTTGATTCTTGAATAATATGATATATATTATATAACTTATTATTATCTAAAAGAATGAAATTAATGCCAAGTTCATTTGTCCCACAAAATCTTATTCAAGTATGATTTGTTATTAAGTATATTAAATTAGGTAGTTGCCACTAAATTAATTCAATAAAATTTTACTTAATTTAATATTTAGTTTGAATAAAACAAACAAATAAAATCCAATTTTAATCTAATGAATGAATTTATTTAGTTAAAAATGAAATAATGACTTCAAGCACACTCTTAGTTTAATTAATATAAGATACTAAATACGAGAATTTTAACGTACATTAACTTTTAATTGATAGTTTGACTTTATAGCATTAAAAGTAGATAATTTTAAAATGAAGTGTTAAAATAGAGTAGAAAAATACTTATGAAATTGGTAAAATGTTAATGATATAACATTTATATCTGTAATTAAATTTTTTAATATAATTCTCTTAGTATTTTTAAGGGTGTAGTGATTGTAGTGATATCTTAAAGGGTTTTATTCTTTTCACATTATGTTATCATGAATTCAATCTTATATGTATTGAGTAAATTACTACTCATACAATTATCAAATTTTTTTAATATAATTCTAAATTCAAACTCATCTAAAAATAAGTAATTTAAGTAGGGTATTGAATAGGTTATTTTATTTATTTAAGTTATAATTTGTTATTTAACGTATGAAGTGACAACAATGAGGTAAGGATTAGTTTGATATAGCATAATTATGCATTTATAAAATGTATAAATATTAACAATATTAATTTAGTGATAATTTTAATAATTTAACATATAAATTTATAATATTGGCCACATTATTATATTTAATAATAAGGTAATGTGTTAAATTACTAAAATTATAATTTAAATAAATAAGATAACCTGCTAGACACCCTACTTAAATTACTTATTTTTAGACAGGGTTAAGTTTAGAATTATACTAAAAATATTTTTAGTAATTATAAAAAAAAATTTGATAATTGTACAAGTGGTAATCCACTCAATATACACATACAAAGTTGAAAGTTTGAACTCATAATGTAAGGAGAATAAAACCCTTAAAGTAATATCGGGTATTACCACTTTATTAAGAATGCCAAAAGAATTGTATTAAAAATTTTAATTACAAATATAAATATTATATCATTAACTTTGCTATTTTATTTTTACACTTTTTCAAAAATTATCTACTTTTGATGCTATAAAGTCAAACTATCCATTAAAATTTAATGTACGTTAAAATTATCGTTTATGATATCTTATATTAATCAAATTAAGAATATGTTTGAAGTTAACATTTCATTGCTGAACTAAATAAATTCATTCATAAAATTAAAATTAGATCCTATTTGTTTATTTTATTTGAACTAAATATTAGGTTAAGCAAAATTTTATTAAATTAATTTAGTGGCAACTACTTAACTTAATAAATACTTGAATAAGATTTTGTAAGACAGATAAACTTGACATTATTTTTATTTTTTAGATAATAATTAGTTATATAATATATATATCATATCATTCAAGGATCAAGTAACTATAAATCAATAAAAATTTTGAATTTATACAAAATTTTAATAATTTACTATGAATTTTCAAATTATTAATTAAATTTTATGCTTAAAATAAGACTCTATTAAAATATTATTAATTTAATACTTAATGGCTTTATAACACTTTAAATTGTACTTAATTTTAATGTTAAATATTTTAATATTACTGGATCCATCTTCTTGATGGTCATTTGTAGGAATATATAAAATATGAAATTTGGATTCATACATACCAAATTTTGAAAGTACGTAGCAGAAATATTCAGGATCTTGTATTTGTTTTTATTGGTCGAATTGTCAATCACTTCGGAAAAATAACTTATTCACAGGCTAAATCTTCCTTTTGTGTGCAAAGAGAAAAAAAGGAGAGAGAATTTTTAAGAAGTTATGAGGAAATAATTTCTGACGAACCCATTTACTTCCTTCATCTGCCTATTTATAGGCGTTTATTAGGTCGAGATATGGACTCATTTTGGGCGACCCGAACCCATGATCCAACATCTCCCACTTGCACATAATGGGATCCATTACTCTCTCAGCATTTCACAAGAAAACATTATCTCTTATTCTCTGCAACAAATCATACAAGAAAATAAGCCGTGTGACTAGCACACTTCGAGAGCTCTTTGCTATACATCTATTAAGAATATATAGCTTTTCGATAAACAATAAATCTTGAATAGAGTTTAAGTATGCAATACCCTAGATCATTTTATCACATTTGAATTTCTCAAATGATCTCATTCATATGCATCATATATCTTAAATATTATATTCATAATTATAGACACTCTATAACTGGTATACCGGTAAATACAAACATAATTTGATACGTTTAATGATCTTCCTCTTTTCTCAAATCTCTTGATTTGAATTTAATTTACTTTTCCAGTAATGTCCCGCTAGACTGAATCTCTCATAGTCCTTTGGTAACATTCTAAAATAGCAATCATTAAATTTAAATCTCAAGAAATAGAATAAAGTCATAAGGGTACAAGTATAAGGACTTTATTCCCTCAAAGGTCTCACACATCAAAGCTGAGATCTAGACTTTGATCACCTTTATTGGTCATAATTTGCACACGTGGTATGAAACACGTGTTATGATTTTCTCTCTTTTTTTTATGGAGCATATCTCTTTCCATAATATATTAATACCATACAGATAATGGTTCAGACATACTTAATGTCTAACCTGAGTTCACCAATCTATTTTTTTTTATTTCTATCAGAACTCATATCTGGCAATTTAGATAGATGAAGTGAATTTGTTAATTCACTAACGGTTTTATATATATAACCTCATCTTATTCATTAACAAGGTGACATTCATGTTTTAAGCTTGGCTCTCAATTATCACTTAGATAAGAAGCTTTAAAATTATCTCATCTTTTATCAATTACAAAAATTAATTAGAGGTGATTACCCGTGTGAGAGGGTAATCTTCTATCTGTCAGACATACTTTTCAATAACTAAAGAATATTCTAAGAAACATTCTTATATCAATATATGTAGGCTTATAATAAACACAATTATTATTCAGACATGAATATTCTATGAAAATTGTTAAAAGAAATTACAATTATTGTATCAATATCTACGCAATCCTTGGGATTTCACATGTTTTATAAATACATCCCGAGGAATAGGCTTAGTCGGAGTTGCTACCATCTCATGCGTAGAAATGTATTTCACATTCACTTCTTTATGTGCAATCATATCTCTTACAAAGTTGTACTTTGTGTCTATGTGCTTGGTCTTGCAATGATATTTGGGGTCCTTTGTGTATGCTATTGCTGCTTGGTTATCACAGTTTACTAAAACTGGATCAGCAATGTTAGCATTTACACCCAAATGATCTAAGAATCTTTTGTGCCACACCGCTTCTTGTACTGCTACTGAAAATGCTACAAATTCAGCTTCCATTGTGGATAAGGCTATGCATGATTGTTTCTTACTACTCCAGGATATGGCACCATTATTTAGTAAGAAGATGTACATAGAGGTAAACTTTCTTTCATCTAAGTCTCCTCCCCAATCAGCATCACTATAGCCTTTCAATTGCAAATTATTTCCTTCGTAACACAATGAGCAGTCGGCAATACCTTTTAGATACCTTAGTATCCTTTTAACTGCTTTCCAATGTGCCGAGCCTAGGTTAGATTGATATCGGCTTACCATACCAACAACAAAACAAATATCTGGTCTTGTACACATCATTGCGTACATCAAACATCCAACTGCACTTGCATAAGGAACTTTTCTCATATATGTTTCTTCTTCTGGAGTCTTAGGATACATCCTTTGGCTTAGACTTTCACCTTTAGCAATAGGAGTGTCTATGGGTTTACAATGCTGCATTTGGAATCGTTCAAGAATTTTATTGATATAATGCTTTTGTGACAAAGATAATAATTTCTTTGAACGATTTCTTGAAATCTTAACTCCAAGAATATATGCAGCTTCACCCATATCTTTCATTTCAAAATTAAATGGCAACCATCCTTTAATTTCATTGATATACTCCTTGTTATTTCTAGTTATAAGTATATCATCAACATATAATGATAAAATTATAAACTTATCCTTGGACCTTTTTATATATACACAATGGTTTTCGTCAATCAGGACAAAATCATTTGACATAATCACGTTGTGAAAGTGAAAATACCATTGTCTTGAAGACTGCTTCAAGCCATATATAGATTTCAAAAGTCTACAAACTTTATTTTCTTGGCCTTCTTTGATAAAACCTACAGGCTATTGCATATAGATTTCTTCTTCCAAATCTCCATTGAGAAATGCAGTCTTTACATCCATTTGATGTAATTCAAGGTCCATACTAGCAACTATAGCTAGTAACAAACGGATTGAGGTGAATCTAACAACAAGTGAAAAAGTTTCTTCATAATCCATTCCTTCCTGTTGTGTATAGCCTTTTGCTACTAGTCTAGCCTTATATTTTTCAACAGTGCCATTAGCTTTACGCTTGATTTTAAAAACCCATTTGTTCCTAATGGCCTTACATGTTTTTGGAAGATCAACAAGTTCGCAAACTTGATTTGATCTCATAGACTCCATCTCTTCTTCCATTGCTTTTGTCCAATCTTCCTTATTAGGGCCAGAGAGAGCCTCTGTGATATTTCTTAGCTCATCTTCATCTTGTGTAATGGTTACAAAGGCTTCACCACCTTCAATGTCAAAACAACGACGAGGAATACCTTTTCTGCCACTACGTCGCAATTGAGGTTCTGGTCGCAATTGAGGTTCTGAAGAAACATATTTCTCAAGGATTCTCAAATTACTCCCACTCGAACTAGGATCATTAATTGTTTGAGTATTCCCATTTGAATTACTCCTATTTTGATCAAGATCACTATCATTCGCACTCGGGATTGGAAACATGTTTCCTAAAATTCACCCACTCGAAGGAAGTGAGTCTTGAGCACTTGTATCCATAGTCTCGTATAAGGAGAAGTCCTTATTTATATCGCCCTGTTTAGGAAAAACAATCTCTAAGAATGTGACATCTCGTGATTCAAATTCTATGAAACTCCTACTGTCATGTTCACCAATGAACACATAGCCTTTTGAATGTTTGGAGTATCTAATAAAGATACATTTCTTTCCTCAAGGACCTAATTTGCCATATGGGTTCGAGGTATCCATAACATAGGCTGCACATCCCCAAGGTCGTAAAATACTTAGGTCAGGTTTTCGTTTTGACCATAATTCATATGGTGTAGTGGGAACTGATTTGCTAGGCACACGGTTAAGGATAAATGTGGCAATTAAAAGTGCATCACCCCAATAGGTGATAGGTAAATTTGCTTGTGCCATCATAGATCTAACCATTTCTAGGAGCATTTGATTTCGTCTCTTTGCAACACCATTTTGTTGAGGAGTACGTGGATTCGTCAACTGATGTTGAATCCCTTTTTAATCACATAATTGTCTAAATTGATCAGACAAATATTCACGACCACGATCAGTTCGTAATGCTTTTATTTTTCTATCTAATTGATTTTCAACTAAGCTCAGATAGCTTTGGAAGCAACTCAATGCTTCAAATTTGTGTGTTATCAAATAGACAGTACCAAATCATGTAAAATCATCTATAAATGTGATGAAATAGAAAGCTCCATGCCTAGCTCTTACATTCATTGGACCACATATGTCAGAATGGATTAATTGCAAAGGAAAGTCAGCTCTGGTTCCTTTTCCAAATGATTTTCTGGTACTTTTGCCAGCTAAGCAATGCTCGCAAGTAGATAGATCTACTTTATTATAATTAGGCAATAATCCTTCTTTAGCTAGTCTATCCATACGATGTTGTCTAATATGGCCAAGTCGAGCATGCCAAACATTCGCATCAATATCAGAATTATGCGACAATGTAAGCATAGAATAACTAAATTACATTCATAATAATCAGTATCCATGACAATAAAATCATTTCTAATAAAACCAGATCCATAATGAGTTGTCTCTAAAGATAATTCAATATTGTCATCAGCAAGATACAAATTAAAACCAAGTTTTAACAAAACTAACACAGAGATTAAATTTCGGCAAATTTGAGGTACATATAAAACGTCATGCAAGAGTAGAGTTCGGCCGCCTCGCAAGACTAACTTGCATGTGCCAATTCCTTGAACTGTAACTCGTGCATTGTTTCCCACATAAATCCATTTTATTCCATGTGGTATTCGCCGAAATTCCACGAAGGTGTCTCGATCCTTCGCTACATGGTCTGTTGCCCCTAAGTCTACAATCCATAAAGGATGAGAATCTGTTAGAAAAACAGAACTAGCTACACAAAGTTCACTAACTTGAGTATAGCTTAATACCTTTTTAGGTTCAGGGCAGTCATGGGCAAAATGCCCTTTCTTATTGCAATTAAAGCATTTGACTTTAGCCATGTTCTTCTTGAAAGGACGTTTTCCTTTCCCATGTTGGTTATTTGTTGATTTCTTGCTGAAATGAGTCGCCTTTTTTCATTTTTTCTGGGACCCATCTTTATATTTACCCTTTCGCCCAAGAACTTTGCCTGAGCTTGATGAAGCCATATACACATTTGTATTAAGCTTAGTAGCTTCAAGCCTTTCTTCTTCTAACTCAAGGTGGCGCACAACATCATCCATTGTTTGGATGTTTTCATTGTGGGTTAAGTGCATCTTCATATGCTCCCAGGAATGAGGTAAGGAACGAATTATAGCTTGGACTTGTTGCTCATCGGTCAACTCATGACCTGCATCCTTTAATTCACAAATCATATTTGACATTTCTCGTAAATGTTTTTTCATTGAATGTTCAGGTTTCTTTTTGTAAGTATCAAATTCGATTGTGAGGGATTTTAGTTTGGTCACAGATATTCCACCAAACTTGTTTTTCAGAGAAGACCACATGTCCTTAGTCAAGTTATAATTTCTAAATTCTCACATGATGTCATTATCCATGCTACTCAGCAACGTAATGCGAGTGAGAGAATTTTTCCTTTTCCAGGCTTCATAAGCCTCTCGATCCCACCTATGCTGGGCCGTATTTCCTGCCTCAGGCTCATCTATAACAATATTGAGTGTTTCTAGAGCCTCTTGCTCTTCTAGCACATATTGAATTTTCATACTCCAAATTTCGTAATTGTCACCATTCAATTTCTCACCCTTATTAAGTTTAGCGACAATGTTTTTGGAAGCAGTAGCCATTGTGTTTGTAGAAAATACTAAGTTCTATATGTGGACAAAATTGCACGTAATTAATGTCTAGCCACACATATATATCTACTTCGACTCTAATTAATTATGTTAGAACTAGTTCACATGTAGGGTTTAGAGTCAAAAGGTCGCTACGTTTCCAATCATCATCTAAATTCCTAATGTGAGGCTAATGCTAAAATAATTAATTAAGCAAAGTACATTAAATAAAAGAACTGATAGATATGCAATTTCAATAATAATAATAATGATGAAAATTACATAAATTGAAACATATTTCAACAATACAATACATAAAAGAAATTACATAAAATATCAGATATCAAACATTTACCTAAATCTTACTATGTTTTCAAATGTTTGATTCTTTGTGGAAAAGAGCTAATAAACCTATCATATAGCTCTTGGGGAAACTTAACTTCAGTATTAGATTTCCTATCTATTTGACAGGCTTTGTAAAAGTTCAAGTTATATCTATGATTTTTGCACTCTAAATAGTTCAATACAAATTTATGGACAATATTGTTATATTGTTTGTATCCCTTTGTTCTTTCTAGAAGGAAATCTAATATTTTTTGTTAGAAATCAGTGGGTAAGGCTTTTCGTAAAGCCTTTAATTTCTTCGAATTTCGATTCATCTTTAAAGCACCAGCCCATATCAAGTTTTGAATTTTTTCATGAAACTTGATAATATAATTTACAAGATGTACAAAATTATCTTTATAAACTTCTGGATCAGCTTGGAGATTATTGAGTTCGTCAATCAACCTATTGACTTCTTCTCTTTATGCTGGAGTCCGTATGACTCTTGGTGTACGTATAAGTCTCACCATTTTTCTGTAACATATACAGAAATAAAGAACTTAATTAGATCTCCAAAAGTAATAATATGCATAAAAAAATTATATATATTTTTTTTAAAAAAAAAATCTCCATCATAAATTTTTTTTTAATTTTTTTTTTGTACATCATGTAAATAGTATGAAAAAAATCACAATAATATAAAAATATTGTGTACAAAAAAAATTATGCCATGTTTAAGTATTATTTATCAATATCATTGGGCAGCCTTTACAACAACCAGAATTCGGTCTAAGCGGTTTGGCACAGGGTTGCTTATCTAAGTGGGCGGTAGTTCGAATCTTGTTTGTGACATTTTCATTTTCATTATCGCAGGATAGTATATCATAAATTTGTTGGGCATGTAACTATAAGAAATTAAGCATGGCCAAGTGGTTTTAAACGCTGGTTTCCCTATTCAAATGGTATGGGTTCAATTCCCATGTTGGATGGTTTTTTATTTTTACAGTTTTTTTTTAAATAACTTTCCTTTCAAAAAAAATTTAAATTGCCATACAATTTTTTTTTTGTTTTAGTTAACTGCCTCTTCAAAATATATATATATATATATATATATATATATATATATATATATATATATATATATATATATATATATATATATTTTAAACAAACTGAATTTCTCTCTGCCAATTCAAAAGGCATGATATTTCTCTAAAAAAAAATCCAAGGAGAAACAGTATCCAAATATATATATATTGAACTTTCCAACTTTCAAACTTTCCTTTAAATTGGTTAGTTTTGGTTTACAAGAAATAATATATATATTAAACAGGCAGTTTAAAACTTTCCAAATATCAGAAACAGACAGTTCTGATTCTATCAATATAGTGTATATATATATAAGCCTAAGCCTACAAACAAATGCAAAGGAAAGTTTCTTTTTTATGAAAGTTGGAAAGTTCAGAATATATATATATATATATATATATATATATATATATATATATATATATATATATATATATATATATATATTATCATGATTGCATGCGCCGAAAACATACAAGTGGGGTTCTTTCTCGTCGTGCAAATACCGAATATCATAAAATAAAAAAATGACCCCAAAACAGAGACACAGAGTCACAAACATAGAAAGTAAAAAAAGATTTCAAAAAAACGGAGACAACGCCATTTTATCAACCTATTACTGTCTTGGACATATAATCATATAATATTCCAGAAATAAACAATCTTTCAGAAATTATGGCACACTTGCAATCAAAGATTCTATTTAGTCTCAAAAAAATATCATAATAGCAAATCCACACCATATTACTTCAGACAAGTACCATATCAAAATGGGCAACGGCAGTAAGAATAGAATTTAAAAAAAAATATCATTTCATTAAACATTAAGGACATGCATATATATACATATATATATATATATATATATATATATATATATATATATATGAACAGATTTAACAGAAATTAGAAAAATAAACAACCTGGCTCTGATACCAATGTAGGAATATATAAAATATGAAATTCGAATTCATACATACCAAATTTTGAAAGTACGCAACGAAAATATTCAGGATCTTGTATTTATTTTTACTGGTCGAATTGTCGATCACTTCGGATAAACAACTTGTTCATGGGCTAAATCTTCCTTTTGTGTGCAGAGAGAAAAAAAGGAGAGAGAATTTTTAAGAAGTTATGAGGAAATGATTTCTGACGAACCCATTTACTTCCTTCATCTGCTTATTTATAGGCGTTTATTGGGCCGGGTTATGGACCTATTTTGGGCGACCGAACCCATGATCCAACATCATTATTATTTTTAAAGCTTTACTTTTTTATTTTATATTGTCAAATTAAACTAAAAATTCAAGTTAATTTCATTACATGGTACAAAAAAATAATTTTTAGTAAAATCCTTTAGGTAACTTTTAGATCTAATTTCGTTTTAAAATTGAATGGAATAAAAAATGGCTTAAACTTGTTTCATTTGAATTAAAAAAAATATCTGATTCATCAAAAAAAATTTTCAAATCTAATGATAAGAATCGAAACCTCTCAAATATTGAGTGCCAAGGACAAAATTTGACCGAAAGAAGTAATACTTTACAATGTGTATATAACATTAACAAAAAAATAATGACTCGAAATTTGCCATCTGTCTGGAATTTATCTTCCTAATTGCGTTAGGGTATGAAAGTCCTGCCCGACATAATTGTACCTAATATTGGGTGGATGATAAGTTTTGTATTAACATTTAAATCATCATTTTATCAATCTATGGCTATATGACCAAAAGATAATTCAATAACTGCAACAACATTATAAGATTTCATCTCGGAGTCTGAATTTATTTCAAATTATATGCTCCACAATTCAGTAAAGAAAATTCACTTAATGAGAATTCCTAAAGATTTATTTCATCGTTGTTGTTCCGGCTGCTTTTAAAAAAAAAAGTCACTGTATATTTACTTATTTATTTTGAGGGTGCTTGCTATGGTGCCCCTAGGAGTTTGGTACCCGGGATGGTGTGGCAAAATATAAGCCACTGGATGAGATTACAAAAATCTTAGCATTGACTTAGTAATCTCATCCAGTGATTTGTATTTTGCCACACCACCCCGGGTACCAAACCCCTAGGGGCACTTTAGAACTCACCTATTTTGATACTTTTTGGTCCAAGTAATGTTATTAAAAGGAAAATTTCTGCTTTAATGCTAAGTTGAAATCATTTCCAAATTTAATGTTTAGTAAAAAAAAATAAAGGGGAAGGGTTGCTAGAGACAACGGTTTACCCATGCAGACGCAAAAGCTGCGGTAGCCAACAGTCTATATTTAGACCGGTGAACGGGTTTTTATTTTTTTTAAGATAAAAACATTAAATATATAAAAAAGTTATAAAAATATTAAATATAATTTATTATATTTATTTTTTATTTATTATCTATTAAAATTAAAAATTAAAAAATTTTAAAATGTGATATAAGATTTAAAATATGTGATGCATAGTAAATAATTTAGTAAAATTAGATCTTTAACTATTTAAAAAATTTATAATAAAATATTTTATGTTATATTGATGCTATTTAGTGATATTAGTATTTAATTTATAAATATATAAATATAATTTGAAGAGTTTTTTATGATATTAAAATAATTTGATATTTATGAATTCTAGTGATAGATAAAAAGTAATTTAAATTTAAATTTTTATTAAAAATTAATTTAATATTAAAATATAAATAGAGAAAAAAATAATAAATTGACATGTAGTAAATTATGAAAATGATATTTATCATGAAAAATAAGAAATATTATGAGTGATATATAATATATAGATATATATATATTGTGTAAAGTAGTGAAATTGATGAGGATTTTCTTCCTTGTAAAATTTATTTTTATCACTTTTATTTTCATAGAATATTTTGTATTAATTTTTTTATGAAATATTAATTTATTCAATTTCATCTAAATGAAATTGAATAAATTAATTTTATATGGATACCAGCAAAATGATAAAATTAAATGAATTAATATTTTATAAAAATAAAATTAATATAAAATATTTTGTAAGAACCAAAGAAAAAGTGAATTTCACAATAAAAAAGTAGGTTTACTATAAAATTAATAGGTGAGAAATTTGAACTACATGTAACTTTAAAAAGTGGGACGATATTATTTAAAATTTAAATTTGATTCATTGTTTATGAAAAAAAAAATTTATACTCTTATTGAATGAGAAGAAGATATATTATTAGCAATTAAGAATTTTTAATAATAATAAAAGAGTTTTAATAATTTTTTATTAATATAACAATGCATGAGTATATGATAGTATAAAATTAATTTACACTAATAAAAAATTAAATTTAAATACCATTATCTATGTTATCATTTGTTAATTTTTAGTATGTATATGATAGTATAAAATTAATTTACACTAATAATAAATTAAATTTAAATACCATTATCTATATTATCATTTGTTAATTTTTAGCATGTTTGAGTAAATTATTTTTTAGATACAGTTAATAATTGATAAGCGTAATTGCACTTCAATAAAAATTAAAAAAAAAAACAGACTGTGTGAGAGTAGTAAATTGACAAACATTGGCCGTAAATTATCTCTATTTCGTTTTCCTTTTAGTAAATTATCTACTTTTTTACATTATTGGCATTTTTTCTTTTCGGTAAATTTTCTATTTCTTGCGCTATTTTCATATAAAGCTATTTCTTACGCTATTTTCATATAAAGCTAACACAGTGTAATTACACTCATTTGTTATTAGCTATACCTGAAAAGTAATTTAATCAAAAAATATTAAAAATTAACATGAAAAATGTTAATCTGAATAATATTGTCTCATTTTTTTTATTACCGTACAAAACTCATTTTTTTTTTTAAGTTGTTTGTAGTTCAAATCTATCATTTATTAATTTTACTATTTTAGACAATATATATGGATAAATAGATAGATAAATGAAGGAGAATGCTGATCTCCACATTTACACGTGGAAGTCAACAATTTCCATTTTTTGTTTGAATAAAAAAATTATATTATTGATTTAATAATAATAAAATAATAAATAGTATTATAATGAATTTGTTATCTCCATTAACTTTTTAATCCAATAATACATTTATTATGGAGATAAAAAATAGATTAAATTAAATTAAATAATTTAAATTAATATATTTTATTAAAATTATTTAAATATTTTTATTATTTTATTATTATTAAATTAAAAAATAATTTTTTCATTCAAGTGAAAAATTGAAAGTTGCGAGCCTCCAAATATAAATATAGAGGATACCAACTCTTATAAATAAAATATAACTAAACTCGCCAGTTTCCAACTACTCAAATTATCTAATTATATTATTTTATTTTTAGTCTATTGCATGCACTTGATATTTATAACAGAAAAGAGTATACCATGTACTTTGCGATAGATTTATGAATACTCATATTTTTATGAGCAAACCACAAAATTAATCTCTGAAAAATAATAGTTATATCATATTTTTCTTAAAAACTTATTTTATATTAAATAAGTACATACATATCTATTTTTTACGTTAAATAAGTCCTTGAAAAATAAATGTCACATCCATTTTTTTGAAAATGTAATTAGTTGATGTAACATTAATTTTTTTTAAAAAAATTGATGTAACATCTATTTTTCATATACTAATTTAATGATTTATCCTTTTTTATTATAATTTAATTTATTTATCTAATATCAATATGGGTTTAAACCCTTCACCAAATGGGCCTCATGTTGCTGAAGGTTTTATGGCAACTTTGCACGGTAACGTTATTGGTGGCAATGTCTACCCATTGGATAAACGCCCTTTACCTTCTCTAAAAGATAGAGCTTTACATAAATTGAGAAATACTTTCAATTCAACATTAAATTGGAATTTAGTCTTTTTTATAACATTGTTTGCATCCAAATAGTCCGGAGGTGGGTAATGGTAGTGACATCGGAGGGGGATGGGTGTGTGGCCAAACTACTTATAAAAAAAAAGCCTAAAATAGTTGCAACATGGGATAATTTACTTAGACTCTAGGAGTTTGTTTTTCTATTTCTTATAACCTAGTCTTTAGGAAATTGTTGATTCTATTTTTTAAGATTTCAATATTGTTAGTCATGCCTAAAAATAAAGGATATGTATCTGATTTTCTATTGAATTCTAGCTCTATATATGAAGCCATTCAATGAAGATTAAATTGTATCCTCTTCATAACATCTAATCTCTATTTTTTCTAAAAAAAATTTGCTCTAAAATCAATAAATTAGTATCAGAGGTTTTATCTTGAGGGCCTGTAAGTTGAGTGAACCTATAATAGAGATTGATACATCATTTATAACTATTGCACCACCAGTTTTTGATGGTGACAACTACAAAGCTTGGGTTATTAGAATAACTATCTATCTTGAAGCATTAGATCTTTGGGAGGTTGTAGAAAAAAATTATGAAATTCATCCATTACCAGCTAATCCTACAATGGCACAACTAAAGAATCACAAAGAGAGGAAGATGAAGAAGTCCAAAGCTAAAGCTTATCTTTTTTTTATTGTGTCAAGTGTAATATTTACAAGAATTATGAATCTACAGTCTACCAAGGATATTTAGGATTGTCTCAAAATTGAATATCAAGGCAGTGAAAGAACCAAAGGCATGTAGGTGCTTAACATAATAAGAGAATTTGAGATATAGAGCATAAAGGAGACAAAAACTATCAAAGGCTACACTGACAGGTTGCTAAGCATTGTTAACAAGGTATGACTTCTTGGGAAGGATTTTTTTTGATGAAAAAATTATGCAAAAAAATACTTATTAGTATACCTAAAAAATATGAATAAAAAATATCTTCATTAGAAGAATTTAAGGACTTGTTAAGTATCTCTTTGGGAGAGTTAGTGAATGCTTTGCAACCACAGGAATAGAAAAGAATGAAGAGACAAGAGAAGATAGTACAATATGCTTTCCATATAAAAGCATAAAACTCAAAAGGAGGCAAAGACAAGAAGAACAACAAGAGGAAGAATAACAAGAAACTTGAAGTCTCCAATAAGCAGCAAGATGAAACCTTTCCACCTTATCCACATTGCAAAAAAACAAATCACCCTTAGAGAAAATGTTAGTAAAGGCCCATGTCAAGTGCAAAAAGTATGGTAATATAGGGCATGTGGATTGGATCCATAAGTCTCAACCTAAGAAGGCAAAAGTGTCCATAGAGTAGTAACAAGATGAGTAACTTTTTTGTTGCAACATGTTTTGCTACAAGCAACAATTCCAATGACTTTTGGCTGATAAACAATGACTATACAAATTATATGACCAATGACTAGAAACTCTTTATAGAGTTTGACAAAATTATAGTTTCCAAGGTAAAAATTGAAAATGGAGATTTCATTTTAGTCAAGGGAAAAGAAACAATGGCTATAGAGAGTTTAACAAGTTTGAAGTACATCATAGTGTTATATATGTGCCGGACATTGACCAAAACTTGCTTAGTGCTGCTCAACTAGTTGCAAAAGGCTTCAAAGTCATATTTGAAGACAAATAATGCTTGATCAAATATGCAAAAGGCATATATGCATTTAAAGTGAAAATAAAAACTAAAATCTATACTCTAAATCTAATGGAGGAGTAAATAGCTTTTTCAAGCACTGTAAGCAATGCTGAACTATGGTACAGGAGGCTCAAACATTTCCATCATGTTGGACTTTTATACATGCAGAAACATGCCCTGGTGAAAAGTATGTCATTACGTGAAAACAAGCTAGTTGATTATGTAGCCTATTAATATGGCAAACAAGTTAGAAAATCATTCCTACAAATAGGATAGAGAGCAATACATAAGCTACAGTTGGTGCACAGGGATGTTGGAGGACCTCAAAAAATACTATCTTTAAATGGTAATAAACATTATATTACATTTATTGATGATTACACTAGATTTTGTTGGATTTATTTCTTTAAATCCAAATCTAAAGTTACTAATATATTTTAGAAATACAAAGCTCTTGTGAAAAATTAAAGTAATTGTAAGTTGCATATAATAAGATCAAATAATGAGAAATAATATATAAATAAGGCCTTTAATAAATTTTGTGAAAAAGCTAGTATTGAGCATAAACTTACTGCATCTTACACCCCATAACAAAAATGATGCAAGTGAGAGAAAAAATCGAAGTATTATGGAAATGATAAGGAATATGCTACAAGAAAAGAAACTACCAAGAAAGGTATAGGTAAAGGTTGCAAACATCATTGTATTCTTGCTAAATAGGCTGCCAACTAGAGTTCTATTGAAAAAAACTCCATTCGAAGCCTAATTTGGTCATAAACCAGATTTATAGAACATTAAAGTTTTTTATTGTGTTTATTTTTCTTATATACCACATGTTAAGAGAGATAAACTTGATAAAAAAGGTTGAATCAGGTGTCTTCATTGGATATAGAAACACTTCAAAGCTTACAAAAAATTTTAACCACAAAATGAAAAAATTCTTATAAGTAGAGATGTCAAATTCATGGAGGACAAATAATGGAGTTAGGAAGAGCTAATAAAGAAATAATTTCTAGAAATTCCACAACACTTTCATGATATATAGATGATATAACTATCAGAGGTACAAGGCCATTATTTGAAAATTATGAAAGAAGCAATATTATTGTCCTAGAACCTGCAAAATTTAAATTTAATACTCCAATGGAGCAAAAAAATTAATTAAGAAAATTTAAATAGGACATTACTATAATAGAAGCTTAGTAATAAAATTAAGTGAAATTTAGTTGAATTGTAGAGATAGATTTAAGGTATATCTATCCAGAATTTTTGTCAAACTTATATTTGGCATTAGTATAGGTCAAAATACCATAAAAATCTCAATATTAGATTTGGAAAAATTTTATAAAAGTTCAATAGAAAATTAAGATCTCGAATAATCAAAAATTTACCTAGTTCAAACCTAGAGATTGGGCATGAATTTGAAATAAATCATTTTAAATTAGTTAGGCTAATTTAATTTGATATTTTGGGCTCAAATATGACCTTTAAACTAGAAAAATTCAGGCCCACAAATGGAAGGCCCAAATGTATAAAAACCATAGGTAATTGGTAAATACTTGCAAAATTAAAGGCATTTGTTAGTAATTTTTCTAAAGCAATTTATTTGGCTCATTTTAATTTGATTTGGGGAAAAAATATTCTAATTTTGACCAGTAAAAATGTGATCCCATCTGCTGCCATCATGAAGGAGAATTCTACCACTTTCTAACAAGGAAACCTACCTTGAAAGCTTAAGAATTTTAGTGCTTTATATATATAGGGTTTTATGGTAAATTTTTGCATATTTTCCTACCTATAAACCAATAAAAAAAAGGTGCACTCTCCAGCTTTCTTCACAAGGATTTTCAATTTCCTCACATAACTCAAGGGGTTTTCCAACTTAGCTCTTCAATTCTAGCAAGGTAATTTAGGATTTTCTTTATCTTCCTTCATGTTTTCATGGTTAATTCTTCTCCTAAACTGCTAAAATTTGATTTATTTTATCAAAATTATTCTTATGCTGTTCAAAGAGGTTTTTACAAGTTTAGGAATTCAAGAAGTTGAGGTGAGTGGCAACTACCTCTTTTCTTTAGAGTTTTCCCAAGGAAAGTGATGAATATGATGATTTATGACGATATTGCTGTGATTTTTGTGCGTGGCCATGTATGAAGACATGATTTTAGTTTTGTACTCTTTTTAATGTTGTTTGATGATACTAGGATATTGTTGGATTAGCATTTTAAAGTTAACATTGGTAGGGGAAGATTTATTGAGTCTTGATGACAATAGATGCAAATCGGAAGAATGGATAATACCTTATTTTTTTGTTACTCTATGGAACTAAGGATTAGAAAATGATAAAATTTATATTTTTAGTCTTTTAATGTCAAAAATGATGTTAGGATTTTGAAAATTTTTGAAAAATTTTAAGATTGTAAAAAGTGAATGTTTAAGAGCCTAGGAGAAATGAAGTCAAAATAGGACATTTACAAATTTTGCTTCTGTTCTTAGGGTATTTAGACAATCAAATGATAAAATTTATGAAAATTGGTATACTCGCCCTTCCATATGTTAGGAAACTCATGGCCAAATTTGGTGATATTTGAAGCTCATTTGGTTATCCAACAATATTTTCTATTTTAAGTGCTCTAGTGCAGTCCTAATTCTAGACCCTGTGAGTGTAGTCTCGCATTTTCAATTATTTGATCCATCACATGATTGAGAAAAATTATAAAACTTCAGGGGAATGTTATTTAGGATGTTACCAAGTTTGTGTCAAAATTTGGTGGCAATCGAAGTTGATTTAACTGTCCAAATGATAAATTTGTTATAACAGCTCCAGTGTTGTCCCAATATCATAGCTTTAAGTTTATGCTTTTGGTGCATGGTGAAACTCACAAAATTAGTTGTACAACAATTGAATTATTCATTATTTGACATGTTAGGGATGCTATAGTAAAATTTGGTAATTTATGGAAATGTTTCGAATATTAAAAAGACCCTTCCATTACATGACACTCCATGCTAGTCTTGTTTTGAGAATATGCTTTCACTTCTATGTGAATAGTAGTAAAGAACCATAATGGTGTAATATAATTGACTTTTGATGATTCACAATGAGTTAATAAGATGTCAAGGGCCTTAGATAAATTTTTAATAAAAGTTAGAATGAGTTTAAATGGTGAAAAAGGGATTTACTTATGAATACCCCTTTTATGGCCTAATAAGACTTGTGGACTAGTGAAGTATGTTTTGAATTAATATCACACACTTGTTATTCAAATAGATTTTAATTTTGAAATATCATATGCTATATTTGTTGTTAAAATAACTAATAAAACAATTATGGCTGTCCCATTTTAGTTGATGCCTATGATAGTTTGATACTTATTTATTATGTATGGAAAAATATGTATTCTTTATGCAACTTGTTTCTAAAAAGAAGGATATAAAGGGGGACTGAAGTTATAAGGAAGAAAATCTCAATACCAACTATAGCTATTTAGTTTAATAATTTGAATAAATATCATTTTAAAGAAAGTATTATTAAGAATTTATTATGTGATGAATATATGAATGTATGGACATATATTTAAATTGTTATGATGAAAACTCTTAAAAAAATGGGAAATAGCCATTCATTGAGTAATTTTTATTACTCACACTCATGTGTATTATTTCTTTTGTAGATGTTGACATGGTCCCAATGAAGCAAATTGACATATGTACTGAACCCTTTCCCTACTCCATAAAGGCGTGCCAAAGGAAAAGTTTATGAGATAGTTTGGTTTATATGTCAAAGAATACTCCTTTTTAGAGTGTTATATATATACAAATAGTATCATATTTTGTATGCTCTCTAAACTTATGTTTATATTTCTCTTATTACATGTATCAATTTGTATTTCAATGCTTATATAACTATAAGTATTTTCCTACTATATGCATAATAGTGGAAGTAGTGAGAAAGTTGTAAAATGTCAAGGCATGTAAAGGTATTTACTTAATGGATTTATGCTAATTAGATATCTTTACACCAATCACAATATCTTAAAATTAGGTCATGACATTAAAGAAGTTGAAAAGGATGATAAATGGATAGATGCTATGAAAGAAAAGCTTAGAATGATTGAAAAAAATGACACATGGGAACTAGTGAACAGACTGCAACACAAACAGCCCTATAGAAGTCAAATGGGTTTATATAACCAAATTTAATGCAGATGGATCTATAAATAAATACAAGGCCAGATTAGTGGTGAAGGGATATGCTTAAACATTTGAAATAGATTTTTCAAGAACTTTCACTCCAATTGCTTGTCTTGATACAATCAAAATATTGCTTGCCTTGACTGCACATAAAGGATGGAAAATTTATCATTTAGATGTAAAGTCTCCTTTCTTAAATGGTTATTTGTAGGAAGAAATATTTGTGGAGCAACCATAGGGATGTCAAGTCAAAGGACAGGAAGAGAAAGTCTACAAGCAAAAAAAAGCCTTGTATGGTCTTAAACAAGCCCCTAGGCCATAGTACTATAGAATTGATGATTATTTTCAAAACCTTAAATTTATTAAAAGTTCAAGTAAAGCTACATTATATGTGAAACTGACATATGCTAATTTAACCATAGTTGTTAATGACTTACTTGTAACAGGAAATGATGAGAAGCTAATAAAGGAATTTAAAGCTATAATGCTCCAAGAATTTGAGATGACGGACCTTGGCTTGATGTCTTTTTTTTTTCTGGGAATGGAGGTGAAGTAAGATTTGATCTCCATTTTTTCTAAAAATTTTCTGCTCTAAAATCAACACTATTGTTAGCATCAAAACTTGTGACATAAAAAATTAGTCAAATTTTGTTTAAATAGCTTAGTGATTTATATATCGTATTTAAATTTAAGAGACACATCACTTTCATAAAGTTTTCCCAAATAATAACAATGGTACATGAACTTTGAAATCCTATATTAAACTCTTTGAACTTTAGGAAAAAGTAAAATCGTTAAATTTGTTATTAAAACTAGTGGCAATGATCTCATCTTCTATCTTTCTTCCTCCTCCTTCCTTCTCTTAAAACAAGAAGGATAATTATATTTAATTTGTACAACTCTTATACATACAAAGACACATCTTATGAATTGTAGTTATGATATAAGTTTAAAAAGAATTAAAGAACAAATGAATGATAATTATGTAAAAATAATTCAAGCCTATAAGATTATGTTACAGTAACGTAAATGGGGCAAGTGAAGGCTTATATTATTGTGATTTAAAGTAAATGGAATAAAGCCAACTATAAAAAATTATAAATACACAAAACAAAAAGAAATATTAGCTATTTTGCAAATTGTAAGATGATGCAAGTAAATTTTAAAGTTTATTCAAAATTCATTAAATGAAATTTGTCTATAGAGACATGTTAGAAGAAATCTGATGATTTTTTTTTTTTGTTTTGCAGAAATTTTATAACTTAAGTAGATATTGATTCTATTAGTTTAGTTTTCATTTTTTAGTTAAAAAAATGTATAAATTAGTTAATCTTGAACTTTGTTTCTATCACATGCAAATTTTAGTAAAGAAGACATGGTGGAAAAGAAAGGAAGAATGAAAAAAATAAAAGATGATGTCTTTACTATTAATTTAATCGTAAACTTAATATTTTCACTTTTTTCTTCTTTGGAGTTTAGAAAGATTTAATTCAGAATTTTAAAATTTATATAATATTATCATCACTCGACTAAATTTTATGAAGATAATATGCATTTTTTCCTAAATTTAATTAATGCGAGACTTAGCGATCTCTCCGATCATTCAAATGGCTCATCAAATCTTACGAATCAGGTCGAATGGAAGTATATAATTGACGATACGAAATAGCCCTTAAGACACACAAATCGAAAAATGGCCCGAATTACTATGAGAAGACACATCAGCAAGCAACATAGGATGTGGGACAAATGATGTTGTTCATTAGATGCTGAGAAGCATCCTTGTTGCCTAAAGGAAAAATCGAAATCGAGAATGCGTATTGACGCCTTAGCTGCATCTCCGTCGCACAAATGATGTGAAGAAGAATCAAACTTCAAAGCGTCTTAGCTGCGTTGTCCTTGCCATGAGAGCTTTGAAGGGTACTACGGTCTCATGAAAATTTTCCAGCCATTTGAGATAAGTCTGAGACCGAAAAGAAAGAGCCAGTGGAAGGTACACGTGTTGACCACTATTTCTCCATTATTATTGTGAATACACAAGAGTACCGCAAGGAAAATATTTCAATATAGTGTTAAATTTCAACTTTTACTTCGAGTAATAGGACGCTTTAGCACAATGTTTTTTTTTTTAATTAATTACAAGGGCCTAAGCTCAAGAGAAAAAAAAAACTATATAGAAATGATTTTATGGCCAAGGATCCCACTAATATCAGTTAATAGTAACATTTGAAGTTTCGGAGGAGGATGATTCACCTTCATCAAACAATACCATATGTTATTTGACCTAAAAGTACTTGATAATTTCATGACAACTTCCTTAGAAAGTGAAAAATAACTTACGACAGCAATATTTGTAAATAAAATAAGTAATTTTTGCAAAATTAAGTAATAGTAAATGGGAAAAAAAAAGTGCGTAAATGTCACTGCTCTGGGTATTAACGCATAGAACAGCAGGACCCCACAGCGGTTGGCGATCTCTAACCAAAACTCTGCACATACGTCTATCAAGGAGTACTCCCTGCTAAAAGGGGACAATGGAACATTGAGGCAATGTCGTATGGTTGTCATCCATTATATGTGGGACTGATCTTTCACTTCTAGTTACTAACTTTACAACGCATTGCTTGCTACTGAACAGGGAATCAACAAGTCCCGCATCAACCCCCATTGGATTTCTACTGTATAGTCATATATTTAGATGATGACTGAATGAACAGCTTGAGATTCGTTAGCTATTTATTCCCTGCTGTCACTAGTTTCAACGAAATTCTAACCACTGATCTTTAAACTGTACAAAAAATTGTACACCAATTAGTACCAGTTGATTTCATTTCACTTCTGCTTTCAGTAATCTACAATCTAAGAATTCATCATGTCTAGGGAATTATAGAATTTATACACAAATTCCCCCTCCATCATTACTCAATCTACGACCAGGCAGTACTCAAATCAATTGACAATGTGAAGTGCAAAAACATCATTCTGAGGAGAAACTTAAATCATCAATGGCTATGGACAGTTCTGATTCCATCACATCGTCACTACTCTCCTTTTCTCCAGCATGGCCCTTGATGCAGTTTTCTTCCTTCCCATCCGCAGCAGCTATACACTCCTGGAATCTAAAGCAACTGATGAGATGGTCATTTGTAAGCCCAGCAGCCTGCATGAAGGAGTATATGACGGTGGGACCCACACTCCGGAATCCTCTTCTCACCAGATCTTTACTAATCACATCTGCTTTTGGTGTTTTTACAGGAACTTGGCGAGAATATCTGAATTTGCTAACGATGGGCTTGCAGTTCACAAAACTCCAAATATACTTGTCAAATGACCCAAATTCGTCTTTAACCTGGCATTAATAAACCTGCAAGAAGTTAGTGGCAACGGTAATCATAGCCATAATGCAATATGCAATTATGGCCGTTCAGTAGAAAAGAGAATTTTAGTAGTGATAGATGGTTGGAAAAGCATCAGTCTGATTGATGAATTGGGACATACAGGTAAGCCAACTGGCAGGTTAAAGAATCCGAATAATTAGGTCATACATCACTCTTGCAAGCTAATTTACTACAGCTCAGGCTGCTGGGAAGGTTATAACATAGTTTGTCCCATATGGGTCATGCATATTAAATAAGGATCAGGACCACAATCCAATTACCTTTATTACCTATCCTACCTGATCAATCGATCACTAAACACCAAGTCTAACTCGTTCAATTGGCTGTGCAATGGTCACATTTATAAGAATAAAGTGGCACTGATAATGACTTCAGGCACAACTAAAGCAACCAGTAAGAATATGATACCAAACTTTCAAGATATCAACTATATGATTTCTCTTTAAGCTAGCATAACCTCCTAAGGATAAAACATGTTAAAACCCCCAAGGAATCTGATTTATATTTTTAGTTTGCATAAGGTAGCACTAAATGCCACTTGGTTTGGCAGGTAAAATCACTATGTTGTCCCATATACATTGGATTAAATTCAGATAGATATGACCCAACAAAGAAATGACACGTGGGCTTTAGGTTGTGGGAATAACATAAAACTGAGGCTGCAAGCCATGGTCTCAGTCAAAATAATATGAACCAACCCAAAAGTCTTCAGGTTTTATACAAACAGGTTCAATAGTTTAAGAAAAAATAATAATCTACCTTTGCTACTTGACGTGCATTCTCAATTGTAGCACGCAATTTAACTTCAGAAAGTAGGGTGCTTGCAGTGCTTCCTGGGGCCATCATCTTCTTCTCATTCAACTTTGCAACAGCAACTGGATCAAAGTCTGCAAAAACTTCCCTGCAAAAAACCTTGTTAGCTAAAATAATGAGAAGAAATCCAAGAACAAGGCTATCAAGGATGAAACTTTCATAGAAGCAGTTTAAATTGAAGATATGTATAAGTAAAAGCCACATGGTAACTTATACAGAACAAATACCTAAAAATGTGCCTTTTGCTTAGAATCGCTGGCCAAGTGAGTTCGGCCAAAGCACTTGAAAGTACAATAAGTTCAAACAGTTTCCTACAGTGACATAAAGAGCGTCAAGCAAAACATCTGGTAAATTCATCTTTTATATCAATATAACAGAACCAAATATTGTGTAACACATACTTGTCATCGTGCACCGGAACACCCCATTCTCCGTCATGGAAAGCAGCATAACATGGTTCTAATGTCAACATGCGAACAACTTTAGTAAACACAACTTGAATATAGCATAATCAAGCCTAAAGCATAAAGCAAGTATGGTTGTGGTTTCTTATCAGAGGCATGGCATTGACAGCTGGAATTGACACATTCAGCTTTATTGGCATTAACATATGTCAGGTTCATACCACCTATTTACTTGGGTATCTCATTTCCTCAACGGGAAAAATATCAACAGATATTTACGGAGGAAGCCACATATTCAATGCACTTCTTCTCGTATATAGGTGAAGACTTACGACCCATAATATCGAACATATATTTGCAAGTTCAAACAATTGGAAGGGTATCAAAATATTACGAAAGATTTTTTACATCAAAAAAAGAGTTCATACTGCTTGACAACTGAAATGGAAAACTGTAAAATAAAAAACCAAATGTGACGGTTCTGAAAAGTATATCCAAATGAAGAAATTTGCTGTAAGGTACAGTCTCAGTCCAAGGACTAAAATTTTGTATTCAGGTCAATGAGAATTGAGCAATGATCAGCTTAATACTTGTAAGAATCTTAAGAAAAACAAGACAAATCAAAATAAACTACCTTGTGAAAAAGTATGAGAGTAATTTAAATTTTAGAAGAAACTTACGCTACATATTAGAATTAATGAAAACAGCATGATAATATTATGGATTTAATCCAATATCGGTGATGAATGCTCTTCTCAATAACTTGGAAAAGTCAAAGAAGAATAACAAACCGGTATTTGGAGTAACCCAGGCACACCTCTTCTTGGATTCTGAACAATCAGGTGGAGATTCTAAAGCCCCGTCAGAAGTAACACTTCTTGGCTTTGACACATAAGGCTTCCTTCTACTGCCCATGCTAATTGACCGAGTCAACCTGCCTGTAGATGCTCGGCTATGAAATGAATCTGTAGAAGCATCAGATGAACACGAAGCATTCAGAGACAAATTAGAATGCAATAACTGCTCATGCCGGCGGAGTACTGAAGGAACACTGGTAGAATGTGACTTAGGCGAGGAAGTAACCATTGTAGAAAACTTATGGGATTTCATCTCTTTAGCTGATGCGACCTCGTCCTGCAACTTCTCAGCCTTCCTGAGCGGCTTTGAAGCTGGTTTCTTAGAAGTCAATAATGATCCTGTCTTATTTCCGGCTGGTCCAAGCACATGCCTCGGCTCTGAATCAGCAACATTCATAGACCTCAACCTTGGAGCTCCCGACATTGATGAATCCAATCACTTTGGTTTCAGAACTCTCTGAACTGAAAGAAACAGCTTAAAGATTCCAATCTCACCAATTACCGCCCAGTGGGTTCTTCAAGCTCTAATTGTCCATCACATAAAGAAATTCATTGAAAGCTCCATTCTCTCAAAGCCAAACTCTGTATGCCGTTTAGGGACAACTGAACTCGCACCGATATCAAATTTTATCTAATACCAGGTACACAGTGATGAACGCTCACTACAATTCCACTACAGATCTCAGATTTTTACCACCAAAATGCCCTAATTGTAGTCACAGCTACTCGGGTATCTCTCAAAAACCTCAAATCACCCAACTACACCGTCAAAGGCCATTCAGAAACAGTCACTTCAAGAGCAAATAAACCCCATTTCTATCATACCCAGATTTCAAATCAGCCAGAGACCCAGAAGCACGAAGCCAATAGGATTTACAAGCAGAGTGTGATCGAAGTCAGTGCAAGTTGAGTTCAACTTTTAGAACAAAGTCAGGGTTTAAATGGACCTACAGAAGAGTGGCATTTCTATATTTGCGGCTAACTGAGAAAATGAGATTCGGAGAGCCTCGAAACTCTGAGATTCCATCCTGCATTATGGAAAACGAGAGCACTCTGCAACCTCAAAAAGAAAAGGCAAGGTCTTCAAACCGTGTCGCTTAAATTTTTTTTTCAGTCACATGGAGAAAAAGGCTGACACATTCCTTTGCAGCTCTCATGGGGCCTTTTTTCCCGGAGAACAGCCAAGAAAATATGCAGGAAAATGCGGGGGAAGAGGGTTTAACTCTAGTACTGAGAAAATAACTCAAATGTTGAAAAGAGGTGCGTTTGATCGAAGAAACCAGGCTTTTTTAGCTCTAATAAAAGTTGAAAGAGATGAAGTGAGAGAAACAAAGAGCGGATGAGTGAAACATGGGACTTTGGGTTTTACTTACTCAGTCTTGGGCATTATCGTGGTTTTCAGAACATGGTTCTCTTTTAATGGGGAAAAAAAAACATTGAAATTTAATACAGAATTTATGTTATATAAAAATAATAAATTTTTATATGTTAAAATTTAAAAATAATTAGGAATGATAATTTACTTAGGTCCCTTTTAACATAGTGTACAGTAGTATAGAATAGTATAATATTCTTATTCTTTTTTTTTCAGAAATAAATAATTTTATATGAAATTAAATATACAAGAGAGGAGACATTCAAATATGTTACAAAATTCATTTGAAATCTCTAAATGTTATATAAGTTTTAATTATATAATCTATCTTACACTAAATTTTCTAAAGTGTGTCAAACGAGACCTTAATGTATACATGCAAAACTGGAGTTTCAATCCAAATAGAATATGGAGTAAATTTTTTTTCAATAAAATTGAATATTATTGCATTGCTAAATAGTTTTTGGTTGATTCTATCTTTTGTCTTGAGAAATGAAATTTGACAAGATAAAAAATTGAATGAATTTTGAACCATATCTCTTTATTCATTTCTGAACTTGATTTTAAAAAAACAAAGATAGGGCTCTCGTTCTTCGGCCGGCAGGTAGGTTTCAAGCAGCCATCTTAATCAACGGGATTATTTAAATTGCAAAGTCTACAAAGGAACAAGATGTCAGAAATTAAGGAATGATTTTATTTTTATTTTTTATTTTTATACTATACAATTTACCATAGAAATATATATTTTTTGTTTAGAGTAATTCATTTATTGCATAATTAATTAATTAATTTATGAATTAAGATTGGATGTGCTTTGTTTTGCATGCATTTTCCATTATAGGGGCAATATTCACTTTGAGTGTTCAACATGTATTATTCTATATAAAATCAAATTGCACTCTCAATATGTGAAATTTTGCTTTCTACAAAATTGTTCACAAGATGTGCGCGTGTTTGCTAGAACGGTTTTTTCTTTTAAAGCAATGCTTTTACATTGGAAAACTACAATTTACTTGTTTGAAATTTTATTTTTTATTTAATTTATATATAATTTTAGGTATTGTAATTCATTTATATATATTTTCAATTGTTAATATTTTATTCACCTAAATCATTTTTTGTTCAAAATTTAATTAAAATTCGTTTGCATTGTATGTAATTTTTGCTTTCTTACTTCAACTCAATTTAATACCCATTTAGAATTAATTTAAACTTGAAAAAGTTGATTTAACACTTTTTATTCAATATTTTTGTACTAAATTATAGAAGATAAAAATTTTATTGAATAAAATTTTTTTAGGTAAGTAGATCTTAACGAGTGTCACATTGAATCAAAATTTGATAAAATAATAATCAAATATAATGCATGTGAGTTTTTTTATTAAATTTTGCATAAAAAATAGTTTAAATAGGGAAAATATTAATGATTAAAAGTACAAATAAGTAACCTAAACATTTAAAATCACATGTGAGTTAAGCAAAAAAGGATAAAATTATAGATGGATAAAGTATAATTTTTTTAATAATTAATTATAATATTATAATTTTTGTATGCACTTTATCATCACTAATATACAAACAAAAAATATTTAAATTGTAGAAAGTCTTTGATTTAAATAATATTTAGTGTTTGAGTATCTCTTAAGAGCTTTATCTTCACTTACATCTTGATTTCAATCTAGATTCTTTGTGGATTAATCATTCTTGTCATTACTAAAAGGGATAATTAAATTTGTAGTCTAAATATTAGAATTAATTATTCATTTATTACTTTAAGATATATAATGTCTCATCTTTGAAAGATTTTTAATTTTAATTTAGTTTAGAATTTTCTAACATGATTAAAATTTTCAAATAATGATGGTTTAATTATATGATGCTGCTATGTGCTTATTTAAATGCTAATTCTATGTTGTTAAATTTATTAAATTAATCGGCTCTCAAGAATAGATCAATTTTGCTACATCGAATGCTCTAAATATTATGAAAAAGAGAAACGAATTGTTCAACTTTTAAGGTTCCATTTTAATGCTGATATATTATTGGATTATGTGATTTGATGATAAAAAATTAAATTGATATGTCTCTTGATTTTAATCTTAACATGTGGTAAAGGTATATTTTGAGTCACGTTAAATGTTTAAACTTAAGTAAAAATCCTTTATAAATCAAATTAAAAGATGATACGTAAATTTTGAAGGATTAAATAGTTAATTTTTAAAACTTTAAAAAGATTTACTTTTATGCATGTATTCACAGATTCATCCACTGTAAAAATAGACAAAATTAATAATTTTAATTTTAAAATTATACAATATAAATAAAATATCTTCTAAATTATATAAAATTATAATTTTATTCATAAATAATAAATGCCATCTTACTGCATAGACAATTCAGCATGACTCAAAGTAACTCTGTCGTTTTCTTTCAACTCTATTACTCTTTTCATTTTTTCTCTCAAGGAATTTCTTTGATACTTAAGAGGCAAACACTTGCAAACAATGGAATCAAATCATGGTGTCTTCTTCTTCAACTATCAGCCAAGCAGTTCGTTTTCTCCTGAGTTTGACATGGTCCATTTTATTATTACAGATGAAATTATATTGTAAATGATAAAATCTTAAATAAATATTAAAAATATAATTAATAATAAAATTATAAATATCTATCAAAAAAATTTTATTTAAGTAATATTTAATATTTATTAAAAAATTTATACTTTTCATTATATTTAAATTTTAATTTTTAATCTTTATATATATATATATAATAATTTAATTATTCCTATCATAAAAAAATAACAAAAATTTACCATTGTACAAATTTTAATTTAAATCCATGATGAACCATAAATAATGGTAAGAGTCTGCCTATGAATGAAGCAAAAATGATGTTTGGTACAATCTGTGACCTCCGATTTTTGATTGACTGTTCCTCCGTTTGGTACAAACATAAAAGTGAGAGAAGGAAGGAAAAAAGCTATGAATGAAGCAATAAAAGCAGAAAAAGAAAGATCACTCATATCCCATAATGGTGAGGGAGACAATCAACCCTTTTTCTTAAAGCAATTTGACATCATTGTTCTTAAAAAAACTAAAGATATACATATAATTTACTGTGAAACTTTTCAAGCAAAAAATTAATGAGTTTTACGCAATTGCCATGAATTTGAAGAAATTACATAATATATTTGTCATCATAATTTTTTAAATATAATTTATTAAATCAAGTTGAATTTTTACAATGAATTTAAAAAGCAAGAACTTACAAGTTCAAAAAAAAAATAATGATAAAATGAGAGATCAAGATGCGATATCAAAGAAATAAAATTGAACTTAATTATAGTTCATTGATATTTTAAAATTTTTAATATTATAATTTTGGAAAATATATTAATTTTTTAATAATATTTTTAGAGAGATTAAAGTTAAATTAAGCAATACATAAGAAATTAATTTTTTAAAAGTGTCATTTTCATTCTGTCAATTAAATACTCAAAAAATTATTTATTCTCAGAAAATTGCAACTTCATGTAAAAATTTACTTGTTATATGAATGAAATGACTCCTTGTTTGTCAGTTTCATTGGCATAATGCCCCCCAAGTTTAAGTAGTAATTACACTCGAAAGTTACTCTGTAATCATTCCATAGTTTTTCGTCTTCCTTTGTTGTTTTGTTAAATTATGAGTTTTGTCCTCCTTGTGACCATCACGGTCATGAATGGGGGATAAGCACCAGCACCATAATAAACTAATATTATAATATTATTAATAAATATGTTTTACTTTTGTTGACATAACAAATACCATTAATCAATTTTCTTCCAAATAAGCTAATCACAATTGTAAGTTGTAATAAAAATAACGTTTGTGTCTTTTTGGCTTAGATATGCTATTTATGATATAACATTTCAACCACCGAAAGAAAAATTAAGAGGGTGAAATACGAACCCATATTAGTTTTAAAATTCTAAAAAATTATATATTAGGTGTAAACTAATGTGAATAAATAATTACTTTTAAAATTAGAGGATGAACTTTTTAATTGAAGGCTGATTACTATACTACATATATTCTTTCCCTTAAACGTATAGGTCCCTCGTAGCCCATATAGGTATAATGAGAATGAATATGTGTAAAAGCTCAACAAAAACACATTTTTATATATTCTCACCAAGAAACATTCTATATAAGGACAATCAAACAAGCTGTTAACTATAACCCGGATGTAAAAAAAAAATAGAGGAGGAAGATAATATAGAATAAAGAAAATAAAGGAGGTTATATTTTCTTTTTGTATATTTGGATGAAGAGAAAAATAAAAAAAAAAGTTTAAATATTTTTCCCTTTCTTTGGTTTATAAAGAAATATAAGAAGAAAGAAATTTTATTAAGTCAAATTACATTTATACCATTATTATAAATTGAGCATCTTATTTTAATCAGGGTAATGATGAAAAAAACTAATTTTTCATCACTTCTCCTTTCTTTTCTCTCCATATCTCTCCACTTATGGAGAGAAATAAAAAACGGTGGACCCATTTATTTTATCATCCTACTTTCTTTTTCTTTCAATTTCTTTTGTTATCCAAACAAGACAATTTCAAATCTTCTCTCCTCTTTTTTCCTCTGAAATTTCTTCCTCTCTAATTTTTTACTTATCCAAACAAAACCTTAAAATATTGCTAGCAACACATCCACAAGTTACACCTTGCAATCTGTTACGACTTAAGTTTAGTAATATTATAACTTTTAAGAAATTATTAGCAAACGTGTACAAGGCATGCTTCCATAAATGTGTCTTCAGCACTTCTATAACTATAATGCAAATTTCGTCATTTTATGCAATGCAGGTTTACGTTCTATACATAATCTATGAAATAGGAATGCCCGCTCTTGTAATTAACCCATTAACATGACAATATTGGCATAAATATTTTGAGATTTGCTTACGTAGTTTCTTAAAAGAAGAGGACATCAATACAGCATACTTCCGATTTCTACATAAAATCTTCACCACTTTCTCGTAGTCTCATTTTTTATATCACCACTTACGAAAAAATTAGTCTCTTCTTAAACATTTGCAACGTTTTACTTTAAAAAAAAAAAAAGGAAAAAGTTGCTAGCTTCACATAAAAGCTAGAATCTAGATGTTATATGTATTATGATTATAACAATGTTTGTTTGAGAATTGAGGGAGGATGAGATAGGGCTTGACAATAGGTAGATGAAAACACCCTTGTAGGGCGCCTTAGACCCATAGGGCTAAGGTCACCAGCCAAACCACAGCATATTTCTTTATCTTGGGTCATCTGATGATGAATTCAATTATGTGACAGACCGAAATGAAGTTGGGTTGATTTCAGACACCTAACCCTTGTCCCCCTAAGGAAAGCAACCTCAAACTCGGTCCAAGTCCAACCCCCTTTTTTGACAGCTTTGCTATGGCGTCCTTTCTTGCTCCTAATACCGAAACATAAAGGGCTTTACAGCAACTTGAACATGTTGAAGCAGTTGTTGCCATCACCTTTATTTTGAAGCATCTGAGTGGACTTGATAAAAGCTATTCTCACCCCAAATGGGGAATAAAAGAGGAGTGCCAATCAATTCTATATCAGCTCCACTTCTAACAAACTGTCTCAAGATAATTGTGCATAACCAAAATATACACAAATGATTCACTAAAATACTACGTCAGGAAGAAATTGGAAAAGGAAAGACATGGGAAGCAGGGGAGGAAAAATTACATGACATTCAGCCAATTGATTTATATATGTAGATACAACTGCACGATCTTGAAAGATGTACTCACTCAGCAAGGCTTAATTTCAAAACCGATGCTCAGAAGAGTTCGAGCTGACTCGATGGCCTTCTCGCCCCCGAGTTCTAAGGCTTTTCCGCTTAATTCTCCTTCTGTGTCCACTGACCATTGAGTAGAAGATTTTTTGTTTTGCCCTGAATCAGTTTTCTTGAACTGTGAATTGCTCATTGATGCAGGTGCTGCAGCAGCCACGAGAGGAGGATTTGGCGGGCCATGTCGTTTCTTAGGCACAGGCATGTCATGGTCATGTACACCCTTGTATGTTATGACGACACCGCTTGAGTTATCTACGGAAGTCTCTATGTGCTTGCGGACAGGACATCCAGCAGAAGTGCATCTGTAGTAGTTTCTGAAGGTTCAGGAAGTAATTGATCAGAAAAAAACTGTAGAGAATTCAAAGGGAAAACTTTATATATGGAATAAAATAGAATATTGGAAGCCAACAGCCCACAAAATGTAATAAGGAGCTAACAATTGCTTGAAACTGTACTTTTCCCATCGGACAGAGCTCCTCTCAGCAAGACAGAAAGAAAAGGAATATTAATTAGGTTTGAAGCATAGGGAAGATTGAAATTGGAACAATACACGAAAAACGTCATATATGTTTGTCAGTGGCTTCAGTAAATAAAAAATGAATAAATGAGTCAGTTACACGCACTGATTTCTAACAAAGCTTCCAAGTGAAAATGCACCCAGAAGCCTCAATTGAGATGCTTCAATCATAACATATTGTCAGAAACATGAACCAGGTCAGAAATGATTCTGGGACAAGGTTGCACTGACAACTTGAACCAAAGTCCCCAGACCTATTAAATTTAAATAGCTGAGGTAAGGGTTTCCGGTTACATTACACTAAACCCCCGCAAGCATTCCCAAGCAAACAAATGCATTATTGTGTCAAATTTGAACTGGAAAATATGTAAGATTATACATAAAGATCATTAAGATGATACCTCAGAGACATTCTGGTTGCTTATGATGCAGTCATCATTTAAAAGTTTCCATTTAACTAATTTGATTATTTGACTTCTACAACGTCAAAAGCCTATTTGGCCTTTTTTTCTTTCTTTCTTTTTTTCTTTTTTGAGTGTGTGCGCGTGTGTAAAATTTCAGCTCTTACAAGAACTTCCTAGATTTTCTCTTAGAATAAACGAGAAGCTGTAGTTGACCAGCATCTACTGTTTACTGCTTAGTTATGTCAACAAAAAAACACCAAGTTCTCCTAAGCTTTTGGCTGTGTATTTGTCAGCCATTGTGATTTCCTGTGATAAACATTTTGGACATTTAAAGGGTATTTAAGCCAAAAGTTGTTCAGCTCCAGTTGCAAGTGGTTTTCAGCTATTTGGTCAAAACATCATTTGTAGCTTCTTGCATTTATAATAGATCCCTCTAATCACAGAATAAAACCAGTTCCAAGAATTACAGAGGATTTTTTAATCCTTGAAAAGCTGTTCTATAATTTTCACTGCAAGAGTACACTATACTTGATTCATATATCGTATGTCAATCATTGTTTGAGAAACTCTTAGGTAGGCATTACCCATGTAGGCATTTTACACATATCTTGATTCTTGACCCCTAATAAAAATTTAAGACAGTAAATAAATCATGACAATAAATTAACACTTCCCAGACTTGAATGTTAATGCCTACAAAAGTGATGCCTGCCGCAGAATTTCTCCCATCTTTTGACTAAGTTCACATATTGGCATCTACTTGTAACTGATGATTATAGCACTCGAAAATTCTCATTACAACTTCAAATCAGGAGCTTAGATATCTTCAGAAAGTCACCACACAGATGAATTCTACAGTCTATGGGAGTAACATGTTGAAATGGCTATAAAAAAGGCTCGTCCACCAGGAGTTCATTCTCTTGAATATCCAATTAGTTCTGGTTTAATGGATACACAGCCATGAAAGCTGCACTATTTCTTATAACAAGATCAAATAGGCAGACAAACCTCAGCTCAACACAAAATGTTCAGAAACTAACTAAAGCATTTTCTACTGTCTTAAAAGCACTACCTAAACTTCACCCAAAAAAGGAGACCAAGTGGAAAAAGAACTCCTAAAATTCAACCCAAAAAAGAGTAGCACAAAATTTACAGAAAGATATTCGATGTATCATTGTCTTTCTTCAAGTTGTTTAAAAGCATGCAAATGCACATTGCAACTGATATTGATTTGTGAAGTCAAAATTATGATATCCAAAAGAAATAAGGTAAAAGTTAGAAAAGGGGAAAATATATCAGAAAGATATGGACATGCACCTTGGATGAGGATTTCCCTTCACCATTTTCTGCCCATACTTGCGCCATCGATATCCATCACCTGATATCCCCACATCCCCTGCCGCATGCACAACAAATTTGGGTTTCTTTCCAGCTTTTACAGTTGAATCCGAATGCATTAAATCATCCTTCTTCATTCTGATTAGAGAGAACATTAAACCACATGCTATTCAAACTTCAAACAGTAAAGTTACAAAAGGGTTTATCATCTAATTTTTCATTAATATATATATATATATATATATATATAGACACACACACAAGGCTTACCTTTTTTTGGACTCTGGATCGTTAACTTGCTCCTCCTTCAAAATAACTTTACCATTCTCACTGTGATCAGATGAAAGTTGATGTTTCTTTTCAATACAGCATGGTGCTTCTTGTAGGGGTTCTTTTGATGAAGGGGAAGGCTCTGATTCATTGAGCACTCTGACGGGCTCTTGCAGAATACTATTTTCTACAGCAGGTTCATTGGCTGGTACAAGCTTACTATTTCTAGTTGGGTTAGTCTTCCGTGGCGGATCATGGGTGTGTTGACTTCTATAAACAATTTCAATCACATGGCCTGAATCATCACAGCATTCAATCTTCTTAGCACAACACTCTGAATGAGTGCATCTATAATAGCTTCGTGAACCCGTAGGACTTTTTACTTGCTTCTGACCATACTTTCTCCAGTTGTATCCATCAGATGCAGGTGTCCTCACAACAGAAACAGCAGATAAGGTTTTACCACCAGAATGAGTTTTCTTGTCTGCTCTGGGCGCAAGTACATTATTGACCTTTAGAGCTGATGGTCTTTGTTCTGGTGCAGCTGGACTAGGAGCAGATGACAAAGATTGTGTAACAGAAATTGGTGATAGTTCAGATAATGAGGTAGGACATGTAGACACCTGAAGTTGATTTTCTTTTTGTGTCCGAGTTTGAGCTTCCTGGACTGTTTCTCTTGAGACAGTCTCCTTGTCAGACAGTCCAACTGGCTCCTGAGAGGGATCAATCCATTAAATGGCCTACTTAGTACTCAGGTCAAGACAACCGATATAAATAGCTTATACGAACCATGCAACTATGCAGTGCTTGACTAAAATACCAACCAAGCAATCTAGAACCAAGCAATGTGAGCAAAATGAATTGATATAGGAAGATAAATAAGCTTATTGGTTCTAAAATGTAAATTTCTGACTACTAGTGCATCAGTAGATAAATGCTTCACCCACGGGGTCTGACAGCAATCACTCTAAAGCAATTCATGAGTTTCAGTGCTTGACTATGCAGTGCTTGACTAAAGTACCAACCAAGCAATCTAGAGCCGATTAATGCGAGCAAGAAGATAAATAAGCTTATTGGTTCTAAAATGTAAATTTCTGACTACTAGTGCATCAATAGATAAATGCTTCACCCACGGGGTGTGATAGCAATCACTCTAAAGCAATTCATGAGTTTCAAATTGCACATGCCCAAAATTTCTAAGCAAATACACAGTCAGAGAAGTTCAGTGAACCTATATACAAATAAACCCTAACTATAAAACTTCCAGAATCCCTTTTATGTCAAGTTTTAAAAAAAATGCAGTGAGATGAACAAATAGAATAGCCATCATACAATTGTCACAGAAATATCCAGCACGAGCGTCGCAGAAATATATTGCTGTCAAATATTTAAACTTAAAATTTTCCAACCCATACAATACCCTAAACTGTACACTCCCACGTAGATATGTCAAAGTTCACAAAATCCACCATAGAAACAGGCCGATATTGCCATCAATCAAATATATAGATAAATATAACCTAAACGATCAGGACCAACAAAATTAGAAATTTATGACAAAAAAAGTCCCCAGATATTAAGTTCTCACTTTACTTTCGTCTTCACCAGCCATGCGCGAAGGAGAGCTCCCCTGCACATCTGCAGCAAGGAGCACAAAATTCACTACATTCCCAGGAAAATATTTAACTGAAAACGGAAAACTAAAGCAAGCAGCTTTCTTCATCCCCTTAAAAGGGCACTCATTAAAACTCAAGCTTACCAGCACCCTGATCATTCCTCATGGATTCAAGCGAAGAGGGCACAGCTAGGGTTTCCAAACTAGAACCTCTCGGCTCAGCTTCCTCGGAAGCTCTCAAACTCTGTAACTCGCCGTGTTGTGACTCAGCAAGTGTTACTTCACCAGTTCGTTCCTGTTTCTGCTCTCCGTCTTCTTCATTTTCATCATTGCTCTCTGATTCCTTCTCTCGTCGGCTCGGGTGTGTCTCGGGTGGAAGAGCTTCGAAGCTCTTCGTCTCAGCCATGGCGAAAACTGAAGAAGAGAGTAAAGTTTCAACAGTCGAATAGGATTTTATAGGGTCCGAAATCGAAAGGTGTTTTGGATTTGGCGAACCGGCAGAGATTATTATGTTTATGTTGAGATGTTTCGAGGGAGAAAGAGAGAGCGAAAGGGAAAAGAGGAGGGAGCTGGGGTATACGTGTCTTTGACTCCCATTGACTCAGGTGCTTCTGCTGCTGGGGAGGAGCACTGGTCCCGTGAGGTGACAGACGCCGTCCTTTTATCCGTTAAAACGACGGTCTATTTTAATTTAACGCCGTGTCATAACTGTATTACTTGTTTATTTTAGAATAAACTATCAAATTTTTACTTAAAACATTCACTTAATACTAAATTAATATTAAAATATTTTATTACATGAATTTAATATTAATTTTAAAAATTAAATCCTAAATTAATATCAAAATATTTTTTCACATTAATTTAATATCAAAAAATTTTACAAAATATTAAATTAGTATAAAAAAATTTTACATTAATACTAAATTAATAAATGTTACGATTTGGTATTTTCCTCTTTATTTTAAATAAATTAATTATTTAGTCTTATTCCGATATGTATGAAATATTTTTGTTCTAAACTTTTATAACAACATTCAAAATATTCTTTAATCAACTAAACTTAATCATAATAATATATTACTCGTTCAGCGTTGTTGTGTGATTATTTAAGACAATAAATTGTTGGATCTTCATAATAGGTTTACATCTTTCTCGATTCAAATGCTTGAAACATTACAAGGAGTTAAAACTTTGAATTTTAAAGTTTAAGGTTACATTTTATTGATGAAAAAATTAATATTTATTCAAATGACGCTAAATATACTGAATACTTTGTACCAAAGTGCACCAAAAATGCCAATGCCAAATTTTTATATAATATATTAGTCATATTATTTTATACCTTATCACATGTGAATTTGTTATTTTTCTCAATAAAAATTATATCATGATAAATCACACTCGTATAATTAAAGTAAGAGATTAATTCTTTTATTATATTTTCAATCTATCCAATATCTTCTCCTTGAATTTTTTAAAAATCAACTTCAAATTTTAGATCCCTTACTTTATCTCTTAAATTAATTTAAAATTCTTATAATCAATTATTGTATCTACTAAAATAAGAAATCAAGTTTCAAATTTTAAATTTCAAATTCATTACCCCTATATTATCATCAATTCTTTGCCTTATATTTCTAATGGCAAGTAGAGAGGAATGACAATGAAGTTCTGTAATTTCTACTCACACTCTTTTTATTTTTTTGCAAACATAGGATTGTTTGGTATGGCAAGCTAGCATGACTAAGGTTTGTCTCTGCTGAAATTTTATCCATTCTAATCTTGCCAAAATTGATATCACCTTCCTTTTCAATGTCTTTCAGTTTATCTAATACATATACACTCTAGGTGATGCTTTTTTATGACACCTTTTATTTTCCTTCTATTTTATATAATTTGTCTTAGTTGAATCATGAATCCCTCAAATTTTCATCTTATGATTTTTTTCATCACAATTAAAATTTTGAAACTTTACACTTTTCTTGGTCTTTTACATTCTTTTCATGTTTCTCTTCTTTTGATTTACAATTTAATACATTTACGATTTAGAATGCTTATTTTCTTGATCTTTCATTCTAACAAAGCATTCTTCATCTTCCTATTTCTCTAGATTTTCAATTTTTATTTGATTTTAGACTTTATTTTTCTTAATTAATTTGCCATTTTCTTACAAATTTATCCTTTTCTCATAAATATGTCTAACAATTTCTCTAAAGACCAGATAATGATTAATTAGAATCCTATTTATTTAAATCTTATAGTTAAATTAAATAGGAACTAAGTAAATTTCGCCATATGGATTTTTTATATTCATATACCTTGGTGGTTGAAAGAATAAGCATATGGGAAATCTTAACTCTACCTTTTAGAATGATAGTTGTATGCATACCCATATCAACGCCTTATTTAATTCCTATTATGCATTAGCATATTATTCTATTTAAAAGAAGATTTATTTGAGAAATTAAACTATTATAAATGAATAAACAAACAAAAAAGAATTTAATTTTTCTTTTGACACCTTTTATCCTTATCCTCTCACAAACAAGCACATGGATCTTTTGCATAAAGTTATAAAATGAATATCATAGCCCTTGTTATCATTAAATCTCATTTATTGCACAATTTATCAAATATAAGCAAGTGCCTCAACTAGCAATTCATTGTTATTAGAATAACAATAACATCTATAAAACATACACTTATAAACAAGTGTCACAAGCTAGCAATTGTACCAATTCGATTAGCAAACATGGTTGGTTTTAAACGAAACTTAACTTAAAAATCAATCATGGAGTAAAGTTCTTATAGAGTGAATTTGGGATCAAATGCAATTGTAATTTATTTTCTCAACTTTTTTAAATTTGTAAGTATTTTAATAATTTTAACGAGGTTTGAAAATTTGGAAAAGTTTTAAAAAGGCTATCTTTGTCATCCTCACATTTCTTTCTTTATATTGATTAATTTTAGTGCTAATTAAACACCTGGAGTATAATGAAAAGGGCTTATAATGATTAAAAAAAGGTATGTCTACTTATATGGAGTAAGCTTTTGTTCAAAATATTTTTTAAAAGAGTGGAGTGTTGAGAGGTTTGTTAAAGCAAGTTGGTATTGAACTTGGGGCTTGAGTGTGTTGATTTGTAGTCATCCCTTATAGACTTAAAATCATTGCATGAGGTATATATCATTGAATCTAGTTATCTTTCTCCTTTTTAGTTATACTAAAGACTTCTAGTATAAATTGTTCTTGCGGCTCAATATACATAAGTGGTTTAATGACTTGGTTATATTATTTTTAGATATATTGTTCATAAGATTTTATTATATGGATAATAAATCTTTAATATCCTACTATCTTTTCCAAGTGTACCATAAGAAAGTTTTATAAAAAGGTTAACATGTTTACCAAAAATAAAAAGCATGCATAACATGATTTCAATAATAAAGCTATCAGTTCATAACATTCAGTATCAAAGATTGATCTATGCTAGAGGGCTAAGATCAAGTAAGATATAATTGGTTTAGATACAACTTATTTAATGCTATGTGAAGAATGTGCAAAGCTATCATTCTCAAACTTGGTGAAATTGTTACCAAGAACTTAACTAGAGAGTGTAAGAGGTTAGATTGACTTGAGAAGTTAATGTGTAAAAGGATTATGTATTTGAATGAATATGGATTAGTGCATTAAGGTGTAAGTATTTATTCTAGAAGGAGTGTATATGACATTAGTTATGTATTTATTCATAATAATAGCATCAAGAGATGTAAACAACTATTCAAAAGCATAAGTGAATTAATAGCCTATCTAGAAGGAGAAGTTTTAATTTTGCCAAAAGGCTTGGTTATTTCTAGAAGGATCAATTGACCCAGAAGGCAAAACATTGCTTATACGTAAATGCATGGTCACATTTGAAGGGTATGAATGAATTGCTCCAAAGGAAATAATCCAAAATCATGTCTAGATAATTTTGAAAGATCATTCGTGTTACTTAAAAAGGCATAATAATAAGGCAAAGCAAATTACTTTAAAGGAAATAATCAAAAATCATGTCAAAGCAGTCTAGAAAGATTATTCATGTTTCTGAAAGAAGCACAACTAGTGGCTAAGGTGGAGATTCAGAGAAATAGATGCTATATGCATAATTGCAAAGGTCAATAAATAGGCTGCAATACTCTCCCACAAGATTCTTCAATGTAGTGGATTAGGTTATATAGTTATTTTACAAAGTGCAAATAGTTACTCGAATGAAGGGTAGTAAACTAGCATTACATATTCGTATTATTGAAATATCTTAGAATAATGACTTTAACTTCGCATTTGCTCATGTATAAGCAAAGCAAAACTCAATCTAAAGTATGAGAGGACTTTATGGTTAACCCAATCAAGTTGTTGATGCTCAAAAAAGTCATCGAAGAATGCATTCAAGATAGAATTGCAAGAGCCTAGGCATTTGTAAATGTCATTTAAGTAGAAAAGGTCATGAGGACCATGGTGCTAAAAAGCATAATCCTTGGGTTAAGCTATGATTACCAATAAGATGTCAAAAAATATCGATTCAAAAAGAATTAAAGGATCTAATCAAGTATGAAAATAATATTACAAAATGTTATGAATTGACTGAACCTAACACAAGTAGACTTGTAAGCAAAGTTATAGGGCTTATGCATAAATCAAGCATAAATATTGGCTCTTACATCCATGTAATGAAATATTAAGTGTAAGATATTTGCTAATAGATAATTTAAAGTGCTAAGCATTGCTTACAAATTATAATGTTAGCCGACACTTTTGCAATAAAAATGGCATCCATGTAAGCTATTAGGCATGAAGTATATAGTTGTAGAGGCAACAACTCATTGAACAAGTTATATTTACAATGACTTTAGAAGAGCTGGTGGGACAACAAGTGTTAGGACAACTTTGAAATAACCTATTAAGGAAACTTTTATATATATATGATGTATTTTGTTAAAAAGAACATCAATGTTATGATGGTGACTATATAGGAAAAATTCATTGAAGCTCAAAGAGAGAAGCATGAAAGTTCAAAAGTGTAAATAGAATTCTTCATAGTAATATGTCAGATTGAAGTATCAATGAGAACATTGACATTTGAAATGGAAAAGAATGTCAGAAGTTAGCAGTTGTTACTAATTCGATAAACAAACATATTCAATGTTGGATGAAATTTAGCATAAAAATCAAGTACAGTGTATGAGTCTTTTAGAGTGAATTTATGAGCAAATATAGTTGTAAATTATTTTTCTTAAATTTTCCAAGCTTGGGGGGTATTTTAATAATTTCAATGAAATTTGAGAATTTGAAGGAGTTTGGAAAGCATATAGTTGTGATCCTCACATTTTTATCTTTATGTCGGTGGGTTTTGGTGTTATTGGACATCCAAAATATGGTAAAAAAGGCTTATGAGAACTTAGAAAAAATATGTCTACTTGTGGTAAATGGGATTTTATATAAAATATTCTTTAAAAGGGTAGAATGTCAAAAGATTTGTTAAGGCAATTTGGCATTAAGCTTGGAACTCAAATGTGTTAGTTTATAGCCATTCTCTACACACTCAAAATTATAAAATGAGACCTATACTATTAAATGAAGTTATCATTCTCTCTTTCAATTGTACTTAGAGGCTTCAAGTGTGGATCATTTGTACAACTTGATATGTATGAATGGTTCAATGACTTGATTATGTTGCCTTCAAGCATGTTCCATACAAGATTTTGTTATATGAGTAATAAATCTTTAATGTTTTGCTATCTTTTCTAAATAGGCCATAAAAGAGTTTTATGGGAAGGTTAACATATTTGTCAAGAGTGGCAACTATGCGTCATGCAAGTTTCGGTTAGAAAGTCATTACCATATAACAAACAAACCTACACTTTGGTTCATAGGGGTAGCTGTCCTACTAATTTTTTAATTTCTTTTAGAATTATAAGAGTATTAATTTTATGCACCAATTAATTATTTTAATTTATCCTTGTTATTTTTATTGGAAAAGTTTTTAATTGCATTAATAAAACTTAATTATGTGTAATTAATTTCACCAAGAATATCTCATTTTTATTAGCAATTAATTACTATTTTCCATTATGTTATTCTTTTTGTTCTTTCCAAACTTATGTTATGTTATTTCTTTTTTATTTTTTCTTATTTTATCTTTCTATCTTCTATAGACACATGATCATTCTTCCTTCTATTCTTTTTCTTTTTTTTTCATCTTATGATTTTTCTTTTCTTTTTGCATCTTTTTTATTTATCTTTTACTAATTTTTCCTTTTTGGTTTGCTAATTATTTATTTTTATCTTTTATTTTCAAAATGATCTTGTTGCATGACAATTGTTGAACCTAATCAAAATTAGAAATTATTTGTTCGATGAAAATTTCATAGTATAAGGCAATGAAATAGGTTAAGCCCCTAATAATCTACTTAATACACCCTTTTACATTCAATTACTAATTATAATTATAGAATTAAAAAAATAAAGCAAGTAAATAGAAGTAGAATTAAGTAATTAAGCAAATAGCATGCAGATAAGATGCAAGAATGTAAATAGAATTAAATTGAGGGTTTAATTCAAAATTCAATAAAATTCAAGATTACGAATAGAATGCAGAATCAACATAGAAAAATAATAATGGAGAAACATAATTGATCGAAGAAGATTTAAGAAATTTTTTGTGGATAATAATATATTACAACATATTTAACAATTAAAAGTAATTTTTTAACTTAGAATCATCTAGAACTTTTGCAATGATTCACAAATTCTATACTAAAAAATCACCTAGGATCAGATCAATTTTGAGTAGTAGAATTAAACAATTGTTATAATTTATAAAGTTAGATTTAAATCGATTCAAATATAAAATTCAGTTGACTTAAAGGATTAAACTAGAAATCTCTAATTTAATCATTCAATCAATTATTCTTACATGAAGAATGATAATTAACTAACTAAAATTCAATAAAAAAAACTAGATAGATATCATAAATCATTTAAATAAACATAAATTATACTAATTCAATATCCAATTCATGCAATTTTAAAAAAAATAAGAAAATTAGAGAAAAAGGAAAATTAACAAACAAAAGTCAACATTATAGCTCAGGATTTCATAATCCAACTGAAGATAAACCTTAAATTCCTTGAATCAATCTAAAAATTAGCCTTTCATGAAAGAAAAAGAAGAAACTTGGATAAGAGAAAGAAGTTGTCTAAAATTGTCTATTCTTACCTTTGGAAGCACAAACCGTATAATCTAATTTCCTCTGTTACAAAAGCTAATAGGTTAAGTTAATATACTTCTTAGGGTTACAAAAAATAAGGCCTTACTAATTTTAAAAATCTATAGCCTAATTTACAATTTAATATACTATTAGTGTTCTACTATAGTAATTTTCATCACTTAGCTTTCAACCCATGCTTAAACATTAACACAACATAATTTCATTAAATCTCAAACACAAAAATTGTTAAACTAGGTCTTAAGAAACTTTGAACACTAGTTTCACCCAAAAACCAAGATTAGCTTAGCTTAGATAGAAATAAAGTATCAATTTTAATGCCATTTTCAACATTCTAAATGTCCGAACTAGGTTTCAACTAAAACATCAATTTTTTAAAGATTCCTCTAATATTTTCAACAATATAAGTCACCTAATTTTGACATCTAGAATTCAAATTATTGTCGAAAACCTAAAATATTATAAAAATATAACATTAATTGAACAATTTTAAAATATTGAAAAACTAATATCTAATTATATAATAATGTCAATTCTATAAAATTAAGAATGTGTAAAGAGGCATAAAATAGAAGAAAATTATATGGACAAAATCTTACATATCATTCCAATTGTTGTAGTTATTGATTATTTTGTAATGTCCCTTTCAACAAATCCCTTGCCTATGGATTTTAGACCTTCTATACAATATATCTATACTAAACCAATGGTTTATGCATTAGCTAAATGTTGTTATTGGTATGGACTAAAAGATATATTATTTTTTGGTACAAGAGAAATAACACTAAAATAGCATATTGTCATTTACTATACCTATTATCCCTTTTGAGATTGAATTTCAAAGATTGAATATGAAAACAATTCTCCAAAATAGCATATTATTCTTACATTATTTCCACTTATTTAAAACATAATATTTAACATGTATGATAAGATGTATATAATTAATTTACACATATTTAGAGAATTGATTATTTGTAATGACTTTTTATGAAATAGATATTATTTTTCTAATTGTTCTTAGATTTGTTAAGCAATTTCTTATATTATGCTCCATTGTAAGGAATAGGTAAATTTTTATTTTAAATGTATGTATTTTTTGCCCCTACAAATAAAATTTTCTCGATTCATCATTGCACATAAATGCCTAAACTAATCTACCAATTTGAATGTAAATTTAACTCCACATAATATATTTGTATACATGTACAAAGGCAATTATAATTTGGCTTCAAGCCATAATTATCGTTATACAATATAACAATAACTTAACATATCTTTATACTATAGCAAACTCATGCTTATTAACCTAATATATTCTTATATCACACCTAGCATTATCATTTCACATTCATGTCATATACAAACAAATTTCAAATATTCTCATCATAATTAGGGTTCACAAAGAGTATCACATTCATTGTTATGCTTTCTTTAGGATTTTAAAATATTTTAATTTTATTTTGTGAGGAAAATAATTTGATAATTTTAATGGCAATAATTAAAACAAAATTTATATAGGAAATAGATAAATTATAATAAGGAATTATAGGGTAAAATAAAATTTAAGGATTAGGTGAAGTTTAGAAGAAGAACTTTACATTAAACAAATGAGGAAAAGTTAATAAAGTAATAAGATTAAAGGTTACAAGTATTTAAAAGTGAGTATGTAAGTATAAATGAGATTTAGGATGTTATTTCCATTTTGCCCCTGCATCCATTTTCCTTTTATCTTTAAAACTTAGCCCATTTCCACTATATACCCTAAAATCCCTAATTATCCCCTTCTCCTTGTCTTTTTTCATCTTCTTCATCCACCTTATCTACTCTTCTAACTAAGCCATTAAAGGAACTAAACTTCATCAATTTTTCTACTAAATTAAGGTAAAATCCCCCTCTTATTGGATCTTTCATCATTTCTTCTTAAATTTGAATGAATTTAGGTATTTTAATTCCAAAGGAAAGTTTGAACCCTAATTAGAGAAACTGTTAATTTTGAATAATTAAGGCTAAGTAGCATGAAATTCACCTTTTAGTTATCTCCTCTATATTAAGTGAGTAAATATCCTAATCTTATTTCAAAAATTTTAAAGGATATATTTAGTTTAGGTATAAATTTTAAGTTTCTAATGATTATATAAAAATGTATGGATTTATGGTTAGAAATTTATGATTGATGATGAGGATAGTATAAATAAGATGTGGAATATACATATTTATGATTTAGTTAGCAATTATGATGTAATAAATGCATTAGAAGAGTATTTATGGGGGAATGAATAGTAATTTAGGCTAGAAATCTATAGAAACCTAACAATAATTGACTATAGCTTGAGAATTATTATTTGGAGATCCATAATCAATTGTTAGCCTTGGCAACCTATACCAAAGAGGGAGTGGGTTGAGTGTTTTTAATTTTTTTTTATTTTTATAATTTTTTTTGAAAGCCTTTTGATTTTAGGAATCCATAAGAATGATTTTGATTTAAACACTTCCAAGAAGGTTTTATGAATATGTTTGCACTCAAGATATGACAATTCAAAGAATTAGTGCAAATTTACTTAGTCCATTATACACAAATAAATAATTAAGAAATCAATCCAAGATAATTTAATAGAGAAGTTTGCACATAATATATAGCAATTCAATTCACTTGTGCAAAGCAACTCATTCAACTATGCATAGATGAATAATCAAAAAGCTAATGTATAAATGAGTTTATTTTTTAATCATTTAATTATCCAACCAATAAGATTAATAGTGGAGCACAATATATCAATTAACAACAATAACAAAATAGAGTATAAACAAGCAAAAACAAAGCAATGATGCAAAAATGATAAAAGAATAGAGAATAGAGATCAAACACAAGGATTTATAGTGGTTCTTCCCTTGGATATCCTTACTAAGGTGTACGTCCACTCTCCAAGCTCTCCAAGTTTGTGTTAATCCACTATTCCTTTAAATTTCAATCAGCACTAGAAGAAGTCTTACAATTCCTTACTCTTTCTTGAGCAAAAATTCTCTTTACAAGGGATACCTCACCCTCTCAAAGAATTCCAAAAGGATACCTCACCCTTTATAATTAGGAAATGATATATGATGAAGAACAATTCATACAAACTTTCTTAAAGAATGAATAATATAAATAAAGCACTAAGAATAGAGAAATTTCATAAAAATGAGCTCAAATCATGATTTGGATGAAGAAGGATGTAAAATAATGTTTACAATTGAGGCTCTTTCTTCATTGTATTTCATGTTTTTTAGCTTATATATGAAGCCCATGGAGTATTATAGTCGTTTGGAGTTGTTAGGAATGAAAACTAGCCGTTATTCGTGCACTAAAACACTCAGAATCGATTGGTGAATCGATTCACCCAGATAGAAATGTATACTCAACTTTAAAAGGTCATAACCTCTTCATTTTAAGTCCGTTTTAAGCAAATGACCTATCGTTAAAAAGCTAATTAAGTCCAGTTTTAAATGGAACTAGTTTCATGCTCATATCTACTATAATTTTTAAGATATATTCAAAATAATAAGCAAAGGTCAGGAACAATAAATCTATGAAAATCTAATTTTGAGACTCAATTTGTACAATTTACAATTCTTTCATATCTTGGTCATTTTAAGTAAATGACCTATCCATGGAAAGTTTTTTGAGTTTATTTTCACATAAAAATAATTTAATGCTTATATCATTTTATTTTTTAAGATATGATTAAAATAATGAGCACACATAAAAAAAGATTAGATTGCAGAAAATTGATTCCTAGACTCAACTTAGGAAAATCATATCTCTTTCATATATTGATCATTTTAAGCAAATGATATGTCTATGTAAAGATATTTGAGTTTATTTTCATAAGGAAAAGGTTTTACAATCAAATAACAAGTATTTTATAAGATATGATTAAAAGAATAACCAAAGGTTAATAGTGAAAAGATTAAAACCTCATATCTCATGGATTTTTGAAATGTCCCTTAGGCTATTTTGTAAAAACATGAATTATGGGCTATCTTTTAAAACATTTTGATCAAGTTAAAAACATGTTTGAATTCTTTATCATGAAATACTTTATTTCACAAGAAATACTAAGCCTAAAATGAATAATTATACCATTGAAGTGTTTAGGCTCTTCTTGATACTTCCAAGTTTTAATCTTCTCATTCTTCAATACTTAGATTACATCTTCTTTCTTGTATTTCTTCCTTGTTCTTGAGTTGAGCATAATGTGATTTTCTATTCCTTTACTCTAATACTCACTCTTCTTCATCTTAGATTTTACTATATATAAGTTCATAAACTTTGCAAACCATATAATTAGTTCAATCTAATATATCAAGATATTAATGCATGATTCATATATAAAACAAATTAGCATAAGAACATGCATAATTATCATTTCATATATCTTGATTAATCATATGCTTAATGATGCTTGTCTACAATATAGCTCTTTTAGCATATAATCAAGCATTGCTATTTCAACCATAGTATAGCATATCTATTGAAGATTTTATAACATTTTGGTATAAAGACATGCAATGCTATTATGACATTCATTTGTCATCATGCATATATAAAAGCAAGCACAATCATCATATCATCATATATATGCATCAATTATAACATAGTATGTCTATTAAAGCTTATACAATATATCACTTTAACATAAGACATAAAATGTTATTGTAACATTTATTTGTCATCATCAAAACTCATCACATGAAGCCTTAAGGCTAACATATTACAACTTGCAAAATTAGATTCAAAAGGCTTATAATTAACTAGTCAAGTATATATTTAACTACTTGACTAAACCTTGCTCTTCAAAGGTTTATAGTTGACTATGACCCTTATACTTAGAGCTCATAGTTAACCATATAATTAATTAGACCTCACTCTTTAGAGGTATATAATTAACTAAACCTTAAGAAGCTTATAATCAACTATATTATTTTTCTTGGTTTACATAGTAGACTACCTTTTTAAAACTTTATTTATTACAATAGGAAAAGGTTAAAAGGATCAAGCATCATGTGATGATAAGTATGTTTGATATGTGATGTTGAGTGTGATTACTTTGGATTTGGTAGTAGCTTATAAGGAATAAAAATAATCAAGCAGTAGAAGGATTAGCTTGTGAGGAATAAAATTGATAGGAAGTTATGAGAAAATTTTCTTATTATCTTATTTTTCTATTTATGCATTATATGATAAGATTGTGGCATGGATGAATTTGAAAATTAAGTGATAGCATAGATAAGTATGAATGATTATAAATGTATCTATTGATACTAGTTAGAATTATATTATGAAATGTGTAATCTAAGTGCTAGGTTTACAAAAGGGTAAATCTAGTTAATAAGTCTATAATTGTTGTTTATATTTGATTATGTTAGATAGCTTAGTCATTAAGCCTTAACCTTACTCTTTTGTATTTTATTTTGTTAACTCATAGGTTAATTTACCCCCACTACCACCTCAAAGTTAAACTTCTAATAGATTTTTCAACATGGGACGTGTAACATAGGATATTTTGGTATAAATAGATATTTTGGGCCTTTTTTGTATAACTTAAAAGTAGAAATTTATAAACCTAATTCTTTTAAAGTTTGTTAAATTAACTTATCTTCTAATTGGGATGAGTTATAAAGGGGCCTAACCCAAGTTGTTAGAAGTTTAGAGGTTGATATCCTAGTAGCATGCATATATCATTAATCTTTTAGGAATATCTTTTTGTATAAACCAAAGAACTTTAAGAAGGCTTCATACTGGGCTTATACTAAAAGGCATCTTAGATAACCCCATAAAGATTTTATCAGAGTTGTTAGACAAATAATGACCCCATAAAGATTTTGTCAAAATCCTAGAAGGCATCTTGGATGACCTTTCAGTCCTGTTACTTTTACTTTTCAGGAAAAGCCTCAAGTTCCTTAAAGCTAAAAAATGTCTCCTCCAAAAGCAATTTATTTCTTTTAATTGAGTTAATAGTGTTAGGATTCGAATCAACATACGCAGCGAAATTTTAAAATTTTGATCCAAAACCTTCCTAGGATCCATGCAAAAGTCATAAACTAGTATTAAGGTTTTACCTTATTTGTGCTTGTGTTCTTTCTAAATGAATCCTTAAGAAATTGAGATGAATCAAATGCTAATCAAAAGGTACAACGTCTCTATAGTATCCACATAGAGTGAATAACAACTTCTCCCTTCCACGAAGCTGCTAGGATTCATTTCTCTCACTAGGATTGGGTTTGGACATTTTTTAGAATGATTTAAGGTTTGATTGAAGTCAATGTGTATCGTGTAATGTGCTGCCTTCAAGTCCTTTTATAGAACTAAGGTATATCACAATTCTAGTCCCATTAGGATAATGCTTCAAAAATTCTAATTACATTAAATAACTATCACCTTATCCTTATCCTAGAAAGAGTGAAGAGAGATAGGACTTATATATTAATTACCTAATATTAGATAATAATAATATTATCTCATAATATAATTATCTAATATCTAATAACGTAATTATCTGATATTACTTTAATATCAAATAATATCACATAATATATAATATATATATTACTTGAATAAATATATATTATCTTAATAATATATATATGCACGAAAATAAGTCTAATTGATTGAATTTTAGTCTAACTAAAACTCAATTAATTATTGTCTCATTCCTACTCCTTTTGTATGACTTTGTAAATTCTTACTACGTTGATAATGACTCATTTTGGGCCATAAACAGTGAGCGGTATCTAGTAATACATCACTGCCACTTAAGTAGTAAGAATGTTTATAATTCGACATTTACCTAATATATGATTAATATTTTACATTATAATTCCTTTTGTAATAATATCTAAATCGAACAAGAGGCATGAAGTGTGTCATCCTCGTCAATGTTCAATTTATATTTCTTGATACTGAGTAGACTTAAAACAAATGATCAATATCACATATTAATCCAATTGACCATAGCCATGCATTTCTAAGTCTCATTCAATCAAAGGGCCCAACGATATTTCTCTTTTATACAAGAGTAACAAAATTCTATCTACATCACTTACTTTCCTCTGCATGATTTGTGACACACCCAATCAACGTCCTACTTGTCATCCCGATTAAAAGTGACATAAGACGACATCAAAGTCAGTAACTCCTCATGTAGGGAATCGTAGTGACTTCAGGTTAAAGTACTATGCGTATTTGTGATCATATGAGAATAACTAATGATACGTTTATCCATGCAATTCTCATAGTAGGTCAGTCCAGTACATTGTTCATTAACAATGTACTCATGTATTGACTTGATATCACATATCTATGATTCATAATGATCAGTCACTATACATGTTAGTCTCGATGTATTATTACTATCCTTTTCGTAATAATACTTGACTAGGGGCATTTTAGGAATAACTTTACTATTCTAAGGATAATTATTATATTTAAGTTATAATTTGCTCAAAATAAAATAAAAAAATATAATAATTATATTACCAAAATGAAACATAATACATTGTGTAATACTGCAATCATATCTATAATTGGCTCCTAGGACACACACTAACAAATAGAGCTTTAATTTGCTTATCCTTTTCTTTCACAATCTTTGTTAGTTTTTCAATAGCTTAAGTGATTTCTTGGAAGCAATTATCCATAAATTTAGCTTTCATTGTCATAACTACTACAACATTTTTAAATTTATCAACGGTGTAATTAGCCTAACTTTTTTTTATAAACTCAAATGTGATCTATGATTTTGCACTTGAATCTAAGGTAATATAAAAAATGTCACTTTCCACCTTTGCAAATGAATGACATTGATTGCCACAGTTCTTTTGAAAGTAACCACACCTTTTTCTAACAATTAGAAGATTTTGCTAAAGAAGACACCAATAAAGCTTTCTTAAGCAGTTTTTGACCTAGTGGCAAATGAATTTTTGCCTTTAGCATAAATTGGATTTTCTATGAACACAAACATGGTTAAATTTTGACTTTTAGATTTGATCTTGAGATTTGGATCTTGATTTAGGATTTAACCTTTCTTTTGATAAGAAAGATGAAAAGAAGAAAAGATTTCATTGGGTATGCTAGAAATTTTTGCATAACAAGTTTTATGTATTAATTATGCTAATATTTGCAAACAAATTATGAGATTTAATTCCTCAATTTATAGGAATTCTTTCCTTTTCACTCTTTTGATTAATTTGTTAACTTTTGAGTTAAATTCGAAGGCCTTGAGCTTAATTTTTTTCTTCAACCCACATTGGGAGACTTGGAATGTCCTTCTAAAGGTTATACAAATTTTTTCGAAAACTTAAAGACACTTAGATTATATCTTATTAGTGGTGGAAAATTTATATTTTTATCTTTTTCCTTCATTTTGAAAGAGGTGGAAGACTTTTCTGTTAAAGGTATTTAGGAGTTTTACTTTCGTTCTTACATATAAGGTGTAATACAGGGCAAAGCAGACTAAATAGGCCATGCCTGTGTGGGCTTGCTTGTTTAGCCTGCATTTTTTACAAGAAAAATGATTGAGTTTGTGTGTACTTATAAGAAGCTCGTAGATAAACCATTTTTTTATTTTTTTATAAAAGTGAAAATACCATTAAACACATACACATACAAGTTGGAGATTGAATCCTAGATGTGGTAAATGATATAAAACTTTCAAATGGACCTTAAATTAGATTAAATTAAAAAAATATTTTTTAAAATTATAATTATCTAATTAATTTTTTATTTTGTATAGTGAATTAATTAAGTAAAATTAAAAAAGTTATATTAGATCATTGGATACTGAGTAAATTAGATTAAAAGTTTCTAAAATATTTAAAAATAAAAAAATAAATTTGTTAATATTTATGGGTTTGCCCATGAAAGCTTGCAATTGAGCGAATAACCCATATAAATCTATGTGACAAATAGGTTGTACACAAGTTATCCACGATCAACTCGTGACCATAAGTAGCCTATAAAGCCTATAGGCTCTAAGCTTATTTTACATGTTTACTTGCAGAAACTTTATGTTTTCTCTCTCTCAGAAGGTTTAAAGGTTTAAAGATAGTTTTAAAAGGAAACATTTGAGAGTTTTCTCTCTTTACTTGTAAAACTTTTGTTTCTCCTACCTTTCTTCTTTTTTCATTTGTGAAGAACCTCTAGATTATTTGTAGGCTATGGAAGAGCTTCTTAGATCAGATAATGACCTAGTATCCAAAAAAGTTAACCCATGCTTTTAAGAATCCAAATAGAATTAAAATTGGATTATATAGTAAATGTAAACCTAAATGAATATAATTTTCATCTAACCTATTTTCATTATTATTCATTTAGTAATATATTTTTTTTAACTACTTACACTTTGATTGTCAAATTTTATTGTGGAATCTTTCTTTAGCTTATACATATAAAGTATCTTAACTATATTACAAGGCATTTTGAAAAGTTCATAATTTTCTTGCCCAATAAAGTTTACTAAAATTAATTTAAGATTTAAAAAATGTTTTTTGTTTAAGACCAAATAAACTTGAAAAGTTCTAAAGATGAACAATTGAAAAATGAAAAGCAATTGAAATGCCTTCTTAGTTTTGATATTGAGTATTCAAATTTTTGTACTTAAAAAAAATACAATCTTCTTACTATCAAAATTTGAATAAATTCAAAATGACTACACTTAGGAATTTGCTTTAACATCTTATAATTTGAATGATACACTATATGGTGGATCTTGGTTACTAGATATCTAGTCAAATGTTCTAAATAAGTGATATCACAAAAGTTTGATCAACAACATGGAATTTAAAAAAAGGACAAGCTACAAGCAAAAAAGTTATAAACTTGGAAGCACAAATTTAGAATTTGCAATTACAAAATAAATAATAAATTCAACAACTTAAGAGTTTGAATGCTAAGAGTAACAAGCTGGATGATAATATAAAAAATTTCTAGTATGAAAATCAAATAAAAGTCATCCAATAATAAAATCACCACAATCGTTTTAATGGTAACTTGAAAAAGTTGATAGTGGTTGAAAGAATTGAAGTTTTCATTAATTTTAATGCAAGTCAAACCCTGTTAACACTCTTTAAGAAAGAGAAAATATAAAAAGTATGTGTAACCTATGGTTAAGTGGTTCATTTCTAGCCAGAGTGTGCATAAGCTGAAAATTGCATTAGTAAAGACTTCGCTACTAATATTTAGAGTTGCTCTATGTGTGCAAAGTCCTATGAGACCTTATTTATATGGCGGTTTAATTCAACTTATGTCATGTAGCTTTTAAGCTATACAAGTTACCATGTTACAAACTTAATTAGATGTTTTGATTTCACTAGCTCAGTTTATCTTGGAAGATTATAAGTTTGAAAATGCAATTTTGCAAATGGATGTTCATTAAATATCGAAGAAGAATCAATTAAGTTCAACAATGGAAATAGATGTTCAACTACCTTTTTCATTAGATATGGTAAGTGTTACCTAACAAATTTCATAAGTAGAATAACAAAAAGATTTTCATAAAATGTTAAATATTTAATGTAAAATTTTCAAGCAAGTTTCTAAATATATAGTTTGCTACAAGTAGTTGAAAATCCAACATGTTTATAACTATGGCTCCTCTGATGCCATCTACCATCATTATGGCAAATGTATTATTCATGAATATTATTAATGCTAGAGGCTACATTTAGAATTCTTAAGTCAAAGGCAGCCTCTTAAATAGAGTTGTACATAGGTCAGGTCGGGTTGGGTGGGTTTTGGGCCAAGCCAAACGATTTAAATTATATAAAACTTATGGCCTAACTCGATTACTTTTTAAAAAATTGTTAATCCGGTCCAACCTGATTATTTAAATAAATAGCCTGCTAGGGCGGCCTGATTATCCAAATAAATTATTTTTTTATTTTTAAGTAAAAAATAATAATTTTTATTTATAAAAATTATATATTTAAATAAATAATATAATATTTAAATATATAAAATATTTAATTATATCAAATTTGTTATAAATAATTATTGAATATGGATGTCCATAGATCAAATATTATATCCCCAATGATCAATTATCAAGATTCAGTTATGATCAATTATATCTTCAATTATGATCATATTATTTAGTTTTAATTATGATCAATTATACCCCCAATTGTGATCAATTCTATTTACAAATTATCATTATAAGACTGTAACGTTTGCCCTATAAATATAGGTTGTACAAATCATTTTATATACAGTTGAATAAAATATTCTCCTCCCTCTTGTATTTCTTTCTCTCCATATATTTTTTATTCATCTCTTTCATCTCTTACTTTTATCATTTCTTAAGTGTTTAATATTTTCATAACACGTTATCAGTACGAGGCTCTGATTCACTAAGGTAATTTCTTCCAAACATAAATTATTTTACTTAATCTTGTTACTTTATGCTAATATAATAATCCTTCCATCTCATCACATTCTTTTTCCTTATTTCTTTCATATTTTGATTTTAATTTCTATAATAATTTTAACATTTTTCTAGTTTTATTCAAAAAAATAATAGTTTCAAAAATATTGAATATAAAATGTAGAAATACAAATAAATAATGAATTAAATTAAGAAAAAGAAAATAATTCATATGACATATTATACATTTGAGAATTTATTCCTGAATGCTAAATGAATAAAAATTTTAACTATTTTAAAATACATGTTAGTTTTTATAAAATGTGTGAGTATTATATATATATATATATATATATATTGTATGTAATTACGGATATGTAGTAAATTCTTAATTATGTTATTATCTCATGATTGAAAAATTGCTACATAAAAAAATATAATATATGTTATGTTGATATAGAAAAAAAATTTACTTGCATCATAAAGTTTGGCTTTATACAAAGATGAATGCAAATATTGAAGAAACTAAGTTTGGAAAAGGAAAAGAATTATCTAGAAGCAATCGGTGTATAAATATACATATAACCGAAAGCATACTTTTCATAAATTTAATAATTTTTGCAATGTTTGGTTACTATATAGATTGATAATGAAATAGAAGATTAGATTAATAATTTTATGATTAATATGTTGATTAATAATTTCTTCAATATTCAATCTCTATTATATTAGAAATTTTCTCATTCATTTTTACATGTATGTAATAGTATTATGACAGATCTTGCAGATCTTGATTTGTGACTCTTGATATTATAAAAAAAATTTACCTTACAATAAAAGATTCACTTATTCTTTATAATAGTTTAAAAGAAATATATGATCCTAAAAAAAAAAATTCTCCACTTTCATTTATCCAATTTGCTCCTACAATAGCAATATTAAGAAAAAGATTTTTAAGAAATATTGTGAGTTAATTTCTTATTTCCTTGTGATTAAACAAAGTAATGAACTTTTGATGAGTCCCATTTGACTAACTTTGCTCCATTCCCTGAAGCGAATATAGCAACACATGACCATTTTACTTATCAACAAACTTATAACCTTAGATATAGTTGTGATCATATTCTTATATCAAAAACTCAACTTTCCACTAGAAGTGAAAAAATGAAGAAAAGAATGATAAAAAGGTTGGCAAAATAACAAGAACATATGTGATGGTAAAGATCACTAGTCTGGTACTTGTTATACTCCAAAGCATTTTGTTAACCTTTACTAAGAATTGCTTAAATATATACATATAAAAAAGATAAATTTTGCAAATGAAAAAGGATTTGAATTAATTTTCTTGAAGAATGCTTGTAGTTATTTATTGTCTACCTAATTTTCTATAAGTATACTTATCTCAAAACTGTTTATAAGCTTTTAGTAAAAAAAAAAATACTAAATACAAATGTTTGGCCTTCAGCATATTTCTTTTGAAAATTTAATTAGCAAAGCATCCTTATTGCATCAAGACATTTAATTTATACCCATTATGCATATACTCATAAATTAATTTTATTTTAATGGTCTTTTTCATTAGTCAATTTTAAAAATATTTCTATAATATCTATTATTTTATATCAAGTTACTTAAAATTAATTTATATAAGTAATCATAATATCTGGATATGTAAATATACACCTTATTATGGTTTGTTCTTATCTAGTTACCATGATATCCCTCTAATACTAGCCAATTTTACTTAAATGTGTCACAACCTATTTCTTAGAAAATATTATATGGTTACTGAAAGGTTTTAGATTATAATATAGCATAAAATTGTGCACTGTTGAACCAAGCAGAATTATAGGTGGAGATATTAAAGGTAAGTCACAATATATGTGTGGCCTAACTTTTTATGACTAATTGGGTTAAGGATATTTACTATCTATTATATGTAAAATTTTGCTTTCCTATTTAGTAATGCAAAAAGCCAATGTTAATACTATATCTAGTACTATAAATTTAATCGAAGGCTTCGGAAAAGCTAATATTTTGTTATATGGAAAAACAAAATTAACATTGATAATGCATTATATTATACTAAGTCCCATAAAAACTTATTGAGTTTTAAAGATATCCATCGAAATGGATTTCATATCGAGACAACTAATGAAGGAAATATTGAATATCTTTTTATCACTGGTATGATCTTAGGTAACAAATGCATACTTGAAAAATTACCTATTCTTTCATCTAGTTTGTACTACATATATATTAATACAATTGAAACGCATGCTATAATAAACCAGAAGTTTATTAATTCAAAAAGTTTACTATTTAGCATGAATGATTGGGGTATCCCAAATCACTAATAATGAAGAAAATTATTAAGGATTCATATGGGCACCCATTGAAAAACTTGAAGATTTTTCAATCTAAAGAATTCTCATGTGCTGCATGTTCTCTAGGTAAATTAATTATTAAGTCATTATCAACTAAAGTTAGAACTAAATCTCCAGCATTTTTGGAATGTATACAAGATAATATATGTGGGCCTATTCACCCATCATGTGAACCATTTAGATATTTTATGGCATTAATAAATGCATCCAGCAGATGGTCTCATGTATGTTTGTTAAGCTATCACTAGCTAAAGTTGGAATTAAATCTCCAACATTTTTAGAACATATACAAGGTGACATATATGGGCCTATACACCCACCATGTGAACTACTTAGATATTTTATGGTATTAATATACGCATCTAGCAGATAGTCTCATGTATGTTTACTATTAACTTATAATTTGACTTTTGCGATATTGCTTACTCAAATTATTTGATTAAGAGCATAATTTTCATATTACCCTATCAAGTCTATTCATCTTGATAATGTTGGTGAATTCTCTTCTAAGACTTTTAACGATTATTGCATGTCAATAGGAATGAATATTGAACATCCTGTAACTTATGTTCATACACAAAATGGCTTAACTAAATCATTTATTAAATGACTTCAATTAATAGCAAAACCCATGCTTATGAAAACAAAACTCTTTATTTCTGCTTGGGGACATGCAATTCTACATGTAGCAGCACTTATGCATATTAGACCAACTAGTTACCATAAATACTCTCTTTTACAATTGGCTTATGGTCAGGAGCTAAATATTTTTCATCTTAAAGTTTTTAGATATGCAGTATATGTTCCAATAGCTCCACCAAAACATACTAAGATGGGACCTCAAAAGAGATTGGGAATATATGTTGGTTTTCCCAACATTAGAGGGAGAAAAGGATAAGTAGTTGGTTAAAAAAATTATATGGAATACTTTACAAAATAGTGATCCTCACACAAAGTAATGTGAACTTGAAATTCAAAAGATAATCAACTACCAGATGCATTCACTGACCCAAAAGAGAGTGACTAAGTCATATATACTAGTTGTTAATACTCCAATAAGGATTGATATCCCTGAAGGACAATCCATCAATGAGAAAGCTAATGAGTCTAAGACACGCCAGAAGCATGGTAGACCAATAAGTTCAAAAGATAAAAATTCCTACAAAAGAAAAGGAACAATTATTAAAGACGAGCCCATTAAAGAAATAGATATTCCTAAAGAGTTTAGAGACATAAGAAATAATATAACTCTAGAAAAAGTTTAGGTACCTGAAAATGATAAAAAAGATAAAAATAAGGAGATCTCAATAAACTATGTCTCTATGGAAAAAATATTGAACTGCAAAGAAATTATTGTCGATAATATTTTTACATATAATGTAACGTTTAATATTATGAATGATAATAAGGATCGTCTATCGATGAATATCGATGTAGATATGATTGGCCAAAATAGAAAGACGCAATTTAAGAAGAATTGAATTCACTTAAAAAACGTAAAGTTTTTGGACTTGTAGTCCAAACACCTGAGGGTGTAATACCCGTTGGGTACAAATGGGTACTTGTACGTAAATGAAATGAGAAAAATGAAATTGTAAGATATAAAACATGACTTGTTGCCCAAGATTTTACACAAAGATTTGAAATTGATTATGAGTTCACTTATTCTTTTGTGGTGGATGCAATCATATTTCATTATCTCATTAGTCTGGCAGTATATGAAAAACTTGATATGCATCTTATGGATGTTGTTACAACCTATTTATATGGCTCACTTAATTATGATGTTTATATGAAAATCTCAGAAGGATTTAAAATGCTTGAAGCATATAATTCAAAGTCCCAGGAACTTTAATAAATTAAATTACAAAAATCTTTGTATGAATTAAAGCAGTTTGGACGAATGTGGTATAATCGTTTTAGTGAATTCCTTTTAAAGGAAAGGTATAATAATGATCAAATATGTCCATATATTTTCATAAATAGAACAAATTTTAAATTTGTCATCATTATTGTATATGTTGATGATTTGAGTATTATTGGAACTCCTGAAGAGATTCAAAAGATAGTTAATTATTTGAAGAAAGAATTTGAAATGAAAGATCTTGAAAAAATAAAGTTCTACCTTGGCTTGCAGATCGAGCATTTAAAAGATAAAATTTTTATACATTAATCAACTTATACCCAAAATGTCCTTAAAGTATTTTACATGGATAAAACACATCCATTGAGTACTCCAATGGTTGTTCGGTCACTTGATATGAAAAAGGATATTTTTTGACCTCGAGAGGATAATGAAAAGGTTCTTGGTCCGAAGTACCATATCTTAGTGCTATTAGTGACTGATGTATCTTGCTAACAATACAAGACCTAATATAACTTTTGTTGTAAGCTTGTTAGCAAGATTTAGTTCCTCTTCAACTCAAAGACACTAGAATGGGATTAAACATGTCTTTCGATACCTCCAAGGTACTATTGATATGGGCTTGTTATGTGCAAATGGATCTAAACCATAACTCATAGGTTATGTAAATACTAGATATTTATCCGATATTTATCCGATTTACACAAAGCTCGATCTTAAATAGGCTATTTATTTACAAATGGTAATACAGCTATTTCATGGCATTCCACTAAACAAATACTGGTTGCCACCTCAACCAATCATGTAGAGATCTTAATTGATATTGTTAAGAAGGGGAGTTAATACGCACTGTACTCTTTTTTCCTTAGCTATGGTTTTTGTCCCACTGGATTTTTCCTAACAAAGTTTTTAATGAGGTAGTATTCTATTGCGTATTATATGGACATCCAAGGGGGAGTGTTATGAATAATTATTGAATGTGGATGTTCACAGGTCAAATATTATATCCCCAATTATGATCAATTATCAAGATTCAGTTATGATAAATTATATCCTCAATTATGATCATATTATTTAGTTTTAATTATGATCAATTATACCTTCAATTGTGATTAATTCTATTTATGAATTATCATTATGAGATTGTAACATTTGTCCTATAAATATGAGTTGTACAAATCATTTTATATATAGTTGAATGAAATATTCTCCTCCCTCTTATATTTCTTTCTTTCCATATATTTCTTATTCATCTCTTTCGTCTTTTTATTTTATCATTCCCTAAGTATTTAATATTTTCATAACAAAATTATTTTTTTTACATTAAAAATAATTATATATAATTATTTTTTCTAATATATAATTATATTATAAAAAATAAATTAATATAATCGAGCTGAGTCGGGTCTATCGAGCTTTTTTATCTTAACCTAAGATCGGCCTAATTATTAATCAAGCTTTTAAAAAAAGCCCAACGGGCTATCAAGTTAAAAAAAGATAGCCCAAATCCTCTATTTTTATGAGTCGGGTTAATCGGGTAAGGCGACTCATCTCTACTCTTATATAGCATGTCTTCAATTATTGTTTAACCATATGTTCTATATTTCTTTACTTTGTATTAAGCTAGGTATATTTTGTATTATCCTTATATGTTATTTGATGCATGATGAAAAAAATTCTCATAAATCTCAAATTTTATTTTTCTTAAACACTATATGCTTTATTATAGATATCTTAGTTAACAAAATAATACTAAATGGTAAAATTATATGTATTTTAGTATAGACATATATCTAGTAACCATCGTTAAATCTCATAAGCCATGATATATAGCATAAAATGCCATTAATAAATTTCAATTTTAACTTCTATTAAAATATCAAAATATCCATCAATTATTTTTTTGCTCATTGAAGTTGGAGCTAAAAGTTATAAGGATTTGTTATATTCAATTAAGACTAGTTATATATATTTTTCTTAGTTTCCATGTCTTATTAATTAGTGAAAAAAATAATCAAAATAATATATATAATAAATACATTCAAAATTAATGAGACTAGTAGAATTAATTGTGTAAAATTTTATTCTTTCTTAACAAAATTTTTAATGAAAATTGTAACAAACAATTACATAATTAAATAATATATATATATATATATATATATTTATAAAGATCAATGTCTACTTAATTACATGCATTAAGAAAGATGATTTTAATATATTTAATAACAAATTGATTTTATGATAACTTTAAATAAGAAATAATGTATATGAGCCTTGTATAAGATAATTATATTTCTTTAAAAGCAAAAATAAGGCACAAATAATATTAGTTATAAAATTTAAAGATTGTAATAGTCATCACCTTTATAAATTTAAGGGTAAATATTATATTTACTTTATAAATGAATAAATAATTATTCATAGATTGATATAATATAACTCTTATTTAATAAGGTTAATAATAACTTAATCCATATTTACATATGGATGGATATAAATTAATCATAATAAAGATAAATATGAATGGATAAATAGATATACATCATAATTATTAGTTTAGTTTGGATGAGGGTCAACTTATAATGCTTTAGATAATAAGGGAGAATAAAACCTAATTAAAAGTTGCTATAAAAGAAAGATTCCTACAAAGTAAAAAAATTAAATTCTTAAATTGTGTGGTGTTTATAATGTCTTTAAGGTTTAGTAAAATATGTATTCAAAGCAAAAACATGTCCTTAAGACCTTAATAAAATTTTTGGAATCACTGTTAAATTTGTATGCTAATGTTAGACCAAATTTAACATTGGGTACTTATATTTTTAAGGAGATAAATTTAATCATGAATTTTTTGAAAACCTATGATATTTAATAAATACATTGAAGTCCAATTAATTCAAAATTGAACTAAATTGGACTCATTTTAGAGAATAAAGCTTTTCTAACACTTATTTTTATAATTACTTATAAAATTAAAAATACAGATATCTTAATTTAGTAACACTATAATAGCCATATGTTGTAAAAGAGAAAAAGATAAATGATCAATATGAGCTAATGTATTACTTATTAAAAAAGTAAAGGCTATCTATCTAGCATTAATTTTTTTAACCCCGCACTTTATACTTTTTGTAAAAATGACCAAATATACAATAAAGTAATGACTAATCATTGGCTATTGATATATTACTTATTTAAATGAATTTTTGCTAAGGTATCAAACAAAAAAAAATAACTAAGATTTTGTCAAATTTGGATTTAAAAAATGAATTATTAATTTATTTTATGGAATAAATAATTGATAAAAAGTATATTTTAAAAATAATTTATTTTAATTTTAAAAATAAAATGATGAATTGAATTCATAATTTTTTTGAATACATGAAAATAAGATGAAAATAATTAATAACATTCCATTGTGCGTATAAAAGTATTTTAAATAAATATACATATGATCATTAAGTTTATGCTTACACAAATATATAAAAATTAATCAACTAATAATAAAATAGAGAACTCATAATTAAAGCAAGAAAATTATCTAAATAGAACATCTAATTTCGATATAAGATAATTACATATAAAATTATTTTTATTAATTACATCTCATTTCAATCGATCAGAAGTACAAATTTATGTTTAATGTATATATTTCAATTCATTTGACAAATGAGTCTTTCTAATTTTAATGTAAACTAGAAAATGACTTGTAAATAATTCTTTGTAATCCTTGAATTATAAGAAAAGAAAGGCTAGAAGAGGGATTCACTACCTAAGAATTACAAAAGCTGGCCAAAAAGGTTAAGGATCTAAAAAGCTTTTAGGAGAAACATTCTACGCCTTTTCTATATGATTTTAAGTGCTTAGGCACGGAATGTGACTGCTTTCTAACAAAGCTTTTATGTTTTTGAATTATGTGCATGATATAATTCAATCATGAGGATGAATGTAAGCTATCAGGCCCTTTCTAATTCCAATTGATTATGATTTAATAATTGACATCACAATCAGATCGAGTTTTAACTCCAGCTTGTCTAATAAATCCAATAAATTGATAGATATTTACAATGACATATGATGTAGGTTATTCATGTTTTATTTTGTAATGACAACCAATATTGTTAGTACTTTGACTATTAATTTTGGTATTACTTTTTGTAAGCATGATGTAAATTATTGGCTTAACTATGAATCTTTTTTTTTAATGATGGTAAGAGTATCTAATCCATTAAAGTTACATAATAAGAACCTAGGAACAAATCGGGATGCAAAGAAAAGACAAGGTATTTTAAGAAATGTCACGTGCCACTTAAATTAAATTCTTACAATGACTTGAATATAATTTATCTATGATATATTATGTATTATTATGAAAATAAAAGTAGAATAAAAAATTAAAAAAAAGAGTGGAGTTAGAGAATAAGCTTTTCTAATTTTTAAATGTATCAAATTCTTTATACAACATTTATATATAAAGATCCAAGGCACCAATTGATAGGTATCATTAATTGATATACTAATTAATAAGTATCACTAATTAATTATAATCATAAATTAAATAAATCTAAATCACAATAACTAATATATAAATTAGGGATATTTTATGGACATTCACATAAAAAAATTCACAACACTCCCTTGGGATATCTAATTTATAAAAAAATATATCCTGTTAAAACCTCTACTTTAAAAAATTCAATGGGAAAAAATTGAAGTGAAAAAAAAAAGAGTACATCATTTTTTTAGTGAATAATCTACTTTATTAAACACCTTGCCAGAAAAACCTAATGAGAAAAAAATCATGTTTTAGAAAAAAAAAAAGAGTGTAGCATAAGCTTAAGTCTCCTTATTAGGAATATCACTAAAGATTTGAATTAATGTCTTTGCTAGTAATTCAACTAGAGACCACTTAAATAAACTTGTTGTGATAATTAACTACCACTATCTTTTTGCAAATATAAGAAAGAGTCATCTCTTTTGATATTATCCTTCTAATTGAACTTTTTACACATACTATTACCTTTATATGGATTTGTTGAGATTTCTTCCTTGAAATTCAAGGGAAGTGTTTATTCACTTATTATATATTTATCGAAAAAATTGCAATTGTAATTTATCTTATTATAAAGTATGATATAAATGCATCATTATAAATAGTAATATGAGGCTAAACTTTATATGTGTTAAACATAATATTTTTGCATAACTAAATAGTTATGATTTAAAAATTCATACAAATAAAATAATTTCACATCATTATTTTACAAAGATATTAAAAATATATGTTTAGTTCTATTTCAATATCTTCTGATTAAAAAAGAACTATATTTTACTAATAAACTTTCCAAAAAATTGTATTAAGATATGTGTAATTAGTAATATATATTAGTATTTTAGAACCATTAATTTTTTCATTATTTTTAGAGTCCAAATTAGGTTTTTCTTAATACTAAGTGATTAAATTGGAACACTTAATAGATATAATTTATCCATATAAAAGGATCATTTCATTTTGATTGATAAATAAATGTTCCATCATTTAAATGCTTGATTTGTAAGCCAAGATAAAACTTAATTTTTCAAAAATTTTCATTTTAGATTCTCTTTTTCAAATACTCTGCTAAATTTAGAAACTCTTGATGAGTTCCAATAATATTCAGATTATCAATATATGCAACAATTCACATTTCAATAACAATATAAAGGATTTATATATATACTTATATATATTTAATAAATATTCAATAAGATGATTGTAACATACTTATCTTAAATTTATATAAAGATCTTTATAATTAAATTAAATGTATTTTTCAAACATTTAAATTACATGCTTTAAGCATTTAAAATCCTTTAGAAATTATAATATCATTGTCAATTGTCACATGCGAAATATGACATAATTAAATCCATTAATGTATATCAAGTTTTTGATATATTGTAAGGAAAATTGTATCCATCATATAAATATTTCTCATAACTAATGACAATCTTTGCAAAAATATTTATGTTACAAATCATATTTTCTTTTTAAAACTTTAATTTATTCATTTTCTTGGTACAAGTTTATGTTTATACCTTATCAGCTTTACACGTTTAGAGTGTTTTATTGGCTCAACACCTTTTGAGTGTTTCTTTACTTTGTAAATAAATTTAAACTTTGCATTTTTGTTTGAATTGTGTCTTTCTATTTTTCCTTTTGACCAATAATTATCATTCTATAATCTCAAGATCTTCATTTATAACTAGTTTTCATAACTTTAAGCACTACATTACATATAAGAGTAAACATTGTTAACTTGGTTCCATCTTTTTCATTGGAGACATAATTGATTGAGATCTCTTTATTTTTATAAATTTTAGGTACTTGAACTTCTTCCAAAAGTTTGTCTTTATTTATATTTCAATTTTCTTGAAAAATATTTAATTCCTTAATAAAGCCATTTATTCACAATTTTTTTATTTTGAGAATATTTGTATTTAGAACTAATAAGTTCATCATGCGTTAGGCATATTCAAAAATTAATTGCAATTGAAAAGTAAATTGTTTATAATTAAGCATCAATCTAAATAAAAGCATCTGTAATTGACATACTTTATTTATTCTTGTTCGATTAGTAATATATTTAGCAATTTTTTATAGTTTATAAATCTATTATTTTATGAACTTTTGGTTCATATCATTTTATGCAAAGATCAAAATGATTATATGTTATATTATTTCTATAATTACATATTTTCTCACATTGATTTTAAGAATATAGTTTCATATATGAACTTATATTTTTTGTTATTTCTCAAGATCATTTATATGCATTATAACAAAGTAAAAATATTTTGTACATTCCAAAATTCTTTATATGTAAAACTTTTTAACTCTTAATCAAAGCTAAGTATAAGAGGGAATTATAATTTTTTAACTTGATATATATATAAGCATTATAATATGTAGAGTTGCACATCCTTCAAGATGATAAAGGGAATATTATTCTCTTGAATATTTATACAACTAATAACTTGGGTATTAAAATTATTCTAGTTAAATTATTTTATATATGAACATACTTCAGGATGTTTAGGCATATAAAATAGGCGAGATAGGCTTATGCAGGCGTAGCTTATGTAGGCTTACCTATATAAGCCCGTATAAAAAAATGAGCAATAAAAAAATTACTCGCACCGCCCTATCCTGCGAGCAACCTGCATATTTTTATATATTTATTAATTATTTTATTTTATAATATATAAATTATATTTTAATATTTTAATTTTTGTTAAATTATTTGAGTAAGAAAATTTGGATTGAAATATAGAAATTAAATTGCATTTATTAGGAAGTAATTAATTTAAATTTTTTTATAGATTGGGCCTAAGTGTAAAGAGAAAAAATAATTAAAAAATTATTTTTTTACTCGCAATCTAGCTTATGACTGCCTGGGCTTGATCATGCAAGCTTTTGCTCGTATAGGTTTGCCTATATAAGCTTGTATTAAATACAAATCATATACTAAAATGTCCACATTGTCCTGTGACCGCAGGCTACCTGCATTGCTCGCGGTAGCCTACAGTCACGATGCCTATTTTACATGTTTAAGGATGTTCAACTATTATTTCTACTAGAACATGATAATCCTCAAAGGCTTTAGGTATAAATCTATCAACATTATCAAAACATATTGTCTTAATTGCATAATTAACAAATTGGGCTCAAGGTCAAATTATTTGAATAAGTAATCTCATAAATAATAGATTACGAATTGACAATAAATTTGTGTGACTAAAATCATAAAATATTCAAATAATCCACATTGTGGATAAATCAACATATGTTACATTATATTCATTTCAAAAATATTAGAAATTTAGTTTCAACTTTAATTACCAATGACTTTAATGCCTTATAATTAAATTACTTTGAGAGCAAGTAGTACATGAAAATTAATCAAATTGAAGAATCTTATGGTTTTTCAATAAATAATCATATAAATTTTCAATAACTTTTTATATCATTATTAATTCAGAACTAGAAGAACTCATTGGCTTATGCCATATAATAACAATATTTTGGTCAGTAAACTTCTAATTCATACTTTGTTCATTTAGCTTTGTATATATATACTACATATTAAAAGAAAATGATAATAAATTTTTCAACATGTTTTTCTTACTTGAGACAACCATTATAATATAAAGATGTTTTATTATCTCAATGTAGTATTTATTTTATCGTATGTCTTTAAAAGTTAATCAATATCTTTAAGATATAATTGACAATAATGGATTATAAGCAATGTATATCTTTTAGTAAAATCATATTAGGTATTGAAAAGTTTCAATCATTTTTTGTTCTACTACATATTACATCAACATAATTTCATTAATCATTAATTGAAAAAAATATTTTCGATTATTAACAATGATGTACATTATTACATTATTTATAAGAGATAAATATTCAATATTATTTTAATAAAAAATAAAATTGGGCACTGTCATATCCAATCAAATTACCAAGTTTTCCTTTTCAATGTACAAAGAAATTCACCATATTAAAAATGTATTATATCATAAGAATTATGATTGAAAATATAAATCTCATTAATAAAATTAGCCTTTTGGCCTCTTGTACCACCTTGGTAGTATATACTTTTAAAACTTCTAATTGTTTTTCACATTATATTGATAACATATATTTTTAGAACTTTTTGAGTTCTTATCATATAAAATTCTTTGCTATATTCTCTAACTTCTTATGGTAAAAACTAATTTTATGATTATTTATATTATTTTTATAACAATCACAATTGCATAAACTAATTTTATATTTCCACTTACACAACTATAAACTGCAATTCCATCTATATTTAAACTTTTTAATCATCAAGACATTAACTTTTGGGAATACAGTAAAATTAATCCGATATATTTCATGCTACTTCATTAAAAACTTAAAATTTTATTTAGTCATCATAAGGTATGAAATTAATCATTTTAGGAAATGGAATGGAATCAATTACACAAGTTTAATATTTTTCTTAAAAAAAAAACCTTTTATATGTTGATGCATCGAGTTTAGGAAATGCATTGAGACCAATTGGACAAGTTTTGAATTTTTCATTAAAAACTTGTTATTGTATTTAGTCACAATAAAAGTATGAATCAATTTCATGATGATGAAAAAGATAGAAAAATATATGATACAATTGATAAAGAAGAAGAATGAGTGAAGAATAATATAAGAAATTTTATTTCATCAATTCTATTCATCCTTTTTTTAAACTGATTCAAAAGAGAAGGGAATTTTTTTAAGTTTTAAAATGTTTTATTTTCAATATTTTGTAAAAATAATGGATAAAAGAAAATCATTACCTTATTCTATTTTCAATCTTTTGTAAAAATGTTTCATTCATGTTTCTAGAGACCTTTATTGCTCTCAAAATTAGCTTGTAGCAAATTTAGCTAGTAGTCTTCTCAATCACCTTTATACATATTGAGGTAACAATTGATTTACAGAATTTTATATTTGTAGGAATGTGCTAAGAATTAGTATTTAATTCATTGGAATGTAAGATTTTCTTATTTCGTTCAATGTAAATATTCTTAGGAATAGTTTCTCAAATTCTTATATGATTCATATTCTTAAATTTGATTCATATTTTATATTCTTAGGATCTTATTAATTTTTCAAAAACACTTTGATCAATTTTTTATTATAAATTATAATAAATCACAATTTTAATTGGAAATATATAAATAAATATTTTTAACAACTAACATAAAAATTATAATTGCATAGAATATGCATTCATTTTTTTTAATTTTTAAATCTTTAAAAATAATAAAAATTAATTATAAATACTTTTTTATTATTTTAATTTCATTATAAAAATTAATTAAACAAATATACAATGTAAATATCCTCATTTGATAGATATATAACCAATTCAACAAATTTTGTTTTATTTCAAAAATTTGAGTTTATGTATATAAGGGATTGAATTTATTGCTGCATCTATTTAAGTATTTAACACTTCATAATTTTGATTTTGTTTTAGTTGGAGGTGGAGGAAGAATAGGCAAAGACCTATAATGTTTATGATTAAATCAAAAAAATTAAAATAAAATGAATTAAGGCTAAAAAATTGAGGGTAATTTTATCTTATTTTAACACTAATATTTTTATTTTATGAGAATATGAGATATTTACATTTTCCTCCAAGAATATTTTAGAAGGAGAGTTGTGATAAAAATAATTCGATTACATTTTAGATAAATTTTTTAAAATTTTGAATTAAATATAAAAATATAACTTTTTTATAATTTTTTTTAAAAATATAGTAAATATTTCACGAACCAAACGTGATCATAGATTAGCATGGGTCATGTTGCTGTTAGCGCACGTCACTGGGCCTTCGTCTGTCCTCTCCGGGCAAAGGTCATGCGCAATGAATTATTGCGGTGGAGGACGAATTTTGCATATCTGAGGATCCCCATCGCAGAAAAAGTTTCGCCACTCTAATACCAACTTGACAAGTGTCTCGATGAATTTAAAAATCAAAACAGAGCAACTAAGTGTTTGTTTTGTGCGCTCAAAAAATAAGAATTCGTTTTTTTTTATTTAAAAAATAATTTCATTTTATTTTTAAATAATTTTTTTATTTGAAATAAATTATATAAAATATAATTTTATTTTATTTTAAAATAAAATTTTTTATTTAAAACTTTAATTAAATATATGTAATTCATTTAAAATAATTATATTTATTATATTATCCCTAATCTTCTGTGTCATCCATGTAGTGAAAATTTGCTGCTTGAACGAAGCTTCAAAGACTGCACATTTTTTAGGCTTGCTAAAATAGGAGGGGGGGGGGGGGGAACTTGATGCGTTAAATTTTGATAAAAGAAAAATAAAAAATTGATGCGTTAATTTTTAGTCAAATTACAAATATAGAAGAAAACATTTAAAGAATACTCGATCTGTTAACTTCATAAAATTTTTTCTGTGAAATTTAATTCCTTCTACCTTGTGAATGAAAGCATAGAATTCAAAAATTCAAAGACAGTGGAGACTAGGACTTTACTATATTATATCTTTAGGATGACAGAAGGAGAAGGCAAATGAACAGCGTTGTAAAAAAATTAAATAATTAAGGGTAAAGTTGTTCAATAAAAAATTTTACATTCCAAATAAAATGAAATTTCATAAAATTCAAGCTAATTTGATAGGATTTTAAAACGGTAATAATGTAAATAAAAAAATTTTCAAAATAGAATGAAATATGATAAAGTTTAAATCCAAGCTATTTTTTTTATTGTCGCAAATAGGGTGTAAAAAAAAAAAATAGAAGCCTAGTAATCTAAAAGTGATTTTTCCTCCATCTCTAAACGGACCGTGAAACGCACATAAATTGGGGATTTAGATCTCTCAAGACATTCTCTGAAAAAGGATAACACAAAGAGAAAGCCTATGAACTCAAACTGAGAAAATATCGTGTTGACAAAATAACAGAAATAACTCAATTTGAGAAAGTACCGTGTTGACAAAATAATAGAAAAAATTAAAGAAGAATTTAGAATTAGAGAAGTTTATCTAATTTCTAAATGTATCAAATCCTTTATACAACATCTATGTATATATTGTTATAAGGCACCTATCACGAATTGATTATAATTACAAATTAGGTTAATTTTAATTATAATAATTAATAAATAAATCAATAATAAATATTTATAACATGTATTTATTTTTCTCTAATTTATCTATAATTTCGGGCCTTCAAATTAATTTAACGTTGTCATCATCTACCTTTGGATTGTGTGATGAAAATGAATGGTGGGTGAATATTAGGAAAACATTTCAATATTTATTTCCGAATCAATTTGAGTTGAGTTAGGGATTGATAATATTAATAACGAAAAATTATTATAAGTTAGGCAAAATAACTTATAAAAACTATATTTCTAGCAGTGGAGAATCCTCTTTGATTTATCCTCCACTATAATTTTTAGTTTTTTAATAAATTTTATTTTAATCAATTTTATCTATATTTATGTTGGCAGAGGACATTTTTATGAGGTGGTTTTTATCATGAGTATTCAATAGTTGATAGATAGAGTTATTCACAATATTTTGAAACTTGAACTAATTTAATTGGTGAAACTGGTTAGACTAGCATTTAGGTGCAAAAATAAATTGGACATACCCATAAATTCAAATTGAGTCACCTAAACTTGATAAAAAACTAATTGAACCGGTATTTTCAATCCATTAACTTGTTTTACTTTTTTTCCTTTTTTTGAGGTTTTTATATTTGAATTTGATTCGAACTAATTCTAGCCCAAAGTTCGAATTACAAAATAAATAAAAAATATAAAATCTAAGCTGTAAAAAAAATAAAATTTGTATGATTGTAATTGAAATTAGAAAAAATGTTTTGAATACTAATCTTTTACTTTACATAATACTATAAGAAATTTCACCTAAGAGATTGAATGTTTCTGCTATTAATTTATCTTTTTTTAAATCTTAAAATAAGTGAATTAAAATAAAAAATATAAATCCTAGTGTATTAAAGGTAACCTAATGATAGAAATATTTAACCTCTCAAGAGGTGGAACTCCATATAACATTATCCTTTATTTTAACTAAAATTATGTTGAATCATATGTTGTGTTTTAAAAATATACTTATATTTGTTTTAACTATATGATTTATATATAAAAAAATATTAATTAATTTGACCATCCAATTCAATTAATTAAGCTAATTCAATCTTAATCATGTTATTAAGTTAATGGTGGAATTAAATTTTAAAATATTTGTTATTAGTATATTCCAGGTTAAAAAACCCTTTGAAGGAGCTAAATATGTATGCGTTAGGTTGCTGGCATGACTTGTAGTTCCCGTTCGGCACATATAAGGCAAAGTTGACACTAAACACATTGAATAATAAGATCTCACTTTCTCTCTGCGTACATTAAAAGTGAGGCACAGTAATAAGCACATTGAAAAAATATTTTGAGGACAATTTGTTCGTGCTCGAGTCCTCATTAGCTACAAAAAAGAAGATTTTTGAGTTGGATTTTTCAATATTAAAATTTTTTGTGATATAAATATTTAATTTATTTATTAAATTTTATTTCTTTAATTTAAGATAGAGTCTTTTAAAAGAAAAAAGTAACAATAGAATACTCAATTAAGTCTTACTTTACTTCAACAAAAAAAATTCTTACAAAATAATTTAGAAGGAACTATCAAACATATTATTAAATATTTGTTTGCCAATGCTTGGATTGAAGGAAATTTGGCACGAAGAAAGCGGAACGATGATAGCCACATTTTTTATTTCCCTTCCCACATATTTAGCCCCAAATCAAACAAAGAAAAACCTTCACATATTTTTTAAAAAATTACACTTTATTTGTATATAATTTTTGTCTTCATTTAACATATTTATAATTTTTAAGTATTGAAATTTATCTACCTATATTTTTTATAGTTGACACATTACCTAAACAAATATTTTTCACCCAAAATTTAATAAAAAAGTCATGTATATTACATATAATTTTTTACTTCTCCAATTTTTGATTCAATTTTATGCTCATTTAGAATTAAATTACTCAAAAAAATATAATTCAATTAGAGATTTATCTTCTATAATTTAGTTCACAATTCTTGAATAGAAAGTGTTGAATAAGACTTTTTGAGAGTAAATTAATTGAGTAGAAGTCAAATATAGTTAAAATTTAAAGAAATAAATATTACATACAATGCACATGAATTTTTTTTTAAAATTTTAGATAAAAATAATTTAGATAAATAAAATATTAATAATTAAAAATATATATGGATGAATTATAATATTTAAAAATATAAATAAATCATGATAAGTAGATATTAATTTTTCCTATTAAAAATTTTCATCCTCCTATTTCCTTATTATAGCTTCAATGGAATGATACACTGATGCATCATTATATTTAATTGTATATTAAGTTAATTATTTTTTTAAAACATACTATACAATAATATATTAGTGGTGTATGGTAGAATTTTTCCTAGATTCAAACATAGGTTTAGATTCTAATTTCTCGGAATTTAAGGCATCAAGAACGATAGTTCACTGCAGAGTTGAACGGTCCCACTCCCAGCTTCCATATTCAACCACAGGCAATTCACATCTCCTTCCTCTATGATACGATGCCCCTTTATCCATGCGGCCCTCCAACAATAATAATAGCACAAACCCAGAAATGCTAAAAGCATAAAACGGTCAACCTACCATATTATATTTTGTCAAATGCCCAATTGTGTGAACTTTAATTGACACCGTCGTTTTCTTTTTATCTTTCTCACAGCCATTTAAATCCCCCATTCCTCTGGCAACCCGTGTCATGCAGCCACTGCTTGAATCAGGTCAGCTTCTGAATGTCCCTCCTTTTTCTCTTCTTCTACTCTACTCCCTTACGACTTACTGTTACCTTAAGTTTTCTTTCTGGGTATTCCAGATTGAGACTAATTACTTCCTTTGTATAAAGGAAACTTTTCATTTGTGAAGCTATGTCAATTTTTATTGTAGATTGGCTGTGCTGGTATACTGTTGTTGGCACGTTTCAATTTATGCTTGACTAAGTATTCATTTTAGCTCCTTTACTCGTATGCCTTCACGCTCTTCAAACTTGTGGGTTTGGTAAAGACGGGAAGTATGGTAGCCACGGAACTCTGTTTAACTTTCTAATTCATGAGCTCAATGCTTGTTTAGAATTTTCATGGGCTTATTCAGAAACTTGAGAGATTGAGAGAATTCTATTGAATTGGAAATATTATCCATTTGAGTTCACGGGGTTATTCAGAATTTTCACAAACAATTTGTGAATTACAACATGTGGAGATTCTTGTTGTTGAATTACAACAGGGATTCTGATTATGCAGGTGGTTAATTATCTGGGTCGCCTGCCTCGATTCTTGATATGCTTTGTTTGGAAACATTTGTCCTACAATTCGTTTTAAAAAATTTCAATTCATTTGAATAGAACTAATAAATAAATTATATTGTTTGCAACTAATTTTATAAATTATGTTTTTATTTTGCTTATAAATAAATTCTTTTGTTTAGAATATGAAATTTAATGGAAATATACATTTTAATGGTATAATTATCACATTAGAGTAAAGTTATTAATACGATGTGGAAGTTTCATTTGAAATGAAAGGAACTATGGTGAAATTCTGTGAAATTTGACTTAATTTTGAAATTCATAAGGTTTGCATAAAAGATGGTTTGCAAATGAATTAAATACTTACTTTTGAACAAGCTTCTAATATAATTTTCCTTTTTAAATAACTGGGTGCTAGTTTCCTCACATTTCCTCTTTAAAATCTGACACATGCGCATTAATTGAATCAATACAAATGTTACTAACACCTCACCAATATTCTTTTTAAGAGCAGTTGTTGATTCTTTTTCTTACATGATCATTGATCCTATCAGTACCCATGGAGGGGCAAACAGAGCTGGTGTCAAATTCTTCAGTTTTACAAGAGACGCGGATTTCAAAACTTAAAATAATGGTTATAGAAGCATATAAAAGAAAGCCTATCCACTATTGGATTCTTCTTATTCTCAGCACTTTGGCAATGCTTGTGGCATTTCCTGCTTCCAGCATTCTGTCCCGTGTTTATTACAACAATGGTGGCCAAAGCAAATGGATCATTTCTTGGGTAGCAGTTGCTGGGTGGCCTCTTACTGCTTTAATATTAGTTCCTACATACATCGTTCTGAAAACCTCCCCGACTCCTCTCAACTTAATGCTCATTCTTTCCTATGTTTTCCTGGGTTTTCTGAGTGCTGCTGACAACCTCATGTATGCTTATGCATATGCTTATCTCCCAGCATCTACTGCTTCGCTTCTGGCATCATCATCGGTTGCATTTGCTGCAATTTTCGGATATTTTCTTGTCAAGAACAAGATCAATGCGTCTATCATAAATGCCATTGTTGTCATAACGGTTGGAGTGACAATCATTGCCTTGGATTCAAGTTCAGACAGATATGCTAACATCACTCAGAGCCAATACATCATGGGATTTATATGGGACATTCTGGGATCTGCTCTTCATGGGCTTATATTTGCTCTTTCAGAGTTGGTTTTTGTGAAATTGCTAGGAAGAAGGTCATTCCATGTTGTGTTGGAGCAGCAAGTCATGGTTTCTCTATTTGGCTTCCTGTTTACCACTATAGGAATGATTGTAAACGGTGATTTTCAAGGGATGGCATCTGAAGCTAGGACTTTTAAAGGGGGTAGATCTGCTTATTATCTTGTACTGATATGGAGTGCAATCACATTCCAGTTGGGGGTGTTGGGAAGCACTGCTGTGCTTTTCTTGGCTTCAACTTTGCTGGCTGGTATACTTAATGCAGTAAGAACACCCATCACAAGTATTGCAGCTGTTATACTCTTGCATGACCCGATGAGTAGTTTCAAGATTCTGTCACTGATTATTACCTTTTGGGGATTCGGTTCTTATATATACGGCAATTCTATGGGTGAAAAATCGTCATAAGAAGCAGTTCCTACCCTGCCTGCACTTTCTTTCCCATTCAGCATTGCCAGTATGATTAGGCTATACTGTGTGAACAATAGTGAATGCGAGTATCACTTGTACTGATGTGCATCCCTCACATTATTGTATGTCTATTGAGCTCAGGTTGCAAGACATTGTCAGAGCAGTCAAGTTTATTCATGTCAGTTCTGACATATTATAATTCTTTTAAATCTGCACAAATTTTGTGTTTTCGGATTTGCACGTTAGGGATTTCAGCATTTTATTATGGGTTGTTAGTCAGTATGATTGAATCAAGATATTCTTTAATTACTGGGGTATGTCTTTTTATTTTTATGTGCGACAATAGGATTAACGAGTTACTTAACATATATGCAATGTATAGGGTTCAAATTCAAAATACCTAGCCGGGAAAATTTTCAATACAACATTAGTAAATTTTACTTGCTTAGGATCTTTCAACAAGACCAATAAGCCTTTACTGTTGGCAAAAACTTGCCTTCTGAAATACAAGTGTTAGTGAGAAATACTTGCTTATTCTAATTATAATACACGTCTTTATTCTTAAATATTGCCCAATAAGAAGATTGATGCCAGTTTTATTATTCAAATATCACTTTTATGAAATTCATATGCATCGAGAAGTATACTTTTTAAGTTTTACCGTATTGGAAATTGTAATCGCTTATTTCCTCGAGGGGGGAAAAAGTAAGAATTTGTTACAGCCCTGCTGAGATTAAGGAAGGGGCAAAGGGCAACAGGGTAATAATCACAATTGGGAAAAACAAAACCCCACATTGGAAGAGGACCAAGCCATACCAAAGTCACTGAGTATCTGAACGCCAAGGCAATAGAAACAAACCTTCCTTGTGAAATTAATAGAACATTTATCTCCGGGAAGGAAAAAGAGCGTGATATTAATAGAACATTCACCTCTGCCGACTTTGGCAATTGGCGCCACTCCTTGTGAAATTGACAGAGTTAAAACAGAATGTCTTGACTATTTGGACTTAACTCACTACTATGATAACTTTCATAAATTTAAATAGTAATTTTTTAAATTCAAATAATAATTATCTTCAACCCAAATAATAATTTTATAATAAAAATTTCAGAATGTCTTCAATTTTTTAAAATTACAGTTTGAATTGAGAAAAACTGCTGCTTAAATTTAAAAAAGTTATTACCAAGCATCTATGGTACGCCGCTTCTCAGGCATAACTTTAGCCCTTTTTTTCTTTTGAATTGCTGTGAGTCCCCGAACCACGCCTCGGTTCTGTGGCACAATTTTATGTGTGTGTGAGAGAGAGAACTTAATTTTTTATTGTGTATAGAAAGAGATAGAGGATTAAACCGTAAAGATATGGCGAATTGTACCAAAATTCCATCCTGCTGAGACTGTCTCGTGCATTCAATTATCATGGCACAACTTCATGTGTATTGCTTGTGTATGAAAGAGAGTGAGGGGGAGAGAGAGAGAATTAAATTATATATATATATATATATATATATAGAGAGAGAGAGAGAGGAGGAGGAGGAGGATTAAACTCCAGGCAAAATATCTATAAATTCCATCCCGCCAAAAGACTGTTTTGACTTCCTTAAATAAGAGGAAAGCAGCTCAACCAGTTTCCAATTCCCCAATAATCCCAAACTTGATGAGTTTCAAGTACATGCTATTCTCATCTTAACAAGAAGCTTATTGTGCAAACATGCATCAGAAAAAACTAGGAGCTGAGCAGGATAAAAGGAAAAAATCATCCTATCAGCTGCAGCTACAGCCACAGCATCATCATCTCAATTTTTCGGACCAATATCCTTCAGGGAACAGATCTGTTCTTCTCCCATTGCGGACATGACTGAAACCACAAGATCTTTTCCTTCAGCAAATCCATCTTTGATCTAAACCACACAAACAATACAAAAGATCAATCAACTGAGCGACACAAAAACCTTACAGAAAATTAAACATTGAATATGCCTGAAAGCAGCTTTTAAAACTTCTAAACAAGATACCTGAGTAAGCAGAGTATCATCAGTGGGAAGCCTCAGATCATCCTTTGTGTTTCCGTTCTCAGTCAAAAGACTCACCTACAAGAAACCAACTCCAATTGGTAAATATATTTCACCTTCTCAATGATTAGCATACTAATCTCCGTCTTTGGTTGATATTAACATGTTATTGCAGTATGAGTTGGGGCTATACTGAATTAGCTTAAGAACAAGATAACCTTGGAAGGGAAGATTCTGTGATATTATTAACTTCAATATAAAGTATTTCGTAAAAACTTCATCTGTGTAAAAATAATGGAAAATATTCCCTTTTTTTAGCATATATACTAAACCAGATTATTATCATAATTAAAAAGAAAAACATTGTGAAGGCAGAAATTGTTTTTGAAATAAAGTAATTTCAGCAAACAGAGAAAAAGGAGAACTGATGTTTTTCATTGTCATATTTATCCCTTTTTCCCTTTTTCCATTCTAAAAACTAAAACATAAGACTTCTGTTTAACATCTCAAGAATTGGAAGTATATAACAACTTACAAAACCATCTTCAGAGATATCAATCAGCTGATAATCAGTACGATTAACATGAGGAACCTGCAGGAAAAAAAAACAAAAAAAAAATGACATTTGACAAAATTCATCACACTGGAAACTACATAAAAGGAAAAGGAATTATAATTTGCATTACATCACAGTTGTGAGACGAGGGAACAATATCTTCAAGTTTTTTCCCATTGAAAACATCAATTCCAACAAAGTGGCATTTTGCATGTCCATGCTTGCCCGTTTTTGAAGTAGAAACTTCTACAACCTGTTAATGACTAGTCAGGCGTCAAATGGGCTATGAATAACATAACACAAACTAAAAATACATAATCATCTGCATGGTGAATTTGACGACTTTGACAAACACCCATAAACTCAGAAAGAAGAGTTCTGCATCCTTTGCTTGCATAATTAATCAGGAAAAGTTGTCAAGATATCTCCGCATGATGTTATGATATACAAGCTAAAAAAAGCATGGATAATGAGACACTGGACTTGGCTAGTTCTTTTACTGCACGGCACATAAAGAACAAGCAAATTGCTAAATAGCGATTTTGCTGACAACGAAATCCACCACACCAGCACACCCCAGGGAATTGGAATGCAAAAAGAAATCAGGGACAGTCAGACAATGCAAGGTAGCACCTACTTAAGGTCTTCGTGGATTTCATTCCCCCACAATAATCTTCTTGACATTACAAATTTTAAAATGGCGTGTGACTCAGTTTTTTATATAGCAAATAATTTATCCACAGCCATACACTATCATAATTGGAAAATTTTCGAGTCCTAGATCTCAGTGCTACTGTCTATTGTAATTTTGATATAGCATCATGGTTGAGCAAATGCTAAAATTAACAAGGTGGTTTTTATCTTGTTAAAAACGAAATATATTAGTACTGAGCAATCCTCAGTACTACATAGAACCAGAAAATTTTTCCTGATCATCTCCTCCAAACACAATCAAGTTCCAGTCCTAAGATTTGACCGCTAAATTAAGCTGCATGTATGTTTTTTCTCATGTCTCAAACATTACCTAACAAAATAAGGAGGGCATGTCATGTCATTATCAGCAAAATACTGATCATGGAAAAAAGTTGACACATAAATCCAAAGACCTAATAAAGCAAACCCGAAAGTTTAGCAACTATTACATAAATACATCATATATTAGCAATAAGAGATAATAAGAAAGAGTAATTTAATTTTTGTTAGAGAACAGGTGAATTCCAAAACCAACAATCAGATCAGATAAATCACATACAGACAACTATACCCATAAAAAATAAATGAAAAAAATTCCAACCCAGAAAATAAAATCGACAGAAAACAGAGAAAGAATGAAAATAAGAGGAAGAAGAAGGAAAAAAAAAAAGGGGAAACCTTGCAGGGCCTGCTTTTGATAACGATGTAACCATTCTTACGGATGGTACCAGCCTGCTGTGGATATGTCTTGGAGGCTCCGGCATCAGCATGAGAGTCAAAATGGTGTTCCTCGTCCGACATGGCTTTCTCCGTTTTGTTTGTGTGCAGAGGAAGATGAAGAAGGTGACTCACACAGCAGCCACCGTCTTCTTTTTTATTCCTGAGGGACTGCAACTTAATTATTTTCTTATCCTCAGCCCTTCTTTTTAAGATTATTAAATTTAATTATGATTATCTGACTAATCTGTGATTTACCAACTTGCTTTCTGCATCTAGTTTGTTTAGGCACTATACTATACTCTACGGTGAGCAACAATTATTTTAACTCTTTCCCACATTTATTTTATTGGTTGTTCAATTAAAATTTTATATACATGTATCTATGTACGTACTTATGTATATATGTATGTATCCTAAAAATTAAATAATTATTATAATTATAATTATAATTGTATTGTCCAACAATAAAATAATGAAAAATTGCAATTCTTTGCAAGATTTTTTTAATACCGGTAACTCTCTGTAAAATGAAATTGATATAATTATACAAAAGTTTGATGTCAAATTTAAGATGGAAAGAAAAATAAAAAATTTAAAATACATCAAATATCACTTAAATAGAAAGTTTTTTTGTTGATAGATAGTAAGTTTCTTAATTTTTTTATAGTAGAAAAAATAATGTTATAAGAATTCCACTTTTTAAGAGATTGCATATTTTATTATTAGATTATTCTTTTTTGTGTCTCAAAATAAGTGAATTGAAATTAAGAACATAAATTTCAATGTATGAAATATAATTTAATAGCAAAACATTCAACCTCTTAAAAGGTGGAATTCTCTGTAATGACTCTAGGAATCGTTTGGTTTATAATAATAATATAAGAAATTCTATTTATTAAGAAAAAATAATTAGTTATTTAATTAATTCTTATTTAATAAATTAGGAGAAATAAAATTTTCTAAAAGATTCTACTTCCATAAAATATGATAAATTATTTACCCACTTTTCTTTAGGTAAATTATACTTTTTATATTTTTTATGGATATAAAAATAAAATTATTCTCATTAAATTTAATTAATAATAATTAAAATTTATTAATTTATATTATAGTAATATTAAGGATATAATAATTATTTTGTTATCACTTGTCAAAAAATTTAAAATTAAATTAAACAAAATTTAAGAAATTGTTTCTTGGAAAGTATCACTTTCTCAATGTCAACCAAATAACTTTTTTCAAAAATTTTATGTAGAAAATTATTTTTAAAATATTTATTTCCTATAAAAACTTATTTTTTGTATAAATTAAATGATTCTTTAGTAAAAAAGCATTACTTACATGGTAATGCTATTGGGATATTGAGAAGCTTCACCTCCTAAGCATTCTAATATTTTTATTATTAAATTATTTTTAATATATTAATATTTATATTTTTAATTTTAATTTATTTATTTTTAAATTAAAAAATAATTAACTTCTTATAAATGGAGAGAAATAGAATTTTTTAAAAGGTTCTAATTCTATAAAACATGATAAATTATTTACCCACTTTTCTTTAGGTAAATTATACTTCTTGTATTTTTTATTAATATAAATATAAAATTATCCTTATTAAATTTAATTAATAATAACTAAAATTTATTAATTTATATTATAATAATATTAATAATATAATAATTATTTTATTATCACTTTTCAAAAAATTTAAAATTAAATCAAATAAAATTTAAGAAGTTATTTCTTAGAGAGTATCACTTTTTCAATATCAATTAAATAATTTTTTTCTAATAAGTTTATATAAAAAATTATTTTTTAAAATATTTATTTTCCTACAAAAACTTATTTTTCGTATAAATTAAATAACTCCTTTGTAAAAAGGCATTACTTACATGGTGATGCTATTGGGACATTAAGAAGCTTCACCTCCTAAACATTCTAATATTTTTATCATTAAATTATTTTTAATGTATTAATATTTATATTTTTAATTTTAATTTATTTATTTTTAAATTTTAAAAAATTTAATTTAAAATTAAAAATAATTAACTTCTTAGAATGTGGAGATTGCAAAGCACCACCTTTGCCCATATAAGAAGTGTGTAGTGAGAATGTATAATTAATAATTAATTGCCAATCACCTTGACTCCACCTGGTTCTAAATTTAAATAGAAAAATTTTATAATATGATTAAATACTGCACTGATATACTATTAAATTATATGTCATTGCATAATTTATAAAATTTAATTTTTGAAAAAAAATAAATTTAGTGTGTAATCAAATTTAGTGATATAACAGTATACTATTTAATTAATAATGCATTAAAGTTTCTCCCATTTAAATATTAGTGTCGTTTTTTTGTTCTAAAGTTTTCTTTATACATTTTAGAACCCGATGATCTGAAGGCAATAGTAGGTGGTAGCAAAATTGTGTACTTGATTGAATTAAGAAAATAAAATAAAATAGGTATCAGAGGCCATACCATTGAAGAAAGTTTATTCCCGACGAAAAATAATGGCATTGCCACTAAATTGTATAAAATTATTAAATTTGTAGCTTCTCCATAATAAAAAAAATCCCAAAATTCCTTGATTTGTGGGTTAAAATAATAATGATGATGATGATGATATAAATGCATTATTTGGACCTTGAAATTAGGCTTTTCTAGACTATAATAAAGTATTTTGGAAGATACAAAATAAATATTTTAGCGATATTTTTTATTTTTTTGTCTGTAAAATTATAAGAAAAAAATATGATATTCGGGATAAATTAATTGATTTATGTGTTGAAATAATAATAATAATAATAATAATAATAATAATAATAATAATAATATATACAAATGCATTATTTGGGCCTTGAAATAGGCTTTTTTAGACTGTAATAAAGTATTTTAGAAGATGTAAAGTGAATACTTTAACCATATCTTTAATTTTTTTTTCTGTTTGTAAAATTATAGGAAAGAAATATGATATTTGGGATAAATTAATTTTATATTATTATTTATTTATATATTATTATATTAATAAAAATTATTAATTTTTAATAACATATCATATTATTATATATTAATTTTTAAAAAATTCTACATTAAAAATGAATAAATTCATACTCAATTTTTATCACATCTAAATTTTGAACTTTGCAAACCAAAGTGCATATTTATAAATGGTTGCTTCATTCATGTATAGGTATGTAAATTAAGGTGAGATAGACTAAATGGATTAAGCTTATGTGAGGCTTAGGTTTGTACGAGCTTACTTGCATAGGTTTGCACCTAAAACAGTCCTATAAAATGAGACTTGCCTTATCATACATGTAGAGTGAGCAAGCTCGCTAGCAACCTACATTTAGAATATTTTTTTTCTAGTACATTAAGTACAATATTGAACCTATTTAATTAGGTCAAGGCATTGTATAATACAAAATACCCTAAAAATTTTTATTGGAACACATTAAAACATACATTGCTCTAGCAAAATCCATCCATTACATACAAAGATATTAAAAGACAAGAACATCTAACATTAATGTCAACTTTGTCCAGCATTCATTTCAAAATAAGTAAACACTAAAAAAAGTCCACTTTAATTAGCCATAATTGAAAATGAAGATAAAAGCAATAAATTTAGTAATATTCAAGAATTATAATTTTGATAATCAGATCAAATTGGATGTTAGACTAGTAAATCAATCAACGAACTAGGCTGGTTAAGACTTCTAGACCGGAAATGCATGCGAACCAATGGAAATTGGTTAGAACCAGTGTGAACAAGTCAAAATTGGAGTAAATTAGGTAAAACCAATGGATTGGACTAATTTTTCAATTTATTTTAAAAAATAAAATATTTATAATTTCATAATAATTAAGATGTAATACTATTATAATTTCATCTCAATTAAATTTTATTTTTAATTATTTTAACATAAATTCTTATTATATCACTAATATTTTATTGCTTTAAATGTATATTATTAGTGTATATATATAATTTATATTTTTAAAGTTAAAATTAATTCAACTAGTAAACCAGTGGTTGAACAAAGTGGTTAAACAAATGAACTAGTGAATCAATGCTTGTCCACTTCAATGACAAACCCAATTTTAAAAACTATATCAAGAATTAGTAGCATTCAACATCTTGGTAGAATTCACTTATAAGCAACCTATCATATTAGTGAAGGATAAATTAGTTAATAACAGTAAATGACTAAGTACTTAAGAAATAAAGGTAGTAAATCACTACAATTATTGAATTATAGAATAAAAGCAAATGAAGAAATAAAATTTTCAAATGTTTAAAGTAAAATGTAAATAATTACAAATAAAACCATATCTTCTCCAATAACATTTGTAGTTATACTTTGATTATTTGAATTTTTATCCAAATAATTTCTTCTTTATCATCTTTAAAATTTATAAATTATGAAATTATGATTATATTTTTTCATTAAATCATATAAAACTTGGAAAATAATAATTTTTTTTAAGTGAAAGCATTACTAGTATTATCAAAACCGTAAAATTGACTCTGTGTGTGCATGATAGTTTGATTTTTTTTTTTTAAAAAAAAAGAACTTCTGTATTCATTTGATTCACGCCCTCTAATGCTAAATGTTAACTTTGAAACTATGATTGTGATGGAACACTCAACAAATCATAAGCCATAAGTGACAAGTTGGGAAATCTCCCAGATTACTCTTTTACCATTCCAAAATATCTAGATTTCTATACAATGCAACATTAAGTAATAATATCTCCAAGTAAATTTTCAATCGAGACTAAGAATTGGAAGTTAAGCTAATAACTTTATTCTTAAAATCAATTCATATCCATAATGAAAATAAAGTTATGATAATTCAAATTATAAAAATAAAATAAATAAACCATATAAGATAAAGTTTTAAACTTATATTAATCACATTTGAAGTGTTTATAGAAGAGGTAAAAAAATCATGAATATGGGCTATTCGATCAATATTTAATGAGTTAAAACTAGGAGAATCCTTTCCATATTCCTTAAAAAGTTAAAATAATTTAATCTTCACCATATTAATCCTTTCTTAATAAGAAAAGGGATTCATATTCTAATAACTAAATTCTAACATTGTTAACTTTAACCAAAATCAAAGATGACCACCATTGAAAGTATAGTATTATATTAGTTTTAATATTTATCAAATTTCTTCTTCATATTACAAGTTATGACTTTTATGGCCTTATCTTCATTGTTCACATTATCCATAAGAAATTTCTCAAATTTTCAAACTTGGCTAATATATAAATTAGACAGAGGATATTTAGATTCCAAAACTAAGTTAATCATGTCATAAAAAAGTTTAAAAAATGCACAAATTATCTTCCCTTTTTTCTATTCTTTATTTGTTGGACAATGCTTGTTATTGTTATTAATATATACAAACTTAATGAATTCACACTTATATTTCAAAATACCTTCAAGCATTATATATGTTAAGTTCTATTTAGTAGGCACATCCAAATGCAAATATGCACTACTACTAACTAAAACTTTCTTGCACAATTTTCGAAGTTTTTCATTTTACCTTCATACCTCTTTGTATAAGAAATACTTTCTCTAATTTTATGATAAGCACTTGAGATTACTTTTAACCCTTCTCACATAATAAGATTTAAGATATGAGTGAAACAATAAATATGAAAAAGACTTACCATCATAAAGCAAACTTTCTTTCAAAACCATTTGAGTATTCAAGTTTATTTACATATTATCATTGGCAAAAGCATTATCCAAAGTAAAAGAAATTTTTTTCTTTTGTTCCCTAATCAATTAATATACCAAATATTATTTTTGCTAACTCCATACCCAAATGTGGAAGATACATATCATAAAAAGTAAGAATTATACTTTTCAAGTGCTAATCTAAATCAATATAATTTGTAGTTAGGCAACTGTACCCTTTATTAGGGCAAGTAACCCATAAATCATAAATGAGATATATTCTAATAAGAATTTTAGATAAATTTTCTTTTAATTTCTTCTTATGTTCACCATAAACTTTTAATACATCACAGCTTATAGTAATTCTGGAAATAAATCTAACATCTAGATTAAAATATTTAAACATACCCTTAATCCCTTGATATTTAACAAACTTGAAAGGTAAGTTATATTTTATGATGGATGTGACTATTTTTTATTTTAAAACTTTAGGATTAATATTGCTACTTCTCAACTTTCTTAAATAATCAAGAATCATAAAAGGAATTATATTATTTTTCAATGTTTTGATTCTATCACATTTCCTTATATGATGAGAAAAAGTTAAAGTGTCATGGGCTTTACCACTCCCTTCAAAAAAAAGTTTATCACACCTTTTACATTTAGGTCTTAGATCTTCCATCAATTATACCTATAAAGTTAAAAAAAATCATACATCATATCTAGAGCAATTTTTTTCCTTTTACCTTTACTACTATTAACATTATTTGCTAGAAGTTTATTTTTTTTTCAATGTCAAATTATTGAGTGTTATTTTAAGCTTTCAATTGAAAGCTAGGAATTAGATCTTGCCTTTAAGTTTTACCAAAATTTTTTGGTTAATTTAACTCTATATCTTGCAATCTGCCATATTTAGAACTACTTACCAATTTACAAATACACAACTTATTTAATACGCATCTTATTTAAACATATGTAGGGTTAAAGTTATAGAAATTGATGCAATGCTTAGAACATTCAACACTAATATTTTAAGTTTTTAACACATCATATTCATATTGAATGCAAAAATTTCAACCTAATATTTTTCATTTTAATGTTAAAGTAGTGGTTTAGTTTTAAACTTATGCCAAGCCATTTCAAATGCACCTAAGTGGAGAAAAATAATTCTTTAAATATCCATAAAATCATATAAATCATAATTATGAAAAATGATCACATAAAAAGTCATGCATACGAAGCAAAAGATAAATGAACAATAACTTATACCTTAAAACTAATCTAGATTAAAATAAACATGTAAGTCATAAAATGAAAGTGCATATACCAAATGGTTACACATGGAAAATGAAAATAGTAAAGAGTTAAGATAAAAAAACCTTCCTCTCAATAGGCTGGAATATATATCTCAGTAAGATATTATTGGCTTTAGTATAGTAGTAACCATTGCTAAAAAAATTCAATAGGTTAACAAATAAAAGTAACTAAAACATGATTTGAAAAACTTAGCAGACTAAATACCAATTCAATCAAACACATAATGGTTTAGAGATATGTTATAGTAATGAATTATGGTAGAGAACAAAACATTATTAATAAATGACAAGGGAAACAAGGAAGCATATAATTATAATTTTTTATAATTTTATATCATAATGATATAGCAAAATGAAATGAAGTAGTCAATTTAAAGAAATTACATAACAAAATAAAATGAAGAAATTAATTTAAAGTTAATAAACCTCTTAAAATTTTTATACTCTTGTATGTTCAAAAATTAATTTGATGTTAAGATTTGCCATAAAATTTTTGTACATGTTTTTAAATTATAGTAAGCATCAATAGAATTTGTTTAGATTTTTAGGTCCAAATTTGACTTTATAAAACTATACTCAAGTGTTCAAACTTAATTGACAAAGATAGGAAAGAAAAGTGAAATGGAAGAGGAGAAAGAAGTTAGAGTAAGTTCTCTCACAAGTGATGAACAAAATCAAATTATCATTGTCTTTGCTATCTTTAATTGCTCATTAGTTGATAGCTAATGGCTATTTCCTATTGATGCTAGGTCAATCCACTCATAGATTGCTTTTATTTCATTGTGCACAATTGCTATTAAGGCTTTTAGATACAAATAGAACAAAAACAAAACCTTCAAAAGTTTGAGAGAGCTAAAAGAGTGTGTTTGTTTGATTGTCAATTTATTTTATTCCTTCAAGTTTAGTTTTATTAAATTTCTATTATTAAATGATGTTAATTTTTACTTGTTATTAGATCATGGAATGGAAATATATCATTTGGATTTTAGGTTGATTACTCTTATTTTAATGGGCTAGGTATAATATTGGATTGGGCCTTACTAATATTTACCAGACTATCCAAATTGACAAAAAAATCAGAAGCTTATGGTCACCTTATGATCACATGGACTTACTCATGCAAATAGCCTATTTAAACTTGTAATAAAAATAGGCTCATTTTCTTGTCCTTAGATTGCCTTGCGTCTATAGATTACCTACAAATATTATAAGGAAAAAATCAGGTTGGTATCGTTTGGTATAATTTATTATAATAAAGTACTCAAAACTCACTTCTTTTTTATTTAAGTGCAACCGTATACAGAAATTTACCATGACACCCAAAAAATAAGATGATATATTTACAGTGTATTTCAAGAAAAGTAGAAGAATCAAAGCAAAAATCTCTTTTGCCATACATTAAAATTGAAGAAATTTTAATTTAATACAAATACAAAAATAAAAGACTAAAAACTCATAAGAATTAAAATTGAAAAAATTAAAACTTTATAAAAATTAAATTAATATAAAATTTATAAAAATTTAATTTTTTAGGAATTAAAATAAATTTTTAGTTAAGATAAAAATAAAAATAAATAAGAACTTAGAGACATAATAATATATTATTATTTGATAATTTGGATGTTAATTAAACTTGATTTATCTATTTATTTGAGATTTTTAGTTGATATTACTATTTGAAAATAAAATAATAACATGTTACTGTTTGAGGAATAAATAATAATATGCTATTATTTAGCAATTTGGTTGTTAATTAAACTTGATTTATCCATTTATTTAAATTTTTTTGTTGGTGTTACTATTTTAAAATGAAATAGTAACATCCTCTTCTTTGATAATTTAATTATTAATTAGGCTTGGAGCAAAATATTAACATATTACTGTCTAGAGAATAGATAGTAACATGTTATTATTTGATAATTTAATTATTAATTAGATTTAATTTATCCATTTATTTAGAATTTTTACTTAGTATTATTATTTTAAAATGAAACAGTAATATCCTTTTCTTTGACAGTTTGGTTATTAATTAAGCTTGGAACGAAATAATAATATGTTACTGTCTAATTTTACTGTCTAGAGAACAGACAGTAACAAGCTATTATTTAATAATTTAATTATTAATTAGACTTAATTTATCTATTTATTTAAAAATTTTTTGTTGATATTACTATTTTAAAATAAAACAGTAACATGTTACTGTTTAGAGAACAAACAGTAAAATATTATTATTCAATTTATTTAGAATTTTTGCTTGGTGTTACTATTTTGTTTCAAAATAGTAACATGTTACTATCTAGAGAACAAACAATAATATGTTATTATTTAACAATTTGGTTGTTAATTAGATTTGATTTATTTATTTATTTAAAATTTTTTATTAGTGTTATTAGATTTAAAATGAAATAGTAATATGTTACTGTCTAAAGAATAGATAATAACATGCTATTATTTAATAATTTGATTATTAATTAAACTTAATTTATCTATTTATTTTAAATTTTTAGTTGGTATTACTATTTGAAATGAAACACTAACATGTTAGTATTTAGAGAATAAATAATAATATGTTATTATCCATTTATTTAGGATTTTTGCTTAGTATTTTTATTTTAAAATAAAATATTAATATTTTACTATTTAGAGAACAGACAGTAATATGCTATTATTTGACAATTTGATTATTAATTAGACTTAATTTATCTATTTATTTGAGATTTTTTATTAGTATTACTATTTTAAAATAAAATACTAATATGTTACTATTTAGAAAACAAACAATAACATGCTATTAATTATTTATTTAGAATTTTTAGTTGATGTTATTATTTTGGAATGAAATAATAACATCCTCTTCTTTGATAACTTGGTTATTAATTAGGCTTAGAATGAAATAGTAACATATTACTGTCTAGATAATAGACAGTAATATATTATTATTTGACAATTTGGTTATTAATTAGACTAGATTTATCCATTTATTTAAAATTTTTTGTTAGTGTTACTATTTTGAAATGAAACAGTAACATATTACTATCTAGAGAATAAATAGTAACATACAATTATTCATTTATTTGGAATCTTTTATTAGTGTTACTATTTTGAAATGAAATAATAACATCCTTTTCTTTGACAATTTAGTTGTTAATTAGGCTTAGAATGAAACAGTAACATGTTACTGTCTAGAGAACAGACAGTAACATATTATTATTTGATAATTTGATTATTAATTAGACTTAATTTATCTATTTATTTAAGATTTTTTGTTAGTGTTACTATTTTGAAATGAAACAATAACATATTACTATCTAGAAAATAAGTAGTAACATGCTATTATTCATTTATTTGATATTTTTTATTAGTGTTGTTTTGTAATGAAACAGTAACATCTTCTTCTTTAACATTTTGATTATTAATTAAACTTAATTTATTCATTTATTTAAAATTTTTTATTAGTATTACTATTTTCGAACGAAACAGTAATAGTTACTATTTAGTATACAAATAGTAATATATTATTTTTTAATAATTTTATTTTTTAACAAAATTATTATAACACTACTAAATACTAAAAGAGTTAAGGAACAAAAGTTTAATATGAGATTCAAATGAATTTGAATTAATAAAAATAAAATTAAAGTTAGAAAATTATTATAGCACTACTAAACACTAAAATTATTATCTAGAAAATAAGTAATAACATGTTATTATTAATTTATTTAAAATTTTTATTTAGTATTACTATTTTGTAACGAAACAGTAATATCCTCTTTTTTGACATTTTAATTGTTAATTAAATTAAATTTATCCATTTATTTAAAATTTTTTATTGGTGTTACTGTTTTTGAATAAAATAGTAATATGTTATTATTTAGTCTACAAATAATAATATATTATTTTTTAGTAATTTTATTTATTAAGTAAATTATTATAGCACTACTAAATACTAAAAGAGTTAGGGAAAAAAGTTTAATATGAGATTTGAATGAATTTGAATTGATAAAAATACGATCAAAGTTAGAAAATAACAAGAAAAAAAATAAGAAAAATCATTAAAAAAGACCTTTTTTTACTAAATCAAAGTGTGCAAAATACCTTTAGTCTTTTACAAGCACATAAATCTTGAAAAGTTATATGAAATAAAAAAAATCACTTAAAATAGACAACCGAGCATAAAGTTATGATCATTTAAGCTTAATTTACACATTTTTAACCAGTGGAGTTCATTAAACCTATATTTTCTTATTTTTTGTTGAAAGAGCATATGAAGATGATTGAAAACAAGTAATCATATACAAAAATTAGTTAATTAATGATGGATTTATGACTTTTTAAACTTTCTAATTCATTACCGTATTCTCACAGTTAAAAAAGGGTAATTTCGGTATATAACATTCATAAATCATAAAATTAAAACTTATTTGGAAAAAGGTTCAGCACTATCACCTCTTTAAAATAAAGTTCATGAAGCGATACCTTATTGTAATTTACCAAATATTATAAGTCTAAGGCTTATTTTAGATGTCAGTTTGCATAGTATTTTTATTAAGAAGATAATTTTTCTATGTAATGTTATTCTTTTAATATCAAGGAAAGAGTTACTCTTAGTTTAGTGTAAAAAAATTTTTTAAATTAATTTTATTTTATTTTAATAAAAATAATTTTAATTAATTTACAAATAAAATTTATTGTTTGAAAATTTTGTAAAAAATAATAATTTTAATTTATTTATAAATAATTTTTTATTTAGAATATATAGAAAAATACATAAAATTTAATTAAAAACTAGATTTTGATAGTATTTTGATAAATACAATATTGTAAAAATCATAAATTATTTCATATAATATGTATTTTAAGTCAAATGACATGAGTTATTATGAAATATTTGCTAAATTTGATAAATTTTATTATAATATAAATGTAATTAAAATATAAATTATAAATGAAATAAAATAAGATAATATTTCTTTTGACTTAAAGTTAAATATCATTTTATAAAAAATTAATTTAAAAATAAGATTAAATATTATTTTTAATCATGCAAAACAAAGTTAATTTTGCAATTTTAAGATAACTTTATGCAACACCCCATTTGCATACATATTATAAAAGGAGAAAATCATGTATAAGTCAGGCTAATTTATAAGTATTGACTAGTTTAATCATAAGCAACTAATTGAAGCAATTGAAGTTGAAGTGGAGGGAGTCATAATTGGATTGGAAAAAACTAAACCTTATTATTTGCAACTACATATACCATAACCTTAGGAATAGGCAATTTATTATTTATGCTATTGTTCTATTTCTTTTAATTCTTACAAATAATACTAGGTTATTTAGTATAAATAGCTTTAACTAAGATCAAATTAGGCATTCAGTTTATTTGTAATTGCTATTAGGAGTTAGTCCATTCCATACGGACACTTTTGTTAGAATTTTGTTGGAATAATAATATTGAAATTCTTGCACTTATTTTTTTAGCTAATCTTACTCTCTTATTTCTTATTTTCTACCATTCATTTACTGTACCTATCATTTTAGTATTCAAACTTGGTTACATTAAAAATGGTGCAAATACATTTCAATGCATCTATTAATGATCTTGACATTACACATAATCCCAATACTATTACATAATAATTATCAACTATTACTTCCAAATTAAGTACCATTGATATTTTAATTGCTGAAATGTCTGCACTCAAGGCATAGTTAAGTAATGATCTCTATAGGGAAGCTAGTCACAGGAATTATGATAGAGGAATAGGGCAGTATGAGGAAGATGACAAACTGGATAGCCTGTGGTGGATGAAAAATCCTTCACAACAACCCCATATAAAGGTAGAATTTCCTAAGTTTGAAAAGGTGACTTGCATATATGTATTTTGAAAGCTTAAAATACTTCTATTATTATCAAACTCTTAGTGAACTCAAGATTGATATTGCAACTATGTATTTGGAAAGGGACATATTAGATTTATTTGCTTGGATCAATAGTGAACATACATTTTTATATTATGAGGAATTAGTCAATGCACTATAGGAAAACTATAGGCCTACAGAGTTTCAAAACCTAAATGAGTATATGCTAAACAAGTTAGTAGTGTGCAAAAGTATCGACAAGAATTTACAAAATGAGATGGGCTACATATGTTAAAATTAGCCTGACAATTATTTTTTGGGAGTGTTTATTAATAGGTTAAAATAAAAATTAAAAATAAATGTCCGAATCCATAAATTAAGAAGTGTTTACAAGACCTTGAGTTTAGCATTGGAATATGAAACTAAGTTTCAATCTAATCATATGCCCAGAGGACCTAATTGGTCTTTTTAAATGAAAAATAATAGCTCAAGCAATTGGGCACAATATAAAGTAAGAGAAGTTTTATTGAACACCTTTGGTTAGTAAAACTTCTACGATCCATCTCAATGAATAATGCTTATGCTAACAACATGCTTATAAGATGTCAAATGCCAAGCTTGCCATGAGAAAGGATGATGTTTCCATTGCAATAAAGGGTTTGCTCTTTGCTATCATTGTAAGTTGTATTTATTAGCATTGTTGGGGCTTGCAAAAGATGAAAAAGTTATAGAAGACTTCGATAAACTCAACATAGATGCACTAGGAGAGGATTTTGCCGAAATCTCCTTTCATGCAATTTTAAGAAAGATATTGAGCACCACTATAAAGCTATAAAGGACTATTCAAAATCGAAAGATCTTGATCTTGATGTTAATATATAGCAGCTCTATCCATAATTTTATCTCTAAACAAATTATGAAAGAACTTAGCTTACTTATTTAATCTATGCCTTTTTTTGGTATGCAAATTGGTAATAAAGATGTGATCTATTGTAATCAAATATGCTAAAATATAGGTATAACTATCGAGATTAATGATCATATAAGATTATTATCTGTTTTCAATTGGAGGGTACTAATTTGGTTCTTGGTATCAAATGGTTGGCATCTTTGTATATCGTCTAAGCTAACTAAAATGAGATGTTTCTAATTTTCACTTTGAATAGGAAAAGATATAAATTGTAAAGAGTGCCTCATAAGTTTGCAATTGAAGCCACTTTCCAATTCCTTTCCAAGGAGTTAATGTATTCAACTATAAGCTCTTTACCTCATCTTATTATTCAAAATCTTCTTCTTCAATTTGATTTTGTTTTTTAAGAACCAATTACCTTGCTACCTTTCCATAACCACTCCCATGCCATACCATTACTCCTTAACTCCAAGTCACCTAACATTAAACCATACTATTATCTAGACTCATAAAAATTTAAAATTAAAAAATAAGTCACTCACTTGTTACAATCAAGCTTTATATGCCCTACTCAAAATCCTTTTGCTAGTTATATGTTTTTGGTCAAGAAGAAAGATAACTTATAGCAAATGTATGTAAATTATCAAGGTTAAATCAAATAACGGTCCTTAATAAGTACCCAATTCTAAATGTCGACAAACTTCTTGATGAATTATATAGAGCTACTAATTTAACTAAGATTGACTTATGATTCAATTACCACCAAATATGAGTTCACTTGAATTACATTCATAAAATTACTTTCCAAACACATTGGAGACATTATGAATTTATTGTGATGCCTTTCAACCTTACCAACATCCATTCCACCTTTCAATTAATAATGAATGATTTTTTAAACTCTACTTGTGCAAATTTGTTTTGGTATTCTTTAATGATATTTTGGTATATAGAAAGATGTCTAGCAGCATCAAATCCATTTATAAACGATATTGCAATTATTTCACGACCATTAATTTTATGTTAAAACCTTTAAATGCATATTTAGCCAATCCTATATTACTTTTTTAGGCTATGTAGTATTTGCTAAAGGTGTAAGGATTGAACAAGACGAAATTCATATGGTTATAAGTGGGTCGGTGCTAATTAGTGCAAAAAAGCTTGATGATTTTCAAGTCTCATAAGGTATCACCATTGATTTGTCAAAAATTATAGAGTCATTGCAAAGCTACTAATGGATCTCACTTAGAAGAATGGGTTTAAGGGGTCACAAGCAACAAATAAGGCTTTTGTATGCCTCAAAAATGCACTTACAACTATTCTAGTGCTATAATTGCCTAATTTCAATCAGTTATTTACAATAAAGTGCGATGCTTTGTTAAAGGGTATGGGTGTCATTCTCTTGTAAGATGGCTATATTATTACAAATTTTAGTAAGGCCTTTTTTTTTAGTAATTTAAATTCTACTTATGATAAAGAACTACTAGCTTTGGTCTTGGTATTACAAAATTGGAGATATTATTTATTAGGTTGACACTTCTTTGTAAAGTTTTACCATTGCAATCTCAAGTTCTTTTTAGATCCCATTTAGCTTTTCTATTCTCTATAAAAAAAAAGTGTAGAAAATAAAGGTGAAGATGCTTTTTCTAAGCATCCCTAACATGTTGACTTGTTATTTTTAGTTATTCTTTTTCCTTTAGATTTTTTAAAGTTGTAGGATGCATTACAAAAAGATCCTTACACATGGAATATTATGGCTATGTTATTGAAAGACGTAAATTCCTATCTAGATTTTCAAGTGGCTAATAAAAAGCTTTATCATAAAAACCACTTGGTGATTTCCAACTTCCATATGCTCAAATAAAAACTCTTTTATGAGTCTCATGAAACTTTAACAATGGGATATAGAAGGTATTTAAAGACATTAAAATGCTTATTTGCAACATTTTTTCCCTAAAATGAAGCAAGAAGTTAAGTTATAAGTTTAAAATTGTTTAGTTAGCTAATAAACTAAATATCAAACTTTGGCATTAGTAAGGCTTTTGCAAACTTTGCTTATTCTTAATAAAATATAAAAGGATATTTCACTTGACCTCATCATTGAACTTCCCAAATTTGGTGGCTTTGATACCATACTTGTTATAGTGGATTGTTTTAGTAAATATTCTTATTTTATCCCTTTATCTCACCTATATACTACGAAAGTGATTGCTTCTATTTTCCACAAGGAAATTATACACTTACAAGGTATCCCAAAATCAATTATTTTGAATAGGACACTATCTTTTTAAGTGCTTTTCGATAAAAGTTCTTTAAACTTAGTTAAACTTGCCTTTGTATGAACATAGCCTACCATCCACAGTCTAACAGACAGATAAAAGTGGTTAATAGATGCTTAAAAACTTACCTAAAGTGCTTTGCACATGAACAACCTTGCTCATGGTTCAAATTTCTTCTTTAGGTTGAATATTTTTTCAATATAAGTTTCCATTCTTCAACTAATACCTCACCTTTTAAAATGGTATATAAGTGCAATCCTCCTATCATCTAACCTTATGTCTATAGAAAGACTTAAATTGCTGAACTAAAAAAAAAATCATAACCCATAATGGTATGCTAAAAGTCTTAAAAGATAATTTACTTTGAGCTGAATCACGAATGAAGACTTAAACTGATTCAAAGATATAGGAATTGCAATTCAATGTTGGTGATTTGGTTTTCTTGTAAATTCAACCATGCCACCAACATTCTGTTACCAAATAGAGGTATGAAAAGTTGTTACCTAGATTTTTAGGCCCTTATAAAATTATTTGTAAAGTGGTTCCTATTGCTTATAAGTTAAAAGTTACCTAAATTTGCTAAAATTCATCTTATTGTTCATGTGTCATTGCTTTGATTTACTTATAAAAAATAACTTTTTTCACTAACACCTCCCCTATCCATTAATTTTGATTAGGAACTTATGCTAACACCTACTAAAAATATGGATAATTGATGGGTTAATGAAAGAGAAGTGCCTTCACTTAAACGTTTGGTCTAGTAGGTTCAATGACCTATTGAAGAAACTAATTGGAAAAATTATGACTTACTAGTAGGATCATTCCTTACTTTTCACTTTGAAGAAAAGGTACCTTTCCAAAAAGGAAGTAATAATGCAACACCTCTTTTATGCACATATTATAAGAGGGGGAAATCATAGCAAGTCAGGCTAATTTATTAAGTATTAATTAGTTCAACTATAAGCAATTAACTAATGCAACTGAAACTAAAGTGGAAGGAATTATAGTAGGCTAAACCTCCTTATTCGTAACTACACGTACCATCGCCTTAGGAATAAACAATCTGCTATTTATGTTGTTGTTTTATTTCTTTTAATTCATAGAAATAATACATGGTTATTTTATATAAATAACCCTAATTAAGATCGAATTAAGCATTTAGCTCTTTGTAATTGTTATTGGGAGTTTGTCCATTCCATATGGACACTTTTGTTAGAATAATAATGTTGAGATTCTTGTACTTACTTTTTTCAACAAATACTACTATCTTATTTTTTATTTTCTAACTTTTATATGCTAAAGTTATTATAATTCAATAAAACTATACTTATTTATTTGACCACCTTATTTTAAATTTGTGCAACAACTTGATATTATTATCATTAATGCCATTTTTAAGGATTATGTTAATTATATTATAGTAATAATATAACTTTTTAAGCTCAGTATAATAGGCATTTATATTATAGTATGGCTTTTTTAATATAATTTGTTTTTGTCCTCTTTGTTTTTATATAATATAGCTTTTTCTAAAATCCCCAAAAATATTCATGTTAAAATTGAATAAATTATAAGAAACTTTTTGTAGGGGGCTCTTTTGAAAAGTTTAAGATGGCTCTTATTAAATGGTATACTATCACAACACTTAAAGATATTAGTAGACTTAGTCTTAAAGATTTGTCTTTATTAAATCTCTCAATGTTAACAAAAATTGATTGGACTTTCATACAAGAACATCAATACCTTTAGATTTAAGTGCTTAGAAAGAAATATTAGCATAACTATAATTCTAAATTAGTTTATCAAAATAGATCATGTTTTTATAATTGGAAAGTTTTAAGGTCAACTACTAATATTATTTGAGAAGGTTTTCATTAGGGGGTTTGCAAGGGGAAATGTATTAGTTTTTGGATTGATAAATAGTTAGATATAGAAATTTTGAGAAATTTTGAACAAGGGCCTTTGACAAGGTTAGGTTCTAATTTGAAGGTTAATAATCTTTTAGTTAATAAGGGTTGGGACCTCGGTGAATTTTTTTTATTTACCTCAACATATCATTTCAACTATAATTTGTACCCATTTTAGTATTACGGATAAAGATGATTTCCTTATTTGGGGGCTGGATAAAAAAGGTAGTTGCATTGCTAAAAGTGTTTACATTTACCTAAAGAGTATGAACCCCTCTTGATCTACTAAATCTTTTTCTTGGATATGGAAAGTCCCTACCTTCCTTAAAACTTAGGTTTTTTATATGGCTTTTGATTCATGATAGAATTCCTACGAGGGACTTGTTAATTAGAAGGGGAATGAATGTTATTTTTGTTTGTGCTTGTTGTGATATTGTTTAAAGAATATTATTCACTTGTTTAAAGAATGTTCAATAGCCAAAAATCTTTAGAGCTCTTTAATTATTCGTTATACTTTTTGGTCCTATACTTTTATTGATGTTTTTGAATGATTGTAGCAAAACTAGACCTCGTATGAACTAGGCTATAATTTGCATGTTCCTTGGCCTAGTATTGTTCTTTTGTTCTATGGAGTTTATGATTAAATAGGAACAAAAAGATTTTTATGCAATAAAATGAAACTATGGATTTAAAAAATTTCGCTCTTTCTAAATTAATAGAATATTAGGTAATTTTGGGGCCTGCAAAAATGTTATCTCCTCAACATATAATCCAAATTAGGTGGAAGCCTCTTCATTATGGATGGTATAAATTAAATTCTAATGGGGTTACTAAAGGTCATCTTAATCCTAGTCTTGTATGATGTTTTGTTGTCATTAGAAATAATAATAATGACTAGGTGATCGATTATTCTAACGAACTTGGAGTATGTTCAAATTTTGTGGCAAAATTAATTAGCTTAAGGGATTGACTTTTTTTAGCACAAATAAGGGCTTACTCTCAATTGTGGTTGAACTGGATGCTTTGTCAATTATTAATACTATATCTTCTATTAATCCATCTTCTACTTTTGTACACAATCTCATTAAAGATTGCAAGTATTTAAAGAAGGGATTGAGTGTTAGCAGTCTTCGGCATATCTATCATGAAGCTAAATCCTTGGCTGATTCTATTACCAAAGCCTTTCTAGGCTTATGTAATGAACTAAAAATTATATGCTTCCTTCTAGAAGGGGTTCTATGTATATGATTTTTGATATGATGAAATTATCTACTCTTAGACTTGTTACTTCTTAAGTTAACATATCCCTAGTTTACTAAAAAAATAATATAACTTTTGAAATAATAAAGAAATTCTAGAAAAGAAAAAAAAGAGAGTCCATGCAATGTTTAAATGCAAAATAATATTATTTTAAATAATAATGAAAAATTAAAAAAAATTATATTTTTTCTTTTATCTTATTATTAATGGGAGAGTTTTTGTTATCTTATTTTTTTCTATTACTCGATTTTTTTTGTATAAGTTGTAATATTTTTATAAAAAAATTAATAGATCTTTTATAAGTTGACTTCAAATTTAAAAAATCTAGAATACTTGTGAAAGCAAAATTCATATTTTAGTGACAGAAATATCATTAAAAAAAAGTGTGACCATATGAGCTAAATAGAGTTAAATTTGGTCAAGGCCAATTCAATAAACATAAAAGCAAAGGCTTAGAAAAAAGTAAAAATAATTTTTTTGGCGACAAAATAATAATTTACCTCTGAGAATTCCACGTAGCAGCCCATGAAATGCAAAACTTTTGATATTTAATTGGGCCAATTAATGGTTTTTTTGTAGATACGTGGCCCAAAGCATAAATTCTGACACCAGCCATTAAATTCTATGTCGTTAAGTTGGGCCCAAAAAATGGTGGTTCGTATATTTAGGCTTTTAGTGGATATCATTTGGTAGGACTAAAAAACTATATATATATATATATGTATCATATAATCATCTCGGCCCAAAATAACCAAACGATATCATCTTATGTGGAAGACGAAGTGGACCCAAAATATATATATATATGTATATGTGCGTACGCGGAACAAGAAGGTATCCAAGTCTTCCTTACAATTATCATTAGAATTTCCTTTTAAATAGAAAGGGATCGGTACATAAAATATTTTGAATTTAAATCTCAAATATGACAAAAAGTAAAATTTTAAAATAATATCATGAATCATCACACCGTTAAAATACTAATTATAATGAAGTAGTTTGATCCAAAATTTTTAACATATTACCAAAATCCCACATAACCTATCAGACAGTGACCTGGGCTATCAGTTTGAACATTCGTTTAGGAACACGCAGTATTTGAAAAATCTACTCTGAAGCATGGAAGATAGGATATAGCAATAGCTAACCACCCTCTCAGAATCTGCTGTTCCCGCCTGCCTTCTGAATTACAATTCTAATCTAAATCACCATGAATCTTCATCCTCTCTTTCCATTTTCAATTTTATTTTACATATGCAGTAAATTTTACCGGAAAACCTAGCTACAAACATGGACGAAAATGAAGAAAGTAATAAAAACAAGAGAGAGCAGATGAATTTGTCATTATTATCATGCCATTTCAATGATTCCTCAATCACTTTTTGAAGTGACCAAGCACACTGATTTTCAAGAAATCATCGTTAACTAGCCCTGAGAAAGGACAATGGAGGCATACGCTGCTAACAAAACGGTGAGTTACGAGTACAGCAGCAAATTTGGATATTAGCATAGTATTTGCTAAACTCACGATCACATAAAAAGAGTTTGGGGTCCGATATTTGAAATCATATTTTATAATGCTCAAAATTAAACATGCTTTAGAAGTGCAGAAATACATGATGTTATATTAATTTTTTTTTATAAAATATTCACCATCACTTAAAAAAGTCACATGATTAATTAAAAAAATCATATAATTTTATATTTTAATTTTTTTAATATTAAATTTAATGATCATGATTCGCTACTCTTACTAAATACATTCTTTTGTTTATATAGATATGAAAAGATTATATTTTATCTACATATAATTTCATCAATTTTCACCTAACCCACTTATATTTTTCAAATATTACAACTTATTCACTCTTACTTTCTAATGTTAACACTTTACTTAAGTTTTTTCACCCAATAATTTATGTGAGTTAAATAAAATTGAGTGAAATCACGTATAATTTTTTTATATTTATATAAATTGATATCAAATTTTCAATAAAAATTTCTTTCAAAATATAGAGTAATAGCATATAATTTGTATATCGAATAATATTTATTTTAGTCTCAATTAAAAATACTAAACACCAATCACATAAATATAAAAAAATTATAATTTACTTTTTATGATTTCCTTCAAATTAAGTTAACTTACTTATTACAAAATATTTTGTTAAAAATTGAATAAATTTTTTTTGAATCCCATAGTTTTAATATTATAAACTACAAGTGCATAAATTATAACACCTAAAAATACAGGTAGGTAAAATAAAAAGTAATAAAATTATATGTAAATAAAGCATACTTTTTGCTATATTAAATGACCTAGTAATAGAAACTTAAAATAGGTTAGGGGATGCCCGAAAGAGGAAAATTGAATACCCAAGTTGAAAATCAAACTCAAGAAGCACCATTCATCTCTAGTTTTTATCCATTGTGGGAATGAAAATCTGTAACTTATAGTAAAGGAACGCAACGATATAGATCACACCCACATTTTGCCTTTAACTAATATGTGGTGGCTGTCAATCGCTATCCCCGCCAGTATGAAAGCAATGTGACGGTCCAAGATTACCATTCTAAATGTTTTCTTTTTTACAAAATAAGAATAAAAATGCAGTCGTTCTCTCACTTTAGTCCAATGCAAAGCAAAAGTTGCGCGGAAATTTAGCCGTCCTCCAAGGCGGAAATTTCCTCACCAAACACCCGACTAAGAGAAACACGCACATAACATAATGTGATTTTTTTCGTCAATAATAATGGAAGTTTTGACCCTTCAGCATGTATTTGATGGTATATTTTATAGTATTTTAAGGATTTCAAAAATTAAGATAATGTTGCTTAGATTGAAATTATTTATTACATTTTGTGATTGAATAATTTTAAATTAATGATTTCAAAATTTATCACATTACCTAAATTTTATAATCCTAAGGATATTATTACAAGCACCATATTTCATATTTTAACATTTAATATCAAGAATGATACCAATGGAACTATTTATTTAATGATACAAATATAAAATTTTTATCGCAATCTTAGTAATGCAATAATATATGATATTGTTTTAAAAGTTTTATTCCATGTTATGTTTAGAATTTTAATTTAAGATCTAACATATGTATATTAAATGGGTTATTATTCCTATAACTAAAAAAAGCCCAAAAATTTACGAAAAATTTCACTTGTTAATTTTTATTTTTTTTCTCTTTCAAATTGATGGAAGCTAAATCCATTCAAACTCTTAGATGCCACCTACTCTCAATTTTAAGTTCAGAAAGACCCACATTGTGCAAGGACATTTTGCCAATGATTATATTTTTGAAAACTTTCAATAATGAAAAATGGTACACAATATTATGGTAATAGTATAAGGAATTTCGCTTTTAAGAGATTGAATATTTTATTATTAAATTATTTATTTAAATTTTAAAATAAATAAATTAAAATTAAAAATATAAAATTTAATTTATTAAATTCAATCTAAGATTCATTGAATCTTTCAAGAGGAACACTATCCTAATATAATATGCTAGTCAATTAAATCAATGAGGCTATTCGTATTGAGATTTACAATCATGATTACCATCATGATGACCATATTCCTCATGAGAAAATGGAATGTTATGAGGTCGGAAGGCGTCTTGGAGCAGCTATGTTAGGCTGATCCCACTCCATTCCAACACCATCAATTTCAATATACACTTCTATCTTGCGCAGTGTATTTTCACCTTATATTTCAATAGTATCGTATCAATAGATATTTAGTTTACATGATAAAGGTATATGCCTTTTTATTTTTATTCTTCTGACTTTGAATTGCAAAAAGATTAAAATTCTTATAAATCACTAAATTTGACATAAGTTTGCTTAAATGGGTTAATAAAAATAATAACAAAGTTCAGGAATTTTTTAATGTCGTATATTTTATAAATGAAAAACATCATAATATAAATTCTTTTATTATAAAAATAGCGATAAATCATTTAATACATTCATGAAATTTAAGTTCAAAATTCAAATTCAGGATACGGAGTAAGGAAAGTTTCAAAAACTTGATGTACATTACTGCACTACAAGAGACAGCACAATACAAACTATTTTTGCTCTCCACATCTTAAGATTAAAAAGTTTATTTAACATTATATGTTAATTATAAAGTAAATAAGAGTGATAGAGGATAATAACACTCTTTTCACCAGCGTTGTCTCTCATTCTGTTTTCCTTTTGTGGGGTTGGGTGTGGGCGGGGCTCTTGTGATAAATTTGTCAGTTGTCACCTATAAGAAAGATAAGAGAGGGCTACATTCCAGACTCCAACCTTCCGTTAGTACCATACATCTTAATGTCACATGTGATACTTTAGCACATTCATGCGCAATATACAGAGTCACAAGGATAACACTTCGTTCACTAAATGTCCACATAGGTGGTCCTTGTTTCATTCAAAGACCTGGCACCTCAAAATCTTTATGGCTGTCTCAGTTACAAGCTTAACTTCCATAATGACGACCAAATAGCCTTTTACAGTACAGATTTTAATGTAGAGTCTGATTCTTCTCAATGAACCTCAGGTTTTGCAAGATTGGGGCCGGTGATATTAAGACATGAAGATATCAAAACAATTGCAGGGGTAGATGAAAAACTAATGCAAGGAGTCAAAGTTTTTCAGAGATCAAGTTCTGGTGTATATTCATTCATCAAAGCCCTTTTTTGGTTCCATCTACCGAGAGAGGTAAAATGAAACATCAACGTTAAAAAAAAAGGAAAAAAAAAGAAAAAAAAAAAGAGCAAGAACAGATTAACAGAAACTGCTTTACATTTGCCCCATGGCTACTGGGAAGCTCTCGTAGAATGGCAAAAATCAGAAGGCAAATAATTTAAAAACATGCAACCTCAATTCTTCATTCTGTCCCTTAATAAATATTAGGCAGCAGGTTCAATGTCTTTCAGAAGTCCAACTATCTGCTGCATGCTTGGCCTCTTGGAAGGAAGGTCAGCTGTGCAAAGATATCCAATTTTAAGTGCCTCTTCCATCTGCTCATCTGGTCCGGTATTACGAATTTTTGGATCAATGGCCGTCGAAGCTTGGTTCTTTCTTACCATTCCTCTGACCCAACTCACCAAGGTTGCATCTTTCTCATCAGGATATTCATCCCCAACCGGCTTTTTCCCAGTTATTAGCTCAAAGAGAACAACACCAAAACAGTATACATCAGATTTTGGGGTTGGGGAGTCATATTCTTGTTGAGAAAACTCTGGCGGAACATAACCGGGCGTACCACGAGCAAGCTCCTCGTCCAAGCCATTTCCAAAAATCTTAGCCAGTCCAAAATCCGATAATCTTGGCTCCAAGTTATAATCCAAATAAATACTGGTAGCTTTGACATCTCTGTGAATAATAGGAGGAAAGCAACCATGGTGCAGAAATGCCAATGCCCGAGCAGTGCCAAGGGCAATCTTGTGGCGGAACCTCCAAGTTGTTAGTAATCCCTCAGAGCCAGCATTTTGAATCCCATTATTGTCATCTTCTTCCCATGTGTCTGTGCTCCAATCATCTGTTTTCTGCACTCCAAGTGGCAAGTCATAGAGCAAATTCTGCAGGTTTCCATTTTCCATGTAATCATATATTGCAATCCTCTGATCTCCAGCCAAGCAATATCCAGTTAAAGGAACTAGATTTGGGTGTTTGATCCGACCAAGATACTCAAGCTCTCTTGCTGCTTCTTGGTCTGTCAATGTAGAGCCACCAACCAAAACCTTAACCGCAACATGAATACCGCCAGGGAGAAAGCATCTATAAACAGGCCCAAATTTCCCTTCAGCCAAAAGGGTACCCCTATCAAAATTTGAGGTTGCAGACAAAAGGTCTGCAAATGTAATGTTCAGCAATGGCTTCTCAAAGATTACTACTTGGACTGACGTTGCTTGCTTGACATCAGCCACCCATGTAGTTGAATCAGTTTGGAATGAAAAGGGACCTGAAATGTTCTGTTCTTCTTTGTATGAACTTTGCTTCACTGCCCACAATTCGGTTTTTCTCCGGCATCCAAATGCTAGAAATAAGAGTCCAGCAAGCAGGCTGACCATTGAGACTGTCAGTGCCAAAGCAAGCTTCATTCCATTATGTTTGGTGGTTCTTCTTTTGAAAAGACCAGGATTTGCAGCAATTGGGCAGCTGTTTGCTGATCCAATGAATGCAGTTGGAAGAACTTGGGGAAATTTAGAAGCACAAAGTGACAAGTTATTGTAGGAGAAGTTATATTTCTCCATGAATGGGAGTTTCTCTAAGATAGCCGGAGGGATTTCTCCACTCAGATTGTTGTTCGAAAGGTCAATAATTCGGAGGTTTTTATTCCTCAGTGATGGAATTTTCCCCACAAGATGATTCATGCAAATATCGAGTGCATTCAAATAACTCAAATTGGAGATTTCAGCAGGAATTTGACCAACAAGACCAGTTTTAGACAAGTTCAGATATTCCAATCCTGAGAGCGTCTCAATCTGTGGGAATTTTTGTCTGGCAAATCTATTGTGAGCAAGATTAAGATGTTTCAGATTCCGGGCTTGGTTCAAATTCTGAAAAATCTCCCCACTAAGCTGATTCTCAGACAAGTCTAGATAAACCAAACGAGACCAATTGTAACTAAATTTAAACTGTACCTGAGAAATGTGGCCCTGAAATTGGTTCCTGCTAAGGTCAATGATCTCCAAATCTTCCTGAAACAACTCCATGACAGAACCCTGAAATGCATTGCCAGATACATTCAGACTAGTAATAGATTTCAGGCCAGAAAAAACAGAATCGCGACCGTAAATATTATTCTCCGCAAGGTTCAATGTCTTCAGCTTAGGAAACGAATTGCCAAAACCATCAGGAAGAGTCCCATTTAGCTGATTTGATGAAACATCAAGTGAAACTAGAGACTGACATTTAAGAATGCCAGAAGGTATGATCTGTTCAAACCTGTTCCGACCTAACTTAAGGACCTGCAGATTGACAAGAGAGCTTATAGCTTCAGGAATTTCCCCAGAGAAATTGTTGCTAGAAAGGTCTAAGCTTTCCAGAAGATTAAAGTTCCCAACGTTACTCAGTGAACCAGAAATCTGGTTGATGGAGAGAGTAAGGTTCTTCAGAGAGTTTAAGCCCCAGAAATCTGATGGTAAAGCCGTGATTTTGTTGTCGCTAAGATCCAAAGTATCAAGCCGGCTGAGTTTGCCGATGGTGGTATCAGGAATAGGGCCAGAAAGGCCTATACCAGAAGCTAAAAGCTTGACAACATGTTCATTATTCGCGTCACAGAAAACACCCGGCCATGAACAAACAGGAGCAGAGAAGTTGTAACGTTGAGAGGATGGGTTTACCACCTTCTTGAAGAAATCAGACACGAAGAACTCATCTGTGTTTGGTTGCTGGCATGCCAAGTGCTTGAAGAAAAGGGTCAGAAGAAAAACAGAACCAAACACTCCCAACCCCATTTGGAGAAATGTATGAAACTGAGAAATAATGCAGAAAAAGCTACCAAAAAACCCCACTCAGGACTTCAAAACCAGCCTGACCATTTGATGGATGGTTCAAACTCCACGGAAGATGATACTTTTTCTGCATTTTGAATTCCCAACAGCAAAGCACGGACTTTAGGCTTTAAAAAAGGATAATTTTGTAATAAAAACTCACCTAGAAAACATGAATTTTTCCTGCATAACGTGTTGGTTGGGGTCCTCAGAAGTCTAGAAGGCCCAAAACTGACTGAACAAATAAAATATACAGTACGGAGAGAGAGAGAGAGAGAGGAGCTAAAGAATACTCCGACAAAACAAATGGACTGTGAGGGACTAAAAAGGGTTGTGGCTTTAAAGAGAGAATGGGAGGATACTTGTCCGGTTTTGCAGATCACTGGAAGCCAACATATAAAATAAAAGCAACAGCCTATGCAAGAAGCACTGTTGTCTCAAGCTGGATTCTGAGAAGCTTTGTAGCTCTACTTATTGTTGCAGAACTTTCTGGTTACAGCTAAATTTTCAAGAACCAAAACTATAAATTGTTTTTCCGTTCGTCCCCTTTAAAATAAGGAGAAACCATGGAAAACGCAGACAAGTGTATACCAGGAAGGAGGAACAAAAGAGCATGCAGTGGTCAGTTCAAGGTTCATAAATGAGAAAAAATTAGATTGAAATATGGTTAGGAACCAGGTTGGTGAATTTATCAAAGCTATGTTGGTGGGAATTCAATAATTATTCATTGAGTGTTTATTGTCAACCTTCTCTGTCTAGTGCAAAGGCTGCCGGTTCTAACTTGAAAGCTATAAAGTGCTAAACCTCAGTCCCTCTTTTTAGTGAGAGAGAAATAGAAAATGGATTTAAGGTGTCTTTCCCAAGAATAATTTATTTTCAATGTGATGTGTTCATCTTTTACAAGGAAAAAGAGGAAGTGCACATCCTTTTTATTCTTTTTGCCTTTTACCGAAACAAATCCTCATAGAAATATATCATACCGGACAATCTTTGTTAACGTTTCAGTTCCTTTACTCTCCAGTTTACTGTGAAGAATTTACAATGTAACTCAGGCTCAGTAGATCAAAAGTCTCATTCTCAGCTGTTGTAAGCTACTTTTTTTTTCTAGTTTGTTGTTGTGAGTAAGAGAAATTTTTATACGCTTCTCCTGATGAGTAGTCCTCAATCTTCAACCCTGGAGTTTTGCTAGAAAATTGAACTTAATTGACTTCAAACAGATAAACAAAATATTCTTCCATTTTTATCCTTTTCCCTAATCACCTTTCCTTCCCATTTCACTTATATTAAGTTTGAATGAAATAATTTATACTATATTTGGATGAAACAGTATAAAGGAAAGAAGGGAAAAGAAAAAGTTATAATATAAATTTGTCTTTATTTGAAAATTTTGATTAAAGGGAAAAAAAATTAAAAATCATAATTAATTCTCTAATAAGGGAAAGAAAAATCTTTCCTTAACCATTTACCATCTTCTATATTCTTTCGTTGTATTCTCTTTCATTATATTCTTTCTCTTTTCCTTTCCAAAGTTCCAAATATACCATCAAATGTACGCCTTCTTTACAGTGGATGGTAAATTACAGGCCGCAGACCGTTCTCAATGTGAGGTTCGGGGATAATGACAATCACCAAGAATCTTCCATGTGGTCCCTCCATTAATGGGCCATTCTTGATTTGAGAAAATGAATTAGATTTAGAATAATCAACCTCTTATGTGCCCTCTGTGTCTTATCATAACCAACCATGCAGGAAGATTAACATAGGAGAGAAGTTACTTATATAATAAGATTAATTTTAAATAATTTGATTCTATATTGTAGAACATAATTGTAAAGTTCAATTCTTTCGTGAGATTGTTATAAATTAATTTGATTATGTAAGTAACATTGTCACTAACTTTATTGTTAAATATGATGCATGTGATAATCTCTCTCCATGCTATTAATCAATAAGTTAATTGTAACTCATAATGTATTTCTACTTATTATTGTGGTCTGTCCTTTCTCATGAGTACTTTGAAGCTTTCTAGGTTGAGAGTAATAATGACAAAGAGAACAAACTCGTAAATTATGTGTTCGCAAAGTTTATTCAAATTTAAAGGGATTTAAATTTTGTCCAGTATAAATGTACATCAATCTCATATTGTTATTCATTTATGTATTATTATATTAATTAATAATTATTAAAATTTATTTATTATTATTAAAAATTTATGATGATTTTTATACTTTTAATAATGTATCTTTTTTATTTAATAATAATATAAAATGTTTTAGACCGTTAATGGGTCGAATTCAAACTCAATCTAAAATACAACTTGATGTGGCAAATGAGCACGAGAGGCTTTGAAGGTCTGAACCGACTTCTTCTTACTAACACAGAAATTTCATCTACAAGGGAGTATTAAGTAGGCCTACTTGATACATTTGCACATGTCAAGTTGGCTTATAAATGAAATCCAAAACAATAAAAGCCATTCAATGCCTTCAACTCGGCCAATGCCTATAAATGCTTAGGGTAATTAAACATATGATTATATATATATATATATATATGTTCGAGTGTGAAACAGTGTGAGGGTCTAATGATTTGCATTGATAGAGGAGTAACATGAAATCAACCGACATGATTACTACTTTGATAATTATGACAAGGCCACTTGTGTGTTTATGCAACGTTGTGGATATTATCCATCTCAATCATGGCGGCATACTTATAATTCAAACCAAGCCAAAAAAAAAAAATTCTTGGGGATGATTTCATGCACTCAAGTGCATATTAGTGGAAAAACTTTTAATATTAATATTAAAAATTCAATATTATTTTTATATAAATTTTGCCAGGTGTTGTATAGAGAATGGATATGAAACATTAATTATTGTATCCATAAGTAAAAAATACTATAGTGCCGTTAGTTGTTATAACTTAAGTAGAACAGTGCGAGATGATAACTAAAGATTCAAGAAAATATAATGTATGATCTAAATTTTAGTGATATCTAAATTTTTGTAATCTTTTAATATAAAAAGGAATAATGTCATTTGTATTCTCTCTTTCTTATTTATCTCTCACTTTTTTTCATATTAAAAAAAATAGACCTACTTGATCCATTTTTTTCTATATATAAAAATGAAAATAAAAAAAAGTAAAAGAGAGAGGATCCAAGTAACTTTATATACTATCAAAAACTACGGTTTGAAAATAACTTACTACTTTCTTTTCTTACGCAACATATCATTAGCAATACTTACTTTTTCTTGTGCATTGTCATAACAATGGATAAATACATATATTTTTAGGGTTATAACAATAATTATTTACTAATTACCTAATTATTTGTTTATCATTTTTCAATCATCTTATTAAGAAAATTTTTATATAAAGTATACCCTACTTTTTTTTACTATTCAAATTATTTTCTTTTATTATATTATGAATTTAGGTGTCGGAATCTCCCGAACAGTCCTGCTCTGCTCCCTTCCTTTTTGTCTTATAGCTATACTGAAGAGAGAAATCCAACATGAGCTAAACACATTGCACTTTAGTAACTTGGTTGCCAAAGTCAGCTGAACCATCACTCTAATTTCCTGATAACTTTACCAATGCAAACAGCTCTATATTCTTGGATAAACAACTTCCCGAATTATAACTTCTTAGTGTCACTTTGATGAATTAAATAATTCACCTATATTTTATTTTACTTTTTAAAATATTATACTTTTATGTGATTTTCTACCTACCAAACCATCTATAATGAACAAAAGCATGTATGTAGGAAGTGAACTTGAATTAAGTGGAGGATTAAGATGAAGAAAAGAAAGGACAGGCTGGCAGTTGATTTTAATTGGTGGAAAAGAGGGGGTTTCAACATCTCTATTCAACGTTGAAGAATTTTATATGAGAAAGCAATTAACAAAAAACTGTGGCTGCCCTGTAATAGAAAATCAACATCCTCGGAATTCAAGTATCTATCATAATTTATTACATAAAATCAGGAGAAAATATATAACTTCATTCTTGAAATTATGAAGCACTAATAATTTTGTTTTTAAATTATATAAAGTTATAATTTCATCCTTAAATAATAATTTATATAGATAATTTGATCCTTTTGTATATTAATTTAAAAATGAAATTATCTATATAAATTTATATAAAAGAGCAAAATTGTCTGTACAAAACATTATTTAAGGATAAAATTACAACTTCATATAACTTAAAAATAAAATTGTCAACACCTCATAATTTAGATGATGAAATTATACATTTTCTCTAAAATCAATTATAAATTGAGGAGGTGTTTGTCATTATCTTTAAATATTGTTGGCTAATTTGTTATTTATGTATTATTTTATTAGATATTAATCATATAATATATGATATAAAGCCAAAAATTTCTCATTTGTTGCGAGTGAGGTAGTCATGTTCTTCCTTCAGTGGGACAGTCTTCTTGGTTGGAAGTTTTAGGACTACTGCCATGTAATCCAATGCTAACTTTCTTGATTGTTCAAATTCTCCAACTAAAAGGTGATCATTGGTCGGTTTAAATTGGTTAAACAAGCTGAACTCAACTAATTGATAAGAATTAAAAAGCTTAAATTTAAATTCGAAAATAACTATAACCTATGAGTAAATTAATGAAGATCGATGGAACAAAAGACCAAACCTAATGAGGATGCAATAGAAGGCCCATTATAAATGGAATGAAAAGGCTTAAAAGAGAGCCCAGTCCAAGACAAGAATTAGAAGAATATTCTAGAACTCTGTAGTCTAAGAAAGAATGAGAATAATTCTAGAGAATTTTTTATTACAAAATATCTCATTAAATAGGGAAAGATTTTTGCATTTTTTAAGATGAATTTGCCCTTGTAAATAGCTATAAAAACCTTCTCAAGTTATGGTATGGATCATTAAGTGAATAAGAATTCCATTCTCTAATTGAGAGTTCTCTCTTTTCTTCTTTTCCAATTTGGCTTCTGAGCTAACTGATGAAGTTAGTTTACATCACTTTACTATAAGTTCAGTCGGTCTTGCTTCAACCAATCCAAGTCACTTAAAGATGCCTTCATGTGTTGCAAAATCTGATAATATATAGATACCCTTCTCTTTCATTCCTTAACAATCTACACCATATAAGCAATCTCTATCTCAATCTCTTTTAAGCCATTAGCCTTTTCATTTTCCCAATCATAACCTACCTTTAAATCCATTTACATGACCTATCATCATTTCCAAAAAAAAAAAAAACTTCAAGCTCCACTAGAGCATTAAAACTCTTAGTTAAGCTAGAATCATGCTTCTGCATAGTAATCTTTTATAATAAGAAGTTTAAATTCTTTTAATGATTTTTTTGACATTTGACTCAATAACGACTACAATTTATTAACCTTCTAAATTGATTCAACCACACAATGCAATCCAAGAAGACATTTTATCATAGCTACAAAGTGCTTGAAGTGAAGATTCTCACTATTGAGTAGAAATCACAATTAAAATTAAAGAAAAGGTTTGGGGGAGAGAGAGAGAGGGTGAAAAGCAAAGTTAGTGCCCCTATGATGAAATAAGGGTGAGCTTCTAAAATGTGAAATAGAAAGTAATTTGAATAAGTTATACTAGAGTTTACAAAATAACATCATTTCATGTATTTTTAATAGTTTTCGGTTGGATTTTAGTTTAATATAGTTTATATATGAACCATCCGATTTCGACCAACACATAACACTTTCCTCTAATTTCATCTTGATATCCACCGAAAGCATTTTCTTATCCACCTTTACTCATGTGTTTTCGAGTTTAGCAACCAGCTATACTCGGATATAAAAAATTTGCTTACCCCTATCTCCAATTGTCATAGACCTTGTAGATTGCTAACAAAAATGATGAATAATATTGTTTTAATCCTTATAGGTTATATTTAATTTTGTGTAGAAAATCATATTAACACATTGCCAACACTTCTAGAACACTGGTATATATAGTTTTTTAAAATCAAATTAGTCATTTAATTAAATAGAATACTAGTTCATTGGTTCAACTACTAATTCAATAGTTGAATTGGTTTTAATTTTAAAAATATAAATTATATATATACTAGTAATAAATATTTAAAGTAATAAAATACAAAAGATGAAATAATAATTTATGTTAAAAATAAGTAAAAATACAAATTCAATTGATATGAAATTATAAAGGTGTTACACTTCAATTGTTATAAATTTATAAAAAAATTATTTAAAATAATTGAAAAACTAATCCAATCCACTAAGTTTGACAAGTTTGGACCGATTTTAGTTAGTTTGCATTGATTCTAGCTAGTTCTTGCTAATTTACATGTATTTTCAATTCAAAGATATTAACTATGGCCAATCTGATCCTATTTTTAAAATTATGTAAGCATGCCTGTGGTGTGCACATCTTGGTGCATAATATGTTTGAATTATTTTTTAAATTCAACCTAATAATTCAATAATTAAGTTTAAAATGTGAAAATGTTACAACTCAAACAAAGTAATAATTAACTTAAGCCTGAATAGCATTTGAGCTTGAATCATATTAACATGTAATTTTCAACAATAAATAGACTCACTATGAATTACAATTTTATTTAAATAGGGTGATTACTCTAAACTCCTAAGCTAGAATACAGTACCTCCTATCAATAGAAATTTTTATTCTCCCTTAAAGATAAAGTTAATAGGAATGCATTTTATGATTTGTTTCATAGGTAGAAAGAAGGCAATACTTGTATCAACCAGATTGTAGTTATAATCATTATCAGATTACTTGAACTTCTACATCTTAAAATGGAACCAACCAAAGATGCATGCTTTATATAAATCTTCACACTTAACATTTATTTGCATATAATTTGTACTTATTTAGATGGTTTTGACAATCATATATTTGATATAAAATTCTATAATTCGTATCAGAACTAGTAAGTTATGTAAATATAACTAATTTATATGTGGATTTGATTTGAGATATAAATTGTGATCTAATAATTTTATAATTTATAATAATAACTTTTTGTGTGAAAATTTGCTAAGAATTTCATAATTAATTTATATATCTCTATATTATATATTAGCTATTATATTTTATTTCTCCTATTATGATAAGTGTCATTATTATAATTTATTACATATCAATTTATTATTTTTTAAATAAAAAGTTAATTTATCATTCTTTCTTCATCTGAAAGGTAAATCATGAAATAAAAAAATAATTTTCTTATATTTACTAATCACCAACAATAAATAATAAATGTAAAGCTACTAATTGCTTCTTTCATTTATCCTTCTAATATTAAATTAATTCCTAATAAAAACTTGTATTTAAGTCTCTATTTATAATTACAATTCACAACTACTTATTTATTTCGTTCTCATAAAAATCTTTCTAAATTATATTTATGTTTTACTTTTTTTTCTATCTTCAGTCACTCTAAAGCTATTATTTTATCTAATATGAAATTTTTCATTTTCATCTTTAATATCTATAAGTTTATAATTATGTAATTATTTTATTTTCATAAAAATTATTTTATTCTCTTAAAAAACTCTCCAAATGATATTTAAGTTTTATTTCTTTTCTCTCTCTACCTTCAATCCTTCAAAGCTATAGTCTTCTTTGAAATGAGATTATTTATTTTCATCTTTAATATCTGTAAGTATTCTTTCTTAATACATTTGAACTTTTACAGTTACTCAATCCAAGGTTTTTATCATGTATATTCTTTTTTACGATTTCTTTTACTTGTTTTTTATACCATTATTATTACAGTTTGATTATCTTTTTTTATATTTATTTCATTGGATTTTTACTTTTCAAGAAAAATTTATAGCTTAATTAATTTTCATTAATTTAATAGATTATTGATATATATAACTATAAAAATATACTTTTTTATATAGTTTATTTCATTAGGTAAATTTTTTTACTATTTCACACTTTTTAACAAGAAAAACACAATTTTAGAAAAAATTATAGAAGGAGGGAAACTATTATATAAATATATAAATTATCAATTATGAAATTTATAAATTTATAGTTAACAATATATATATATATATATATATATATATATATATATATATATATATATATATATATATATATATATATATATATATATATATATATGAATAGGTTATTTTTTATTTTTTTATCTTTATCTTCATTTTATTTTACATTCAATTTAAATTTATAAATTTTCATTTATAATTCACTCTTTTTTTATCTTTATTTGATAAAATTACCTTTTCCTTTTATAAATAAATGAACAATTACATTTGCACCTATTAAAGAAAGTTTGAATTTAGTATTGAATAATATCTATCATTAAATAAATGAACAATTCCACTTACACCTATCGAAGAAAGCTTGAATGCAATATTGAATAACATATATTACTAAATACCTCAATCATTTTTTTTTATTTAGTGGATTCTTACTATGATAATTGCAAATTTATTTTTTTCATTTCATAAACTAATTAATCATTTCTTTTTTTTTGTGGTATTATGTTCTTAAATACTTATGTTATTTCTTTTACTTTTTCTTCTTCTAAAGATTCATTACCCGTTGCATATTTTTTTATTTATTTAGAATTTTATATTTACAATCATATTTTAAGAAAGGAACTTTATTATAATACAATTTTTAAAAGATACTAAATATGAGTTTGTCATTGTTATTTTCTAACCAAAAGTTATTCTTCTTTTACATATGAATAAAATAAATGTAAAATATTTGATATCAAAATATTGAATTTTAGTCAACAATATGTCATAATTTATGAATTTTAATGAGTTATTTATAATATAAAATTATTACTTTTAAAATTTTATTTTATGTTATAACGTGGTAAATAAAAAATATATTCTTATAATAAATTATATTATTAAATATTAATATTAATGATAATAATTATTTAAAAATTATGTTTAATCAATGCAATGTTTGAATTCCAAATCAATTTTTTTGATAAAATAAATTTAAAATTAATTACCTATTTAAATGTTAAACAAAATGAGTGAAAATATGACTTTTTTTTTAGAATTGTTAGTTATATATTAATCAATTTTTATCTAATCTTCTTTATAAATAATTAATATATAATTATAAGATTATATTATCAAAATAAATATCCATCTATAATGTAAAAATATTACTTTCAAAATTTTATTTTATGCTATAGCATGGTAAATAAAAAATATATTACTAATATAAAAAAATCTATTCTTTTAAAAGTTTGTTTTATGTTATAACGTGGTAAATAAAAAATATATTTTTATTATAAATTATATTATTAAATATTAATATTAATGATAATAATTATTTAAAAATGATGTCTAATTAATGTAATGTTTGAATTCTAAATCAAATTTTTTAATAAAATAAATTTAAAATTAATTACCTATTTAAATAGTTGAACAAAATGAGTGGAGATATGACTTTCTTTTTTAGAATTGTTAGTTATATATTAATTAATTTTCATCTATTCTTCTTTATAAACAATTAATATATAATTATAATATTATATTACTAAAATAAATATCCATCTATAATGTAAAACTATTACTTTCAAAATTTTATTTTATGCCATAGCATGGTAAATAAAAAATCTATTCTCATCATAAAATATATTTTTAAATGTTAATATTAATAATTATTATTATATTAAAAAATGATATCCAATTAATACAATATTTGAATTTAAAAATTAATTACCCACTTAAACATTGAGAAAAATTAGTGAAGAAATAACTTTTTTTTCTTAAAGTTATTAACTATATATTAATCAAATTTTTATCTAATCCTTTTTATACATGATTAATATATAATTATAATATTATATTATTGAAATAAATATCTGTTTAGGCAACACACGGGTGACTATTTAATATTATATATTAATCATAATATTTTCTACCTCATTTTATGTCAAGTGTCATTTTTATAATTTATGACATATTAATTTGTCATCCTTTAATGAATATTATATTATAGTAGTCATACTCACACAATTAATATAAAAGATAAAGTATCTTATTTATATATAGCAATTTATATTAAATTAAAAAAAATCCTTAATTTTATTTTTTTCATTTATTGGATTTTTATAATATCTTTGATTTATTTCTTTGATTTATTGAGTTTTCTAATTTTTGTATATTTTCTTCCTCTTTGAAATAATCTTCTTGATTTCTTTCCTTTATTTATTATATTTTCATAATCACTCTGATCTTTTTAATTGATTTATTGTATTCTCTAGGATTGAATATTTCATTTTTATATAGCAATTTATATTAGATTAAAAAAAACTCCTTAATTTTGTTCCTTTAATTATGTATTTTTATAATTTCATAATCTCTCTGATTTTTTTCTTGCTTTACTAAGCTTTTTTAATTTTCATGTATTATCTTCCTTCCTAGAATAATCCCTTTAATTTTTTTCCTTTATATAGCACTAATTAATTTTCATGAGTACTAATTGACCATAGCAATTAATTCATTTATTCTAATAAAAATTATGCCTTCATTTTTAATTGATTTTCATTTCTATTTCTATGTCTTCATTTATATCATAAAAAAATATTCAAACTTTTACTATCCATATATGTTGTCAAGATTTTCTTTTCAAATGACCATTGATATTCTCTTTACCTCATCTTTTTCCTATTAATTGACTTTCTTTTACCTCAATTCTCTTTCTTTCTCTCTCATTTCTTTCAATCTCAAATCCTAAAACCTATAATCAGTCCTAACTTCAACCATGCAAACTATTTAATCTATGATTGACATTACTTTGCTATTAACAATACCGAGTCATTGAATCATTGTGATGCCATCTTAGCAAGTGATGGTTGCTATATTTGATGATTCCTTCTAACATATCGCTTCATCGTGGTTATTAATTAATGAGTATTAATTTCTTTAGAAATAGAGAACTATTTCTTTGATTTTCTTCTACCAATATTATTTTCTTATTTATAATTTATATTAATTTTTTATGTAAAATAAATTTATTATGTATGACTTACTTCATAATGTAAAGTAAATTATTTTTTTCTATAATTCTAGATGTGGCATGAGGCTAATATATATTTATCTTTCCATTACAGATTGATAAAATGAAAGAGCTTTACATGTTTTCCATTGAAAAGGTTTGTAATGAAATTTTTTTGTAAGATTAAAGTAGATATACCTTAGAATTTCTATCAAAGGCTAATTTATATATATATATATATATATATATATATATATATATATATATATATTCCATTGCAAGTTGAATTTCAATATTTGATTGATTTAACATATATACATTTGCATTACAGTATCTAACTTTTGGAGAGATTAATATATTTGATCAAATAAATATTCTTTATTTGAAAAATATTTGAAAAGATTATTAGTAAATTAGATAATGCTTGTTTTTTATTATCTATCATGCTTTACATTTATATAGAATTAAGGATGGATATATATATACATTTCATTTCATAAATAAATGTTATTTCATTTTTATATATATAAGTTTATGATATTTTTCAAATTTTGATTTGTTTTAATATTTAAATGTGTATGCATCCTTCTAATTATGGTAATAATCATTATTAATGTAATATTACAATAATATAACAATTTTATCTACTAGCAATGAGTTATATAGTACATTCCCTTACTTAATTTGAATATAATTATATCAATTTTATAGTTATTTAATTGATATAAATATGATAATATATTTTATATTAATCATTTCAATACCTTATAGTTTAGAATTTAAAATCCTAATTTATATTATAAATTATTATCAATTAAAATTAATCATATCACACGAGTTACAAGCTAATAGCTTTATATATATTATTCATATCGTTCTAAATTTTATGGTTGATTGTTGCTATATTACATTATAATATAATTTATTTTTCAATGATCTGCACAATTTGTGGATTCTGGGCATGTTTACGTAATTTCGATATGATTTATGTTTTGAATGAATATAAGCCAATGTTACAAGGTTGTTGTCCATGCCAACAAGGAGGCAGTACCGGCAGTGCGGATACGTGTTTGTAATCTGAATTTTGGGAAACATGAAACATTGTGTTCTGGAAAATGCATATTATTGTTTAAAATTAAGAAAAAAATTCCAGCAAAATTGGTCACACATTACTGGTTTTTATGCATAATTCACGTATTGTTTCACAGCATATAGTTGATTATCCATTCAAATAATTCATGCTTTGTCTCTGGCACATGGTTTAAATAATTCCTTTTTTTTTTTTTTGCTTTTTTTGTTTCTGGGAGAATAATCCAGAAAATTCTATAAAATTTTTTCCCAAGTGAAATAATTTTCGATGGCATATTCTTACTATGTTATTTGCAAAAAGATTAAAAGCTTTCATCAGTTTTGATCAATTTTAATTAGTATTGATTATCATTTATGAAATGCATCAGAGAGGATGCTAAGATTATGATTTTACCGTTTGAGAGTTTAAAGGAAGGTTAAAATTTTCTGGAATTTTTTTCCGCAATCAAAACTAATAAATTTTAGCAAGGTACTTTTGGCCGTTTTCAATTTATTATTATCAAGATGCGTTTATAAACATCATTGACAAAACGTTGAAAGCTTTAATAAGCGTTCTTGGGAAATTTTTTGAAATTCAAATGGAATTATGATGCATTTTTTTATAATTTTTTTCGTTAGTATGCGTTAAAATGCATTTAGGAAAAAATCGAAGTAAAATTGTATTGAAAAATACATTAAAATAACATTTTTGGACCAAGTTAGGATTAGAACACAATTGGATTGGATTCACCCAATTGTAGACTCAACGAAAAATTGAGAATGATGAACAATCAGCATTGGTGGACACCCATGTGCCAATAGTGCATGCATGCCACATGTTGCCTTCGTAGCGTCCAGTGGCAATGCAATTTATACATTTAAGTTTCACTTTTTGAATTTATAATTATGGGCATTTTTCATACTAAAATTATAAATATTTGAGTTAATTTTTGTCCATTTTATTTAAGTACACATTTAAATTCATTTGGACTTGAAATTATTACTATATGATTCTTATAATTTAGGCTATCACATATCTTTTGTGAAATTTTTAATTATTATCTAAAGATTGTTTGTTTCATTTCAATAGTATGAAAAGTTTTATTTTTTGAAAAATAAAAAATTAGTGGGTTCTTTGATTGATCATTATCTTATAAATTACAGCAAATAAAACTTCCTAAGAAATTTTACTTCCCACAAAATATGAAAAGTTACTTATTTACCTCTCCTAGAATAAGTTCTATTTATCATACTATTTATAAATAAAATGATAAAATTATTCTTATTAAATTATTTAATGATACTAAAATTTATTAGTTTATACTATAATAATATTAGAAATATAATAGTTATTTTATTAATATTTTCTATCATATTTAAAGTTAAACTAAACAAAAAATAAAAAATTATTTTCTCGAAAATGTCACTTCCTATGTATTAATCAAATAACTTTGAATACTTCTCAGGAACATAAAAATTTATTTCTTAAGAAGTTTAATTTCCTATAGAAAATTACTTTTTGTACAAACCAAATGACTCCTTAGTTTTTAAATTAATTTTGCATGATGTATATAACAGAAATTATTTTGCCAAAATTAATTGGACTTATGTTATGATATAAAATTTTACATAATTGTGAACTCACCTATTATAGGTCCAATGATATAAAATTTTGGTTAATGAATGATTAAAATATTAATTGGAATCAGGAAAGTTTTATGATAATAATATTTAAATACCTTATCAGTATAATATTATTAATATAATTTGTTAATAATAACAAGAGTCTTCGATCAAATGTTGTATTTCAAAAAAATTTTAGCACTCTATTAATGTTAGTTTTATTGATGTTAACTTTAAGAACATAATATTTAGTTTTTGAATTATATTGTAAGGTATTATATATTTATCAATATTAGATTTTATGATATAATATTGGGTATAATTATATAATTTAATGAGGAAAAATTGAAAGCATGATTAAAGTACAAAAATTAACATATTTAGTTTTGTTTTTCTCAATTCACATAACTATTTGAGTGTTGTTAAGACATTAAATGAGATGAATTATAAAGACTAGGTTAAATCATTGAAACTTTATCTAATAATCACCAATCTAAATCTAGTTATTAAGAAAAAGAAGCCTATAATTGATGTTAACTCCATTACATAATGGAAAAGTAAACATGAGAAGTAGATCCACTAAAATAGGGTATGCCTTATAGTGATGAAATGTCCAATGGATAGAACTATTAGAAAGAACATCCCTAAAAATGAAAATGCTAATGCATTCATGAATTTTTATAGTTAAGAAGTACATTAAATTCGACACGGTTGAAAATAAATGCTACCTCCCATTATTAGAAAAATAGTATATGATGGTGTTAATAAAATAAAAGAGCATATATTGAGGTTGATCAATAATTATAATAAATTGAAAAACATGAAAAGTAAAGTGGGCGACAATTTTTTTGACTTAGCAAGAAGTACAACAAATTCAACAAGGCTAAGAATGGATGTTGGCTATTGTTATTAGAAAATAAATAGTATATAATGATGTCTATGAAGTGTGAAAGCACATATAAAGGTTAATAAGCTATTACAATAAGTTAAAAAACATGAAAGTTGAATTAGGTGATAGTTATCTGAGTTAGTGAGCATTGGAATCTTTATCATATTAATTTGATATTATGAAAACAACTTACAATGCGTAGAAAAGTGAGTAGTTCATAAGTGAGCTGATTTTAATTGTTACTGAACTTATCCTTTGTTTGGCATATTTAAAAATAAGAATTTATTTCATTTCATTTAAAAAAATGATTTCATTTATTTCTAAATGAATTCTTTTGTTTGGAATAAATTATATAAAACATAATTTTATTTCACTTTGAAATAATTTTTTTTGTTTAGAATTTTAATTAAAACATATGGAATTTATTTTAAATATTTATATTTACAATATTATCCCTAATTGAATAGAGTAATGAACTCTCTTTCAATAGAAGATAAAAGAAAAAGGGTAAGGACAGTTAATAATTTGAAAAATTAAGGATAAAATTATCCAATAAAAATATTATATTTCAAATGAAATCCCAACAAATCCTAACTAATTTAATAAGATTTCAAAATGACAATTATATAAATAAAATAAGATTTATAAATGAAATGAAATATAATAAATTTTAAATCCAAATATGCTAATTTGAAAAAACTTATTTGAAAATGAAATGAATTCTTATTTTTGAGTATGTCAAACATGAGGTTAAGAAATATAGAAGGAAGGGAAAAGTTTATATAGTTAACTAGATTACATATGGTTCAAATTTAGAACAAAATATGAGGATAACTCAAAAAGATAACAAAGGTCGGTATACCCCTAAAAAGAATAAAGGTGAGAGTGGTGGATAATGTTATAAGCCCAAAAAAGCCTAATTCAAAGGTAACTATAAATTTTGTAAAAAGTATAGGCACAAGAAGATAAATTATTTCAAGTATAAGAAATGGTTTAACAAGAAAAAAAAATATACTCATCTAACTCTAATTTGTTTTAAGTTTAATAAAATTAATGTGCCATTGAAAGTTTAATGGTTTGATACTAGTGTTAGCATTCCCATAACAAAATGTTTTCAAGAATTAAGAAAGTTAAGGAAGTCAAATAAGGGAGAGTTTTTAGAAATAGAGATAAAATAAAAATTGAGCATATTGGAATAGTTTTTCTAAGTCTATCGTTTGCACATGAGTTACTTTTAAATAATGTTATTTATGTACATTTCATGAAAAGGAATTTAATTTTTATATTTACTTTAGAATATATTGGACACTTTTCTTATTTTGAAAATAAAAATTTTGAATTGGTTTATAATTTTTTTGTTATTGGTACTAGTTCATTGTGTGATGGGATTATAGAATTAATCTTAATCTTAACCTTGTTAATTCCAAGAATGTTGTTATTTAAAATAAGAAAAATAAAACTAATAAGAGTTTATTAATGCTTTAGCATAGATATATGGGCATATTTCTTAAGAAATGATATAAAGACTTATAAAGGAGAAAGTACTTCATGAGCTAGAATTTTCATATTATAGGACATATGTTGATTACATCAAAGGGAAGTTTCTTATTAAAGTTAAAAAGAGAAAGAAAAGCAAAAAATAAGTATTTTGGAATTGATCTACACTATCATCAGTGGACCCATCATGCTAAGTGCTATAAGTGAATATAAATGCTTCATCATTGATTATTTGAGATATGGTTAGATGAAATTGTTATGTAAGAAATCAAAATCATTGAAAGCTTTTAAGTTTTTCAAGGCAACAATTGAGCTTAAACTAAGGAAAAATATAAAGTGTGTTAACTTTAACAAAGGTGGTGTGTATTATGATAGGTATGATAAGATTAGAAGAAGTCTTTGCTCTTTTGCAATATATCTATAAGAGTGTGAAATTAAAGCAAGCTATACTATACTTGGGATACTAGAGTAAAATGAAATTACAAAAAGAAAGAATTGGATACTTATAGACATGGTAAGGTGTATGATGGCCTATATTTATTTGCTAGAGTTCTTGTATGGTGATGCATTAAAAATTACTATATATGTTTTGAATCAAGTTCCTAACAAGGTAGTAACAAAACCTCTTATGAGTGTTATATGGTAAAAGGCCTAGTTTAAGGCATTTTCATGTTCAAGGTTATAAAACTGAGATGAAAACATACATTCCTTTAACAAGGAAGCTTGGTTTAAAAATAACCAATGAATATTTTATTAGATACTATAATGGCTTGAGAGGTGGTAGATTATACTGTTTGACTTACTTAACTAAAGTTTTCAAATTAGATCAGTATAAGTTAAATAGTAGAAGTTAAATAGCATGCATTATAGATTTTATTGAAGAAAATATAATTGTTTTACTTGTATCTATGTTGAAAAAGTCATCTTTTGTTGTCTTACAAGACGATCTAATACAACTAATGGCAAAAAATGTTAAACCAAGGAAATAAGTCAAGATATTTCTTTAAGAAGATCTTATAAAACTCACATGCTGATAATCCTAATGATTACCTAGCTTAGTTGCAGGAGCATAAGTATAACATTAATGATAGTACTAATCTTACAATGTTTTCATAAGCAATGTATAGTTTAAAACTCTTTAGAATGGATAAATGATGTGAAAGATAAATTAGCTTTAATAGATAAGAATAAGATGTAAGGTGTAAGATCTGGTTAAATTACCTATAAGATATAACTGATTAGATGCAAATGTATATTTATGACTAAGAGAGATGCTCGTGGTGAAATTAAGAGGCATAAAGCCAAATTAATAGCCAAGGATTGCACTAAAAAAGAAAGCATAAACTATAAAGAATCCTTTTCACCATTTTTAACTAAAGACCTATTTTGAGTTGATATGGTAATGGTGGATCATTTTGATTTAAAGTAGCATCAAATAGATGTTAAAACAATTTTCTTAAATGGTGACCTATGAAAAACTATTTACATGAACTAATCAAATGATTTCTAAGAGAAAGGTAAAGAACACCTTGTGTGTAAGCTAAATTAAATTTATATATGGCTTGAAACAAGTGATTGTATAATGGTACCTCAAGTTTAATAAGGTAGTGAATACTTTTTGGTTCAAAAAGAATGATATAGATCAGTGTATCTATATGCTAATGAGTGAAAATATTTTGTAATATCGGTACTATACATTGATGACATTCTCCTTATTAGCAATTATGTGAATGTGTTAATTAAGATGAAACAAATGTTGTTAAAGTACTTTGATATGAAAGATCTTGGGAATACCTTATATATTTTGGGGTATAGGGATCTATCATGAAAGATCCAAGGTTTGCTTGGTTTGCTTCAGTAGAGGTATAGTGAAAAAGTATTAAAAAGATTTAATTTTTCTACGTGCTCTCAAGCTTCTACACCTATTTAGAAGGATGAAATTTTCTCAAAGGCTTGATGTCTTTAGAATGATAATGAAAAAGGGAAGATGAAACATATCTTGTATATGCTAGTCATAAGTAGCCTAATATATGTTCAATATGTATACATCCTATAAGGGAAGTACTTGAGTGATCTTGGTTAGAGACATTGAATTATTACTAAAAGAGTTATTAGGTACTGCAGGGTATAAAAGATTACATATATACCTATAAAGATAAGGAAATCTCATGATTACAAACTACTTAAACTCATATTTTACCAATTGTCTATATCATCAAAAATTGACATCTACATATATCTTTATAATTGCAGAAGAAGCTATTTCATGAAAAAGTGTTAAACAGTCTTTTACATCAACATCCAGCATGAAAGTAAGGTATGTCACGTGTTATGGAACTAGTTGAAAAGCTATTTAGTTAAAGATTTTATGGTTAGTTTTGATGTTATTAAGAGTATCTTAAGTCTCTTAACCATTTAATACAACAATGTTGCTGTTATGCACTCATCTCAAAATAATAAAAATTTTGTACATATGAAATTTATTGATGTGAAGCATCAATTTATGAGAAATAATATGTAAGCATATTACTTGTATTGAACATATTCCACTAATCATATGCTTGTAGATCCACTAATTAAAGGTTTAGTAGTTAGAATGTATCATGTTATGTAATTAATATGAATTTAGTTAAGTCTTTTTATATTTTGAGTTAGTAAGAATGTTTTAATGTAACTATTTATTTCAAGATTTACATCGATGAAATATTCATGTTTTGCTATATATTATTGTACACATTTTTGTTATAGCATATTGATTGAGACATTTAGACCTTGTCTTAAGATATGTTAAGAATAATTATTCTTATTTAGCATTTTGAATGGATACCAGTGTTGGTGTGTGTTTTAGGAGTCAATCATAGAGATGATTGTAATATTATACAATGTATTACGTTTTGTTTTGGCAATATAATTATTATATTATATTTTATTTTATTTTACGTAAATTATAACTTAAATATAATAATTATCTTTGAAATAACTTTGCTATTCCTAAAATGTCCCTAGTCAAGTATTATTATGAAAAGGATAGTAATAATACATTGAGACTAGCATGTATAGTGACTAATGATTATGAATTATGGATATGTAATATCAAGTCAATACATGAGTACATTGTTAGTGAACAATATACTGGACTGATCCACTGTGAGAATACTACATGGATAAACTTGTCATTAGTTATTTTAATATGATTATAAATGAGTGTAGTCCTTTAACCTAAAGTCACTATGATTTCCTACATAAGAAGTTACTCACTTTGATGTCGTCCTATATCACCTTTAATCGAAATGACGAGTAGGACGTTGATTGAGTGTGTCATAAATCATGTAGAGGGAAGTAAGTGATGTAGATGAGATTTTATTACTCTTGTATAAAAAAGAAATATCCTTGGGCTCCTTAATTGAGTGAGACTTAGAAATGCATAACCATACTCAATTAGATAAATATGTGATATTGGTCATTTATTTTAAGTCTACTCAGTATCAAGAAATATAAATTGAACATTGACGAGGATAACACACTCCATGCCTCCAGTTCGATTTGGATATTATTATAAAAGGGATTATGATGCAAAATATTGATCATATATTAGGCAGATATCGAATCATAGACATTCTTACTACTTAAGTGGCAGTGATATATTGCTAGATACCGCTCACTGTTTATGGCCCAAAATGAGTCATTATTAACGTAGTAAAAACCTATAAGGTCACACAAAAGGAATAGGAATAAGATAACAATTAATTGGATTTTAGTTGGACTAAAATTCAATTAATTAGACTTATTTTCATGCATATATATATTATTAAGATAATATATATTTATTCACGTAATATATATATATTATATTATGTGATATAATTTGATATTAAAATAATATCAGATAATTACGTTATTAGATATTAGATAATTATATTATGAGATAATAATAATAATAATAATAATAATACTATTATTATTATTATCTAATATTAAATAATTAATAAATAAGTTTTATCTCTTCTCGCTCTCTCTAAGATAAGGATAAGGATAAGCTGATAGTTATTTAGTGTGTTTAGGATTTTTTGAAGCATTATCCTAGTGAAACTAGGATTATGATATGCCTTAATTCTATAAAAGGATTTGAAGGCAGCACATTATACAACACACATTAGCTTCAATCAAACCCTAAATCACTTTAGAAAATGTCCAAACTCAATCCTAGTGAGAGAAACGAATCCTAACAACTTCGTGGAGGGGAGAAGTCGTTGTTAACTCCATGTGGATACCGTAGAAACATTGTAACTTCCGGCCGGCGTTTGATTCATCTCAGTCTCTCAAGTATTCATTCAAAAAGAACATGAGTATAAATAAGGTAAAACTCTAATACTGGTTTATGACTTTTGCATGGATCCTAGGAAGGTTTTGAATTAAAATTTTAAAATTTTGCTATGTATGTTAATCCGAATCCTAACAACTAGAACCTTTGCATGGGCATTTAAATATAGTTATGTTTGTTGTTATGTAAATCTTACTAATATTCCTATCATATATTATATTTTATTTGGTTGGTAAAATGTGAATATACATTATGTATGATATTAATATCTCTTTCGAATACTATATTATGCACTATTAGATACTTATGATTTCATCTTAGATTTATGAGTCTAAAGTACCATAGGTTACTTTAGCATTTAATAAATTAACCATTATTACTAAATTATATGGCTTAAATGAGATGTTGTTAAAATTATTTTTTAAATAGGATAATTTAATATTTAAATTTTAAATACTAATGGCAATAGCCTAAATAAAGTGACAATTAAATTAGATTTAAATAACATTTAAGCCAAATTGTGATAAAAAAATAATTTTGACTATGAGTAGATTCACTATAATTTTATTTAAGTAAGGTCACTATTCTTTAAACTTTAAGTTAGAGTACATACTCACTATTAATAGCAAATTTTTATACTCCCTAAAACACCTAAGTGGCGGTTATGATTAATAAAAAGAGCACTCTCTGTGATTTGTTCTACATGTAAAAAAAAGGCAGTAATCATGTCAATTGGATTATAGTTATGATTGTAATCAAATTTTTTAAACTTCATCTCAAAATGGAATCAACTGGGAATTCATATATTTATATAAATTTTCACACAAAACATTTATCTACACATAATTTGTGCATGTTTTTATGATTTTGGCGATTAAACATTTCTTATGAAATTTTACACAATTGTGTGCTGATAGCTTCTAACATGCTTCATTAGTAGATTGAGATAGATTCTAAAGCATGCACATCACTCTATTTTTGGAGGATATACATGTTTTTACGTTTGAATTTTGTATTTGTCTTTCCGAATAAAGTAATAATCTTCATTTTTCATGGTGTATACTAGAATTTTCTTGTATGCAAGTAATATTTTCACTAGGGAAGCTCATATTTACTGGTTTTTTAATTTTAATTTCTTTAAAAAAATAATTCCAGAAATTGCAATCTCAAGCAATTGTATATCCTATCAATAAACTTTTTTTGACCCATTAGTACTTAACTGCCACTTTGGACAATGGGCCAACTAAATTGATACATAAAACAAACAATGGGCCCAGATAAATGTGAGGCTGTTTGTTTGTGGGCCCTGGGGCCGTCAACTGGCTGGTCAAAAGGCTTCGGCAATGGGGCCAAAAATTTTTGGCGAGCCCATAGATATAGTACGCACACTATTCATGTTTCCGTCCCAGATGGGAGAAATACGTGTATTTGAAGGTAGTTCGGTTCGCAAAATATGGAAGGGGAAATTTCCTGAAAAGGTAAAAAATCTTTGATTTACTTGGTTGATAACAAATTGTTAAGAGAAATTAGTAAAAAGAAATTTTCATATTTTTTTATAGTAAGAAATATAAAATTATTTTTATTTAACTAAATTAACGATCATTTTAATTTTTTATTTTTATCATTTAAAAATTATAATAAATATAATTTATTAATTATAAAGTATAAATATATTCATTTAAATATAAATATTAATAATATTAAATATAATTATTTTATTAATTATATAATATATAAAATGAATATCATATAAAATAAATATTAAATATTATATCATAAATATAAATTATAAATATAATTACATTTATTTTCTATGTATATATTCAATATTTAATATTTATTATATTTATTATTTATTATTTTAATACTCAATTATAAAAATTAGAAAACTATATATTTCTCATCCATTTTATATAATTTTGATAGATTAATTATTTAATTGATATTTTATTCAATTTAATTATATTTTATTTTAATTATATTAAAATAATTTAGGATATCTATATGTAAATAAAAGACAACTTAGTTTCCTATATATATGTAGTTTAATTTTTTTATAGTAAATTAAAAAAAAGAAATTATCAGGTTAGAAAAATCATAATGAAAAGAGAGATTAAAAATATAATTAAAAATAATTAAAATTTATCAATATTTCATATATTTTATATTACAATTTTAAAGGATATATCAATAATTTTGATTTAATGATACTTTTTAAAAAATTTAGAGTTGAATCAAATAAGAACACAAAAAGTTAATTTCTAAAAAGTGAACTTCTTAATATCAATTAAATAATTTTTAATATTTCTTAAAAAATTTATAAAGAAACTTATTTTCCAAAAAGTTCAACATCGCAAAAATTTACTTTTTATGCAAAATTGAATGATATTTTAAAATATTATATAAAATTATTAATTATTTGATATGCACATTTAAAAAGAAATTAAATTTTGAATGAATTTTCACTAATCATATAAAATTAATTGATTTATATATAAAATATAATTTTAAAATATATATTGCATTATAGTTAAGGAAAATATTTGTTGTACTCTCTGAAAGAGGATTCCTTTTACGGGCATCTCTAAAAATTATAAAATAAAATAACATATTATAATATTATGATTTTTATTTAAAATATTTTTTAAAAATAATATATTCTGATGAAATAATTACTTAAATTAACAATGAATATTAATGCTAAATTTTATAAAATCTAAGAGAATAATTTTTAAGTTTTTAATATAAAAAGGATAAAATTCAGTTATATCAAATTAAAGGAATATTTTATATTTTTTTTCTTCTTTTTATATGTGTAAAAGATTTACTGGTTTGTTTTATTCCGCGTATCTCTTGAATCAAATGTAATCATGATCTTTTATAAAATGACTCGCAATTTCTTTTTACGTTGAATGGTTGATGAAAAGTTTTATTCTTTTCATTTTTATTTTAATCTTCAAACATAAAATTATAAAAAACATAGTGCTCACGGCAGGAAAATTTTTCTAATCCTATATTACTGAGAAAATTTTTACTATAGTACTGAGATTCTCATTATTGCTTCTTATTGTATTTTGATAAATCAAAAAATTAGTCATTTAATTTTAAAAACTATTCAATCATAATGTCAAAATTACTGATTTATTTAAATACAATAAAAAGTAATATTGATATTTCAGTATTATAATAGGATTAAAAAATTTTCCATTGACATAATGAATTTTAATATTTTATAAGCAAAATAATTTATGAAATTATATATTTTATCTTAATTATCGTACAACTCTATTATTTTATGCGCATTGGGAATTTTCAAGTATTTAAAACTTTGGTGTCACACTTGAATTACAAGATTTTTAATTATTAACCGTAATAATATGATTATTATAATAAGTTAATATTACGGTCTTTTATATTTTTTGACAGATTTTCTTTATGTAATTTGATTTTTTTTCGTTGGGCCTCACCTCATTTCAGTAGGCATTTTAACTTACTTTTTTGTAAATGATATTACTAATTAATTATATACATCTGCTTTAAAGATTGGATTAAATTAGTTAAATTGACATCCAACATTGCACTGTTATTCTAGTGATTCAGAATGAATTGTTGGAATTCAGGATACTTTACCCAAGCAGCTTCAAATTTGAACGGTCTCTCCTTAGGACTCCTTCAATATCCACCAATAAAGGCTGGTGGTCAGAATAAATATGAGGTAATGTTTTAATTACTGCTTCACCATATTTTAATCTCCCTTTCATGTTGCTAATACCTTTATCCGATTTTTCAAACATCTTGCTATATCCCGCGTTGAGAGGACCTCGCCATGTTAACTTCGAGCCTTCCCAACCTAGATCAATAAAACCACAGGTATCAATCCAATCAGTAAATTCTTGACATTAAGTGAGATTAACAGGGGCTCTTTCCCCTTTTTTTTTGCAGCATTGGTGATATAAAGTCACCCACCAATAGCCATGGATTTGTAGTGGTGCAGCTAGCTCAAGGATTTTCCTTTGGCAATCCACTCTAAGTTCCTTTCGCGGACTCATATAGATAATAGTAAGAAACTACGGTTCAAATTGACCATCTACCACTCTTAAATGCATAAATTGAAAATCTGCAACTGGTAAAGAGAGCTGGATATTGCCTCCATTCCACCCAACTCATATGCCTCCCGATCTGCCTCTACTGTCAGACATATAACAATGATCAAATTATAAACTTCTAAAAATGTGTGGAGCTCTAGAACTGTCCACTTTTGTCTCAATTAAGGTAATGATGTCAAGTTGGTGCGAGTTGACCAACTCTTTACAATGAGTGATGAACATTTTACTTCCAGCTCCTCTGCAATTCTAGGCCATAATCTTCTTAATCATTATCTAGGAATAATTAAACCACTAACATGTGGTCTAGGTTTTTCTCCCCACTGCCCTGTTGCTCAATCTCTAATTGCTCTAGACTTAGTTTACTGTCAATCCTGTACACATTAGGAGTTTCTGTTATCATGGATGTATAATCATTGGGATTGTGGGATTCAATTTGGTGTTGGGTATTAGGTGGGTCAGGAGGTCGGGGTTCACATTGAGAATCTCTTATAGTAATTGTTTTAGGATGGTCAAGCTGCATTGGGGATGACATTATATTTGTTATCTTTTGGAGAGGGGTATTTTTGTTTCTGATGTTGACTTGTGTGGGTTTTTCCTATTTTTCTAGGTCTTTAGGGCTTTGTCTTTTGGTGGACGATTAGTATGGTTGGGTCATGCTGCTCTCTTGTCTGTTTTGCAATACTAATTGTGGGACAGATTATTTTATCTTTCTTTTTGGACCATACTAATTTCTAGTGTATTATAATTTTGTCTTCCCTTTGAACATGTTCCTCTCCCGGGTTGTTCTTTGGTGGCTCCTGTTTGTTAGAAGATAGTAGATCTTGGGATTCATTTTCGGTATTGTCATCCTTTACAAATACAGGATTGGCTAAAAGCTCATATCTTGAGCTTGATGTCATGTTATTTTTCCTTTCACCACTGATGGTTCTTCTCTCCCCATGCAAAGGATCTGACTTTAGCTTTCTTGTTCTCTTTATTTTTTGAACTATCATCCAGTCCCTAAATTCGATTCCTAGTTAGTTGTTCAGTGTTTTCCTACCCTGATCTTTTGCATTCTATTATGGTGTTATCATGATCCTGTCCCTATTTAGTAGCTATTCTATTGATCTTCTTTAAGCAACCTTTAGCATAATGCCCATAGGTGCCACAATGAAAGCAAATAAGGTGCATGCCCTCATATTCCACTTTAATCTCAGCATTCCCAACCTTAAATTATGGTATGAGGGGTTTATTGAGGTCCACATTAACATAGACTTGAGCATATTTTCCTCTTGTCTATTCTTCCGTGTTCATGTCCACTTTAATGGTTTTACTGATCCTATTTCCTAGAGCCGTTAAGCATTTGTGATCATAGTATTCTATTGCTAGTTCAGGAAATCTAACCTATACAGCTACAGAATCAATCAGAGCAGTCGTTGGGTTGAAATTAGGTCTCCATTCACGCACCGTGAGATAGTGATCCAGGATCATCCATGGGCCTCCCATTAGTGCATAATTTCTGTCTTCAATGTTCGTGAATTTTACCAGATAATATTCATAGCCCAAATCCACCAGTTGAAAGACTCCTGATCCTCTCCACAATTGTGACAATTTTCTATCCAAATACCAAAAGCCCACCCTTCTTCCTAGTAGTTTAATTATTAGCGAATTTTTCCAGGGCTTTCTGATTCTGGTTTCCTCTTCTTGAGTCAATTTCAGCACAAGCATTACAATTTACCTGTATGCCATCACAATTATCCTCGTCAGATAACTTCTTTTCTTCCGACATCATGTCTTCCCCATCCTTGTTAGTGATGCTTCTATTTTCATCATCTAAATTGTCATCTCCTATTAGCATTTATTTGTACAAGCGCGCATCATGATTGTGGTTGTTCGAGAGTGGTTCCGAAACTAGATCCCCATAATTTCTTAACTCTATTATATCTCTGTCAAAGTTCATCATCCCTCTTTTGATTTTCTTTGTGCTCCTTCGAAGTTTGTCCACTTCTTCTTTCGAATTAACGCCACTGGACAGGTTGTCGTTGTCAACCATTCCTCGGTGCTTCAGCTAGGGTTTTTAAGAGCGATCTTTAACAAAAAATGGAACACATATCTTGATAGATTGGAGAAAACTCTTCAGCAGGAATTACAAGAGATTCTGATCTAAGAAAAGATCTTTTGGCACCAAAAGGCCCGAACCAAATGGATTCAGGATGGTGATAGAAACACCAAATTCTATCATTCAAAAACAATTGTCAAACAAAGGAGAAATCGGGTTAGCATGCTTCAAGATCACCAAGGAGTCTGGAGAGATAACCAAGCAGATCTTATCAAAATGATTGTGGACTTCTTTAAGAATCTTTTCTAGAAAGAGAATACAGATCATAGGCCGTTTCAAACAATTCTAAAATTTCAGAAGATAAAAGAATCAGATAAGAGAACTCTGTAAAAAACAATTACTATAGAGAAGTTAGAAAAGCCCTTTTCAACATAGGAGCAACTAAAGCTCCGAGTTACGGTGGATTCCTAGTAATCTTTTTCCAAACAAATTAGAAGCTGGTGAAGAATAGTCTATTTGATTTAGTTCGAGGTGTTTTTGATGGCTACTTTAATGGAGAAAACATCAATCAAACTCTTATCATACTAATCCCAAAATAAGATCATCCGAAATTTGTGAATCAATTCTGTCCAATATCATTATGCAACATCTCTTATAAATGTATCACTAAAGTTATTGTGAACAAACTTCGTACTATGTTGCCTTCCTTAATGTCTCCTTTCCAAGCTAGCTTTATTCCTAGGAGACACATACAGGATATATCATTATTGCAAGTGAAATGATCCATTCCATAAAGTTAAAAAAGGGGCGAATTGGTTACATGGCGATTAAAATAGATCTAGAAAAGGCCTATGACAGGCTAAAATGGGAATTTATTTTGGAGGTTTTGAAGGAAATTGACATTCCTGAAAATATGATAAGGGTGATTATGCAGTGTATCTTGACTATATCTCTCAATATTCTATGGAATGGAGCCAAATTAGAAAACTTCAAACTTTCATGTGGAATCTGACAGGGAGATCCAATATCTCCATACCTATTTATTTTGTGTATGGAGAAATTATCCCACATCATAATTGAAGAAGTGAATGCTGGTCACTGGAAACCAATTAAAGCAGGAAGGAATGGGCCCAGAATCTCTCATCTTATGTTCGCAGATGATCTTATGCTATTTGCTAAAGCTACTACTGACCAGATTATTTGTATTAATAGCTGTCTTGATAAATTCTATCAAGCTTCTAGCTAGAAAGTTAACATTATTAAATTAAAGATTCTTTTTTCGATGAATGTTGATAACAATGCTGCAGACAATATATCCAGAAGAAATGGCTTCTCCCTTACCTTGGATTTGGGAAAATACCTAGGAATCAGACTAATCTCCTCTAGTAATAGCAGAAGCCAATATGGAGAATTAATATCCAAGATCAGTCAGAAATTGGAAGGTTAACAAGCTAAAAGCCTTTCAATGGCAGGGAGAGTTACATTAGCTAATTCAGTAATATCAACAATGCCAATTTATCATATGTAGGTCGAAAGAATTCCTAAAGGAATATGTCATACGATTGAGAAAATGCAAAGAAATTTCATCTAGGGACATGATGAGATCTTCAAAAAGACGCACACGATTAAATGGAGCATTATCTGCCAACCTAAATCATCAGGAAGCTTGGGATTAAAAAACTTGATAACAATGAATGATGCATACCTTATGAAGTTGTGTAGCACATCCAAAGCTCTTTGGATTCATGTGCTGAGAGGCAAATATGGAAATAGGAGTTCATGGCCTATCTGTGTCTAAAGCTCAAATCGTGACTCCATATTCTGGAGAGACTTAACCAAGCTATGGGATGAAATAAAAAAACCACTTAGATAGAAAGTCCGTGATGGCTTTACAATTCAATTTTGAAAGGATGACTAGCTGAATTTAGGAAATCCTTTACATCATTACACGACATGTCCTATAACTGAAAGCCAATTTTCTGATAAAGTTTACTATCTGGTGACCCTCGATAATGATTGGAATTGGGATATTCTACAGTAACATCTACCTAACTCGATTCTCCACAAAATTATGCCTATTTTCCCTCCACAAGTAGAGGCAGGGAAAAATCAACTTTGCTGATTTGAAAATCAGGGCTGCTTCTCTGTGGCAAGTGCCTATAAAGATCTTATGCAGAAACACTGGGCTCCTGAATCTGAAGGATGGAGGAATGTTTGGAAACTGAACATCCCCAACGAGTCAAATTATTCATCTGGTAGGTTTTGCATAACAATTTACTGACAAATCAAAAAATGGCCAAATGGGGCCATGGTTTTAAATACTGCAAGCTCTATCCCAATCAAGAAGAATCCATTCTTCATGTTCTCGATGACTGCAAACCAACAGCAGATATATGGAAGAAGCAAGTCCCAAGTCAGCACCTAACCCAATTCATGCTGTTGGATCACAATAATTGGATAAATTCTAACCTCAATCAGCAGGTTACATATAGAGCTAATTTATACTGGGCTGACGCATGGGCCATTACAATATGGCATATGTGGAACTGGTGGAATAAGGAGAAACACAAAGAGGGATTCTTGAAACTGAGAAATGCAGTAGGAATTATACTCAGACATCTTGAGGAAGTTGGAAGCTGTTTGAATATGGAAAGTATAAGATCCAGCCAGACTATGGATATACAGATTAGCTGGTCACATCCTGCTAAAAATTGGGTGAAATTAAACTCAGATGATGATTGTCATAGAAAAGACAGAATGACAGCATGTGGAGGAGTTATTAGAGATTCTTCAGGTTCATAGATATATGGATTTACAAAATTCCTTGGAGATTGCAACTCTTTTGAAGCAGAATGCTGGGGTATAATATGTGGACTCTAAATAGCTTGGAAGAGAGGATATAGGAAAATCTAAGTGGAAAGTGATACAAAAGCTCTAATCGATTGCTTGCACCAGATTGGAGAGTTCAAATATTACTTAATCAAAATAATCAAAGAGTTGTCAGTTAGAGATTGGGAATTGGAAATCACCCATATATATCATGAAGGGAATCGTTGTGCTAATTGGATGGCTAGATATGGGATCAACCGCAATCTGAGAATCTATGAATATGACACTCCTCCCACTGAAGTAGCTTCCTTAGTTCTTGCTGATGTTATAAGAGTCCCTATGACCCACCTTATTAATGTATTTTAAGGCTCTTTCTTTTTTTAGGCAGTAATCCCGTTAATTCACCAAAAAATTATATACATCTACTAGTTAATTTGATGACACTAGATTAGTCAATGTAATTATTAAATATTAGTTGTTTCTGAAAAAAAATATTAAAAAAAGTGACAAGTTGTGAGTGATGAATTAAAACAAAGAGCATCTAATTGTAATTGCACAACAAATATTTACAAAAAAAATTCAAGAACTTACATACATTAATTTATCGGAAGAAATTCATCATACTTAGATATATAAATACTTAAGTATTTTGTCCAATCCATCTGCATAAAAAATTAAATATTTGCCTCTTCGATTTATTCATTGACTCCTGACGGAAAAAAAGATAAAAAAAAAAGTTAAGACCAATAAAATATACAAACTAATGAAAATATATAAAGTTTGGCATATCAAAATTTTATTTCTTTTCTTCAACAGTCACAAAAATTAAATCTAAACAATCTACGTTGCCAATAAGTCAAAATATATCGATAAATAATAATAATAATAATAATAATAATAATAATAATAATAATAATAATAATAACAAAAGCCCAATCACATTCATCTAATTATTAATGACTCATTTATAAACAACGAACAAATCATCGATTGAATACATAAGATTTTCTTGCATGTCATAATTTCATTTTTTTTTTCATATAACAATCCACTAAAATCGAATATTAACTGTTATAAGACAAAAATGTATTGATTAAGAACCAAAAGCAACCAAAGATAAAACATAGTCATTCAGTGATTGATAATTTATTCATAAACAATGGACAGTAAATCATAGTTAAGATATTGAAATTTGAAAGGTTATTAAAGTAGATGATAAACAATTGGAAATCAGAAATACGAAAAATAAATTATAGAAGAATCGTTGGTAAATAATACATGGAGTATCATTAATTAACTCGAGGAACTCAACTCAAATTGGAAGGTTGGTGGTTTATTTTGAAAGCCTAATTTGATTTTATAATGAATAGGATTATACATAATTAAAGTATCATAATTTTTTCACAAATTTAATAACACAATCTATCAAAATTAAATACCGTTAATTATAGTAAAAATATAAATTGATTCTATAGAAATTATAAATATGTGAATTACTGATTTTATTTAGAAATATAATTATAATAATATAATTTTATAAATTTTAAAAAATTAATTGTTTGGCTATTCTATATAAAATTATTTAACTCTTGTGTGAGTGGACAAAAATTTTTATATAATATTTGAGTATGTGACAATCAGTCAAATATTTGACGATTTATATTACTAATTACCGAAGCATTTATGATTTATGTAACGAATACTATTGAAATTTATATGTTTATATTTATATATACTACATGTAATATCTCTTCTTTATAACATTTCATTTGACAATTTATATATCGTCTCCTGTAATTATTATTTTAGCTAAGATTAACATTTAAATTAAAAATGAATTAGAATCAAATAGAAAAATTAATGTTTTACTCTAAAATCCAAATTTAAAATTTATAGTAACTTAGATTATGCATAATTTAAAGTATTATAATTTCTCCATAAATTTGAAAAGGCAATTTTTCTAATTCAGATACTATTAATTTCAATAAAAATATAAATTGATTATGACTCTATCACATAAATAGTTAATAAGTTAATTAAAAATTAATAAATTATATGATAGCTAATAAATTAACTAATTATATAAGAAGTATTTCATAAAATCAATAGTTAAATTAGTTAAAAAAAATAAAATATATTAATATAAATAGATATATAAAAATTAAATTAACTCATATTTATTTAAATATTATATTATATTAACAAAATTAACATATTTAAAATAAAAATATAATTAACTAAATGTTAATTAATTATATTTTATGACTTTAAATATTTATTAACTTATATAATTTTATTTATAATAGAAATATAATTACTTAAAAGATAATTAATTATATTTTATAATATTACATATTTATTTGTATATGCATATTAATATATTGGAGTTTAAAATAAAGATATAATTAACTAAAATCAGATTAATTATATATAATTTATGATATTATACATTTATTTATTTACTTCTCTAATTATTTTTTATGTGTTTATAATTTAAAATATGAATATAATTATTTATTAAGTACGTGACTTGTAAATTAGTGAAATGAAAAAGGATAAAATTAAAAAAATTGAAAGTAATAAGTTTATAAATTATAAACTATTTAATGTAAATTATATTTTTTTGATGAGTTAGTGTACAAAATATTTTTAAAGATTAATTTAAAATTTATTAGTCAGGTTAATATGTTATAAGATAATTTATTTATTGAATGAAATAAAGTCATAGCTTTTAAAATAAATATATTAAAATGTACTTGGTGATTTTATGAATATATTTAATTTTACTACAAAATTTTAGAATATATAACTATAAAATATTATGTTAAAATTTTGATAAAATTAATAATTTCATCCTTAAAATTTAAAAAAGTTAGTAAAATAATTCTTAAATTATATAAAATTATAATTTTATCATTAAATAATAATTTATATAAATAAGTTTATTCCTCCATATAATAATTCAAGAGTAAATTTATTTGCATGAAGAAACAAAATTATCCGTGTAAATTATTATCTAAAGATGAAATTATAACATCATATAATTTAACAACTATTTTATCAACTCTTACTAATAATAAAATTGTGGCCATGTTTAAGGTGCCCAGGGCATTTAGGCACCCAGGTGATGTGGCGCATTTCGATCCGCCTATTACAGAAATTAAATCGCTACCTTTGATTAAAGTAATAATATTTTACGATGACGAAAATTTATGAACAACGCTACCAAGTATTAAAAATTGCAGAGAGGACCCACGAAGAAAAATGTTCTGTTCCCTGCAATTGCTGACTGGATAATGATAAGGCAAAATATTAGGGTTTTATTTGTATCAAATGGGTATTTTCAACTACCATAAGATCCTTAGATGGGCGATTTTTGGCGACAACCACCATGACCATATGGCGAGTTCAATCGAAGAAAGTGGAAGAATCAGCTATCATGAAGACATATAGTTGACCAAATTCTCCTATCATCTGTTATCCAAAATAATAAAGAGAAAAATCTCTGAGTTGCGATCAAATTTGGTAGTCTTTGAACTACTCAACGAGCTTAGACCTGATTGTCATTTCTTAGAGCATTGATTGCACTAAATTTGGCTTCTAAATCAAAATTTTGAAGAAAACGAAAAAAATTGAAGATGAAAATGGAAATTAGAGCTGCAAAAATCTTAAAGTAAGGTTCTGTTAAAAGATTTGGGCGCAAACTAAGAAGGAAGCCATTTCACAGTGAATTTTAGGTTTGGGACTTCGAAATCTATGAACGAAACAAGCTTCAGGTTTTGGCGAATAAACCTAGCGTAAAGGGAAAGCAGAAGCTTGATTACAGAACAGAGAAATTTTTTCAATTTAAAATTTTAAAAGTAAATAAGGTCATGCTTTACAATTTTTGGCAAGATCATTTTTTGATTTATTAATTATTAGTCATTTTAGATCATAAAAATAAGTATTTAATTCATTTATAATTATATTTATGTAAAAAAATTGAAATTTAAATGAATTGAATTTTCATTTTTAATGAATCTAAACGAGCAATTAGAGAAAAAGATTTCAGTATTCTCTGCTCTTCGAATCTAAAATTAAATCCTAATATTAGCAGGGTCATCTTATCTCTTCTTTTTCATTAGTTGAAAATGTGTTTGGCATATTAAAAGAACTAATTTTTAGTTTACTAACTTAATTAAGTGTTTATTTTTGCCTTTTACATTTTAAGAGATATTGAATGAACTAATATTGTAAAAAAAATTATTTTGATAAATTTTATATAATGACTTATAATTTATTAATTTTTAAAATTTACTTTCTACTTTAAATTAATTAAAGTTTACATTGTAATTATAAAAACTCTAATTTTTTTAAAAAATAATGGATAGTTGAAGCAAAATGCTCAACATAATATTTTATGACAAATTTGAAGTGCATGGACATCAAGTCTCCCTCGACATTGGGGCTCTTTCACAATTTTTTCTAAAATATGTGTGATAAAAGAGCTTTCTCATGGTATCGGCATGGCATTGCATTACTCTGCTACGTGCCCGGGTTCCAGCACCCAGAATTTGCTAAAGATATCTTAGTCATCCCCTATAATATAATGCCGAATGCTTGAGAAGAGGGTACGGCATTCAAACAGAGCATTGCGGCTTTGCTGTAGGCTTAAAGAAGACGTTATTAGATCAATAATACGTTGACAAGTAGGAGTAGGTTGAATTTTAAAAAATTTTAAATTTAATAAAAATTTTAAATTATTTTTTAAAAATATTTTTGTTGAAATAAATTTTTTATTTATTAATTTTAATGATTAAAATTAACTTCGTATTTAAAAAAAAATAAAAATCTTCGGAAAAAAAAAGGAAAAAAGAAGAAAAGAGAGAGGGAGAAGAAGAAGACGTCAGTGTAAATATCCTTTGATTTCAAGGGATTGTCTTTATCATACTTTTGCTTTGTCTTACATTTTCCTTTTGGTGGGTATCACCCAACCTTTCACGTCAAGTCGCGTCTGTAGAACCGGTAAATGTGGGGCTTGTTGATCGACGCAATTATCTGCATCCATTATCTTAGCGGAGTGCGGTGTTCTCGGAGAGGTGACAATTTAAAGATTTCACAACTTTTTACAGAAGTTTAACATATGATTGATGAAAATTGTAATTTTTAAGCACTAATCATTACAATTAATCTTTCTCTTTCTCGTTTATAAAGGGAATAATTAATTATATTTTTAAAATTTTATAATTAATAAATTTATTATTTTATTTTTATTATAATTATTCATCTCTTTATTTATTTATTTATTTATTTATAATATTATAATAAACAAAAAATATTGAAATAAATTAATTTTAATAATATCAAATATATGCTTATTTTTATAACATATTTTTTTCATTTATTTTAATATTAGATATGAAAAGAGGGATGAATAATTATAATAATAAAATTAAAAAATTAATGATATTAATTATGAATTTTAAAAGATGTATTAATCACTGCATTTAAGATTTAAGAATAAAATATTTTGTTTAATAACATTAATAGAAAGAGGATTGAGAAGAAGTGGATTCCATTTTTCTCTTTCAAAATAATCCACATCTACATATTTCAAATTTAAAAAACATGAAGAATAATTTTGTAATTTTAAATTCAATTACTAAATATCAAAATTTTAGTGAGTAACGCTGCATGAGACTCTACCTCTTAAGAAATTAAATATTTCACTATTAGATTTTTTTAATTTTAAAATAAGTAAATTAAAATTAAAAATATAAATTTAATGCATTAAATATAATTTAACAATAAAAATATTTAATTTTTTTAAAATAAAAATTTTCATAACATTATCTAATTTTAATATAATTTTTTAAAATTACTCACTAACTCATTTATATACACTTCTTTCTCTCTCCTCCATATTTCTTATTAATTTCAAAAATAACTTTTTTGTACACCATTCATAGTTACTTGCTTTTTTCCTTCCCTCTCTTCCATCTCAATTTTTATTTTTATACAAAACCTTAATTCAAATATTACAAGCTTAAAAATAACACTATTTATGTAAACTTAATATCATTTTAATTGACAAAAAATGTAATAGTTCAATTATTATTCATATGTGAAATTACACGAGCAGACACAAGATTGTATTATCTAAGATTTGAAAAACATTAATTGATAGAATTAAATTACATGAACACTATTTAGCGTTTTATATCTATTTTTTTACCAATTTAAAATTATTCTAGGCGTACATCTTATTTAATATTTTAAATAAAAATGAAAAACCTTTAAATATGAGAGTGTGAAAAGATTTTTTTAAATAATTTTTTTATAATTATATATATTAATATCCCCTCATTTAAAGTTGCACGAAGAATTCTTATTTTTATAAAAAAATTACTTTCATTAAAAAATTTTAAAAAATAAAAAATTCAAGAATATTAGAATGAAACCACCAATACGTACAGTGACTAGCTAGTACAACTCAGTATTAAGTGATTGCTTCAATTTGTTTATTATTCAACAAGGTGGAGTCTGAGGTGCCCCTAAAATTTTGGCACCCAGGAGACGTGGATGAATTTTATGCATTGGATTTCTAACTTTAGATCGTAGCCATTCTAATTAATAAAACATTTCTAATAAGTAAGGAAAATTTTATAAAAGTTCATGTACTTATTGAAATGATAAATTGAGCCTAAAAATATAAATCATCGACATGTGATCTTTGTTGAACTGGTAATGAAATAACAAAGGTTTATGCCCTCTAATGCTTAGTCATTGGGCATGATCAATCTTTTAAGGCACTATTGTTGCTGGATTTACCGTTATTGGGCTTGTTATGCTCGATCTGCTACATCACATAGGTACATTGATGGCAATTGCGGCGATTTGCTGCCCAACCACTCGACAACGAATCCTTCCTATGGCAATGCTAGATTATTGATCGAAGCAAATGTGGAAAACAAATGGGACGATAATGATGAAGAATTAGATGCATCAGAGAAAAACAAAAGGAGAAAAGAAAAGATAGCGTTCCGAGGTGAGAGAAAGAGAGAAAATTTAAATTATGAAATAATATTTATAGATAAAAAAATAAAATTATTATAAAAATTAAATATTTAAAAACATAAATATATTTTATTTTAACCTATGGGGTTATTTTACAATTAATCCTACAGGAATTTATCGATAAAATATTTGTTACTCCGCTGCATATGTCCACATGGACATATCAAGATCCATTACATACCTCGAGTTTCAGAAACCCATGTTTGGCCAAAGATATTGTAGCATTCACCTATATTATATATTCTCTATAGTTCCTTTTAATCCAAATGGCCAAAAGAGACAAGGACTTTCTCATTATCCTCGAGAAAACATTTGATTTATATAGTTTTTCTAATTTTTCAAGTTATGTTATTATTTTACTTTTAACATCCAAAGAATTTCAAATATTTTATTGAGAGTACAAATTAGTAACAAAATTTTAGGGAGATAATTATTGTTAATAATTGAGACCACAAAAATTAGATTTACATTGTACTTTTAGTGATAGATAATTATCCATTTGTCGGTAATTTCATTGCTAAATTTTTAAATTTTTAAAATGTATTTATCTTAAAACTATATTTATCTATAAATCTATTAATAAAATTTACTAATAGAATTAGTGATGAGTTAAAAAAATTATTTCAAATTATTGATAAAGTTACTAATGAACTTGTGTATTGAAATTAAAAAAATTATTTTGTGATGCAATGAGTTCTTTTTGACAATTAGCGACGTAATTACTAATGGTTAGATACATATTTGTCACCAATTGAAATGCACCATTTTATTAAAATATGTTAGCGACAAATGAATCTATTGCTAAACTACAACTTAAATTTATCACAACTCAATGCTAGACTTTCATTTTCCCATTTCCCTCTCCTCTTTTGTTTCTTTCCTTTTAGCTATTTGTTATAGTTGCTCTCTTTTTCATTTTGCATATGTATCTGTCATAGTTGCCTTCGTAAACTTTGCCTCCAATTATGCTTCATTCTAACTGGTATGTTTTCTCTAATTGAATTTATTTTGGATTGCTAAATTCCATTTTCCATTTATTATTTAAGTATTAAGGTTTGGGTTGAAAAAATAATTGGATTTTGATAAATTTAAGTTGGATCTATGCTTAAAGTAATTCATGTTTGGATTTTGTTGCCTTTGCTCATTCTTTCTATTATACTTACATGAAATCTTGTGAATCAATGTGCTTTGACAGATTTTATTAAAAAAAAGTAAGCAATAAGTGTTGGGAATTCGGATTATCACATGCAGCGGAATTTTAAATTTTTGATCCGAATTCTACTTAGGATCCATGCAAAAAGCATGAGTCAATGATTAGGGTTTTACCTATTGGGCACTCGTGTTTCTACTGATCAAAACTTGAGAGCGAATGAATCAAACGCCGGCCGGAAGGTACAGCGTCTCTACGGTATCCACACGGAGTGAACAACGACCTCTTACCCTCCACGCGTCTGCTAGGATGCGTTTTTCTCTCTAAGAATTAGGGTTGGATGTTTTCGGAGTGATTTAGGGTTTATATGGAAGCTTAAAAACGTGATTATTAAGTGCTGCCTTCAAGTCCCCTTTTATAGAACTTAGGCAAGCCATAATCCTAGTCCTACTAGGATAATGCTTCCAAAATCCTAATCACACTTAACAACTCATCTTATCCTTATCCTAGAGATAATGGGAAGAGATAAGACTTATCTATTAATTATCTAATATTAGATAATGATATTATCTCATAATAAATATCTTAATATTAGATAATTGCATATAGTTATCAAATATCAAAATAATATTATCTCATAATATATTTATCTAATATCTGATAAGATAATTACTTGATATTACTTTAATATCAGATAATATCACATAATATATATATATATATATATATATATATATATATATAAAACGTGAATTTATTATTCTAAATAATATATATACACGAAAATAAGTCCAATTAATTGAATATTAATATAATTAAAGTCCAATTAATTATTGTCTTATTCCTACTCCTTTTGTGTGACCCTGTAGGTTCTTACTACGTTGACAATGACTTATTATTAAGCCATAGACAGCGAGCGGTATCTAGCAATACATCACTGCCACTCAAGTAGTAAGAATGTCTGTGATTCGACATCCACCTAATACATGATCAATGTTTTACATCATAACCCTTTTGTAATAATATCCAAATTGAACTGGAGGCATGGAATGTGTCATCCTCGTCAATGTTCAATTTATATTTCTTGATACTGAGTAGACTTAAAATAAATAATTAATATCACATATTAATTCAATTGAGCATGGCCATGCATTTCTAAGTCTCACTCAATCAAGGGGCCCAAGGATATTTCTCTTTTATACAAGAGTAACAAAATCCCATTTACATCACTCACTTCCCTCTGCATGATTTATGACACACCCAATCAATGCCCTACTTGTCACCTGATTAAAGGTGACATAGGACAATATTAAAGTGAGTAATTCCTCATGTAGGGAACCGTAGTGATTTCAGGTCAAAGGTTTATGCGTAGTTGTGATCATATGAGAATATCTTATGACACGTTTATCCATGCAATATTCTCATAGTGGGTCAGTCCAGTACATTGTTCACTAGCAATGTACTCATGTATTGACTTGATATCACATATCCATGATTCGTAATCATCAGTCACTATACATGCTAGTCTCGATGTATTATTACTATCCTTTTCATAATAATACTTGACTAGGGGCATTTTAGGAATAGCAAAGCTATTCCAAGGATAATTATTATATTAAGTTATAAATTGCGCATAATAATAATAAAAACAAAATATAATAATTAAATTGCCTAAAATAAAATATAATACATTGTGTATAACTCTAATCATCTTATATGATTGGTTCTAAGACACACACCAACAATAAGCTCAATTGAGGAATGACTATTGTTATATAATTGTGATATAGTTTGATAAATTTAGACATTTTGTTATGTATTATGTTGTGGGCAAAAATTGGCTTATAATAATATTCTCGACCTTTTGAATTCTTATAGTTGTTTTATTTTTTTTTATTTTTATTGTGTCCTTTTGGCTTAGATACTGGTTGCTAGACTTTTCCAACATAGAATAAAATCCTGATAGTATGAAAAAAAATAAAAATCATGATCTTTGACTAGTCAAACTTATCTTGTGTTGAACTCCTTACTTAATGGAGAACTTGCACACTTATTAAGCTCGTAGTATTCAATGCAATTAAAAAAAAGGGAAAAGAATTGAAGTCCATAGTTAAAAACCAAGTAGCTAGCCATTGTTATCACTTCAATTTACTATTCTATTTCCCTTAATAGCTAAAAAATAACAAGGATAAATTTTCTATGGTTAAGCATTACATACTACATAGAATATTTTCTTATGTACTGTTCTATTAAAAAATGAAGCAATAAGCTCAGTTAATGAATAGTTATTGTTATATAGTTGTGATATGCTTTAGTAAATTTAAACATTTGGTTGTATGATCATAAGTTGATAATCATAACCAAATAATAAGAACTATATATTTGGAGCTTTTTTTCCACCAAGAATTTTGTTTGCTTCCTTGTCTCTAGTGAAAACTAGAATATTTAATACCATGTACTAGAATAGCTTGCGACAATTTTAGTTCTCTTCTTGAATTCTATCTCCCAGTTGAAGTGGCTTTTATAGGCAACTTAATCCTACCTAATTTGACACTTATTCCCCTGAAGAAGTTTTTAGTGAGTTAATGAAATGATAACCTTGACATCTTCCTTATTGTATATTTAGTGAAAAAGCACTAGTCAAGGCAACATGGGAGTGCTTTTAATTTCACATATATATCATTTGTTTCTGAACATGAGTTTGTGAATTTAAATTATTGTAGTGACATTTTTTGGTAATCTTCACAATTTTATTAAGTATTTAAAAATCAATTCATGCCTGTTAGAAAACCAGTTAATTTATTTTAATATTATAACATACTAGTTTAGCAATCATGCGATGCAATGCACTAATAAAAATATTATAGAATGGATTAGTTTGTGAAGAATGATGAACTGCATTGATGTAAACATTAGAAATATGTGAATTCATCTTCTTGTAATCATGAACTAGTCTAATTAAGGGCTATGAATAGTTAGATGCACCTAGTTGGATTTAGTTTTGGATTTTGGCAAATTTTTATTAGTTTTAGGGTTTATTTGAAAAAATTATACAGATCTATAAGTTGTTCACCTCAGTTGTTTCATTTATTAAATGTTGTAAGGCATTATATCATCATCACCTAAAGTTAGAAGATTCACTTCCACCAAGGGTGGTAGTTGCGTGAAGGAACTTGTTGTATTAGCTTAACGACTTCATCATCTTTAACCCTTCTGAGCATTAACATAGGAACACCTATAGTAGCAAAAGCTACCATTAGTCCACAGATGTCATTGTTGTCACTTGGGTAGGAGTCGTAGAATCTCTCAACTATTCATAAGGATTTTTCCTAACCTATTACTTAGGATCCCACCTAGCATATTATAGAGCATCCCTTCCCCTTATTTGAGACATCTACTAACACATTCCTAATATAAAGACCTAGTTAATATCTAGATTTAGGTGCATTTGGAAGATAACTCATAAGTAATGATTAACATTTAATAATATGTTTATTATAAGCATTAAATTATATTAATTAACTTCCAACAGTTTTGTATTAATTACTATTATTTAACATTTGTGTTAATTTTGCACTATTATATTTGATCGTATTTGGTTATAGATTAATTCTTATGTCTACCTATAGTCCCATTTGGAACATAACAAATGTGATATAAGCATGCTTCATAAAGGTGACTCTTACTTACACTGGCATTTTCGAGAGGCTTAAAGTTAATTAATTTAAGGATTGGTAGGTAAATTTAAGTTTAGTATTATCATGTATTTATATTTATATTTTAAGTTAGCAATTGTCAGTATTTTGCTTTAATTAGTCAATATTGTGTAAGTCTTGTATAAATGCTAACATAAGGATCTATTTCTAATAAAAAAGAATTTTACCCATAAGATTGCGGCTAATTACAAGGGCATGATAAGATAGGCAAGGAAGGGCCTACCAAAGAAGCCTAAGTATATGCTTGATGACATTTTTGAAGCCCTCAAACATAAGCAGGTTCAAGATGCTAATTTCAAGAGAAAACAAGAAGTTAAATTAAAAAATAGTGTCCACTTCTGGAGAAAGCCTACACACCGGTTATTCCATCTCTATATTAGAGTATAAAAGAAAGATGGTTTAATTTAAACTTACTTTTAGAGTTAGTTCATTAATTCTATTACTTACTTTCATATATGTACATAAATGTTTAGGTGATTAGCCTTAATCGAATGCTTACTTATAAGGAGGTATTCCTATGCATTCACACCTACATGACTCTAAAGGACACCTAAAAATTTGTAGACGAGAAGTTTGAAAGGACCTGGGCATGTTGTAACTTTTATTTCTGATATGCATTATATTACATATTTTTGTATGTTATAAGTATTTAACTTTTAAATTTAATTTTATATGTTAAGTTCTTTATTTATAAATGTGTAGTTCTCTTAAGCATCAGCTGAAAGTGATGAAAGTAACTTTGGACAAGTCAATAAGACCTTACTAAGAATGAAGGTATTTAGAAATTAGAACAAAAAGAGTTATATTTATGACATAGGATAAAAGATATATAAGGTTGTAAGGCTATTTTCTATTGTAGTTAACTCATCCTCATAGCTCATACTAGAAAAGTTGCAAAACACCATCCAATAGCAACATGTGAAGCTTGAGTATGCATAAGAAAGACGATATTTTAAGAGTAGCAAGTTGCTTTAGAGAATTGTTCGATAGGTTGGAGATAGCTATTACCACCTTTTCCTAATTACAATCATCATTGGCTTATTAAAGACACAAGTTCCTTAAGGATGACCATCAAAGATATATAAAGAACTAGCTGCATAGAGTTTTATTTTTATATGTATATATATTTATATGATATTTTATATTAAATTTCATTTATTTTTATTATTTTTTACATTTAAAAATAAAACATTTACATTTAATTTTATTTTATGAAGTTTAATTCGAACATTTAATTCAAGATAGAGTTTAGGCATTATGAATTTAGATCATTGCAAAAATGTTTGTTATTTGGCTGACAAAATGTTTACTACAAAATGCAATATAAAATCATAAGTTATTTTCTTTGCCAACAATCTATTTAGAATTAATACATATTTTTAAACTTATCGAGAAAGGAGGCATATAATGATTTTTGAAATTTATCTCATTAATGATGGCTAAAGTTAGTTGAGGTTAGTATTATGTTATTTTTATGGCTAACATATGTTACAAAAAAAAGGAAAATATGTAAGTTGTTTGTATACATATTTTGATGGCCAAAATTGTAAATAATAATATAAGATTATTATTATTATCATTATTATTATTATAATACATTTTGGTGACATTCTTTGTTGTGATAATCATTACTGATCAATGTTATGTTACTAATAGAATTTTTGACAATTATATTATGTTTTATTGACAGTCATGGCCATCAATATTTGTCCATTTTCTTGTACAATGATAAAAATATTCTAGATTGATGAGAAAATTTTCAATATAACATCACTAATTTTGTAAAATTTTTGTTTCAACAATGGAATTAGCAATAGATTAAAATTAACGATAGAATTTTTCATCACCAAATTGGGATTCTAATAATGGACATAGATTAGAAATAGAGCTAAATTTCACTTTAAAAACAGACATTTCATTAGTAAATATATAGTTAGCGACAAAGAAATATGTCACTAATTTCATTTGTCATTCGTTTCCTTTGTTGTTGGCTCACAAAATTGGCAAAGAAAACAATGATAAGTAACAAAATTTCGTTTACTAATTGAATTACTTATAGGACAGAACTCCCGCACCCCAAAAGTAATTGGGATTTAGAAGTCTCGGACACATGGCTGATTAAAGGGAGCTTTGTACTCCATTAATTAAAGTGCACATAATGTAGGGGATTAATTCCTTCAAGTCAAATTATGCTTAGGTTATTGAGTCAATGATCGAAACCTTTTAAATTTTAAATGTATCATAATTGTCTTTTGTAATTAATTTTCAATAAAGATGCCCAAAAAATAATATTTTATTAAATTTTAATATTGAAAAGAAAGTTGTGTAAGTTTAGCAAACTATGAAAAAATTTATCATGATATATTTTTTTTTAATAACAATTATTAATTTATTTATATCACACAATGCAATTAACTTAATAATGTAAATACAATATTTTTGACTAGGTTGAAATATTTTTGAAAAGTAGAAGAATAAATATTAAAATTTTAAAAATATATATTTATATAACTAGAAATTTATTTTATGTTTTTATAATGTTTAAATTATAAAAAATTTGAAACAAAATGCCTAAAGAATACGAATGTTTTAGTTTTAGACTTTTAGTTTTATTTTTAATTCTCTGTCTTTCTATGAATAAATCCATACTTGTAAAATTTATTTTCCTTTGAAGTGTTTTATATAAATTTTATTTGTATAAAATTTTTAATTTATTCAATTCCATATCCTTAAAGTGGAGAAGATTTTTAGTACTATATTAGTATTGAAAATTCAGTATTACGCTTATACAAAATGATAATATAGTTACCTCATATTTACTTAATTATATATATTATATTATATTTATTTATTATTCAAAATAATAATATAATAGCTTAAAATTTAATTAATTATTTTATGATATCATAAATTAATCAATTAGTTATTATTAAATTAATAATAATATATCAAATATTTATTTATATAATAAAGATATAAATTTCTGTTAAATTAAAATAATTAGGGTAAATTTTGAAAAAAATTTAAAAACTGTTAACTTATAAGTTATCAAGTAAAATTTATCAAATAAGATTTTATTTTTTTAAATAAGCTAATATGCAAAAAAAAATTAAAATACTAGCTTATAATTTATTGATTAAGTAAATAATTTATGAACTAACTTATTTATTGTACTAGATACATACTATAATTTCATGTCCAATAATTTTAATTTGTATTTAATTAATTTCATTTAAAAATATATTAAAAAAATTGGTATATAAAAAAATGTTTAGTCAAATATTAATTCTTGCCTTCAAGACAAATAAACAAAAAAAGTTAATTTTTAACATAAAAATTTAACTAATAAAATATTTTTAGCTTTTCTTAGATCTATTGTTTATGACATGATTTTTATAATTGAATAGATAAAAATAATCTTAATTATTTATTTTTAGTGTAATTCATGAGTTACAAAGTATTTGTTAAATCTAAAATATTTTTCAAATGAGAAGAATTTCAATTCCCAATATATATACTTCAACTTTCTTTATTAACATTTAAACTTATTAAAAATTAAATATAGAAAGATAAGTTAAGTGTGAGAGGATAGAAATTATATTCTTATTAATTTATAAAAGCAAATAGTTATCAGTGATTTTTTTAAACAAATAATATAAATTATAATTATAATATTTATTATTGTATTTTTACATGCTTTTTAATCTTATATTTTGTATAAATATCTTAATTCTTTAATTATTATTAAATTTATTATATTTTAATTAAAATATTTAACCCCTCTACTACAATTTTGTTCACGTTCCATTCCTATTCGTTCCTTTTGCCAGATAGGAACCTTATCACCTGATAAAGCTACAATAGCAAAAAAAAGATGAAGAATTAATGTCAAGTCTAGATGATTTTGAAAATTAATTCAAAAATGTTGAATACCTTTCTTTTATGAGTATTTTTTTTTCTAAGTTATACATTATAATGCCATAAAATAAAAGGCTATATTTTTTGCTTCTTTCTACATGTATTTATATTTCATTTTTTTCATTCGACAAAAAATTCCTATTGTTAGATTTAGAGATTACTATAATCTTTTTTTAATAATTTTTATATAAGATTTCCTTAAAAAATAAAATCGTAAAAAATAAAATGATTGTGAGAATTATATTTTTATATTTATTTAACTGAGTTAATCATGATAGATTGTTACTAAGTGATATTTGATATTTTTTTAATTATATGAATAATAATTTATTTAATATATACATGCAAGATCAAGAGATTGAACCTTTATTATGTGGAAAATATTTTTTTTTTACTATTATTCATACAATTAAATTAATTTCATGAATTATTTAAATAATTGATTTCATGATTTTTTTAATATCAAAATTTAATAAAAAATACTGTTTAAATAGAAATAAAAAATAATTACAAAAGGTGGCTAACTATAATGCGAGTAAAATTTTAAAAATTTAACTCATGGACGGTAGATATCACTTGACTGAAGGGAGTAATTTCCTGTATCGTGTGCATAATAATTGGCAGAGATCAAAGGCCACCAATTGGCCATGTGTCCTAGGTTCCCACCCTTTAGTTGCAGCTAGGGTGTGGAAGTCCGGGCATTACTATTATACAATTTACTCAGACTATGTACTTATGCCTTATTAGTTTCACTTTTTTTTTAACACTGGATATCTTTAAATTAGCGTTGCTAATCCTTTTTTTTGTAGTGTAATAAATAATAAATATTTCTCAATAAAAACACTTCCCACTATTAAATTCAGAATCTTTTACTGAATTTGAAATATCTTAAAATTTAATTCATTTCTATTGAATTAACCAATTATTAATCAAGTCTCACACATATAAAGTGGTCCCTGTTGAGAGTAGTGTGGAAATATGTTTATATTGAGTTCTTAAATTATTCATGAAATAGAATGCATGTTATTAAAAATGATTACATCTAGTTATAAAAGTAATCTCGGTAAGTATATTTATAATGTTTGATTTGTAAAGTTAAATTAATGCTAAAAATTTATTTTGATATTCATGACTAAAATTTTGTATTAATTTTATTCTTAATTAAAAGTTTGTATCAACTTGATTTCTAAAAAATTAAAAACTCTCAAATATGATAAAATATAAAATTAATTTTATTCAATTTCATTCATGATTAAAATAAAAAATATAAAATTAATTTCATTCATGATAAAAAATTTACATTAATTTTATTCTTAATTAAAAGTTTGTATCAATTTAATTCTTATAAAATTAAAAAATTTCAAATTTTAGTTCTTTTTGTACATGAGATAAAATATTGAATTATTATATAAAAGACTAAAATTTAAAATTGTGAAGTTGATGATGTGTTCAGTGCATGTCTTTCGAATCTTAAATTGCGATTTAAATGAGATGACATTTGCCCATTGATGCATAAGAATGAACAGGGAAGGGATCGGTAAAATTTACAAATTTCTATAAAAATTTTAAAATCTTTGTGCTTTTACGATGCCGATTATTTGTTCTTGCAGGTGGACATAGGGTTTACCGTTTAATATTTTAAAATTTTTTAAACAATTTAAAAAGTATTTATGTTTTATATAATTTTATAGCACTCGACTTTTTTCAAATTAAAAATCTTGAACTCATATGCTAATATAATAATACTATATGCATAAAAAATAAGATCTAAAATTATATTTTAAATATAAATTAAAAGTTATTATTAAATATAAAATAATAAAATAAATTTATAAAATTTAATTTAATAAATATAAAAAATTTGAAATTTAATTTTGATGCTTATTATAACAATTTTATTTTACGCTAATATAGGTTTTTCATCCCAGTCATGTTACGAGGAAGCTTCGTCAAATTTGGCTTGTGCGAAGGGTTAGCAACATGCAATTAATTGGAACCTTCGGGATCAAGTTGGAGGCAAGGTCCACCCTTCCTACGTTAACTCCTTACGTCACTGAATGATATTTATTTAACAAAAGAAGCAGGACCTGCCAGCAAAGCAGAACTGTTTTCGACTCTGCTCCATATTGATGGGCATTGGATAACAAGAATAAAAGTAGGTATATTGGCATATTTGCACCCTAAGGTCCTAACCATATGTATATATGTATATCATTTTGGGTTGGTCAATTTGGGTATTTAGGATCTTATATAGTAGTTCACAGAGTTTCCAATCCTCAAGGGTGAAAGTTTTGCCGTTCACGGCCCGCCATTATGAGCTGCGGTGGTGGGGCGCAGTTTGTGATGAGAAGCTGCGGTGGCAGGTTTTTTTTTTTTTTCTTTCAAGAGAAAATTTGATACTTGAACTTAATAAGATATATGCCTTTTTTCTACCAGAAAGAGAGGGAGAGACTAGAGTGATCAATTTCAACTACTTTTCTGTATTTTTTTAAGATTATTATGGTAGGAATATTTTATTATTATAAGATGTTCAATTTGATCTATACTGACTATCTAAAATATAAATTCTTTACTAAAGTCTTACCAAATTTAATAATTTCAATAATCTTTCATTAATTTATCTATCTTAATTATCGATCTCCTGCATTGAGCTTGTGCCTTCTAGAAGATATTAATTTCTTGTTATCGACCAAATAATATAGAGTAATTCTTTAAAAATTAACAAGAAAATTTACTTTTTAAATAGTTTAACTTTTTATAAAAGTTATTTATACTTCTTAAAATGAGTGACTAAATGGATATTACATGTCTAAATTTTTTTTATAATAGTAAAAATTACATTTTACATTGAAGTTGCAAAGAAATTACTTTTATTTTATTTTTGAATGAAGATGACCTATGTTTAAAGTATTCACCTTAGTTGAAGTAGATAAATTAAAGGCTAAATTATTCTTGTCGTCCCTCAGTCCCACTCCATTTTTAATTTGATTTCATAATTTGTAGTTTTGAATTGAGACCTCGTACCCCGTTTTATTTTTAATTAGATTTTTTATCATTTTTTTTAGATTTTATTAACAATTGACTTATTTAGACAATGATCTATCATCTCTATATAAAAATAAAATAATGTCATAAAATATTTTAATATATTCTTAATTATTTGTCAATTAAATATAACTAGAAATTGTATAAAAATTTTACATTAATAACTGTTAAATTATATTAAATGAGTGTAATTCATATATGTTAATTACTAATAAAATCCAACGATGAAATGATACAATATATTTAATTAAAAATAAAAAATAAGTATAAAAATATAATTTAAAATAATTGAATTATAAAACTTTAATTAGAATTTGAATGAAATTATAGAAAGTAGTAAATTAATTTAATCTAAATTAAATTAACATGACACGTACCAACCCCAAAAAAATTGCTATTCAGGCTTAAAGTCGCGCGCATTCGGTGGGTTTGTCCTGCAGAGAATCCATATCTCAAATGTTTGGGTAAGTTACTTAGAGATTTGGTAAAATTATATTCCAAACATCCATTTTAAAAATAAATTGTAATGAAATTAAAATTTTAAATTATAATATTATTTTTTATGATTGAAATATTTTTTTATATTTTTATTTACAAATGTTCTATTTTTTGAAAAATAAAAATACTCTCTTTTTATATATGTCAAAAATTTTAAAATTCAGCTAACATCATAAATTTAGAAGTTGTTAAATTGAAATTATTTAATTATAATTATTTATTTTTAATTAATATGATCAAATAATATTTATTTAATAATTTTTAAAATTATTATATTATTCCAAAATTTGAAATCTCATGAGCACTATAAAATTCATCATAACTGAATTGTAATATTTATACATGAATGGTATCAGAGAAAAAGTTGCAATTAAAAATTAATGTTATTACAAACAATAAAAATACTTCAATATATGTGCAAGTATTTATTTATAAAAAATAAAGGATGTTAAATGTAATTAAAAATTTAAAACAAACCTGCTAGAAGGTCAATATGAGTTTTACCCTTTTACACAATATATATATATATATATATATATATATATATATATATATATATATATATATATAAGTTTTACCCCAAATTTCTTGGTTGATGTGAGATTTCATTGTGAATTTGTCTTTAAGTTATAATTAGAGCATTAAATTACTTACGCACAAGTAATGTAAAATTAAGATATTAAAGAGAAAAAATTTTAAATATCAAATATCATTGCATTGTTACGTCAGCGTAAATGTTGAGTCATTTTGAATATGTTATGTGAAAATAAAATTTGATTAGAGGGAAAATTGTCTTGATTAGTGGCATGATTTGGAAAATAAAGTGCAATTAGCCGCACAACAAGTCCTGAATTCTGGTCCCATCCAATAATTTTGGGGACAGATTACAGGGCCCCCACTATGGAAAGGGACAACTGGCCTTGCTTCGTTGGTTCATTACCAACCATTAGATAAAGAAGAAAAAGGTCCTAAAATGTAATGAATTTTCAGGATTTATTGATTTGTGAACCATAGCTGCTTGCTTTAAAAAGGGCCGCAGAACAACCCGATTTGTACCTTTGGGTCAATTTTTTTTTCCTAAAGTTAAATCTGGTACGATATTTATTGATACATCAATAATAAGATTTTATAATATATTAATATATTATTATGTTAATAAAATACTTGTCCCTTTAAAAATTTTCCCAGGTTGTTGACTTCCGGCTATTCTTTAATTTTCGCATTTCACATATTTTGTTTGCACTAAATTTCATTTTATGTAATTTAATTAATATATTAAAAATAAAATAATAGATGTAATGCTATCTATATAATCTAGCTAATCTATTATAATTTATTTCATTGGAATTTGATAGTACATTTAATTTAATTAACATAAATATATCATTAAAAAAATAAGAAAAATATTTTATTTTTTTGGGACTTAATAAAATTATGCAAAATTTTCTTGAGCTTAAAACCCTATTCAAACAATTAGAGATTTTTTAATATGTCATTTGATTTGCATAAGTAATATGGGAAGTATAATTTTTTAGGAAGTAGAAAATCTATGGATTGTCTAATTTATCATTAACTAATAAAATGAAGGAAGTGCTGTTTCTTATAAATTATGAAAAATTACTTACACAACTTTTCATATCTTTTATAAATTAAAATATAAAATTATCCTTACTTAATTTGATGAATAATCACTATAACATTATATTCTCATTGCTTATAAACTTCATTGAATATAATTTATTGATAATAAATGTAACATTAATTATATAATAATATAAATAGAATGAGGATTATATAAAAATATATAAAATAAATATTAAATATTATATCATAAATATATGTTTTAAACATAATCATAAATTTTTTTATAACAAAAATTTAATTTTAGATGTAATTATACTTATTATATTATTTATTACTTTAATACTCAATTGTAAAAATAAAAAAATTGTGCATTTTTATCTATTTTATATAAATTTGATATAATTAATTATTTAATTATTATTTTTTCCTCATTTAAATTATATTTAATTTTAATTATATTAAGATAATTTAATATATATATATATATATATATATATATATATATATATATATATATATATATATAATATCTCAATTTTTTATGTAAACTTGTTTTACCTTTTTATAGTAAATTAAAAAAAGAAATTACCTCTTTAGAAAAATTATGATAGAAAAAGATATTAGAAATATAATTTAAAAAAAAAAAGATAATTAGAGAAAATTAAAATATATTAACATTTTTTATTTTTATATTATAATTTTAAAGGGTGTCTAAGTTATTTTGAATGTTTTATAAGAAGTTGAGAATTAAACAAAACATAACATAAAAAGTTAATTTCAAGGGAATATTAATTTTTTAATATCAACTAAATAATTTTAAATATTTTTAAAAAGTTCATAAGAGAATTTACTTTTTAATAAGTTTAATTTTTCATAAAAACTTACTTCTTGTATAAATTAAATAACTCCTACAAGGTCATGTGATTGATAGAAAATTACATTGAAAGTGTAGCTTTCAAAAAAATAAGAGATATGTAGATTGTTTGATTAGCCAGTCATGAAAAAATAATACTTCTCAAAAAATTTTACTTTTTATAAAATATGGGTAATTGTTTATCCACTATTTCCTTTGAAAAAAAAAAATTCTAGTGACTTGTATAATACAAAACTATCTTTATTTAATTTAAGGCTAAAATACATTTCCAATTAACACATTACACTATGATCCTTAAGCCATTTAAATTTTTTTCAAGAACAAATATTAGCCCCTAAAATTTTATATTATCCTTTCAAATATTATGCATTTTTTAAATGGAAGTAGAGTTCACAATGAACAAGTAAAGAGAGATACGATCTTCTTATCTAATCTTTATAGAAGGTCTAAACTTACCAACTTTACTTATTTGTTATGTACACGAATAATTTTGAAGGCTTTAGAGTTATAAATTAAGCTTGTTAAATGGGCTGATTCGTAACGGATCAGTTCTTATTATTCATATTTAAAATGAATTTAATTTTAAGGCTTAAAATCAATCAAAACTCATAACAAAATGGATTGATTTACAGATTTTTATTTGAGTATTTTGTGTATATAAATTAATTTGTAATAAATTAGATCTATAACGAATTAACTTATATTATTCATATCTAAAAATGAATTTAATTTTAAAAGTTTAAATTCATCAAAACTTTTAACGGATATAAATTAATTTACAAATTATAATTCATTGACATATCTAATAATAATAATAATAATAATAAAAGACAGAGTCATGACGCGCTTTCTTTGCTTGCCTAGAGAGCGCAGCAAAGCTGATTTTCTCTTAAATACAAGCTCTCATTCCGTGCCATTAAGCCCACCATATCCCTATTCATTGCGGCTCGTTCCATCAGAAACTGAGAACAAAAGAAAAAAAAAAGATCAACGGTACAAAACAAAGGCTCGAGTGGACCCCATTTTAAAGTAAGCTTCAAGCTTTCGAGTTTCGACCGTGTCGCGACCAACGCAGCAAAGAGGATAGACGTGGAAAATACGAGACAAAACAGAAAATATATATTAAAAAACACACGCCCACCAACACAGTCATTAGGGGGAGACCGGAGTGACAAAAAAAACCGAGCCAACTATTGCTGTGTTTGAAATCCAGCCGCTCCAATCCTCTGACTTCATCTTCCCTAAATCCCACAATTTTAAAAGCCCACCTCTGGAAGCTGTCTGTCTTCCACACTTGGATCTCGTTTTCCCAGAATTTCTTCGTATTTAGTTTCCCTCTGTCATGCAATCATTTTGCTTTGCCTTTCACGGCGGTCCCATTCTTGTCGACAACCAATTACTCTGCTAGCCTGCCTTCCATTTCATTTGCCAATTATAGTTAATGTGATAAAGACCAAAATTTTCCAACAATCCCATCATTTTCTGCAATTTTCCTGGAAATTTTCTCTTCGCTCTTCTGCCTTCTCAAAATCCCCTGCTTTGTGCTTGTTTGTTAGTGTAACCAGTGTTTTCATCTATCCAATTGAAGTAAGTTTCCATCTCTTCAGCAGCTTTAGGCTGCAAAAACTCCTTCTGGTTTTCTTTTTATTTTCCGGGACAAAACCCAATCATGGGGATACCGAAAGACAGAGTGAAATTCAACGTCGGAGGCAGAGTGTTCGAAACGACATCCACAACCCTCGCCAATGCCGGTCGCAATTCAATGTTCGGAGCAATGTTCGACGAAAACTGGAATTTGATTTCAGATCGTTCAACCGAACACTTCATCGATCGCAATCCCGATTGCTTCGCCGTTCTCCTCGATCTTCTCCGAACCGGCGAACTCTATATTCCGGCGAACATCCCGGAAAAACTTCTATACAGGGAGGCTCTGTATTATAATCTCCTCGACCATGTCCGTTCTGCAAAATGGGGTCAATTCGACGGCAACAGATTAAGGCTTTCTCGTTCTGTAACCGGCCCAGCACCCGGCGACGGAACCGCCATTCGAGCCGGCCCTGACGGCGGCTGCTGCGTTGCTCATGGGAGCATGGTTCATGTCTATGATTGGATGTTAGATGAACATCCTTCGCTTAACCTCGATTATCAAGGGGTTAACGATGTTGGCTGGGTCGATTCAGACAACATTGTCATCGGAGTCAGCGAAAGGCTAGGTCGTGGCGATGGAGGAATGGGTCTTTTCAGTTCATCAACGGGAGAACTCAGATACAAATTCGTAGTCAGCCATGAAAATCAAGTTAAGAGCTTCACTGCTGGAGCTCTGAGTTTCAGTTCAGATTTTAAGATATTTTCCAGTTGTAAAGGTAGGAGCAATGAATATGGGGTTGGCGTTTGGGACCAAATCACAGGAAAGCAAATTGATTTTTTCTATGAGCCAGTGGGTTGGTCACTCGGTGATGCTGACAAGCTTCAATGTCTTGATGGCAAAAATGTCTTGTTGGTAGCCACTTTGTTTCCTAGGAAAGACAACTGTTACATCAGTCTTCTGGATTTCAGGGAGAAGAGAATGGTTTGGAGTTGGTCGGATATGGGGGCTCCCTTGGCCGCCGACGAAAAGCGGGTTCGAGATGCCATAGCAATGGAGGACAATAATTCCATTTGTGTTGTGAATGAGTTTGAAGATTTGGGTTTCATGGATCTGAGGAGTACGGCTACAAGCATTAGGTGGAGTTCTAGAAGTAGATTGATGAAATGGAAGATGCCCGAAGAGTCTTGTTATCCTAAGTTGGCTCTTCATGGGGGTCAACTTTTCTCTTCTATGAATGATTGTATTTCAGTCTTCAGTGGTGCTGATTGGGTTTTGACATCAAGGCTTAGAAGGAGCTATGGAGGTTCAATATGTGACTTTTCAATTGGAGGGGATAGGCTTTTTGCACTACATAGTGAGGAGAATGTGTTTGATATTTGGGAGACTCCAACTCCCCCAATCATATGACTTAATGTTATGATTAATTTTTCTGCTTTCTTTTTCTTGTTTGTAACACTTAGATTGTTGACTTCTACTTCATTTCAGATAGTGTCAGGTGCCATACTTGTATATACGAGTGATTTTGATAGCAACCACATAAACTTGCAGGTTTTACATTGTGGTTTAAGGTTGTACGCGTACTGTGTATGTGTCCACAACTATACATAATTTGCTAGTTTTTCTTATTTTTGTTCACTATTTTACTTGACTATGTTATAGTTTCATTTAAATTGATCCTAGTTCACTATTTTAACTGGCATGTTAATAACAAATGCATTTTAAGTATGCACATTAGATGCCTTACATGAGATCTTCTTCTTAAGTTCTCTTTTTCGGCCTTGTTTTGCTTATGAGTTCTCAGAAGCCCTCAATTGACGTATTTTCCTTTGCTTTTTCTTTTGGAATAGCCAAGGCCGCTTTCTTTTATCTTCTTTTGACCTTGCTTTCAGAGCCCTTTTGTTAAAATTCCTTACATGGTAATACTTGTCATGTTGAGTTATCTCTTTGGACTTCAAAAGTGAGCGAGCTCATAGCATGTGAGCAGTTGTAACTGCTATGTTGTTTGGACTATAACTTTTAATTAGAATGGGTTTAGATAAAGCGTAATGCTGAGTAATGATTGTAATTGCAGAGTAATGGTATTTTAAGATTTCAAAATTGATGTAAAAAATACTTAAAGTATTAAATTGAAATTATTTAATCTTAATTATTTATTTTTTAACGGATATGAATCAATAATTTTAATTTAATAATATTTTAAATCATTACATCATCCTGAATTTTAAAAACCTGAGGCATTATGATTTACTTGATTTCATATGACTTTACTTTCCCAGTTAGTACTGCCGTAAAATATAGTCTGGACTCGTTCTGGTGTACCAAGTAACAAATCATGAAAATCCCAAGGCCCTACAAAATCCCGAGGCATTTTGAATGCAGACTTAAGTTAATTACATTATTAAATACGTTTGATTCCTCATCAATCGAGGCTAGCTTCTTTCACGTCAATGCTCTAAACTATAATAAAACTTTAAAGATTGTTCAACAGACAGTAAATAATAATATTGACGAGGTTCTCTCGATCACTACAACAAGTGTTCAAAATTTGATGTTGTTTATTTGTGAAGACTGACAAAATCCTCAAGGACAGCTTCATACATAATTACCATCATTTGACACTCCTCTTACACAGCGAGGCCATTGTTAATATCAGATCATTATCAAACAGTTTGCTTCTCTATTTCCACAATTAAAATATCAATCATGTTGAAGTTAGCAATCAGCTTGGGTTGGACTCAAATGTCATTAGTCCAGAAAGTAAAATACTTAAAATGTCAGTAACATACAAACAGAAGATACCCTGCAGAGAGCAAGTATTGTCATCATATCGATCAACCGGCTCCACATGTCTTTTGATCCGTTAGACATTAACAAATGTAATTGTAATATAATATAATATCTCAAAAGAGTGATCGTGTTACAAGAATCTCACTCTCCAGATTTACCTTACACTAATAAACAGATCTCTCTTTCATAATCAATAAGGGTTGCCCTTGCAGCATGATTACCCTAGACGTGAACGTCAATAAAGCTTCATCAAAGTTCTCTCCTTGTTGATATGGATAAAATTAAAAGAACTGTTAAAAAAGAAAAAGGAAAAAAAGCAAAGAAGAAAGAAAGAGAGAGCATGTAAAGAGTAAATGGATAGTATAGCTACTTTGACGCAGAAAAGATAAAGTTTGGATAAGAAAGAAGAGTATGGACCAGTCAAACATAATCAGGCATAGCTTTCTTCAAAAACGTAATTGGTTGAGATTCTTCTGGTGCAAGTTCATCGAATGCAATGTAATTTCTGTCCTTGTTGTATACATGGCACACAGTCATAATTGTCTTCATCAAACGCCAATTCCAACTTGCCTCATTCAGATACTGTTGATCCAATGCAAACAAACAAAATGAGCTAATAGTAGTTACCATCAATATGATTCATTTAGAGACTTTATATTCTTTCTGGATTGCAGGTGAAAAATGTTCAATGACACAGAAAATATATTCTCTTTTGAAGCGGGGTTAATGTAAAATACTGGCCCTTCAACTAGAATCGTGCAATCAGATAGGGATATTAAAGTCATTGAACTAACCTTTCCCCAGTTTTTTTGAAGAGACTTGTGGGCTGCCCGTAAGTTATAGCTAGGAATTCTGGGAGATATGTGGTGGGGGATGTGAACACTAATATCATGGCAGAGTATCTCGATCCTGTTCAGAAAATGAGTCAGAATATAAATTTTTTCCTACATAAATATTGTTGAATGACAGTAAAATGCATTTGTTATTTTGCACTTTGTTTTAATTTTTAATTTTTTTGCCTTTTTTTTTTTGGCTTGCAGCCCTGCATTTACAGGGTCTAGGAGAAGCATGACGCATATGCGGTGCAATATAATCATAAATTTATCCATAATATTCAAAATAAGTTAATAGAAGAGAAAGAAATCAGCAATAACTGGTTCAGCTTTAAAATATCACATATCCGTGCGTCAATTCATCAATGAGAAATATATGAACTCAAAAGAGAGGAACATGGATAATTCATTACCATCGAGGATAATCACAGTGAACGGTTCCGTTGAGCTGTGCTTGTGCTGCATTCCAGTCATCCGAATAGTTGAATGGTATGTGTGGTGCAGTATGATGGACCATGGTGAAAGTGCTCATCTATTATTGGGAGCAAAAAGAATATTTTCTTAGATAACTGGACCCTTTATTGCAACTCATAGACACACGTTCAGAGAAGATTATACAAATGTTAGGCCACTATATTTTCCCAAAATTGAAAAAAGGAAAAAAAAATCCAAGATTAATCATTTGACTACAGCAGATGTTGAGAAACAAAAGATCTGTCGGAAACAAGAGACACGAACATATATGTGATGAATTTGTGTGGAGTTACGAAGCAAATGTATGATATTATTGCCTGTTGTTTTACTGACAGCATAGAAGCTCGTGCAGCTCTGGTAGTTAGTTATTGTTCCATACCATAGCTGCTGATTAGTCTTAAATCATGTCATTTGAGTTAAATATATAGGATTATGAAGCCTATAGTTTGCAGTCCAGTTATTGTTCCATACCATATCTGCTGATTAGTCTTAAATCACGTCATTTGAGTTAAATATATAGGATTATGAAGCTTATAGTTTGCAGTCCAGCACTAATGAAGCAAAATGAATAACAAAAATAATTCAGATGAGTATGCCGTACTTCAATATGATTTCTGAGTTTCTCAAAATTCTAAAGTAATGCATGAGAATAGAAACATGCTCCATCTCTAACCCCTTCTTATAGGCACCAAAGAAAAAAAAAAATAAGAATTCAATTTATTTCAAATTGAATCCATGAATAATTTTACACACGACTTCAAATAAAAAAAAGAATTCAATTTATTTCAATTGAATTCTTGTTCTTTTGTGGTTCCAAAGGCAAAGGAGGAGTGGCTTCCTTCCCTATGGGCACAGTTTTACTATTGACTCCGTGAAGCAAGGAAGAAATAGTGAATGAATATATAACGTCAAACAAGATACAACTTTAAGAGACCAGGAAGTGAAAGTACCCAGAAGTGATAGCCCAACCATGGCATCAACCAGAATTTGATCCATCCCATGATTCCCGTCTTGTAAATAATTAATGGCCATCCAATTGCCATAAAGGCAAAAACACAAGCTAAACTTATCTTCACCCTCTTTACTTCACTTGGTCTAAACTTCTTCAAATCAAAGTGCCACATCAACCTGATAGGATGAATTGTGATATCAAGATCAGATTTAAAGGTTAATGTGAAATTAACATGGCTCAAGTCAATAACAGTAATCCTAGCAGAACTGAACTGAGAAATTCCATGGCATAGACAAATACTTGAATATACATATATATATATATTTGAATGTGCCATACCAGTGAGCTATAGACATCCAAGGTCGAAATGGACCATAACCATAGATTATGGCATTGCGCAAAAGAGGAGATGAATCAAACTCTTCTTTCCAAACTGGATGCCAAGCAGTATCTTCATATAGCCTATAGTATTAAAGATTGACTGAGTAGAAAATACATGATGAAATAGTGAAGGTACTACCACAACAAATGAAAGGTAGGAAACAAATAGATATGAGAAACATTTCTCTCTGAAACATGCGCATTAACAGCACACATCATGCTGTGATGCAGTTCATATTATGCCCGAATTTAATTATGCATGAGGCAGAGAGTGGGTGAGAGACATCACACTTGACAGAATGAAGCAATCCCCACTATCAATATTAACTTAAGAGGGCATTTTTCTTCATTTTGTACTCTACTTAAATTTAAATTTTACGGCCCTGAGAATAAGAAACTAAGTCCAGCACTTTACATTTAATAGACATGTTTGACAGTCCCTATATGGTATACATATTGAAGTAACAGATAATTCATAAGATGGACAAAGGGGGGAAAAGAAAAAAAAGTGACACGGCTTACATGTTTGTTTTTGCATGATGCCTATCATGTTTAAATCGCCATGGTTCATACGGGTAAATTAGTGGCAGGAAGGCCAGAGTTCCAACAATGTCTTCTACCAATTTGTTCCTTGAAAATGATTTGTGAGCACAATCATGCCCTATGACGAAAAACTGTTTGGCAAAAAGAAAATAAAGTTTGAAAAGTTAACTAAAGAATTCAGAAGGGGATCTGAGGAATCAAAAAAAAATAAAAAAATAAATCATACGGAGAAGATATATACTGGACTAACCCCCGTGACAGCAGTCCCTGTCCATGCCCAAGCCAGGGGAAGTAGATACCATGGTGCTTTTGCAATCATAAAAAGCCCCAGAGCATAGGAAGAGACTGATATCAAAACTGATTTCCATGCCTTCACATCATCAATCTCAAACACCTTTCAATATGCAAAAGAAGATAACAATATTCCATTAATTCAAATAAACAAAAAAATGCGATCACAAGACCATTCAAAAGTGCATGCATAGAATAAAGCGCTAGTTTGAAATATATATATATATATATATATATATTGAGTACAATGCACTGCTTCAAGTGGAAAGAAAGACACGATTACATAGCTCAAGTGTTGAACAATCATATACTGTACCTCATACTCCCTCTCTATCCCACTTCATAAATTGCAGATGATATTATCACATTTAAAATGAACACAACCATGCTATAAAGAACAATTTCTTATGAAAGAACAAAACTGATTGAAATATATTATTCAAGTGCAGGAGCAAATACATGCTTATAGAATAATTAAGACGTAGCTCCATAGAATTTAATTATAAAAGCTCAACTCAGTATTGATGATGTAGAAACAAGATGTTGATAAAAAGATCGAAGTTACCTTCTTTGGAAGGGAATCAATTACATCTTTTAAGGTAACATTTTCTGGAAGCGTTTCTCCAATTTGCCTAAAACCATAGCTTTCAGCTAGTTGTTTTCTGTACTCAGCACTATCAGCTGGAGATGGTGCAACTGGAACTGCCACAGCTTGTATAACAGTAATTTTCTTCCTAGGAATAAGATGTCTTTGATGCCTGAACCCCTTGTGGATAAGCTCACCTCCCTTTAGACTAAATACGGCTGTAGCACAATAAGAATTGATCAACAAAAGGTATTCATAAAATTTTGCTTTACTTATTGAGTCAAGGCTGTAGGGGGGGTTTTACTGCAGATACGCGTGATCAAAGCAGGCATAAAAAAACTTGTGAAATAATTCATAAACAGATTATAACTTATCGTACAGGAGAAATTAATCAGCCATATTGCTTGTGTATTAGTGACAGGGCAATCACTGTTGTGAAAACGGGAATTTCATACAGTAGTCCCTAAACTGTAATCTTAGAAGTTAAAAGTTTGGCCCTGAGATGCTGCATTTGCTTAGAAGATGACAGACAAGTTAATATTGCACCAATTATTGCGAAACTTGAAATATAAGGCCCAGTTTACCAGTTAAAGGTTTATCATATCTTCATGTACTGAAGCCTAATGTTACCACTATGTTGGACATTCTTGCTCATCCTTTGGACATTTCCTATTAAATAATAGACTAAACCATCTGTCGGCGGAATACATTATCCAACTAGCTATATAATTCCCCCCATCAAGCGTTTAATGCTTTCCATCATGAAAGACTTCATGATGGAAAGAATTGTCACTCACAACCAAAAATCCAATTGACAAGGACACCGCAAAGAGCTCAAAGAACAGAAATGAAGTGCAAACGGAACAAAATTACATACCTCGTGGTGAATACTGGGTAGGAAATATTCTTTTCGGCAATGGCTTTAGTTGGGAGCCCTGCAAAGCAAACCAACATCATACGGTAAAACACACACCCAAAAATACTAACAAGAATTAAAGCAAAAAAAAACACTTGAAAACAATAAAATACCATGAAGAGGACGGAGGAATCTGCAAGCCCGCAAGCCATTGTGAGCAGAATATGAGAGATTCTAGCTCACAAGGGCTGCTTCTGGGAATTGGAATACTCCTTGGAGGAAGAAGATAACGCGTTTCAGGCCAAAAGGGCTTAGAACACGAAAGGGTCTTTAAAAGTCATGACCTTTATATGCGGATGCTGCCTCGGAGGTCGGTCTGAGGGATGTGGGACCCACAAAATGTGGACAGGATTTTAGGCTCTACCGCTACCGCTTGTTGTTGTTGGAGCTCAGATAGCACTCACGAGCTCCTCCGCCCATTGACGTCTCCGTCCAAATTCCGCACCCATCCGTTTCCAGAAGGACTGAAAGTAGTTGCTTTGAAAGATTAGGAGAGCAATGGGCTGTGCAAGTCATAGTCATCATAATGATATTATTTCTTTGTCATAAAAAATTAGTAACAATTAATCGAAATAAAAAATCTTAATGGTTAATAATATTTATTCATATAAATGTGTAATTCTAAAATTAAAAATCTTGGTTTTTCTTTGCACAGATTTATTTCCAAACCAAAGGTGGTGTTTCCCACGAAGAAGGGCAGAAAAAGAAAGACTGGAGCATTTTTTTCGGAGATTGACGTGGTTAATGTTCCATTATCTATGTGCGGTGCGTGGTGCGTCTGCTTCACATTTACATGCAATGTCTATTTCATATTCAACCATGTTTTTCACGATTTCAGATTTAAGTAAGAGAGGAAGGAAAAAAAGATCATCAAATCATTCAAAGTTCCAGTCCACTTTCCTGGTTCCACCAATGACTAATCGTATTCAAATATACTGTAACCGGAAGGGATCGAAATTACAGGTCTTCGCCCCGAACACGAAATTAACAAATAGTCATCCATGTTTCTATCTATATTCTAATCTATTTAAAAATTTATAATTTATAAAATATAATAATATAATGCAATTTGTTATTATTTTTTAATGTTTTGTTAATTTTCTTAATAAATTACACTGAACTCCCTCTGAATATTTAAGATGTGAACATAACATTTTGAATTATAAAAATTTGCATATTGTTCCCTTAAATTTGATAAGTTATGATTTTAACAATCTTTGTTTATTAAATTTAAAAAATAAGTTATTTAATTAATATTGCAAAATGAATTCCAATCACTTAAATCCATTATGTTTGTGTTTTGGAATTTTAGTCCAACATATTTAGATCCCCAAAATTTATTATATGTGAGTGTTGAAACTTCAACCCAATAAGTTGAAGATGGCTAGGGCTATCAATTTTTTCATTATATCCTATTTCTTAAGGAGTGAATATCCATTTTGTACTATTAATTAATTATATAATTTAATAGTGTGTTAACCCTAGTAGACAGAAGGTTTCGGTATGTCATCTGTATATTTCTCTAGTTCAAAATATTATATAGGTATTGCGAATAATTGAATGTTGTTGTTTGTGGTTCTGCCTTTTCTTTCTAAAGACGGTTGCCAATCACATTTTCTCACTCCCAAAAGTCCTCTTTGTGGGATTCATTTTTGTTGGGCCAGGCCTTTGCATCATGAGCAATTGACAATGCAATGTAGCAGGAGAGCACCATCATCTTTGGGCTGTGGCCCAAATAGGGATGGTTCTAAAGCATAGCTCAGAGTTGCCAAAAATTTGGTCTTGATTCAGATTCTCCATTTTAACTGCTTCCCAAGATAAAACAATGAAAATGAAAATATTAAGATGGTTGGGCTAATGCTAGTGCAAAATAAGATTTTATTTTTAATTATTATTGAATTTAATGGCTTGTTTGTTATAAATATCCTTACTTATTTTATTAATGTTCACAGCTTAATTAAAGATTATAGGAGATTTTTGGTTAATATAGGATAACCTACTGTTAGGTATGTTTACAAAGAAGTCAACAATTTGATAGATCTTTTAGTTAGAAATATTGATAGTAGCTTTAATAATATTAGTATCTTGGAAGTCCCTCTTTATGATACTTTACTGTTTGTATTATATGATAAATAGGATAGCCATATACCTAGACTAGTTTTTGTATCTTAATTTTTTCTTAATTCTTTTAATATATTTCCTTTAAAAAAAGTAGGAATTTGAATTTTAAAAATTAGACTTATTAGAAGGGGTAAAATTCGTTAATGCTTAGTCCTCCATCCTATTTGGTGACTAAAAAAATAAATAAAGCAGTGAAAGCATTACAGCTATTATTTTATCGTCTTGGGTGATTTATAACGCACACAAAAGATAGGGAAGTTTCATCGTTTGGCAATCACAATCCGATGTCACTGTCACATTTTAGATGCATGCCATGCAACACTTTGGTAATCTTTTCTTATCTTATAAGTCACTAAAGTTTTCCCCCTTTTCAACGTATGAATATGAATATGAATATTCTTCCGATTTGGATCCCCCAATAAATTGGATAAATTTATGACTCACAAAAAATGTAATTTAATATTTTATTATAATAATTATTATAATGTTTGTTATTTTTTCTTAAAAAATCTACTTTTTCAATATATATATATATCAACCATACTTCAATTATATATGCCATCACGTTAGTTTTCTAAAAAGAAAGAAGGGGAGTGCTTGGAATTTAATTATATATATATATATATATATATATATATATGTATAGATTCGTTCTTAAAATATATAAAATTTAAAATTAACACTTATTATCAATTTAATTTCTTATTTTATCAAATTATATGACCTTTTATAATTCTTTAAAAATAAAAATGATAATAATATAATATATTGATTTATATCGTTATTATTTTACATAATTTTGCAATACATATTCACGTATTTAATTAAATTTATATGTATCTAATCTAATTTTTATCAATTATATAATATAAAAATTATGTAAAAAAAAGATGAGATAAATCATCATATTATACTATTATTATTTTTATTAAAAATTTATAAAAATTATATAATTTAATGAAATAAAAAATTAAATTTATATTGAATATAATTCTAAATTTTATATAATTTATAAAAATATAATCCAAAATTTTAAAGTTGAAACGTACTCATGTTTAAGTCCAATAGGCATTTTGTATTTTTCCCGAAATTCGATGAAGTGCACGCCTTAACACCGTGTGTCAGGGTCTTAAACATAGCTCCAACTAAAAAGTCCCCTCTCGTTAACTGATTCGTTTTTTCCCCATTTTGGTTTGGTGGAAATATGCTTATTTAGTTTACTACGTTGGGAAATATAGTTGCGTTTGTAAGTTTATTTGGTTTTTGTTATTTAAACAGTTTTTTACTTTTAAATTAGAAAACTATTGTTTAAAAATTTGTTTTACGTAATTCATTTTTAAAAATAATCATTTTAACTGTAACTGAAAAGTAAAAATTAAATAATTTTAATTTTTTTAGTGATAATTTTTAATTAAATAAAAGAATAATTTAATGTTTCCATCTTGTGTACCATACTTCAATCTCTTCATCAAATTTAAAAACAATTTTCAAATAAGTTTTTTAAATTACGTCTAATTCTGCTTTACAAAACAATTTTAGAAAAATAAACACACAATATTTTCATGCAAAAATACTATAAAATAGTTTTGAATCTTTTAAATTTATTAAATTAAATTTTATAAATTTATTTTATTATTTTATATTTAATAATAATTTATATTTAAAATTTAATTTTAATTTTAATTTTTTTTTTCATCGCACATACCACTTCCATGCATTCATTATTTTGACTTTACAATTTGACTTTTTATTTGAAGAAAATTAAATTAAAAAATCTTCGAAAAATGGAAATATTCTCCGTAGACAATTACACGCGTCAAGAATACCTTGTACGGAAATGACACAATCGTGACTGTTATGGCAAGATCCTATGACAAGGAAAAATGTTTATTCGCTTATCCAAAATAAGGAAATTACACCCTCTCTAGTACATGTTTTGCATTTTCCACGTGTCTTATCCTCTTTCCTCCACGTCATACAACCGACACTGTGACTGCGAGTCGGTTGGTAATTTCAGCTGCAGTCAGAAAAAAAACAAACTCAGCTCCCAAAATGTTAACATTGCATTTCCATCCTTGATTGAACAGCGAGAATGAGGATGATTCTCCGTGTTCCAACTGAAAATTAAAACAAAAATCCGAAGCTGACTCCCAAGTTTGCTTCTTTTCTCGATCCATTGTCTCATATATCGCTTGCTTTCTGGATACACAATGTTCAGTCGATGCGTTAATGATCAGGAAATGAAATATCTGAATTCTAGTTTCTAACTTTCTGGCGTCTGATAAGGGCTTCGGCATTGGCGATCCGAATTTGGATTCTGGATTCGGCAGGTCGAAGGAGATGGCATTGCTTCGCAGATTGTTCTTTCGGAAGCCCCCAGATGGCCTTCTTGAGATCTGCGAAAGAGTTTATGGTACTTTCCCTCTTCCAAATCGTTTTATCTTTATCTTTTTTTTTTAGCCCTCCTTTCATGGCATCGGTAGAAAACCGTGAGAAGAATATTCCAGTCTAGGTGCTAAATTGATAATTTGATAACTGATATTAGACTGTCTGATTGCTTTGAAAATGAGGGAAAGACATGTAATGGTGAGTCAGAAGGTTTCCACTTTTTTAATGATTATTCTTTGAATGGATTTATAGGACATGGTTGTGCACTTTAGTATTTTTCATGCGGTGAATTGGTAGCAGAAACCAAAAATATTGGTAGCATATTTGCAGCCTAAGCCCTGAGGTTTAGATGGATAGGATGTTTGGATATATACACACACACATTTATGTAGGGCTTGAAAGGGAAACTTTGTTTTGAATTACTGATTTTTGCACATTTACTGTACGTGTAGTTTTTGATTGCTGCTTCACCACTGATGCTTGGAAAGAGGAAAATTATAAAGTTTACATAGATGGTATAATTGGTCAACTGCGAGAAAATTTGCCTGATGCTTCAATCCTAGTCTTCAATTTTCGCGATGAAGAAACAAAAAGTCAGATGGCCAACATCTTGTCCGAGTATGACATTACCATTATGGACTATCCCCGTCACTATGAAGGCTGCCCTGTGCTCAAGATGGAGCTCATACACCACTATTTAAAGTCAAGTGAAAGTTGGTTATCACTTGGTCAGAACAATGTCCTGTTAATGCACTGTGAACGTGGTGGTTGGCCAGTTTTGGCTTTCATGCTATCTGCACTTCTGATTTTTCGGAAGCAATATAGTGGGGAGCAGAGGACTTTGGATATGGTTTACAGGCAGGCTCCCCGTGAGCTTTTGCATTTGCTGACTCCATTAAACCCAATTCCTACTCAACTGAGGTATTTGCAGTATGTTTCGAGGAGGAATGTGACCTTGGAATGGCCTCCATTGGACAGGGCCCTTACGCTGGACTGCATCATCCTCAGATTCATTCCGAACTTCGATGGGGAAGGAGGTTGTCGTCCAATTTTCCGAATTTATGGACAGGATCCTTTTATTGCTGATAAAACCCCAAAAGAGTTGTACTCATCACCAAAGAGAAGCAAAAATGCCCGAGCTTACAAACAGGTACCATCTGTTTCTTTAGATTCTTACAGTACTCTCGGATCCTCTTTTCGTAGATTAATAAACTTCTTTTTCTTTTGTTGGTAGACATGTAATATTGTTTGTAATTCCTTGCCATTATACTGCAGGGAGAGTGTGAACTGATTAAAATTGATATCAACTGCCACATTCAAGGTGATATTGTGATTGAGAGCATTAACTTGAATGTTGCCATGGAGCATGAATGCATGATCTTCAGAGTTATGTTCAACACAGCTTTTATTAGGTCTAATATACTGATGCTTAACCGCGATGAAATTGATATTTTATGGGATGCTAAAGATCACTTCCCAAAAGATTTCAGGGCAGAGGTATGCCTTTACTACCTTTTATAATGGGGTAGTGTTAGGTCTATATATTTTACATGAAATTTATTCTCTGGTCATTGGTTGGTTTTAGATCCTATTCTCAGAGATAGATGCAGCCGCTGCTGTTATTCCAAATGATGTCTCGTGCTTTGAGGAGAAGGAAGGATTGCCAGTGGAAGCATTTGCCAAGGTTCAAGAGATGTTTAACCAAGTGGACTGGTTGAACCCCAAGGCAGATGTCGCACTAGATGTGCTCCAACAGATAAGAGTTTCAGCTATCAAACAAGATAAGTCAGATACAAGTTCCAATCCAGATGCGGAGACTGCCACTCTATTGCATCAAACAAATACTAATATGCAGTCGGGGAAAAAGACTGAAGCAAATAGCTCCATATCTTTGACCTCAATCAAATCCGTGTCCCCAACTAAGCAATCTCCTGATAATGATATGGGTAAAAAACGGAATGAGCCTGTCAAGATTGATGCTTCCCCACAAAAGATGCTCAATGCTATTGATAGAACCTCACCACAGGCATCTGATACATCTAGTATTTCACTTTCACCACGAACCCCTCCACCGCCTCCTCCGTCACGGCCTACCCGGCTTAAACATGCTCATGATTCTCCTCCCTATGGTAAACCCCATTATCTTCTCCCTTTGAAATTCAAATCTCCTGCTACTGAAAAAACTGAGGCCCAGTCACACGAAAGAATTCAGTCATCTACTTTCAGCTCTACACCTGCGACTCCACTCTCAAATATCTCTTCAAATGAGTTGCAGGATGATTCTGCTTCCAATCTTTCAGCTTCAGCAGTTACTTCAACCGTGCCACCTTCTTCATGCCCTTCACCTTCACTCCCAACAACCCTTGTCAAGAAGACTCTTCCTGTTAGAACTGAACCTGCTTCTTCCTCTCCACATCCTCTTACACCCCCTCCTCCTGGAACACCACCTCTAAAGAACCAAACATCAGCTAGAGTTGGACCTCCTCTGGCTCCACCAGCGCCTCCAGTGGAGGAACCACGTGATAAGGCTAGACCCCTTCCACCTCCGCCACCCCCTCCACTTCCGGTGAGGGAGGAGTCACATGTTCGAGTTGCACCCCGTCCACCTCCTCTAAAGGAGGAGCAACCTGTTAGAGCTGGACCTCCTCCGCCCCCACCACCTCCTCTAACGAAGGAGCAGCCTGTTAGAGCTGGACCTCCCCCACCTCCACCACCGCCTTATCTTTCTAGGGAAGCTACAAGTCCTACTGTGGCGCCGCCCCCACCGCCCCCACCTTTCTCCAAGAACTCTAATCCTTCAGCTCCAGCGGCTCCACCACCCCCACCTTTCTCCAAGAATTCTAATCCTTCAGCTCCAGCTGCCCCACCACCTCCAAATCTATCTGGTAAAGGAGGTCCTGGACCTCAATCCAACGGCCCAAAGGGACGTACGTTATCACGTACGATGGTTTCGAATAATACCAAGAAATTGAAGCCATTGCATTGGTTGAAATTATCTAGAGCAGTTCAGGGAAGTTTGTGGGCTGAGACACAGAAATCTGGTGAAGCTTCCAAGTATGTTCAATTTGGCTCCAATTCCCCATTTTCTATGATTGTGTTGTTTCTATTGTCTTGTGTTCACACACCTGCTGCTTCCATGCAGGGCCCCTGAGATTGATATATCAGAGCTTGAGAACCTCTTCTCAGCTCCGGCCCCCAGCTCTACCAAAAAGCCAAATATCAAGAGTTCTGGGACGCCTAAATCTGATAAAGTGCAATTGGTACTATATAAACTACTCTGTCATAACCTATGTGTCATCTAACCTCTCGTCATTGATAGATACTACAAAGAGAAGTCTAGAAGTCATATGTGCAAAACATAAATATGAAATATCTCAAGATAATATCTAACTACCTCCTGTTCAAACCTCTCTTGCAGATTTTAAAATATACTCTGTATGCTGACAAAATTTATATCATCTTCCTTTCTTGTGTTAATTGATATTATTATTCACTGCAGATTGACCACAGACGAGCATATAATTGTGAAATCATGCTTTCACAAGTCAAAGTGCCGTTGCATGAGTTAATGGTAAATGGATGTCATTTTTACTGACCTGTAAAATTAAAGTTAGCAAGAATAGAAGCAATTGCTGAAATGTTTAGGTTAGAGTTATAAGAAAAGTATTCTTGGGCCTTCTCCTAACAACTTAAGCCCTTAGGAACAATTGGCACTTGATGGCGGATTACTTTGCACTAAGAAAACTGTTATTTGGTTGCCAGTGCTAAAATAGCAACATTTTAGCTGCTATTTTGTTCTTTGATTCGATAATAGAGATTGGTTGGTGGTTTGCATTTGCTGTAAAATGGAAATCACTTTTAAACATACAAGTATAGTGAAAGGCATAATTTATTGGTGCTAAATTGAAGTAATAAAAGACTCAGTTCCTATGGTATTAGAAAAAGATGACTTCTCATCAATCATAACATATATGGAATTTTTTCAGAGCTCTGTGCTAGCACTGGAAGAGTCAGCACTGGACACTGATCAGGTTGAGAACCTCATAAAGTTTTGTCCTACAAAAGAGGAGATGGAATTACTCAAGGTTGGGGGATTATTATGATTATTATTTTGCTAAGTTCGTGACTACTATTATCTGCTGGTTGATAATTTTTTGACGTATTTGTAGCCCTTCGTCATTGTTAATCTTAGACACCTTAACATGATGGGTTACTTTTTTCTTTCTAATTTTTGAAACCTTTATTATTTTTGGCACAGGGATATAGTGGAGATAGTGAGAAGTTAGGGAGATGTGAACAGGTACGTAGTCTTCAATTCCATTATATGTTTTATAATTAATTTGTCATGAATCTGGATTATATATACATTAATTTTTTGTTACAGTTCTTCCTAGAGTTGATGAAAGTTCCACGAGTGGAAGGCAAGCTTAGAGTTTTTGCATTCAAAATTCAGTTTAACTCTCAGGTAGAAAAAAATGCCATATTATGCATGCTGCAAGAAGAAATAGGTTTTTATATGACATTTCGATATGACCCTGATTCATTTTTTATGTAGGTTTCTGATCTTAGAAGCAGCCTAAATGCTGTGAACTCTGCTGCAGAAGAGGCATGATATCCCTCTACATACTTAAACCTCTTTCTGGCAATCGGTTTTCCTTTCCCTTATCATTTTCTTGGGCAATAACATTTTAGATGTTGTGATGATTAATATCAGATAAAAAATTCTGTCAAATTGAAGAGAGTTATGCAAACGATACTTTCTCTAGGAAATGCTTTGAATCAAGGAACTGCCCGGGGTAAGTTGGAGGATTTATATAGGATATCAGCTGGATGCACATTCAATCATGCAAATTTGGATATGAAAGAAATATATGTGACATCTATTTAAGAACATATTACTATATAAAATATTTTATGTAAACACGTGTATGAAATATTTGCCATTGATGGCCTAGTAATAGAATGCACTACATTGACACCGTTGATCTATAGTCTGATAGTTAAGGTATGCTTATTTTGTAAATCTTTGTCCAGGCTCTGCTATTGGATTCAGATTGGATAGCCTTCTCAAACTCACCGAGACACGTGCACGGAACAATAAGATGACTCTCATGCATTATCTTTGCAAGGTAGATTTTTCTAATTATTCCTTGTTTCCTGCATACAAGTATCTTTCTGTAGCATGGAATCAAATATGATGTGAACTTGGGTGATCTTTTCAAGTTGTTTCTCTCACACTTCCGTATGGAGAATTCAGCTTCTTCTGGTAAAATGGTAATATTGTGCTTGCCGCAGGTGCTGGCTGACAAACTGCCAGAAGTTCTGGATTTCACCAAGGATCTTGCCAGCCTAGAGCCTGCTGCAAAGGTTGTGGACTTAACCTAAGCACTTCATTCGTCATGTTAGAATTATGTTTGTTGACTCTGACATTGTAACATAAGATCAGCAATTCCTAGAACTGAGATATATGATCATGTTCCAGATCCAGTTGAAGTTTCTGGCAGAGGAGATGCAAGCTATTAGCAAAGGATTAGAGAAAGTTATACAGGAATTATCGACAGCTGAAAATGATGGTCCCATATCAGAAAATTTCCGCAAGGTAACCAGGTTTTTCTCCTTGTACTGTGCAACCCTTCATGTTCCAAATGTCACCCGTCATGTAAACAGAAAGAAGCTTGAATACGTGCTTATATGCATGGTTTGTAGATCTGAAAAATATTACTGTATTAATAACTAGCTTATTCTATGAAATCGTTTCCATGATAAGCAGTCTGTTGCTCTGTCAGTCTTTAGACTAATTAATTTTTCTTTTCAGAAATTGAAAGTGTTCCTCTGTTCAGCGGAAGCTGAAGTTCGATCGTTGGCTTCACTATATTCTGGCGTGGTAGGATTTTGTGGATATTATTTGAGATTCTTTCAGACTTTATAAAGCTTTCTTCTTCCTTTTTTTCCCCTCTCCACCTTTTTAACTTATGAGAGCACTATCTTACAGGGTAGGAATGTGGATTCATTGATTCTTTATTTTGGTGAAGATCCAGCTCGCTGCACATTTGAGCAAGGTCTGTTTCTATCTTAATGCAATTTGCATTTATTTTAATAGTTATGCGAAGTAACACCACCATTTTATGCTTTATGATAATGACTAATATATCATAGCTTTGTACTTAAATTTATAGTTGCTTAATGGTATGTCTGGGAATTAGGAGGGGAAGGAAAGGGAATACAACAAGAGAGAAAGGCAAGAGAAGGGAGAGGAATGAATGGTTAAGGGAAACTTCCTCTCTCAATGTTCAAATGTTTAGAAAATATTTTAAAAACCTCCATATTGGAGGAGCATAAAAATATTAATATTGGCAAAACTACCAAACAAGGAAAAAGATTATTCAATAAACTTCCCTTCTCTCTTCTCTCCCTTCATTCTTCTCTATCCTAACATACCATAAGAGTAAGCTGGTGTAGATATAGGGATCATTCACTTTTGTTACTGCTATGCTGCTGATGATTTTAAAGGCATTGATTATAATTTATAATATTCACTACACATGTACTAGTGTCCAATCATATACTTATAATGCTGCTCAGTCAAGGAACAGATTATATATCTACTATTATTAAAAATTCATGGTAGGTCAGCTAATTCTCTCAAGCTTCTGCTACAGTCATGTCAACCTTGCTCAACTTCACAAGAATGTTCAACAAAGCTCATGAAGAAAATTGCAAGCAGCTCGAGCTTGAGAATAAGAAGGCAGCAGAAAGTGAGAAAAAGACGGGTGAATCAGAACGGATATTATGAACTGCAATTCAGATCGGCAATTCCAAATGATTGATCATTTAGTTAGATGAATTACTAGCAGTGAGAATTAGCATACACTCTTCCTCAGCAAGAAAATCAACAGAAGAAGTGAGAATGAACCAGAATGGTTCTGATGATGTTGAAGAAGCATGTATATTGGCGCAAGCATAAATAAGAAGTTCATACTACAAACAGTAAGGTGAGAGATTTTCATTGATTTTGGTTGCTTGTTAATCTCTTAATGAATTTTGAATCTCATCTTCGTTATACTGATTTACGTATTTTAATTGTTGTTTAAACAGAGGATAGAAGGTAGAGGTGCTGATCATGTTCTATGCTAGCCAACTTGTATATATCTCCACTCAGGAACTGTACGATACTGTGATATGTAAAGAATTTCCAGAGAAGCAAAAAGATTCAAAATTTTTTTTAACTCCTCCTTTGATATTTTGCCCACAATTTATTTGTTAACTCCAATGGAAAATGGGTTAGATATTTAATATCTTCTTGTATAACTTCTATGCTGATTTGTTTTCTTAAAAAGAAAAAAAATCTAGTAATATAGTTTTTCATTGAAACAATGAGATTATAGATAGAGGCACAATATTCCTTCCTTGTTCTTAAAGGCTAAAAAAAATGGAAAAACAAAGCTAAGAAAATTCTTATTGAGATGGCTATTTATTATTCAGTAAGTGTGCCTTTAAAGCATCAAAGTTTGCTGTTTACATTTCGCGTATGAACACAGACCTAGTATTCAACGTAAGTAACTGCCAAGCGCTAACATCATTCAAATACTAAACATAGGTTTGGTGAAGAATAGCCTTTTGGTGAAGAATAGCCTGTGACTTAATTGAAACCTAGAATCTGCCGTACAGATAAATCCAAAGCGTTTGGTCAAGTGTAAGTGAGCATGCACCAAACCCATATGTACATTGCTCGTTGAATACCTCACTTATATGTGTCCTTTAATATATTTTTTTGAAGTAAACACATTTTTTTTGCCGTTATAAATAGAAATTGTATCAATTAATAATAATAATTTTATCTTTCATGAATATAAAAAAGGAGTCCTCAGAGTTGTCAATGCATAACTAATTTATCAAAAATAATGTTATATATACTGAAATTAAATTTTAAATATTTATACTCATTGAATTAAATTTTTTAAATTTATCTTACCGTATTATATTCAATTAAAAATCTTAATTTACATTAAAAGTTTAATTTCAAATTTCATAAATTTGCTTTTAATTTATTATGCGACTTTGTTATTACAAGTAGTTCTTAGAGAGGATTAGACTCCCGTTAGTATTATAAGAAAATTCTTGAATTAAGAAATAGATTATCTAAATACAATTACTAATCGTTTAAATTAGCTAAGTATATTACAAATTATTGAACTAGAAAAATTATGAAAGATGCTGAAAATTATTAATGTGAGATATTAAAAATATGACAAATTATTGGAGTAGGTGAGAATGCTTGCAATGTATTTAAAATCTTCTGCACTTGCTATCACAATTGTGTTCTTTAATTATTATTGCATGGGTGACCGTATGTAACAAGATCGAAAGGAGCATTAACACTTTTCTTATGAAATTGAGTGCTTATTAAAATAATGTGATGGGATAAGAGAGCACTTGTGGTGGATTAAATTATTTGGAGGCAATAATGTTATGGGAGGAAGAGAGAAACAGTGCTTCCAACGAGGATATGTTTGTAATAATGAAATGGGATGGGATGAGCAGAATGGCACTTAGACTTTTCAACCTTTATTTCTGGGTCAACCCGACCCGAGAATGCCAAGGGCACACTGAGACGGTGGGGCACTGGGGGCCGCGTTCAACTTTAGATCGATCACCACTTAAACATCGTTAGATTTTATTCAATATTATGCAAATTAATAGATTTGAAATTACTAAATTTAGCGATGCATCATAAAAATAATACACCAAATTTTGGTATTTTTATTTTTATATTAAATTAATTGTCAATTTTAATAATTTAAAATTTTTTAAAATAAATAAACATTATAAATTTTATAAATAAAAAAATTTAATAATCATTCCCCACGTTTTGTTATTATCGGTCAAAGTGAACCAATTTCATATATATTAAAAAGTAATTTAATTTATTTCTTTTTAATAAAATTTTCAAAATTATATTTTATACATAAAATTTAAGATATTTAAAAATAAAAAAGAAATATAATAAAATAAATATAAGTGAATTGAATAATGAAATATTTATTAATAAAATAAAATTAAAATTAAAATATTTAATATTTTTTTTAAAATTTTAAAATAATAGATAAAGAAGTAAAAAATTGCTTCATAAAAAAATGTGAGGAGAGGCTGACTTTCTCTTTTCAAGGGAGACTAGAGAGTGAAAATGAGATATTACACAATTACTAATTTACTATACGAGATAATTTATCAGATTCTGGAAGTAGACCCCAAGACGACGACGCTTTTACCCAGAAACAAGGCATAGCTCGTCTCATTGCACAAGTCAATTCAAGTCTTTTCTTGTGCCACTGTTTACAAAGTTACATAGCACGCAATTATTAATTAATTAAATATCATAAAATTAGATCGGATCGGCAGACTGTCGCTCCAAACAAGCAGCACGTCGTGCGGCATTCAGGTCACGTGCCTTCAACGGTACAATATTCCTACGCTCTTTTTTTTATCCTATGATGCTCATCCCAACAAGTTGACATCACCTCTCATTTCATTGTTATTGTTTTCTTCATTTGGCAGATGCATTCTTCAAAATGCTTTTATTTTTTAGTGTAAAATTAAAGAATAACATTTAAGAATATGAATATTTGCACTTGTTTCTTGGTGTAATATTCTTTCTAAGATACAAAGATGATTTAATTATAAAAGAAATTATTTTATCCTTTCTTTTATTTATTATTCCATTTTATCATTCATTTATCACCATATTACATGATCGAGTGTTGATCAATTTATTACATTAACAATCAATTTTGTTTGGTGAAAATATTTTTAAAAAATTAATTATTAATTAAAATATATTATCATAAAAAAATTTAATTAAATCAAATATGCTAGTATATGTCCACACTTTGTAATATAGTTATATCTAATCTTATTTTAAAGATTGTACTCTTCATCATATTTAAAATTCAAATTCAGTTAAGTGAATTATCATTTTTATGTTATAAAAAATGATAATATATATTTTAAAATACATTCTTAGTAATGTATAGATCCTAAATAATATGTGTGCTCTTATTTTCTTGTCTAAATAGTAATTATCTAGCCCACTTTTTTTTTCCTTAGAAAAGATAAACATTTACTCATAGATAATAAGCAAATCATAGTTACAAGCAGATTCAACTAAGAGGAAATTTTAAAGATGGAATCTTGTAACATAATACACCTAATTTATTCTTACATAAACTATCTCGGTAGTCTTATGATTAATCCAAGAAATAAAAAAATAAGTAAAATTAAATAAAAACTCCTTGATGTACCTTACAATACTATAAATTTTCCATGGGACCAGACTAAAGTCCAAGACTGTATCCACGATGAGTTTATGATCGCTTTCAATCATGACTATTAAGATAATTTAAGCCAATGGTGGCTTGACATGCTTTAAGGATGGCTTACACCTACGCCTATTCTACTGAAGTCGTGGAACATTTCTCAAACCAAAAGGCTCGTATGTGTCCCAAATCAAGTGCTCCCAAGCCGCATCTACTTTGACCTTCGGACAATCCAATGGCAAGGGAATCCAGTGGGGAAGAAAGCTGGATGATGGAATTAAGTCAGGACCAGTAATCCGATTAAGCTCCAATTCCAAATCCATCTCTATAGTAGCCACTAGCCAAACATTGTTAAAGAGAATTAAATTGTATTTGCTTAATGATAAAAAAATTAATAATAATAATTTTACACTCATAGATATCTACAGGTTGGTAATCTCTCCTCTTATAAGCACGGAAAATTAAGAATATTTGAATCTAACTGTTTATTAGAGAATAAGTGGAAGTTTGAAAATTAAAATAAGAATGTAATATTGCTGTTCATGTCTCTCCTTAATTTTAAATGTGAGATTTGCACAATCTCTGATAAAATAATGGTTCCGACAATGAAATGTAATTACAAATATGAAATAAAATGAATATTGACCATATTGTTGAAGTGTTTCTTTTATTTATGTCAAAGTAAAACAAAACACCTCGCATTCAAACCTATCCGTTGTAGCTTTGACGAATAATGCACCGGAAACTCAACGTCAATGCCATTTCACCTAATGTACTAGGCAAATCGATAAATTAAAAAAAAAAAGGAAAAAGAAAAAGAAAAAATCCAACGTCTCAGTAATCACAAATTTAATAGTGCAACATAGAAAATGGGCCTTATGATCACACTGTTAATCATATATAAATTATCTGATGGCTTGGGACAATATTGTCATCCACAAAAAGGTTATGGTTTTCGTAATAAAGTTAAATATAAACGGTAATATATGTAAAATTAAATTGAATCTATTGTTGATATAAAATATTTAAATAATACTAGAGCTCCGGATATAGGTGTTCCGAATATACCGAAAGAAGATGGAATTACCATGCGGTTGTGTTGACCTTTGAAATCATACAGCCGTGTAATTTTAAACCTATCCTATTACTCCTACTTGTACTCGACATAAATTCAGAGTAAAAGGCTCGGGGGAAATGGCAACGCCGAAAATATTTTTTATTATCAATAAATAATAAGAAGATGCATCTTAAAAAAATTAATAATTAAATTTTTTTAATAATAATAAAAATTTTTAATAATTTTTATTAACATTACAATATGTAATTGAGTGATAATGTAAAATTAATTTATATTGACAATAAATTAATTTCAAATCCTTCTTCTCTCTCTATATATATATATGGAGAGAGATCCATTAATACTGGTGTAAATATAAATGATTCACACTAAAAAATTATTAATTTTAATAAAATTTAAAAGATAAAATTAATTTTATTTTAGACAATTTTTACATAACATGTATTCCATTCTTTTTTTTTTTTAATGGGGAAGGTATTTAGAACTCCTAATATTTGGCAATTAGATTATGTTCAACTAATTTGAAATTGAGTCAGAATGAACTTTAATGCGGGGGAAAGCTCTCCCATGATTTATTTTTTTCTATTCATAAAATTTGAACTTAAGATTTTACTTAAAGGACATTAAATTCCAACTACTCAAATTAACAAACATTGGTTGTATTCCATTCTCTCTCTTAACTAATTTATCAAATAAAAAATTTTAATTCATTAATATACTACAAATCTATTTTACTAAAATGAACATTAAATGAAAATCAAAAGACTACTTCTTTGATGATTATAATATTTATAATGCAAATTTTAACTTTTGAAATATTCAGCAGTCTTTTTTTTACCTTAACACAACAATCAACAATTAAAGAAAATACATGATTAAAACTGTCGCCGAATCTAAATCTTAATATTATATTTTAATTTTAAAGTAATTTTGCAAAACAATTCTTGTAGGTTAAGTGTTAAATTTTACATGAATGTTTAAAAAGAAAGTAGATGCATCTAATGGATAACTTAATAATCATAAAAGAAAACCTCAAAATAATAATTATTTAATTATAACTAGTGGATAAAAATTAATCTTAATTAAAAATTGAACACAAATGAAAATTAAAATCTACATTATAAATAATAAGCTAAATAATAATATGTAAGTTTAAAGTGAACCATGCTAATAATTATTATAATTTAAGAATTCTTATTTTATGCATCAATTACAAGGGAGGATAAAATATAAAGATTATCCAAAATTAAAATAATTTTGGCCTTTAAATTTTAATAAAATTAATAGTTTAGATTTAATGTAAACCATTTTAAATTTATCTCGGTGTCAATGTATCCTTTGTATGAAGGAATCTAAGATCAAATGACAAAAAAAAAAAAAATCCAATAAAGAAAATTATAGAATGGATCTTTCAGAATACGAGAAGACCACAAACTAAACTGACGTATACTCTTTTAACCAAAGCTATATATGTTTGTCGATTGTCGATTGATGTAGGTCATAGGATAAACTGATATCTATATAAAGGTGATAATATTTTTAAAATTATTAAGATAAATAAAATGATTGTTTAAAATAAATCAATATTTATAATTAATTAGTAACATATTTAAAATTTAAATAAAAATTTAATATGAGGGTTAAGTTTAGAAAATCATTATCTAAAAGGTATTTAAAAAGTCATGTAAAAAGAAGAAAATATTTTACATTAATTTTGTTATTAATTGATATGTAAAAATATTTAAAAAGTTTCCTTAAGTAATGAGTTGATATTCAATTATAATTAAGCAAGCTTAAGATTAATTTTGATTTAATAACTAATATTCATAATTTAATGTATTAATTATATATTTCAAATATACTTTTTATTAAAAAAATATTCGATGATATCTTAACTTCTAATATTTAACTCTGGCATGTGTTTAAGTTGGAAGAACACACTCCTCTATCATTTCATTTACCACTTTTAAAGATACTGTAAAATTTAATCAATATCAACTAAATGTATTAAATGAAATAGTGAAAGAACTACATTCCTCCTCCTTAAATATAGGTTGATGTTGATAATAAAGGTAAATGTAATGCTTAAATTCATAATTTATTGATATCAAAATTTAATAGATGGTTATGAAAATTGACATCAAATTTGGCAATAATAGTGAAAGATCAAAACCTTCTTTTTTATTTTTTTTCCTAGTGTAATATTATTATAAATTTGTATTTGTTAATGCAATTATATATAAAATAAATAAAATTACAAAATAAACTTTCTTATATTGATATTTTCTTTCTCATATTTTTATTTATTTCTATTCAATGTGTTAACGTTTATATTATTGTAAAATAAATGTAAAAAATACATATAACTTACCTTAAATTTATAATATTTAATAAAATTGATTCTTTATTAATTTCAAAGCTAACTTTTTTTTAAACTTATGAAGATTAATATGTTTGAAAATAGAATAAACCTTTCATCCTATTTATGCAATTTTTAGGCTTTTTCACATTTGATTCATCTCTGAGCAATTTGTAAAATAGTTGTTTTATTTTTCAATAGTTGAAATAATTTTCTAAAACACAATATAGTATATAAGTTTATTAAAAATATATGGGAGAAAAGATATTAGTTATTTATTAAAACTAACATTATTTGTGAAAATTAAATTCTTATACCACGATAATTGTTATCATCATTAATGTCTAAATTTAGCTTATATATAACCAATATTTACTAGCTCGTAATAAATATCTACTAATACAATAAATAACATCTAAAATTTTCTAGTTGAACGATGTCGTATACTTATAACATCTATTTTTAAATTAACAACTAATGTAGAATGTTCTATATTATCTATAAATTATGTTTAGATTTTATTTTCTCTTTCACTTAATTTTTCATTTAGGGTTTCACTTTATAGTTTTTTTTATTCTATTTTATTTATGCGACATAAAAGGATAAATATGAGAATAATGTTGCTTGATCATTAACTATGAAAATATATATTGCTACTCCTAGATATAATTATTTGTAAATTTTGCATTATTTATATGAGAGTATTGGTATGAAGAGAAAGTAGGTATATGGGTATTTCCTAATAAGAAAATTTTATTTGCAAGTTTTATATTATTTACATGAAGGCATATTTTATTGAAATTTATCATAAACATTAAAACAAAGACAAAAGATTGCTTTTAAATACCATGCAAACATTCACAAACTCTTTAAAGTCGTGAAATTAAATAATTAATTGTAATGTTACAGTATGATGTTTATTAGTTAATGTTGATGATATTATTAAAACAATGATTTGTTATTTTATATGTTTTTAGACAAATATAAACATGTAGAAGTTGTAAAAAAAATAATAATAACAAGCAAATCACATTGGTTATTTACTATAAAATTAATGTAATTATAATTGGATGATACCACATTATTTATTTGACAAACCAACATATAAAAGTATGAAACCTACTATCTAGCTCTAATAAACAATGATAATAAGCGTTTATCAGGGATGACACCTTATGACATATAAGAAATGGTATATAATGTTAGATTTTTATTAAAAATGAATGTCTAAAGTTAGTAATCCATTTCACTTGTCATGACGGTTGATTTGTATGTTATGATAGTTCACCAATAGTTTGTAACTTGTGATGGTGATAATTCATCAACAATTTATATATCATGACGGTTTATTATCGATTTACTCTTAGCCTATAAATAAGATTCTGCTTACCTAATTGAAACAAATGTCAAGGTGTTTGACTACTTTATTTATTATGAGCATTTGATTGTTTCTATATTTTAGTATAAGAATTGATATACTGATTGCTCTATGTGCTGTGTCAAGCTTTGCTATACATATAACAAGTAACATCATTCTTGTATTGAAAAATAAAAATACTTAGACACTTAAAGCAAATGATCAATCATGCACTTTAAGATTAATAAATATAAAATTACAATGTAAAAATTTGATAGGTTGTAAAGTGATAACAAATTATTGTGAAAAGAAGTAACATCTCCAATCTTGCATTGGTAGATTTCAGTGCAATGTAAAAATTTTAATGCTATTTTTTTAAAAAATTTATTATCAATTTACAACCATCTATATCATTTAACTTAGAAGCCCTCAAGTAGTATCCCATTTTGAGAAAAAAAAATATGATAAAAACTAATGAGAAACTATATTAAAAAGAAGTAATATGTCTATTTTTGCACTAGAAATGGAAACATTATTTTTTCGTACTATAATTTATTATCAATTTGCTATTCAAAACATAACTCAAAAGCCATCAAGCAATACAAAGAAATTGCAAGAAGAAGTATCTCACTTTTTCTTTTTATTTAAAGTTTGATGTTCACTAAAAAATATAGTTTATTTTTTGTTAGATTATTTAATTTGTTAGTATTTATATCTACATAATTGTATAATAAAAACATTTTAATTTATAAAATTTTTGCATTTGTTGATGTTATATTTATTGTTATTTATTAAACTGTTCATTTAAAAGCTTTTCTATATTTATTGTTGTTGTTATTTGAGTCTATATAATTGTATAAGAAAAATATGATTATTCAATACAAAAAATAATTTTAATGCTATTGACTTGTAAAATTATAAAATTTTTATGTCAAACATATTTTTAAATAAAATATTTTGATTTATGACATCAATTTTTTAAACATATTAAAAATTGACATTTAAATTTTTATAATTAAATGATGTCATTTTACTATACACATCTTCTTTTTTCCTTAGAAATCAATATTTAATATTAAAACAATTCAAATCATAAGGTGGAAAATGAAATTAAAAAAAATGAAGATATAGTGCCATTTACAAATTTTATCAAAAAAATTTTCTAACCTTAAAATAATTATGTCTTTATTAAGATATACTTACATTTAAACCTTAAGATATCTTTTCAATTTTTTTCACACTCATTAATTATTTTGTAGTATTAATGATTCGTGAGTTCATCAGTAAATCTATGAAGTTATGTGTTCATTGAAAAAATGCAAAATATAAATGTAAATACTTTCTTAATTATTGTATTTTGTTATTACAACTTAGTCTCTTTTTTTTTTGAAGTTATTCTTACAATATGATTGCTTGATTTATAGTTTATATGGCATGTTGAAATATTTAGATAATGCAGATCCTATTTAAGAGATATGCATGAATAATAAATTGAACATATTCAGATAGAATGATATCCATGATAAATTAAAAAGTAATTTTTCTTTCCCTATGATAAATATTTCTTTTTTAGTTGTTATAACACTTAAATTTTTATTTGTTTACTTTGTTCTTTTCTTGTAATTTGAAAATAATCTAGATGCATATTATTTAATAATGCAAGTCATTAGGTATTTCCTGATTTTATATCCAAATTGTATAAAATTAATATAGGAAAAAAATAATACTATTTTATTTATTATAAATTGCATATGCAGAATTTGAGATTGTATATTATAATTAAGGCAGAATGTACATCGTTTTCCATTTAATATGGGTATGTATATATTATAAAGTTGAAGTATTATAATTTTTAAATAGGTTAGAAGTAGTGCAATCAAAAGTGTAAATAATAAGTTTTTTTTTTGTTGAATGTAATATAATATCAGTTATAAAAATAATCAAAATGGTATGTTAAACATTCCATATCGGTTAATAAAATAACTCGATGTTAAATTATAATTTTTAATAAATTTTATAAAGTTAAAAATGATATAATCAAATATGACTAGTAAGTAAATGGTGTGACTTATAAAAAAATGACTATAGTTTTTTTTGTTAGAAAATCAATGTAATATATATTTTTTGTAATAATTTTTTAATTAATATTATAAAATATTTACTATGATGGTTCAAAACTAATGTTTAATCCCCTAAACAGATAATGTAAATATGCGATTTTATAGCAGTGTTAAAGTGAAACTTGATTTGAATAGTTTTGCTACTCGGTACAGAAAAAAATTAAAAATAAAGTGTTTTTATTTTTAAAAGTAGAAAAACTTGCTTAATAACTTGTTTTCAAAATTTATTTTTAAAAATTATTATGTAAATCATAATTTAAAAGTAAAAAATAAAAATAATTTTTAGTTATTTTTTAAATTTGTTTTCTTATTCTAGATGTTAATTTATAATTAAATAAAATATTTTCTTATTTATAATACAAACACCATCTATTCTTTATTTTCTTTAAATTTGAAAATGATTTTTCATAATAAAAAATATTTTTTAAAAAAACATAAAAATAAAAACATATCTAAACATACTTAAAATTTTTAATGTTTAAATACTATGAAAAATAAAAAATAAAAAATGGTTGAAAAAATATATCAAGAATCAATAATTTCTTTTTCATTAAATAGGTGTAGAAAAATGATAGAAAAACTTGTAATTTCAAAGGACTTCTTTTGTACAATTTAATTAACTAGGCAAATTTATTGACTTATAATAAGAATAATTCTATCGTTTAACAAATTATTTTTTATTCTTCAATCAAATTAAATAAAAAATTAATATTTTTATTATTTATCTATTTTTATACATCTAAATAATAAAAAAAATGATTTTTCACATAGTTTCTTTTTACCTTTTTTTATTTTCTTTACAAATAGTTAATTCAATTTGATAATTTTTTAACTTGATTAGGTTCTTATTTAATTTCATTAGTTTAACTATAATTTTTTATATATATTTATCTATATAATGTAATATATAATTAAAAATATAATTAATTTCTATATTTTAAATTTATTTTATTTTATAATATTTATAATTTTACTAAATACTGCAATTTTTCTAAAAATATTATTATTTAATTAATTAAAAAATATACTAATATATAGGAACTCAAACTTAACCCAAATTCATTCAAATTTAAACTAGTCATATAGGTGAATTTTAGAATTTTAAAATTTGAAATAATACAATAATTTTAGAATATGTTTAGATATGTTTTTATTTTTGTGTTTTTAAAAAATTTTCTTGAAATTTTCACTTCAAAAATTATTTTTAAATTAAAAAAATAAAATTAAAAGGTGGTTGATATCGTAAATAAAAAATATTTTATTTAATTATTAAAATTGATATTTAAAACAAAAAATAAGTTTAAAAAACATTTAAAAAATAATTTTTAAAAATAAAATTTATAAATAAATTATCAAACAAATTTTTTGTTTGTAAAAATAAAAAATTTATGCCATCTATTATGTTCAGAATTTAATTATTATCTTTGGCATATGTATATTTAATGATTTAATTATTTATTTTATTATAAAAATAAAAAATAAAAAATTAATTTTAAAAACAGAATAGAAACGCTATTGAAATTACGTGGAAAAGTAAAGCAAAAGGAAATTATACGGGGCACCAAAAGCGGGAGCTCCAAGTGTCGGTGGGCAACGGGGAAAGCCTAAACTTGAATTTGTCGTCATCTGAAAACGGATTTCTTAATTATGATTTGGCCTCATATCACATGCTGTATAAAGCAGCTTGTGACGTGGGGTCCATCCAAAAGTTTGTCTTAGAGAGGCCCTTGTCCGGATTCTAGTTCTGCCCCTCAGCCTTGCGCCAAGCATTCCCCCGCATGCAGTAACTTGCGTCCATAATTATAAACTAAAATAAAATTTAAGATTAAATTTGACTTTCTGTGTTTAATTTTTAAGATTATTAACAAAAAATACATTATTTAAAAATTAATAATTTTTATTAATAATAAAAATATTTTAATATTTTTATTGATATATAAATATATAAATAAGAAATAATATAAAATTAATTTTCATTAAAAACAAATTAAATTTTAATTCATAAAGCTTACCTCTTTTCATCGCCCTTGTTTTTTTCCTTTTAAATTTCAGCGTCCTTGACGGGGCATTTAAAAAAAGACTTGCACAAAACTTGGCCTTTCAAATCGACTTATGAGGGGACCATTGTATTGCATTAAAGTATGTATGTCTTGTGGATGATAATTTATGGTTATCTCGAGCTAATTTTGTAAAATCGAATGAACTTCATTTAAGATGTAAACCAAAGACGGTAATAGATCAAAGAGTAAATCAAAGGAGGAGGTAAGTTCCTTTTTAATTGAATACAACCTAAATTAGTCAATGAAAGTTGCTCCAATGGAAGTTCCTTGATACCATGAATAACAAGATTATTAGAGTTTGACTTAGATTTGCATCATTTTTTTAAGTAATTATTATCCAACAAATTTTTTTAGACCTTTGATTAATTTGAATTTGAATTTGAACCGAGCCGGATTTAATGTGAAGGCAAATTATCTTAATACTCTTTGCTCCCTCTATAAAATTTAAATTCAAAACTTTAATTCTTTACTACTTGAACCTCCGGCCACCGGTGAAATTTGTGTCACTTGACTCCACATCAAACAAAATAATCATGCTTTAGAAAATTTGTCAATGTGGAATTTCCTAAGCACATAGCAAGAGTTACTAAATGACGATCTAATAATGAAAAGTTTAAATATATATTAAAAATTTTAAGTTCCAAGTAAAAAATAAAAAAAAAGGATGTATAAGCAAAGCATACATTATCCAAATTCCAGTAAAATTATATTTGGAGGACAAATGGGAAAAGGAGAAGTTGTGGCATAAGAGCAGGTTTCCCGTGAACCCAATTTCAATATAGAACCAAACTATGTCTGTCACCTTTGGTGTTGGCCGAATGTTATTCTCTACACTTTGTGAATGCATTTGATGCTGAAAGACGCCGCTGGGGGAGGTCCTAGTACATGCAATGCAACTGCTGCCTATAAATGCTGCTGTCTTCATCTTCAACCCCACCAACACTAACTAATAGAACAGGGACACAAGTTTTCTGGCATACATGCCCCCAATTTTTTACTATCAATGTTACATATATTAAAAGAAAGTTTTGAAATTAAATTTTGAATATAAATTAAAATTTTTTAATTAAATACGAAATAATGAAATAAAATTATAAAGTTTAACTTAATGGTGATTAAAATTCATAATTCAATTTCATATTTTATTTTTAATTGGTGTATATAGCATTTTTTATTTTTCATGCTGTATAATCGGATCTAAATCTAAATTGTTATAATTCATGTTAATCTATTTAAAAAATGAAGAAATCAATCGGATTTTTTTTTTTAAGTAAAGGGTTTTGGACGTTGTCAGTAGCCTTCTTTCCAAGTAGTAGTTAATCTGCGTATAGTCTCGTGAATTTATAGGAATTTAATTTTTCCAGCATCCTTCACACATCTCCAATAAATTCAACTCAGAAATATTTGGATGGACACCATGTACTATGTATTATCATTTAAATGCTATGAATTAATAATGCATAGATCTACTTGATTCAATAATTAATTATGAATTAATTTATTTTTTCTTTCATTATAATTAATAATAGATAATTATTAATTTATTATTTATATTTAGTTATTGGATCAAAAAAATTTATACGTTATTAATTGATAACATTTAAGTGATAATATTTGAGAGGACGATGTGATAACTAATACTTATTTCTTTAGCTTCAAACTCAAAATAGTAAATGTATGTGCAAATTTTCTTAACATCTAAGTTAACATAGTTTGATTGAATATAAAATATGTTAATTTGATTACATTTACACCATTCTATTCTTAAAAATATATATATTTATCAATTTTATTTTTCTAAAGCACAGTAAAAATGTGAATATATATTTAACATAAAGAGAAAGAGAAGTATATATATGAAAAAAAGACGAATGATATAAATTTCTAAAATAGAAAAAGTGTAAATATAATTACACGATATTTAAATGTAATTTTCCCAAATTACAAGTTTGAATGAGAGGAAATACAGGTTATATTTTCATTTCCCTTTGGTGGAAGCAATACCTCAACTAACCAGACATCATGATGCTGCTATCTCCGAACTTGAAGTTGAAGCATAGCAGAGTAACTTTGAAAGGAGGTGCTTTGGGCCTTTGGCCTAATTCAGAGAAGCTTTTGATCATCTGCCAGCACTTCTACAGCGACAAATAGCGGTATCTTAATTAATACCTTCTCCGGTACATGAAACATGCAGAGCACAGTACACGAAATCAACAGATCCCTCACTCCAGAAACCCACAAGTGTATATCTCTTACTAATTCTTTAATGATGATATATCAAGCAAGCGGCTTCATCTGCATGTGAGAGTAATGACTTTTGTGTGCCTTGGTGAGTGTGATGCTAGAGTTAAGGGAATCAAATCAATGTTAAAAAAAGTGATTATACTTAACACCATAATCATTTCAACCCCACCTAAATTTACCTTCCAACTTTCCACTTTTCCCCCTTCATAATCTCCCAATTCATCACCACAGAGAAAAAAGGAAAAAGGAAAAAAGGGCAGATACTCGCTCTTGCTAGACAATCTGATTCTCTCTCTCTAAATTGCTTTACAAAGGGATCCCAATGTTGCACCCCAACAACCGCCATTTCTTCAGCTGAAAGCTTCTTATCTATTACCAGACTATGCCCCATTACAGTACTGATTGCTCGGTAGAGAGAGAGAGGGAGTGAGTGTTTGGTTAAAAAAGATAAATTCGGGATGGAAGTTAGTAAAAGGAGAGCTGCACCCAGAAGTAGTGTGATTGCAGGTTCAGTGTGGGAGAGCAGAATGAAGAGTGATGAAGTGAAAGGTGGAATTAAGGTCTTCAATGGCGGAGAGGAGAACCCTGAAGAAGGAGTGAATAATGGAACGAGATTGAAAAGAAGTTCAATTGGGGGTCCTGCAGCAAGTGGGAAGAGGAAAGCTTGGAGATCAGATAGCTCTGATGGGTTTGATAAGAACCCAATTCAGGTAGCCAAACGAAAATCAGAGCCGCAGAAGAATTCTGATGAACAGTGTAAAGAGCTTAGCGTTTCTTCTGATGGAATAAAAAAGAGCCCAATTCAGGCGAGGAAGGTAAAGACTGAAGCAAGCAAGGAAGTCGGTGCTACTGTAGATAAATTTGAAAGAAGCCCCATTCAGACTAGAAAGGTAAGATCTGAAGTTTCGAAAGGTACCTCTGAGTTGGGCAAGGAGGTGAGTGAATCCGGCGAAGGAGCTGAGAGGATTTCTGGGCAACTGAGGAAATCGAAATCAGATTCAATTAAGTCTGCAAATCAAAACGGTAAGACTAATGTTGCAGGGTCAGTCAATGGAAATGCGGAGAATTCAGTCCAATTAAGGAAGACGAAATCAGAAACGGGTCGGGTTGTGGAAAATGAATCAACGAATGACATTGATGGGTCAGCTGGTGGAATTGAAGATATTCCAGCTGAGATTGAAAAGAACGACCTTGATGAAAATTGCAAGGATTTCGGTGTGTGCGAAGACAAGGCCATTTCCAGCAGCTCAGACAATGTGAGTGGGGACGTCATATGTTCTCCAGAACCACTGATGCCCGTTAATGGAGATTCGGATGCTGCTGCGGACGACGGAGCAGATGAAGGAGATGATAATGAAGAAAACGGAGAAGAAGAAGAAGAAGAAGAAGAAGAAGCTGATGAGGAAATTGAGATTAAGATGGAGGACGTCAAGGAAATTAGTATGCAGGAATCGACAGTTGTTATGAAGGAACCAGAAAATAAGAAGCTTTCAAATGAATCAGAAAAGAAGGCTGCGAATGAGTCAGAAGATAATAAGATTGCAAATGAACCAGAAAATAAGAAAGTTGTGAGTGAACCACAAAAGAAGGCTGTCAATGAATCAGAACCTAAGAAATTTGTGAATAATACACACAGGCGATTTCAACAAAACAAAGAAAGCAGACCTGTATCTACCCCTCTTACCGGGAAACAGTCCCCTCCAATTAGAAGAAATTACCAGAATTTCGCAAAAGTTGATTCAAGTAAGTTCTTTTATCCTTCCTTACATTCAATTTGTGGGGTTTGTTCATGTTTTGATTACATCTGACTTATCTTCGTCCTTTAGTTCCAAAGGCAAAAGAGTACCGCAGTTTTCCACAAACCCAGAACAAATTCCAGAGTCTAGGTGATCTTTCCACCTCTGAAATTATGCAGAACTCAAGTTTTGGGAACAAATTGTCTTCTTTTTAACATTTGTTCTTCATGTATCTCACTCTTCAGTGGATTTAATCATGTGGAGAGATGTCTCGAGATCAGCATTCGTCTTTGGGATCGGGACATTCATTATAGTCTCATCTTCCTACGCCAAGGATATCAATGTGAGGTTAGAAATTCATACCAAACAGAATTTCCTTTTGTAAAACATGTATACTTCTGATTTTTCCTAAGAGATGTCAGAACTGACAATTCTCGATCCTTGTTTCTACAGCTTTATTTCAGTGATGTCATATCTAGGCCTTGCCTACCTTGCCATTATCTTCCTCTACAGATCTCTAATTTGCAGGTATTAGCATTTAAATAATTGATAGAGAAGAATTTTGCCACTTGCCAAAGTATTACTTTTGTCTGATTTCCTTTCTGCTTAATCAAATTAATCAGGGGAACCGTAGATGTGGATGATGCAAGTTATTATGTATTGGGAGAAGAAGAAGCAATTTGGGTACTAAAGCTGTTTCTTCCTTACTTAAATGAGTTCCTATCAAAATTCAGAGCTCTGTTTTCTGGAGATCCTGGCACTACAATGAAGGTAATTATTCATTGCTCATTGGTAGATGAACTCTTTTTCTTCCTCTCTACCTCCTTAATTTTTGAAATTTGTAATTTTTTTTTTGGGAAAAACATAGAATGCTGACAACAATGCATGAATTACAGCTGGCAGTGCTGCTTTTTGTGTTAGCAAGATGTGGCAACTCCATAACCATTTGGAAGATGGCAAAATTTGGTAAGCTTCCTTTGAATCAATATAACTACTTGGAAAGAGAGTCCATACTGTTGTTGGAAAGGGGGTGCCTATGCCTTCTATTGAGAGAATATTCGAGGGTGTGTTTGTTTGTGTTTTCTGTTTTTTGTTTTCAAAATTAATTTTGAAAATAAGTTTCAAAAACAATTTTCAAAAATAATGAGAAAAAGAAAGTGTTCGATAAGTTATTCTGAAAATAATCTTAAATTACAATAATGTCATTAATGAAATATATTTTGAAAACAAAAAAATAAAAATAACTTAAAATTATTCTTGTTTTCTTGTTTTTAAAACATATATTTTAAAAATAAAAAAAAACTTAAACAAACAGATTCTTTTATTCTTTTATTTTTAAAAACAGAAAACTGTTTTTAAAAAATTCTGGCAAATTTAGTGAAGAGCCATATTTGGCCTCTTATCAGTTCTTTAGACTTATGAAGCAAAAGAGAAATTCTCACATGCAATTCACATGCCAATGAAAAGTTTCTAACCTTTGAGCATCACTTCCTTGGAGAGTGAAAATTACGGCTCTCTGCTGCTCTATATTTTCCTAAACCACGAGCCAACTAGTGCATAACTAGTTGCCAAAGTGTTACTTGCATCTCCAAGTACTGCACAACATTTTCATACACGTGTGCGGTGTATCAGACAGAAGCTGAATTAATTTGCTTGGTTTGTTTAGGTAGAAAACATTTTTAATAAGAATATAATTATAAAATATCAAAATAGTGAAAAATGGTTTAAATGTTCAATTTAAATATAAAAAATTTGATAGAAAATAACTTCTTCTTTCAAAAAGGTAGTTGTCTTCCTCCATTACCATACTTTTTTAAGTATTATATTTTTTAATCATAAACTATAGAAATATATGATATTCCTTTATTTTTATATAAGGAAACAATATCTTCAAAATAAATAAATAGATAAATGAGCGTAGCCTAAGTTTAATTTAAATTTCTGTTATGTGTAAGTGTAAAGGAGTTGTGAGTTACTGCAGAACTTGTGATTCTACCAGGGCCTAGTTGATTCTATGATTGCCCTGACGCTTCCTTCAATGACGCATTGTTGTGGTGATTGACATACAGGTTTCTTTGGAGTTTTCACAGTACCAAAAATCTGCTCCTCCTATTCTGCACAATTAACAGGATACGGTAATTCCCTGAACTTTGATCCAACTTCTTGAATGTTTGAATTATGACATTATGCCGTTAAGGAGCAAAAAGAGCTTAGTACACTTGCAGTGAGCCAATCAATGTTTTTGACTCTCTCCTCGGCGTGCTTAGGCCCACCACCAACCTATCTTGAAACGGCTCTTTTGTATACTTTGATGGTGTCTCCCTGATGCAGATTTGGTGGGTCCTTTGAAAGAAAGAGATTAATACACGTAATTAGAGGGTCTATTAAAATAAAAATATACTTAGCTCCTAATCTGGTTCAAGATTTTGGCTTTTTTAACATTTAAATGCATCACATGAGAGCCTCATTTCTTCTGCTATTGTTACGGTTGGAGTTGGACTAATCTTAAGACGGCAGTGGAACACAATTATGGGATCATAGTGGTCCTCCGCATACGTTGGGGTCCCCAGCTCTGCCCCGAAAGTCCAGACCACCTAGAACCCAAGCATTTGCCCAAAGATTCTAGAAGTATTATCTTTCATTTGTTATTTAATTATTTTTTTAACAAATTATTATTGCACACTTACATAATCCAATTCCAAGTAATTATTTTTACATCAGTATACTTGTATATACACAGTTAATACTTTTACAATTTTCCTTATGAAAATTAGCATCCAGAGAAGATTGATGGTTGATAGGATTGTAATGCAGGGAATTTTTGGTTGCGGCGATTTAAGGATGCATGGGAATCGTGCACTCATAAGAAAGCAGTGGCTATAGGCATCTTTGGCCTTGTATGGAATTTGTCTTCCGTTGTTGCTCGTGTTTGGGCAGGTAAGAGTAAGACCGCACACCATGCTCAGAGTCGCAAATTTCTGTATATTAATGGCAGGAGGTCTGAAGGACTTCCAGCTTGCTATCCCAGTCCCTCATTACTAATTACTAAAACTAATGGCTTATATGGTCCAATTTTAATGTAAGATTAAAATAGAATTTCAGTACTACTTTCGCTTGAATTTTGACAATTAGAGTAACTATCTTTTAAATTTAGTGGCTGCTCAATCATGATATTAATCATATTATTTATCGAAATAGAAGTCGAGGTAATACTAAAATTTTAATATTATTATAGGATTGAAAATATTTTCCAATTATAGATAGTAGTAATAAGTGAGAGGGATGTAAATCAGATGTAAGAGTAGCATTATGGAATGCCAGAAATGAGTTCAAAGACCAAAAAAGAAAAGATTTGAGTTGAGTATTAGATGCGTACAAATAATAATGTATGATTGGGATTGCATGTGCAGTGTTTGTGCTATTTGTGGCATTCAGATATTACCAACAGAACTACATGGCAAGTGAGGAATGGGTGGAAGAAGAAGCGCCATGTGAAGAAGAAACATGGCATGAGCCTGTTGGTGTTGTTGGAAGGCTGACAAAAGTGAATGGACCCAATATGGTAGCTGAACCAAATAAAGTGAAGAAAGGCTTTTGATCTTGAAGGCTGTTTATCTCTACGGTGGTAGGGTTTGTGGTACCACATTTTTATTTCAGCAGGCTTGCCTGGTTACTTTGCTTGCCTATTTCGTTTTCACCCTTTTTCTATTTATTCACTTTCACTTAATATTTCCTTTTTCTTTTTTCTTTTATATATACTTGTTTGTTACCACCGCTGTAAATTTTGTTTAGTTTTGGAGTATATCTAACAAATCCATTAGAGTATATAATAAAAAAATAATTCCGTGGACTTTATGTATTGTAATTAGTTTGGTTATGAGCTATATGTAATAAAAATGAGATTCGAAATTAGATTTGTAATACAAATTAAGAATTATTAATAAATATAAAATAATAAGATAAATTTATAAAGATAAATTTAACGGATGTAAAAAATTTTAAATTTAATTTTAAATTTTATTTTCATTGCATATAACATTTTTGTTCTGACTCTAATAATCTATTTTCTTGATAGGATTTTGGTGGTTATAATCATCTATTTTCATTATGGGTTTTGGCTATTTCAAATCTCACACTTCAATTCGCCAACAGGAATCACAATTAGTAAGGAAGAAAAAGATTGAAAAAAAAAAGTGACAAACCGTATACAAATTTGTTTCTGAAAAAAGATTTTTTATAAAAAAATTTATTTGTTATTATATGGATGAAAAAGTCGATATATTATTTTTATATATTATTAAAAAATAATATTTAAATTTTCTCTCTAAAAAAGTAGAAGTTATCTTCTATATATAATATATATAATATTTTTTATAATTACCTTGAACATCTTACCTCAATATTTCACTTTTACAAACCAAATGACTGATTTTAAGTTGAAAATATCATAAAAGTGGCAATTCCCGTGTAATAACAAAAAAAAAAGGATTATCTTTCATTAAATTTTTTACATTTAGCATAGAATATATACAACATTTTTTACCATCCTAAAAATTAGCCCGAACATTTTACCTCGATATTCCTCTTTTACAAACCAAATGACTGATTTTAAGTTGAAAATAGCATAAAAGTGGAAATTCCCGTGTACCTTTAATTGCAGTGGTAATTTTTGTACCAAATCCATCTTCTTCATCCATATCTCTTTTTAGAGCCAAAGTTTTATAAATTACGGGTTTATTTAGGTATGTCTTTATTTTTATATTTTTAAAAATCATTCTTAAAAATTATTTTTAAAAATCATTTTTTATTTTTAAAAATTGATTCCAAATTTAATGAAGACAAAGAATAAATAATGTTTGGTGAAATAAAAAGAAAAATATTACATTTTATTGTAGAATTGATATCAAGAAAAAAAAGAATAAATTAAATTACATATTTGAAATTATAGTTTTCAAAATAAATTTTGAAAATAATTTGTTAAATAAAAGTTTTTGTTTTTAAACCATCAACTGTGCTAATTGTTTTATTTTAAAAAAAATAATTATGATATCAATAGTTACTATAATCGTTAATAATAATTTAAGAGAGAAATTAATATATATGTGGATGCAGAATTTTCTAATAAGCAGTTGAGGAATTTTGCTCTTTTTTTTGTTCTAGAATGCTTGAAAAAAAATTTCACCAATTGTCTAACGAATGTGATAGATAACTTATATTTAGCTCCAAGAAAAAAAAGGACGGTGAAAAGAAAATATTACTACTCACTTATTTAAATAAAATGTAAACTTTTAGAAATTTATTAGTGAATTTGATGATTCCAGGTCAAAATGTGCCATTAATTTCTCACAGTAGTACCAAACTACCTATAAATTGCCATAACAGTGGACATTTTTCAAACTCGATCACTGTATAATTATAATTATTATTGTTATTATAGTGGCTTTCTATTTTGTCTTCTGACTTTTATTTTTTAACTAATAACAAAAAGAGTTTTTTATATATTTTGACCAAAAACTGAAAGTACTATATAAATTATCTGACCAAAAGCCCAAGCCCATTTCTTGTAACAACCCACTTCGGTGAAGTCCACAAATCCACGATAGGAAAACAACTATGCCTAAGTTAATAGCCTCGGATGGCCCAAAGGAGACCCACAGGAAGAAAACGAGCTGGGCAATAGTGTGTTTTGGCGAACTGTCGTTCCCGTCACCATTCTCTGTTTCGCGTCGTCCATCTGCGCTTCACGCCAACGACAGAGTCGTTTCGAATCTCCACTGGAACCCGAGCAGCGGAGACCCGGTGGATCGAGGACAACCCCTTTGGCTGCAGCACGGTCCTCGTCGCCTTCTCGCTGACGATGTAATAATCCAAGCTTTGTCGCAGTATCTCCAAGTCTTACCATTTGTCTCTGTCATTGCGACCGGTTCATGCGCAGCAGTCTTCTTTGCTGTTCATACGAAAACGGTTCTGCAAGACCTAAAGGAGATCCGATATTGTTTGGCCTTTACAAGCAACAGCGATTCGCCCATGGAGCTGAAATCTTTCTTCCTGTAACGGGGGCAGAATCCCAAGGTATTCTTAATTCCTTTGTTCACTTTTGGCTTTGGTAGTAAACACCTGATGATGGAATAACAATTTCTTTACTAGGGCAAGAGTAAACATTACATGAGCATTGCTCTTCTTCACCAATTAGATTCTAGGTGGATATGAGCGATAAATTGTTGTTTTGCACGGAAAGCTTTCTGGCAACCTATGGGAGAAGCTCTCTCTCTCCCTCCCCTCCCCCCTTTTTTTTTTCTTTTACCTTTTAATAGTTAAATCCTGAAGTTTGGCTGTTTAACATCTGGATTTGTTGGATGATGACGACGCAGATGAGTATTGTGACTGATTCCCCGGTGCACTCATCTAGCAGCGATGACTTCGCAGCGTATCTTGATTCTGCACTGGGTTCAAGTTCACCAGACGCATCATCTGGCGGAGAAGATGAGAACCAAGATGAAATTGAGAGTGCCAGGTGCTGTTTACTAGCTGTTTCAACTGATGTTAATGGTCCTAGTATGAATTAAACTGTTTCAATTTTACAATTTTATTGATGTTAATCAGCTTCAGTACAAGTCATGATCTTACTTCGGGTCATTATCATTAATCCCTAGAAAAATAAACTTTGTTTTTTAATGTAAAGTACTTTTTTTTTGGGGACTTAATTTCTGTTATTTCTTGTTTTGTACGTTGCTTGCCCATTGTCACCTTAACTTTAAAGCAATTTTCCTATACGAAGAATAGTTATTTAGAACTAACAACTATTCTTGTGTTTGAATTGATGGTTGTTTTTAAGAATTCATGAAAAAATAATACTCTGAAGGTTTAAGAGGCAGGCAAAGGCATATTGAAAATGAAATTTTGGTAATTTATTGAAATATATATTATCATTAATCATTCATTTTCTTCTGCTCTTGGTTTGATAACTCTTTTTAAGCTAAAAGTTTTTTAATTGCTCTAAAAAAGTCCTTCACTTTCCATACGTATTCTTATTTTTACTGGCTTTTAAGATATGTGAAATCTAAGTTGTCTGCCAATTTACTTTATATGGCATGGAGCAGATCTGCTTATCAGTGGGAGGGCGGGTGGGTTTAGTTTTTATAATTTTTCTGTCCATTTAAACAATAGTGCTAGCTTGTTGCTGTTGGTGTAATTCTGAGAGTTAATTGATTAAATTCAAGAAATATTTAAGAGAACTGATCTCTTGTTTATTGCCATCTGATCATCATACTGCCATTTATTAGCTGGATGCTTTGATATTTTCTCACACACTGGTTGAATTTTATCATGCAGAATTAAAAGACGCAAAGTTGAAAATGTTGAGGAAATTCAGGAGTCAACTTCAAGCGGAATCATTGAACAAAATATGGGTAAGTTGAGTCTTCTTTTTGTAACTTCAAGTGGAATCTTCGCTGTGACCTTCAAATCCTTTCCTTATCATGAAGAGCTAACTGCAAATTCCTTGATTTCATAAAATTGCATCACTCAGAAACCAACTTTCTAATAATTTCTCAAAGTTTTAGGTTCTCCCAAATGGCTCCAATTGGCTTGGGGGCACTAATGTCTCTTATTGCTGTCTGTAACTCATTTCCTGGAATACCCGTTTTTTCTCTTTATTAATAAACTATATTGATATTGTGAAAGTTAACACAGATGTAACTCGCATCTTTTCTTTTCTTTTTTCCTTTTCTGGTTGTAGTTGTTGCAGAGGCATCTGCAAAGGAAGATGTATGCACACATCCTGGTTCATTTGGAGATATGTGTATACTTTGTGGGCAAAGATTGGAAGGGGAAGCTGGTGTGACATTAGGCTACATACATAAGGTATCCATTGTTTCATATGAGTGGCTTATAGAACTACAAATTTAGGTTGGATAGTTTTGTCGCATAACACTACCTTCACCCTACAGTTAGACCACCGTAAAATAAGTGGGTACTTCAATAAATTTTTTTGCTGGTTTAATAATGGTCAACAATCATTTCATAGGGTGTAACATTATGTGGAAAAGTGGTGGTCACCAATTGCACCATTCACGTGCACGTTTGTGTGTGTTGGAACTAAATGTCTCTATAATGGTAGAGGTAGTAACTAGTAACCATACAGAGTAACATAATGTGTTTTGTCTTCATACTCTTGCAATAAATCTGGTTGGAGCCTGACGTCAAGGGTCCAAGTTTGTTAAATGGCTCAATTTCCTTCGTAATCAGGCATAGGTATGTGTATTTGAGTAGACATTGGGGAGGTCTCTCACTTGGTTGTTGAAATGTTGAGCTGCACAAACTGGTTATCATCTGAAGCTTAGCTTTGTTGAATAGTTTACGGCTCTACAGTAACTTTAAAATGTGTAAATTTCCTCCTTTTAAATTTATAGGTTTCTAAGTTTTTATCGACTCTCTAAAAATCCAATATTTATTTCATGGCGTGCTTGGCTTTATGGTTGGACTTGTACTAGTTAAATTAACCGGTTTCCCCTATTTGAAGTTGATTAAAGACAATGGAATAAGTTTGCATTTGCAGGAACTTAAACTTAACAAAGAGGAAATTGCTAGATTGAGAAGTGCGGACAAGAATTTGTTACGCCTTAAAAAGCTTTATTTGGTTCTCGACCTAGATCACACACTATTGAATTCCACTCAGTTGTTTGATTTACACCCAGATGAATTGTATTTGACGAAACAGACAGATTCTCTAGAAGGTAAATTCTGTTACACCCAGTTCTTTTTCTTGTTAAATGTGTGAATTTGTTTGTCATGGATGGGTGTTTGGCCCCGACCTCTTAATTATTCTTGTCAATCTGTCTTCTTCATCCTTTTGCTGCAATTTTATCATATTTTACACAGTACACCTTTACATAAAAAGAAAAGTGAGACTCAAAAAATTATGGGTTTTAGCGTGTATGAAAATCATGTGATATGATATGTATTTATCACTTCTCTTCTTAAAATATTATGTATTATTTTGTACTCCACTTGTTACTAAGAAATTCTCCCTCAAACTACCTTTGCATGTAATGATGTCATCTCATGTACGATAATCATATTATAAATTAATCTATATTTATTTTATTTATTAACTAGTTTCATAAATATATTATATAAAAACATATATACCAATTAAAATTAAAGTAGGTATTATCAGCCCAAACATAACCTGATGGAATGTTTTGATGTGACAAATGGAACATCTTGATGTTTTGTTGAATGCTTGAGACACATTTTCGTTTCAAAGTAATCAACAAAAGTGAAAGAACATGAACATGTGTTATTTGAATAATGGAATCTGCCAAAATTATACAAATTCCAGAAATCTTCAAAACCATGAAATTTGATATTGCCTTCCACCTCTACTCTTTTCAACAATACACTTGGAAAATTTTAAACAGAAAATGCTACTATAAAATATGAGATATAATTATTATAGTAAGTAATTCATTTATATCAACAAAAACAAAATAACATCGAAGGCATTTATGTTCTACTGTGTTGAGTTTAGATAACATGTTGTTGAAACATTCTATTAGATCATAGTTGGGTTCGGTCTGCTACATATGGAAGGCATTGCAGAAAAAGAGTGGAAAAGATTATAATTTACTGCTTACACTTGATTTTTCTTGCAATCTTAATGTTGTTTGTTTAATGCATTCTGAATTTGAAAATATAGTAAAGATGTCTGAGCAGGAGGTTTTGCTGAATAGTACAAGTTATTTACAAAATAAGGGTAATGCTACAGCTAAAAATGGCATCTCTTTTCGTGAATTATTTTTGCTGAGATATAGATGTTAATCGCTGTACATGCTAATATGGGCTGGTCAAGGTCTCATTTATTAAAATATTGCGTATGCATTTCTTCTTGACAACTTTTGCATGATTGCACATGTCATATACTGGGCTTATCATGGCTTTGTTATATATGTTACCTTGCTGAACTTGTGTAAGATGAACTGAATAGATGTTTCCAAAGGCAACCTCTTCAAATTAGAGTACATGCATACGCTGACCAAGTTGAGGCCCTTTGTCCGCACCTTTTTAAAGGAAGCAAGTGAAATATTTGAGTTGTACATATACACCATGGGCGATCGACCCTATGCATTGCAGATGGCTAAGCTGCTTGACCCACAGGGAGAATACTTCAAAAATAAGGTTATTTCTCGAGATGATGGCACTGAGAGGCATCAGAAGGGTCTTGATATTGTCTTGGGGCATGAAAGCGCTGTTCTGATTCTTGATGATACAGAACATGTAAGTGGACTGTAATTCATTCACTTGTACTGCTGGATTACTTGATGACACAGAATGTTTTCCGTAAACTGTTGAACTTCTTGAGTCATTTATCTCGGGGGTTGCAAATTTATGGGTTTGGAGCTATAGTAAAGGAGCCCCCTCTGCTATTGGCTTCAAAGACCAGCACATATGGCTATTTAAATAAGCTGCTTAATTTCTTCCTAATGTGTAAATTGCTTGCTGCTTCACTGGTTTCTTCCATCATGGTGTGTCTTTTTTCTCATTAAGGATTTGAAGATTTGGTCAATATATTAGCTGTATTCTCCTTCTCCTTGAATAATAATTCCGGAATTTGAGATGCGCTTAGGTCTGTCCATCTTTTGTTTGAAAGCAAGGTAGCCCACATTTTGGTGTTTACGGACTAAAACAGTCTTTGTTTTCAGTAAACTATATGAAATTTTTACTCGTAATTTTTGTAGGCATGGATGAAGCATAAAGACAATCTCATACTGATGGAAAGATATCATTTTTTCGCTTCAAGTTGCCGTCAATTTGGATATGATTGTAAATCTCTAGCTATGTTGGGGAAGGATGAAAATGAACCTGATGGAGCACTTGCAAGTATTCTTAGAGTTCTTAAACAAGTCCATCATACATTCTTTAATGTATGTCACTCCCTTATTATGTATGTCAACCTTAATGATAGTTGCTAATTGATGGACCTGTGTTGAGATTGTGAACTTGGATCTGTTTGCAGGAACTTAAAGATGATCTTGCTGACCGAGATGTGAGGCAGGTAGTTATTTATCCATATTTTGTTGTGTTTTGGCTTCTGGCTTTTCTTAATGTATAGGTTTATTTAAACTTCAAATCCTCATATGATAGTTAGCATTAATCTACATCTTACATTCAACATTTTTCCTCAGGTGTTGAAAACAGTTCGAAGCGAAGTACTGAAGGGATGTGTGTTGGTCTTCAGCCGAGTCACTCGCAACACATTACAGGCTCTCTGGAAGATGGCAGAGCAGATGGGAGCAACTTGTTTGACAGAAATTGACCCTTCGGTGACACATGTAGTTGCCACTGATCTTGGAACAGAGAAGTCCCATTGGGCAGTGAAAGAAAAGAAGTTTATAGTTCACCCACAATGGATAGAGGCTGCAAATTATTTTTGGCAAAAGCAACCTGAGGAGAAGTTCTCCCTCAGAAAAAAGACAGCAGTATAGCCTTTTTTTTTTTTTCTTTTTCGTAATTGAACAGATTTTTTGTTTATAATTTGCTTAGATGTCGTATGATAGTTATCCAGGAAAGGTTTTAAAAGACTATTAATGTCTAACTACTGACTGGGAACAAGCATGACTGATTAGAAATAGAAAGTAGAATTGTTTACTCCATGCTTAATTTTTTGTTTCGAGCCCGAATCTATTTTAGCAGTCTGAATAATCTTGGGCATTTTTTATTTATTGACATTCATCTGTTTGACTAATGCCAGAGAAATATGAATAACATAGACGTTGAAATTCAGGGTTATAGAAGATTTAGCCTGAAGTCAATTACTTCCAAAGGCTCTGCCTTTTGGTAAAAATGAAAACCGAAGTCAAATAGAAGATTGAAAGCGATCCTATGAGATATCGGCAGAAGATCAACATTGGCTCTTAGCCCTCATACAATAGGTCGAAAAATGCACATCAGCACATGCAGATTGAAACTGACATTCATGTGCTTGCTTCCGTCTTCGTTCGCCAATGGGCACTGTTGGTGGCCACAAAGTTGTTATCTTCAAGTATATATCTGGAAAAGAATAAAATAAAGTACTACTATCAATATTGAAGTCATATGTCTAGCTTTTGTACTCTAGAGGTGGTTTGATTTATATAAAAGGTAATTTTTGTGAGAAATTGAATCTCTCGGAAGGTGAATTCCTTTGTGAATTTCTTGTGAAGTGTTTCAAGTTTGTTTAATTCATATTTAAAGAATTGATACTTTTAAAAATTAATTTCTTATGTTTTATTTGATTTAATACTGAATTTACTAGAAAATATTATCAAAATAATTAATATATTCTTTAAAATTATATAAAAAAATGGTAGATTTAAATTGTCTTTAATTATTTTTCTAACTTATATTTCTAATCCTTTTCATCATAATTTTTTTAAAATTGGAAATTTTTTATTTTCTAATTTATTATAAAAAGGCAAAATGAGTTTATATAAACAAATTAGTGTCTTACATATATATATATTAATACAATTAAAATGGAATATAACACGAATATTAGTTAAATAATTAATTCTATCAAATTTATATAAAAATAAATAAGAAATACACAATTTTTGTACAATTAAAAATTAAAATAATAAATAATAAAGATAATAAATCAAAATACTATAATAGATACATAATAAATATAATGTAATTCTATTGAGAATTAAATTTTTATTATTTTATTAATATTTATGATTATGTTTATAATTTATATTTATAATATTATATTTAATTTTTATAGTATATGATTTTCTATAGTACACATTTTATTTATTATTTAATTAGTAAAATAATTATATCTTATAATTAATAAATTATACTTATCATTAATAAATATTTATTATAATTTTTAAATGTAACGATAAAAAGTTAAAGTGATTATTATATAAATTGAATAAAGGAAATTTTGTATTCCTATTTATAAAAAATATAAGGTTCTTACTGAGAGAAGTATAAATAAATAACTTTACATGATATGTGCCAATTAAAACTTTTGAAAAATTCTATTTTCTCCACTTGATAATTAATGGCTAAATTAAAAAATCAAGAATTTTTTAATTCTTGGGAAGTTAGATTTCTCACGCTACTTCTACAAATCAAATGACCTCTAAATATTAACCAAAAAATGATTTGAAGCAAGCCTATAAGTAATATTTTGATAAAAGTGTTATGAAAATAAAAATAGAAAAAGAGAATAGAAAGAGGAGGAGTTTATCTTATTTATGAATATGCATAATCCTTCGTACAACATTTCTATATATAATTTCAAAGTATCAATTGATTAGTATAACTAATTAATATATTAATTCATAAATATCAATAATCAACATTTATTATTAATTGATTAAAATTATAAATTGGATAAATTCTCATTATAATAATTAATTGATAAATTAATGATATTATATGAATATTGACATGAATAAATATTTATAACAAAAAGTAAATAATACATAAAATGAAAGGATAGATACGGAAAAAATGTTAATCAGAAAATTCTCAGACAATAATGAAATTGTTTAATAGAGGAAGAAACTTTGTTACTTTGTTGGTAGGATTAATAAACAACGTTAAGTCGAAAATGAAATTCAAATACAAATTAAGAATTTGTCATTAAATATAAGATGATATGATAAATTTATAAAGTTTAATTTGATAAATATAAAAAAATTAAAATTTAATTTCAGATGTTATTTTCAATAGTTATAACATTTTTTTCCAATAAACCATGCAAACAAAGAACTTGGATATTAAGGACAATAAAAATAAAAATAGAATGGTAGTGCCATGGCGAACTTTACCTCTTAAAAATTTGAACATTTTTATTATAAATTATATTTAATATATTAAAATTTATATTTTTAATTTTAATTTACTTATAATATTAAGAGATAAGATTTCCATATCACTATCCAAAATAAAAATGAAAGCCCCCATGGGGAAGGCTAGGATGCCATGCTAGCTTCGAGTCATCTGTGTTCCAAACGGCAAATCATGTTTTAAAAACCGAAAACTCCGATTGGTGATATAATTGACTTGAGGAAAGATAACGGAGTTTTGAATCTTTTTGGCACCTTCAACTATAACCTAATTAAGGCCTTGTTTGGTAAATAGTTTATTACATAACTTTTAGCTGGTTGACTTTGAAATCAGCTAATTTGCTTGCTTATTTGGTAAACAGCTGTTGTCTCTCAAACGCTGAAATAAAAAATGTTGAAATTTGCAGCATTTTGTTTCAGCATTTGTATCATGGACTAAATTGACCTTCTGATTCTGCGGTTCTGCTACTTTGCTCCTTTGTTGGTTTGCACTTTGCGTGTTGTGCTATGAGTTAAAAAACAAAGATGCAAGATTGGAGCAAATGTTGCATCTGATTTGCGTTTTTATAAAAAATTTATTTATTATAAAAATTATATTAATTTAGTTTTAAAAAAATATTTAATTTATAATAATATATTATTTATAAGAAATTTAATTTATTAAATAATATATAAAATTTATAATATTAAAATAAAAATATTTAAATAATTCATAAAATATATTCATATTCTTATTTATTATTTTATATATAAACAGTTAATATAAATAATTAATTTTACTAATTATTTTTATTCAAATAGTTAATACAATTAATTGATTAAATCAGCTAACATAATTAGCTATCAGTTAACGATTAATTAAATCAGTTAACCACTATAGTTATCAGGTGATTGTCAAATAAGGCCTAAGTCTACTTAATGCATGTAAAAAGGAACAATGTGGCCCTGAAACCAAATCAAATCGATATTAATCCTCTCTTTGCATCTATAGAAAAATGAAAATTTTGAAAATAAATTTTTAAATATTTAAATGCCCTAAAAAATTGAGATGGAAAGGAAGAAAATTGAAAAAAAATCCAAAATATTTATAAAATATTTTCCTATCTACTAAGTGAAAAAAAGATAAAAAAATATTATAATTTCAAAATTACCCCTTCATAAGATTAATAGACAACTTTTTTTATTTGCAATGAGAGCAATTTGATCATTTCATAAAATTATTTTGTATTTTTTATTTTTCAATCAAATTTACTAAAAAAAATTAATATTCTTATCATTTTCTTTCTACTTATTTTCTATTAAAAATATTGAAAATAAAATTTAAAACTGAGTTCTAAATCTTTTAGATTTATTGGATTGAATTTTATATATTTATCCTATCATTTTATATTTAATGATGATCTTTAATTTATATTTAAAATTTAATTTTAAATTTTATTATCAGTAAATATAATATTATTAATTTTTTATGTATTCAAGTAATAAATAGAAAAGAATTTTTTAATATATTTTTTGTATTTATTTTTTTATATTTTTTCCATACTTTTTTCCACCGTATCAAACATAAGGTAAAGAAAGAAGTTTAATTCATTCTTCTAAATCCACACGAATTCATAGAGTAGGTCAACCTCCTTTGTGAGTCCAGAAAGAGTGAATTGTTGCAATTTGATGTAGGTTATTTCAGTCGACCAAGAATGAGAACAGGATAAAAATAGGAAACCGTTGGTGTCCCAAGTTTCAATCCATCAACTTAGTTAGATTCGCATTCTCTCCATTTTTTTTTAAATATTATTTTATTCTGATTTTATTATTTTTATTAAAATTTACAATTCCAAATTATAAAAATATTTATTTATTTATTTTAAATTCACTTCATATATTTTTGAAAAAAATACACTCGAACCCTTTCCATAAATAAGCGCGTTGACATTGTCAACGGTGATAGACTTGAAATTGAGCGGCTAAAATTTGATAGCCTATCCATCCCAAACTGGGAGACGAGATACATGGATCCATTCTTAGGAAAAATCTACAGTACATTTATCATTAAATTTAATTATTAATATATTATAATATGACATAGATAATTTAATTTAAAAAATAAATTTAGGAATCATTTGATTTAATTAGAGAAAAAATAAATTAATAAAAAATTAAATATTTTTAATTTACTCTATTAATAATTATTACATTAAAAAATAATTCACTTATAATTATTATTAAAATAATTATTATAATTATTATCTTATTATTTTTATTTTATTTACTAGTATTATAATTTTATAATTACTTCATATTAATTATTAATATCTTATTAATATTATTTCAATTCTTACTTTTATTATTTTAATTATTATTATTTTATTTAATAATATTATAATTTTATAATTACTTAATATAAATTATTAATATCTTATTAATAATTATTTTTAATGGTTATTATATTTATTATTTTATTATGATTATTAAATTATTAATATTTTACAAATATTATTAATCATTATTTTATTAAATTGTTTATTATATTTATTATAATAATTGTTATTGATTATTTACTTTACTTAATTAATTTAATTATATTTTATTAACTATTATTTAAAAATTATTTTTATTTTTATTATTATTATTATTTTAAAAATAATAAATTTAAAATTCATAATGAGGAAATTAAATTTTCTAAGAAATTAGAAGGAATCACCATTCTCTCACTTGGAGTATTCCTATTAGGTGGCTTTTGGTTCATAGAATTTTACATTTTCAAAAAAGTGTATATTTTTAAAAATGTGATTTCTGAAAATTTAATTAATAGAAATGTAACATTCTTATGTTTAGTTTATTATAAAAAAATTTAAAAATATTTTACTAGATTCTCATATATGTTATGTTACTATGTTTGATTTACATTTGATATTTTTGATAATTTTCAGATTATTGCAAAAATATCCTTATCAAGTTTTTTATTAAAAATAATAAAATAAATTATATTTTTATTTAATACTACATAAATAATTAAAAAAAATTTAACACGTAATAAATTAAATCTTAATATTTAAATCTAAAAATCTATTGAAATATATAAAATATATTTTATACTTTATTATATTTTAATAATTAATATATTCTTCATTTAGAATAGAATTTAGTTGCTACCATTACTAACAATTAGATATTATAATCCTACCTAAAAATGATTTATGTATAAACTAGTTATTTATTCGTTGCTCTGTACTTTTTATCTTTATAAGATATATGTATCATTAGTCATATTATTATTAGATTGATTTTTAAAATGAAGTGAGCATAATTTATTTAAATTATTATTATTATAGTGTTAAATATACTTAACATATCTCCATTCACAAAATTATAAATTTTCAATGCTAAATTATTTTCATAATTATATTTTATATAGTACTATATTTTACATTGTAGCTTCTTTTCTAATATAAAAATATTATTTTATATTTTTATGTATAAATATACCTTTTTTAAAAGAAAATCTAAGTCTATTGTATTATCCTTCAAAGAAAGAAATCATATGTATATATAAATATATTAAAATAATCTTTCAAACATTAAAAATAAAATAATAAAGAATTATAGTTAAAAAATTAATAATATTATTTTTTTAATAATTAAAATATTTTAAAAATAATGTGATAATTATTTTTTAATTTAAATTAAAAATTATTTAATAAAGTAATAAATAAAAGAAAGAATTAAATGTGAGAGTAATTTTATCTTTTTATTTTAATATCAATATTTTTATTTTATAAGAATTTGACATACCTACTTTCTCCTATGAAAATATTTTAAAGAAAAATTAGATTAAAAATATTTTTAAGAATGTGATATTTTTATATTTTTTTAAAATTCTGAACCAAATAAGAGAATATAATATTCTCTTAAAATATTTTACGAACCAAACATTCTTTTAAATAGTTCCTCGATATATAATTAAGGACTTCACCATTTTTGTTAAGAGAATAACTTTTTTGTTAAAATCAAATAAAAACAAAAAGAATTAAACTTCACTGTTATCTTTTTCTTTTATTGGTCACTTCTAATTAAATGGTCCCTCAATATATAATTAAATTTGAAGGTTCACCCGTTAACGCAATAATCCAAAGCACCTCCCTTGTTCTAAAGAATCTGAACACCCCTTGTACCCTGATAAAATCCATTTGCACACGACACCTTTACCTCAAAAATTAAAATATGAGACTCAAAAAGATCTTGAGTTTTAATGTGCAAGAAAATTATGTGTAAATATTTGATGATATGTATGTATCACTTCTCCTCAAATACATTGTATTATTTTCTACTCCACGTGTCATTTTAAGAAATTCTTCCTCAAACTACCTTCCCCTGTAAATGGTGTATCTCATGCATGATTTATCATATACTATTAATTGATCTTTATTTATTTTATTTTTAATTAATCCCCACAAATATAGCATGTAAAAACATATCATATACTGTAATTAAAACTAAAGTAGGTATTATTGGCCCAAAACATAAGCTGATGCTCCGTTTCCGTTTGCTAACATCCTGTTGTTTCGATAATTGTGAGACACATTTTCATTTTGAAGCAATCAACGAAAGTGAAAGAACATGAACATGTGTCCTGTGAATTCTGGAATCTTCCAAAGTTATACGAATGCGATGAAATTCGAAGAATACGATTAGAAAATTTTAAATGTAAAATGTCACCTTATAAATTTTGAGATATAACTATTATAATTACAATTCATTTATATCAACAGAAACGAAATAACTGGGCAGGCATTTATATCAATCGTATTATTGTTGATAAAAAAACATTTTTAGTAACATTTCTTTTGCTTACTTTTTTATAATAATAAGGTAGTTGATTGAATTTATATAATTTTTTACACAAAATTTTGGACTTATTTAATAAAATAATTAAATAATTATTTATTGATTAATTTTAGTTTGTAACAATCATAATTTTTTCTTATTAATAACATGATTTGTAATGATGATTGCTTTACTTAAAAGATAACTAATATATAAATTTTTAGTGAAAGAAAAATAATGATTAAATAATAAGTTAATTTTAATAATTATTTTTTATTATAATTTTTTTCACTAAAAATTTTTAATTATTTTTAAAAAATAGTCATTATTAAACATTGTGTTATTAATAAAAGAAATTTCATAATTATTACGTATTAAAATTAATAATAATTAATTATTTTAATTGTTATACCAAACAAATCTTCATGTATCCGATTAGTTTGTAAGCACAGTGGACATGTGCACCACGGGAATGGGACTGATAGATTAAGAATTAATTGATGTATTATATATCATAATCATGAGCTTAAACATAAATATTAAAACCAAGATGAATACTATACTATAACTTAATTAAACTGAGGCATATACATGTCCAACTGCTAAAAACAAAATTGATAACGCCTAATATTGGTTGATATGGGTGCTTTTGATCCTTTGAATCTGTATTGTGTGGCTGTCCTCCTGTATGCATTTTTTTAATATCAACTTGGCCCCTTCTTCATTAACAATAATTACAATCAACTAAAGTTTAATAAACTCCTTTTTCTAGCATCATAGAGTGGATCTTGTACATTGAATTGAGATTATAAGCATACTTAAAATATTTATAAGAATTAAATGTTGGATATGTATGATCAACAGGATATAATCACGTAATTAAATGATGATCTGTCATATGATTTTACTAGTTAAATGATTAATCCATTAATAAATCATTCAGTTATTTTGTCATAGTTAAACTATCACTTATTCATTTGCATAAAATTAAAAAAAAAAAAATCACCTTTTGCTAGAAATTTTATGTTCGGATAAGAGGAAAGAAAAAACAATTTAGAAATTTTAAATTTTAAATTTTGTTTGCTTGAATGGATGAAGCAAGAAGGAAAAAAGAAATAAAAAGCTAGAATTCATGATTAGCTTCAATTTTACATATAAAAAATTTTAAAATTTTCTTTCTTTATTTTATATTTTACTAAAATTAAATTTTTTTTTATTCCTTTCGATTTTAAGTATGAGGTTAGTGATCATAATCACATAATCTGATGAGATCATGTGTATTGCGGAGATCAGTCCGATTTTCCGTCGAATATGATAGTGAGATGAACACGAAATTCCTAATTTTACATGGCACAGATTGAACTAATAGAAGAGAGATTATAATATATTATTTGATATAATAAAAAAATTAATGTTCTATTAAATTTAATTATAATTACATTTATTTTTTAAAAATTAAATTTAATATATTACATAATAACATATCAATAATTAAATTTAATAATTATTTGATATATTATCATATTAATAATATATCATAATTATCTCCCAATAGATATACGACGATTATTATTTGTTATTAGCATAATGGGAAGACTCAGATGCAACTAACTCGTTAATAATCAACAAAAATATTAATTTCCGTAATCAGTTCGGTCCAACGCTCTTCACTTCCAGTTAATTCGTATAATAAGTACAAGGTTGTTTTCAGCATCCCAGGTGGTACGCACTCTGCGTTTGATTTCTGACAGCAACATAGTTAAACATACCCAGCAGAGAAATTTTTTTCTCGAGGGGGCATTTAAAGAAATAATTTTTTTGTGCTTGTTAATAATTTCAAAATTAAAACATCTTAAAATTTTCAAATTATTTTTTAAAAAAATTATCATATTGTCGTGGTTGACAAGAACTTTTTATCATATAATTTTTTAAAAAAAATATCAACATTGATCATAAAAAAATTAATAGATGCGCACTCAATTTATTAGTGAAAATTTTCAAATAATATTCAATGAAAATTTTTACAGTAATAACAAAACAAATTTATTATATTATTCACACACCCAAAAATTTTGGAAAAAAATAAAATAATAAAAAGACATGTAATCACAAGCTTATTAATAATTAATGTTTATTATATATTTTTCAAAGAAGAAGCAAAGTCTTCCTCAGTTCACCTTATAAAAAATTTTATTGATAATTGGGTTTACTTAAAAAAATGAAGTGGGAATATAAAAGAATAAAAAATAAAACAAAAGTCGACTTAGTCAGAAAATAATTAGAAGAAATTAAAGTTAAAAAAGTTACTGCCGTTAAAATTTTAATAAGGGGGAAACAAAATAGTGTACACTTAATTAATTTTATAAATGTAATTTAGTAATCTATTAAATAATATTTATTAATATTTAAAATTATCTTCTTCTCGTAATAATTTTCCTTTTTCACGAAGGCACTATAATTTTTATTATAAAAGTACTGTATGTTCGCATGCGCATATATATATATATATATATATATATCTTCCATTATTTTCTGCCGTTCGCCGATGATTCGGCGTGCTTTTTAATAACCAATGAGTTTTGGAAGAAATTCAACGATACTACCTTCAATCAGAAGAAGGGAGGATTTATCTAACTATGCTGCACCCTCATCCTTTTATTGAGCAAAGGATAATACTTGCAAGGTAATTAACGGCTTTCGGATCACATTATTGAATTGAAAATGAAGATCACTTTAGGTGTTTACTTAGTATTTACCTACTCTCTTGTACAATTCTAAAACAAGGAGTTTGAGGGCACTTGCCCACCCCACTACGAACCACCTACATATATATATTACATTTAAGATATTTTTACATTTTTATTATTAAGTATAAGATTAATTTTTATTTACAATAGAAATAATAGATAGTAAATTCCATCTAATAAAGATGTTTCTAAAGATCAAATTTATGAACTTCTTTACATATGAAATGTTTTGGAATTCAATATGCTTCAATTGAATCAATCAATAACCAGTAGGATGGCCATGATGAAACTTTGTAGAGTAGGAGGAACGGAGGATGAACTAGCAATACTACAGCCACCTAATATGCATCGATCTGTTAATCTTAATTATAGATAATTAATGCATTTGTGAAAAATAGATTAATGATATGATTCATGAAAAAGATAAACATGATAATTAAATTTGTTGTTGTTATAATCTAATATGAAAATTTTTAATTAACCAATTGGCATACAATTTGTACCCACTATCAACAGTAATTGAAATAAATATAAATAGGGGTGGTAAATGATTTTTTTTAATACTCTTCTTTATATTTATCTCAATTTTTATTTGTAATAAACATACACTTACAAGCCCATTTATTAACTAAGAATCTCTCATTATCTAAACTTCTTGTTTTGATGCAAAACATATCTTCTATTTCATTTAATTGTATTTATAGTGTAAAATATGAAGATATCATAAAATATTTTATTTATTAAATATTAAAGAGGATGTTAATTTTTCACTACTACCATAGAACCATATATTATTATTATTATTATTATTATTATTATTTTAGTGTAAACATAAACTTTTTAATAAAAATAAAATAATAAAAAATTATATAATCACAAGCTTATTAATAATTAATATTTATTATATATTTTTCAAAGACGAAGCGAAGTCTTCCTCACTTCATCCTATAAAAAATTTTATTGATAATTAGGTTTACTTAAAAAAATGAAGTGGGAATATAAAAGAATAAAAAATAAAGAAAAAGTCGATTCAGTTTGAAAATAATTAGAAGAAATTAAAGTAAAAAAATTTACTACAATTAAAATTTTAATAAGGGAGAAACAAAATAATATACACTTAATTAATTTTAAAAATGTAATCTAGTAATCTGTTACATGGTATTCATTAAAATCTAAAATTATCTTGTTTTCATAATTTTCCTTTTTCGTGAAGGCACTATAATTTTTATTATGAAGGTGCTATATGTTTGCATATACACACACATATGTATATATATATATATATATATATATATATATATATATATATATATATATATATATATATATATATATATATATATATATATATATATATATATATATATATATATATATATATATTCACTATTTTCTTATTCTGCCGTTCGTTCGCTAATGATCCGGTGTGCTTTTTAATAACCCATGGGCAGAAGTCGGGAGGTAGGATTTATCTGGTTATGTCACGCTCTAATGCGGGCGGCACTTCCGTCCCCTAACCCCGGTCAATGTATTTGACCTTAACTGCCAACTGTCCAGTTTGTGTAATATAGTTTCAAAATTATAACTTACCGTTGAACAAATTCTATTTCGTTTGAAAGCCAATAGAATAAACTAAGGAAACAGTTCACATCAATTAATATTATAAAATAAAAATACTATATTAACATATTTATTAATTTAATATTTAAATATTTTTAAAATTAATTATCTTGAATAAATTATTATAATATTTTCATATATGTAATAATATGATTTTTCTATTTTGAAAGTAAAGTCTAATTACTTGTGTTAATATACTTTAATATTATATAAGAATTAAACTTAAAAATAAATTTAAAGTCATCAGTAAATATTCAAAAGAACTTCTATTTGATGATATTGTTTAAACTTTAAACTTGTTTTGATAATTTTTGCAATTTAAAATATTAATCTGGTATTAACATTTTAATTAGAAGAAAACTAAATTAATATTAGTGAAATTTTCTAATTCATAGGCCAAATAAATTTTTTGACACAATGGTGTAACCCAATTAATTTAGAGTAACACAATTGATTTGGAATTGAATGAATTTGGAGGGCAAAACTTCTATACCATATAGGTTAATTAACCCTGATCAAACAATTTGAAAATAACTGTCAACTAGCAATTTCTCATGCAAGAGAATATTAATGCAAATTAGTCTTTTGAATATTTTAATATATACTTCTACTTCTCTCATTTTATCTTCATTACTTCCAAGTCATTCTTATATTTTTTATTTATTATATTATTTTATAATTCATATATTATTTTTATTAAATTTATTAAATTTTTATCCATTTTCATTTCTATAACTCAAATGTAAATGCTATAATATAGTATTAATATAGTATAATATTTTTATTACAAAAAATATTTTGAATTTAAAATTTTGATAAGTTAAGAATTTAATTTAATTATATTAATTAATTATATGTTATATTTGTAACTTTTTTTTATTTTACAACTCACATATTATCTTTTCTTTTTATTTGCCTCATTATATGTTATTCCTTTTTATATTTTGTATTTTTAACTCTTATCACTTTATAGTTTGTATATTTTTTTTTATTTTATTTGTTTCATTGCATATTTTATTTTTTATTTTTATATCTACTTTTATTGTTTATGTCTTAGACTCTAATATTATCAATGTATATAAATATAATATGATATATTTTATTTAATTAAATTTTATAATATATATTTTATTTTTAACTCTTATTACTTTATAACTTATGCACTATTTTTCTTCTTTTTTATTTGTTCAATTGCATTTTTTTCATTTTCATTCTTATTGTATAATTCAAATATTAACATTACTGAATTACATATATATAATATAATATATCTTATTTTATTATAATATTATTTATAATAAATTAAAATTTTAATATAGAAAGTATTAATTAAATTAATTATTTATTTATTTTTAATAAGAATAAGTTAAAATAAAATTTATTTATGTTTTCTTCATATCAATTTTTAAGTACTTTGTTTCAAATTAAATATGCATTAATCAAGGTTTTATTAAAATTTTATAACTTATGAATTTCTCTTCCTTTTATTTATTTTATAGGATTCTTTTCTTTTTCTTTTCATTCATGTTATTCCATAGATTATATAATAATATAGTATAAATATAATATAATATATTTTTATTTTATTACAAAAATATTTTAAATGAGTGAATTAAAGATTTGATTTGATTGCATTAATTAATTACTTATTCTATTTTTAACTCTTATTACTTTGTAACTTAGGTACTATCTTTTTAATTTTATTTGCCTTATTGCATATTTTATTTTTCTTTTTCTTTTTCATGCTAACTCCTATTATTTATAATTCAAATACTAATAACATCAAGTAGAATAAATATAATATAATATATTTTATTTTTTTTATAAAAATAATATTAATAATTTGAAATTCTAATACAAAAATTGTTAGTTGAGGTAATTACTTGTATATGTCTATTTTCTAACAAAATATTTAAAGAATAAAATTAAAATTATTTATTTTGAATTTATCAATATTTTTATTTTATTTCAAATTATTATATTTTAAATTAAATATATATCAATTAAAATTTTTCATAAATTTCAATTCATGCTATAATAATAACAATAATATTAAATATTCCTAATAATTATAATTACATATTATAAAATTAGGATAATTATAATTATGCTCTTTTCCTCATTAGATTGGAGCAAGAATTTATAACTCATTTCTCAACTAGCTTCACATACATTAATTTAGCATTATTGCTAGTGTTTTAACATTTTAATGAATCAGTCTCTTTTAAAATGTAAAATAAACTTAAAGAGTAAAATAAAATTTCATAATTTTTAATAAAAAAATTAAGACAATAATTAATTAAAAAATAAATTTTAAATTTGTAACAAACTATCTTAATTTTTCATAAAAATATAAAGTACATATTGAAATTTAAAAATACTCCCTTCCTTAAGCATTAGGTCAAGTTAAAGCTTTTCTCTATCACAAATAATTACATTTTGGTGAATTTGATCTTTTTTTCTTATCTTTTTTAAATATTTTGCTTTCAGTATTTTATTTTATTTTTTTAACTGTCTTAAGCTTGTGTGCAGTATTCTATGTTAATGGAAATTTAATTATTTGATATGAATTAATTTTATATTTCCACTTTAATAAGCATTTAATTTATGCCCATTACATTTTAATTTTATATTTTTTATAATATAGAAATATAAAAAATAAAAGAGATCCATTACCCGTAATAAATATCAACCCGACATAGAAATTAAACTAATCTTACTACAAATATTAGGGAAAAAAAAGTATTTGAATGAAATTTGATTGCTTTAGTTTTTACTTTTTAATGAGATTCCTCTTTTACCATTATCCCACGGTTATCAATAAATCCTTCTTGGATTTTTTTTCCCTGGGAAACTTGCCTGGGGCCACCTTAAATTTGTTATTTTTTAAAGCTTTTCCATTTGCAAAGTAACTTAGCCGGCACATGACTTTCCCATCAGGCAACCATTAATTTGATGGCCTTCCCTCCCATTGAAGTAGGCATCATCTATGGCCTTTGTGTCGCCACGTGTTTGAGGTTTATTAACCCTAGATCCATCAAGGGGATGGAAGTCCTATCCCTCTTATGCTTTAGTTGAGCAAAGGATAATATCTGCAAGGCAGTTAATGGCTGTCAGATCACATTATTGAATTGAAAATCAGAATTGCTTTTGTCATTTACATAGTATTTCAGGATTGCAAAAATGATTTTTTTTTGGTAGATGCATTGGAAAAGTGTTTGTACTATACTCTCTTGGACAATTCTTAAACAAGGAGAGGTAGGCACTTGTTCATCCCACTACCAACCACTTGCAACTGTGTGTATATATATATATTTATATATATTAAACTTAAGGTAGTTTTATTTTTTTTATTAGGTATGAGATTAATTTTAATTTATAATAGAAATAATAAATAATAAACTTCATATAATAAAGATATCTCCAAATATCAAATTTGTTAACATTTTTCAAATCTAAAATGTTTTAAAATTCAATTTGCTTCTATTGAATCAATGACCAATAGAATGGTAATGGGTCAGGCAAGAGCAGATTAATCTTCTTTTGTCCTATGTCTCATCATCAACATAAAATATTTCGTTATTCTATATCTCATAAGTAAGCCCCATAAGGCTATGGAGTTCTGCACGGACTTGTAGGAAATGATTAAAAATAAAAGAAGTTTAAAAATATAAATATAAAAATTAAGGATTATAAATTTATATATAATTATTAAGTAATCTCAAATGTTAGTAAAAAAGGAAGAAATAAAAAAAATCTAAATTCAAATATTACAAATTATACATAATCAACACAATATTATAATATAGATATAAAATCACATACAATTGATTTAAATAATTTAAAATTTAAGAAAAATACATCAATACAGAGCCAATAAAATATTATCACTTTTGCAAAAAGCCTTTAGATAGCTCTAGTAATATTCAATGTCTTTTAAAGTTTTTATGCCTTGTGCCATATCCAAAATTTGATTATTACTCTTTGCATGTGTGTATTTAGTAATTTAATTACCCTTTATGATTACCAAAAAAAACTATTGCTTCTTAACTTTATCATCTCAAGTAAAATCTAAATATATTTTTACTTTTTTAGACAATTAAATTATTAAAATAATTATAAAAATTATACATATATATGTATGTATATGTATATATTTAGTATATAAAGTAAAAATATAGTAATTTTATAATAATGGAGCTCCACTAGGTAAGACAAGGTATTATTATCTCATCGCTACTATTTTTTTCATAATAAAAACTTATATCATGCCTTACTTTATCTTAAGAGGCAAAAAAATTATACCATGCTCAAATTCTATTAGGGCAATCCCTATAGGATATTGTAAACTCAGGGCATTTTACCATCCTAATAACTAGTAACTTTACGACACGTTGCTATTTACTTTCTAATTTTATGCCATTAATCTTCTCCTTTATTGTGAGTGTCCATTGTTTTGCTAGAGCCCATTTTTTGTATATATATCATATATAAGATATATATTATGGAATAATACATTATTTTTTTATTATCTCAAGTAAAGTTTCAATGTACTTTTACTTTTTAAGCAATTAAATTATTAAGATAGTTACAAAAATTATACATACATGTATATCTATATATATTAGTACATAAAGTAAAAATATAATAATTTTCTAATAATGAAGCTCCACTGAGTAAGATAAGGTATTATTGTCTTATTCCATTATTATGTTCGTGATGAAAACCTATCTCGTGCCTTGTCTTATCTTGAGAGGAAAAAAAAATCATATCATGCTCAAGTTCTATTGAGGCAATCCCTACGAGACATTGTAAACTCAAGGCATCTTACCATCCTAATAAGTAGTAGCTTCACAACACTTTGCCTGTTTACTTTCTAATTTTATACCATTAATCTTTTCCTTTATTGTGAGTGTCCATTGTTTTGTTAGAGTTCATTTTTTTGTATATACATTATATATAAGATATATAATGTATTATGGAATAATACATTTTTTTTAATCATCTCAAGTAAAATCTTAATATATTTTTACTTTTTTAAACAATCAAATTATTAAAATAGTTATAAAAATTATACATATATGTATACGTATATATATATTAGTATATAAAGTAAAAATATACTAATTTTATAATAATGGAACTCCACCAAGCAAGACAAAGGTATTATTGTCCCATCTGTACTATTTTATTCATGATGAAAACTCGTCTCATACCTTACCTTGTCTTTAAAGGCAAAAAAATTATACCATGCTCAAGTTTTATTAGGGCAATCCCTATAAAACATTGTAAACACAAGACATTTTACCATCCTAATAACTAATAGCTTTATAATACTTTGTTGTTTACTTTTTAATTTTATGCCATTAATCTTCTTTTTTATTGTGAGTGTCCATTATTTTGTTAGAGTCCATTTTTTGTATATATATTATATATAAGATATATATTATAATATGATACATTATTTTTTTACTAAATAAATGAGTGTTTAAATTATTAAATGTACATGCGTAAAGATCAATGATTGACTTTTGAATATAATGGAAGGTACAACACTTTTAAAGGAGATTAGATGTCATTAGGCCAAAGGCTCTTGGTGGAATAATGCATTATTAATATATGCATTTAACATTTTAATAAAATATCATAACATATAATAAATGTTATGTTCAATAATTATAATAGAAAAATATACTCCATTTTTATAAAAAAAATTCTTAAGTTACTAAAAAATTGTTATATCTAAAAATCAATATTAAAAAATTGGTTTTAAAAATATGTATAACAATATGAATTTTATGTAATTTTATTTGTATGTATGCCTATGAAATATATAGATGATCTCAATGTTTGGTTGTGTTTATTGAAATAAGTGATTTATCATGATAATAAATATTTAAATTTTGAACATTTCATCATGAATTAATTAGATAAATTAGAACACTAAGTCAATATATATATTTAGTTTGTATATAATCTTAAATGATAATTTAATTTTGAATTTTTAAATAAATATTCCCTTCGTACCTTATTAATATCATCACACTTTATTAATTTCATAAAAATTAAGAAATAGTTTTGTTTATTTATTTTTAATAAACTTTTCAAAACTACCCTTTAATGCAAAATTAAAATTTACTCTATTCTTATTTCTCTATTTACTTAAAATTTATGAATGTACTTAAATGCACACATAAATTTCTCTCTCTCATATTATGCATAAATTTTAATATGATTAAAAATAGAGAAAAAAGATTAAATAAATTTATTGCAATATTTCAAGATAAAAGTTTAGAATAATAAAATATTTGTTAATGAAATAGGATAAAATTAAAAAATATATTTAATACTTTATTCGATTTCTAAAATGATAGATATAAAGAGATAAAAAAAATTAGAAATGTAATAGATAATAAGTAACAAAAAGAGTATATAAGAGTCGAAATTTATTGTTTTACTTGTCACAATAATTAATCTTCTCTATTTACATGTCTTCTTAAGTTATGGTAATTTTAAAGCAAATACTACATATAGCCTTCAGAATAACTAGTAAATTATAATTAATAAGCTTTAACTAAACACATTTATAACTAATAGTAGAATCTTATTTAATATTATTCCTACTTTTAATAGCATAATTGATAGAAATTAATTGAAAAATGTTGTTTAATATCTTATTTCTATTTTTTAAAATCATATTTTCATTTAGTGTAGTAGTTATAATTACGATTGTTGCATCTAGTAGTTCAAATGTATAAGAACCTTGCATATTCATAAGGCTCACATTAATCAATGATTAGATGATGCATTTGATTGTCTAAATATGTGGGACACTAACATTTCTATAGTGTATGTGCTAATAAATGGTCAGATATTGCATCTAACCATCTAATTGGAAAAAAACCTCATATATTCTCATAGAGTTCATGTTAATCAATGGTAAGATGCAATAACTTTAATTTCACTATATTCAAATTCAATTTAATTTTATTGGATTTTTTATCTCTATTAATTACTGGCATTTCCTTTCTCTCTATAATAAATTATAAGAAAGTGTGTTACATCTATCTAAAATTTAAAATATTTTCACATAAAAATAATAAATTAATGTAAAGTAATATGAAATAAATTTTTGTGTAAATAATAATTAATTATTTGAATGGATGTAGAATAAAGGTTTTGTATGAATCAGTTGAAGAAAAATGGATGAAATAAATTATTCAAAGGTTAAAAGTGTTTAGATATAATTATGTGAATATGAAAGAAATTTAGGATACTTTTTTCCAAATTGCCTCTACTTTTATTTCCCTTTTTTCTTCCTAAAACTTTAGCTTTTTCTCTCTCTGACTTTTTATTTTCCCTAAAATCTCTAACACCACCTCTTCTTCACACTCTTTCAACTTCTTCTTCTTTTTCCCCATTTTCCTTTTTGATCAACCTAAAAAAGGGAGCCAATGCTTATTAAATTTTTCACACAATCAATATAAAATTTTTATCATTGTTACATTCTTTTCCAATTCTTTAGGTTTAAGGAGACTTAAATATTTTAGCTCAAAGAAGAAAATATGAACCCTAACTTTAAATTTGATGATTTTGAATAATCAAGTATATAGTTAACTATTACCTTTATATCTTTAATAATTAGTTCCTTTTCAAATATTGAAGGATAGGATGAATCTTTTTTATGTTAAAATACATATGTTATGCAATAAAAATGATAAGGAATGGTTAGTGCATGACCATGTAGAAAGGGATGGAAATATTGGTTTATGAAATGTGATATGAATTGAATTAAACTAAGATGATTGAACTTGATGACTGCTAATGATTAAAGAAATTAATATGGGTCTTATTACTGATAACTGTGAATTGAAATGGATTTAGTAAATATTTGTGAAGGGATAAGATAGACTCTAAAAGGATAAAGTTAGATTTATAAAAGGATAAGGATGATCGAGAGTTATAATGAAATTTACTTACTTTTTTATGCATTGATTGATCCTAAAACACTATTGAATTAGTACCTTTTGTTTAGAAATATTGTAAATCAATAATGTTTTGTATGTTGGACTATGAGATTCAAATTGAATGAATTTGCAAGTTAGGGTTTTATTATTTATCAATAATATTAATTAATGTTAAATCATTATCACTAACTATTGTGCTAGTGTAGTCTAAGATGTATATTGTGGTTGGAAAAAAGTAAATCTGATCAATAAGAATTTAATTTCTTTAGAATTTTATTATTATCTAGGCTAATTATTTACTAAACCTAATATTTATCCCTTTGTATTTTTATTTTATATATTCATAGGTTGAACCTCCATTGCTATCTCAAAGTTAGATTCTTAGGAATTTTCCTATATGGCTTTAGGCAGCAATAGGTATTTTAACTGTAGATCGATAAACATGAAACACATATATTCCATATTTTTTCAAATTTCACCTAATTTGACACTCATTTTCATAATTAATTTACTAAAATTAAGTAAAAAATCTTAACTACCTCTAAAATGAAAAAAGCCTTCTTAAAAGTAAAGTTGCATGTATTGGATGCTCATGTTTCCATCATGATGCTAAACTTTTTCTTATTTATATTGCAATTTAGCATAAACAATAGGATAAAACTAAACTCTCTCTTATTCCTATTGTAGTTCGACATTATTAGTGAGACATAAATATGCCCTTATACTACATTGTAATCAGTAATTCTAATTGACAATTATAACACACCTAACCACAAAATAACAAGCTAGTATTCAGCTAACTAAAAACTATACAACAATTGTTTCAACTAACCCTTTATGCATGTTAAAGTTATTTCTTTTTTTTTCTTTTTTTTACAAGTTGATTTTGAGAATGAATGTGAAATTAAGTTAAATTTGAGAAAAATAAGAGCATATATATACATATATATTTCATTTACATTTTTGTTAAATTTTGAATAAAAAATAATGTATATAAATAAAGTATTAAGAGTTAGAACTAAATTAAGGAAAAGACTAAGATACACCATTAACAAAATAGTGCACCTATGCATTAGTGGATATATGGTTAATATTGTATCAAATATTTGATAGGGTGAAATGCTACCTACTTGTCTATATTTATTAATTAGCCTTTAATTTTTCATTATTTACTTTAGTTACTTGCAAGTCATTCCTAGGCCAATCCAATTTGTAATCCAATGCAAGACCAACAGAAAAAGAAAGGGCCAAAGAAGGATGATGGTGAACTTTATCAAGGTGGATCTAAGATTAGAAAATTCAACATGATCATAGGCACTCTCATAATAAGCACACATAATAAGCACAATGAATATTAGCTTATTATTTGAAATTTCTAAGTCATCGGCTAGAAGAAATTTCATGAGCTTAAAGGCATTTTGTACTTAGCTAAATATTTACTATCCACCATTTGAGCTACTAGTTGAACTTAAAGTGGTTAATTTTTAGATGGAAACTTGAAATCTATTATCTTTGTACAAATCGAGAGGCAACAATTAGTTTTTGGACCATTTATGGCTTTAAATTTTTTAGGCAGAAACTTAACATCCCTCCTATTTCTTTTAATGTTTGGTGGCTATTATTGATCAAATTTTGACTTTTGAGTTTTTTGAGTAGCCATTTGTGACCTTAGCAATATGAGTGTAGTTTGGTTTTCTCTATTTGGAAATTTGGTTGGAAATTTTAGACCATAGACAAAAGGAAGAAATGGAAATGGTGGTGGAAAAAAAAGGCATTATTGGTAGAGATTAGAGACGACAGTAAAAGATCAATTAATTGGAAAAGTACCCATAATTGCCAAAGTGGATTTAAAGTTGCATAGACAGAAAATATTTTATCTTAAACCAGTTATTTTTTCACCTACAATGTTGATGTTGAAAACTTATGGTAGGTATCAAATGAAATTCAACCCCTCATTCGTTAACCTAGAAGAAAAGAAAGATATAGCCTTTCAAGCTTAGCTTTCCTCTCCCATTCACTCGCTTATTCTTATCTTTCTCATTGCCCACACTACTGAGATTTGGCCTCAAATATTTGTCCTCATATGTGTTATATTTACTTATTTTAGGATAGATTGTGCTCAGATCCAGCCTCAAATATTTGTCCTTATATGTATTATATTTAAAAATTAAAAGAGGAAATATAAAAATGTAGAAACATGTTAATAACTTTCCTTTAGAATTGACAAATAGATTATACAAAATAATAACATTCGTTCATCAAGTGGAACATCGATGCACCATTGGAGTGGTGCACCAAAGTCTCTTCTTTAAATCAAATTTAAGGATACAACAAGTTATTGTTTTAAAATTTTCCAAAATGGAGGTCAAGAGGTTTTCTTAAGCAAATTAATTTAAAAAATGAATATCATGTTAGGTAAATTTAAGTAACCAAAGAATCTATATTTCATGTATATCTTTAGTTTAATTTGGAATGATAAATAGTTTAATGAACAGAATTTTATAGGTATGGAAAATAGAATCTTAAATTAAATTCTAAATTATTTATATTCATTAAGTTGAATTTTATAAATTTATCTTCATCATTCTATTTTTAATAACAATCCCTTGATTTATGTTCCAAATCCAATTTTGTATCTTATTTTTTATGTATATAGTACTACTATTAAATAAATAAAGTATTGATAGGTGGGAACCTCCTTCTTTTAGTTACTTTAAACTTAATACTGATGAATCATCCAAAGGAAACCCAAGTTTGGCCAAATGTTCTGTAGTGATTAAAAACCATCTTGGAGAATGGTAATAAATAGTTGTAAAGGACTCAGTAAATGTTCAAATTTTGTTGCTGAATTGAATGAGTTTTGAGATGGTTTAATGCTGGTGCAAAGCAAGAATTTACTCCCAGTTATTATTGAACTTGATACATTGCCCATTATAAATGTTTTATCAAATGAATTAATTACTTATTTTGCTGATACTCAGAGCTTAATTAAATATTGTAGAAGACTTTTACTCAATATGAGATTACTTACAATCAAGCATGTGTGCAAAGAAACAAACATTTTGGCTAATTTTTTGGCTAAAAATGTTGATAGTAGTTGTAATCATAGTAATATTTTGCAAATCCCTCCTAATGAAGCCTTGTTGTATATACTATATGATGTAAATGGTACTTCTATACCTAGATTAGTTTTTGTTTCTTAACCTTTTCCATTTAATATATTCCTTTCTTACCAAAAAGAAAAAAAAGTCTTGACAATTTAAAGATTGTTTGGTTTATCTCAATAATATAGAAGGTTTTATTTTTTAAGAAATAGGAAAGAAGTGGGTTGTTTAGTTGACCATTATCTAACAAATTGCAGAAAATATGACTTTTTAAGAAGTCTTATTTCTCACAAAATATGAAAAATAACTTATCCATCTTTCTCTAAGTAAGTTTTATTTCCTATACTATTTATAAATATAATGATAAAATTATCCTTATTAAATTTAATTAATGTCAATTAAAATTTATTAATTTATATTATAATAATATCGAGAATATAGAAGCCATTTTATTAATACTTTCTAAAATATTTAAAGTTAAATTAAATTAAATATAAGAAATTATTTCTTAAAAAATATTATTTCCTATGTGTCAATTAAATAATTTTAAGTATTTTTCAAAAAATTTATATAAGAAGTTATTTTTTTGAAAGTTCAAATTCCTACAGAAAGTTATTTCTATATGATCCAAATGACTCCTTAAAGCATTCATGGGTGGATTTTAACACTGATCATTATATGTGAATTAAGTAAAAATAAATAAAATCACAGTTTAATAAACTGTAATTTAAGAATACATTTTTTATTTTACTATCAATCAATTATTGATTTTTTTTTAGTTTTTGGGTTCAATCATTCTTAATAGAAGAAAATAATAAAGCCCGGTGTTGCCGTCTGTTCAAAGTTTTGCATAAAATAATGGAAGGCAATGCATGTTAGTAGAATCCATAGGAGAGGACAGCAACTTGCAAGCAATCGGAGCATAACAAAATTTTTGGCAGACAATGTGCAATAAAAACAACCAAACAGTTCACTAATTGTTTCAATCTCACATGCTGACAGTGATCGGTTCAGTCTTCATTCGATGCCCCGTTGGGGTTTCAGATTCCAGATCCCATTACATGCCAAAGATAATATTCTTATAATTTTCCTGTATTAATTTATTAAGAATTTGGATACATTTGTTTTTGTTTTTGTTTTTCATATATATATATATATATATATATATATATATATATATATATATATGAAAATATTAAAAATAAATAAAATTCAGATTTGCATGTTGAGATCTACAGATCTAATTTCTATATCCTATAATAATTTCAAACAATCAATGTTTGAAAAGATCTTATCATTTCACCTTCAATTACTTGATTATATATCTAAAATCAATTCAAATAAAGCTTGTCTTTCACCATATATTATAATATATACACTGAGAATTCACAACCTCCAATGAGGTTAGCAATATTCATTTTTCTAATTAGATAAAAATAAATTATTAAATTATTAACTTAATAATAAAATAATAAAAATATTAAAATTAATTTATGATCACCAATAATTATTTTAATTAACTAGTGCATTTATTGTGAAGATAAAATAAATAAATAAAATTAATTACATATATTTTTTATTAAGATTTTTCATTAAAATTATTTATATATCTTATATTATTATTATTATTATTATTATTATTATTATTATTATTATTATTATTATTATAACTTTTCATTTAATTGAAAGAGCGAAGATTATTAACTTCAATATTAAGATGGAGAAGTAATGATGAAATTACATATATCTTAATATGTGTGTGTCTTCACTATTCAAAACGGGAACAATATAATAAATTTCTTCAAAGAAAATGTTTCCAAAAATAATTTTTTTAATTTAAAATATTTTAAAATTCAATCTGCGCTAGCAATTTCAAATTATATTGTTTTGTAGAAAACCCCATAGAGATGGAGGCGTGTTAGCTCTTTCTGGTTACATGAGCTTTTGGAGATACGAACAGATACCATACGTTATAATCTGCAATCAGAAGAGACAGCAAATCCTTTCCCAGACACATATAGAATCCATCCATTATTGAAGATATATATATATAGTCCAGAAATCTCCAAAACTAATGATCTGATCGTGTTTCTTAAGCAAGAAAGGGAAAGGGCAATTTTGGGTTTGAGAGCAGTGGCTGTTTCATTCATGATGGGAACCTAGCAATAATAGAAGGAAAAATATACGCTACATTATATTTTTTATCATATAAATTTACATTATTAAATCAATTATTATAATTTAATTAATTTTAAAATAGTAATAAATTTGATTTAAAGTTAATTAAATTATAAATGTAAATTTATATTATTTAAAAAAAGTAATGCATAACAGATTTGACATAAAACCACATGCACAATAAAAGGCATACGTTTTGGCTTGGAATTAAAATTAATTCGATCAATTAATAATCATTACTGGTGATAAAAAAAATGCAGTAATCATTATTTACAAACTTTTTTAGACGAGGGGTGTCACATCTTGTACCCACATCGTCCACACAAACACAACATAATTGCACTAATCGGCTTATCTCATAATAATTACGAAACTTATCAACAACACCGCACATGGTTTTATCAAAATAATAATGAGGGAAATTCTAAAGTGATTTCAGGTGTTTAAATTCTAGGTGGTGTGGTACAATCTTATCTATTAAATGAGGTTATTTAAGAGAAAAATTTTAAAGTGCTTCCAGGATTTCTAAATTCTGGGTAGTGTGGTACAATCTCATTCATTGCCTAACCATCCAGGGTTTAAAATCCCTGGGGCACTATAATCTTCTTCCAATAATAAAAAATTTCACGAGACCTGGTTACAATCTGTTGAATATATTAGTAATTAGGTAATAATTAATTATATTAATTAATTTAATTAATTAATAATATTAGTTATCTAAATAAAAATATTTAATAAAATTAATTATTTATATATAAAATAACATATAAAAATATAAATATATATTATAATTTATTTAAATATATTATTTTATTTTAATAATATTTCAAATTTTATACTTATTTAATAAATAAAAATTTCTTCTAAAAGATATATCATTGTAATTTATTATTTATTAAATCATTCTTCAAAAAATAAATTACTATAATTTATTATACTTATAAAAATTTTCTTTAAGGACTTATTTATTATAATTGTTTAATTTTCTCTTAATATCTATATAAGGTGTCCTTATCCGCCTTTGTATTATTTAATATCAAGCTTTTAATATACTATTTATATATATTATAATATAATATAACAGTTTTATTATTTTTCATATTATATATATCTTTCTTATCATCATAATTTTTAAGTAGAATATAACTTGATAAAAATGGTTATAATATAATACCTATAGTATTTTGTATGTCAAATTGAAAATAATGTTGTGTATATGTGTATTATATATATTAATTTTACTAATTTTTATTTTTAATATAAAAAGAATTTAAATTCATTGAATAATCATATAATATAGCAATATTTATTTTATCAATATATATATTAATTTGTTTTATAAATTTAATTAATAAAAGATAAATAATTATTTATTATTCATGAATAACTATTATATTTTAGTACATATTAAATTTATACATATATAATTAAAAATAATTAGTGATTTAATAGTTGAGTTCTTACTTGTATTTCTTATGGTTTGGAGTTGAAATCTTTTATATGATATTTAAACTAAATAATAAATATATAATTACATAATTTTAGAAAAATTTTATCTTTTAATTATATTTTATAAATCAATTATTTGAAAACGTTTGATTTTTCTATTTGTTCAAAATAATGGATTGAAATTCAATGGATTAATTAAAACAATTATTTACTAAATATTTAAAATAACTATTTAATTTAATCAATCAATTAAATACCTTCAAATTAGTCAAAATTTGATTAATCAGCTAATTGACAAATACCCTTTAAACATAAATATCAAAAAAATTTCTTGATTATTATTATTATTATAACAAACAAGGTGATGGTATATTTAATTTCTGAATTCGTTAATGAAGATTACAAGTTCTAAGAAATTTGTGCCAGTAATTAAAAACATTTTAACCTGCAGCAATAATTTTCATTCACAGCCAAAAATATCCTGCCACCCATAATTATAGCATCAAATAATAATAAGCGTGCGATTTGCACGTGAGTGACTCGTGCATTAATCTGTATGGTTTTGAGATTTTATATATTTTCCAACAAATAAGATTAATTGTTTGCAGTGGAGTCCTCTCATAGAGAAGTCTTTTTCCCCCTTTTTTTTTCATTTTTCTATCAAATTTAAAAATATATATTTTTCACTGAAATTTACTATTTTTTATTAAAATTTATAATTTCAAATAAAAATTTATTTATGACTATAAAATTCACCCCGCTTAATAGAAGTCCGAATTGGTTTCCAAAGTTATGATTAAACGCACCAATGGAGACTGATCTCGTTAGGTTGGGAGGAAAATGAAAAGAAAAAAAAAGTAATAATTAATTGGGAGAGAAAATACAAAGAGAATTTTTTTAAATATTAATATATAAAAATAATAATAACCGAAATTGATATATAAAAATAATAATAACCAACACTTCTTTTTCTTTTTTTTTTACCAATTTACCAATTCAATCAAGGGAAAAATTCAAAATTTAAATTTTACATTAGTTTTTTTTCCTTTCTCCGTTAACAAGTAGAGGGGAAGTTTTTTAATTTATCTGCACCAAAATAGAAAACAAACAAGATAAGATTACCTCCCTCGCCTTTTAACATTAATGAAAAAAAAAGTTATTATTAAACCACAAGGTTCTGTTTTTTTTTCTAAATGGTACGCAATCTCTTTAAATTTAACGTGTTGTTTACTTCTATAACATTAAAATATATTTATTATCTACACTTTTTATTTAGCTAATGGGACAATGATCGTTCTCCGTTCACTCTTCGTTGGATGTCGTAACAAAATATTCTATATATAATTCTCACCTATAACAATTTTTCGTCAATATTAAAGAAAATGAATGTAGAAAATCATTTTAATTTAAACGGCACTTGATATTATTTATAAACTTTGTGTTTTTTATTGCACATAGGTTCGGTCATATTTTTTTATATATTTAATAGTTTAACTATTCTTACTATAAAAAAAAATTGATGCTTCAATTTTTAAAAAAAATTTCTTACATTTTTCCTCAATTAAATATTAATAAGAAAAGAATTTTAAAAATTATTGTGTTGATTATCTTTGTTATAAAATATTATTTAATATTTAAATTAATTTCTAATACCGTATTATTCATCTAAAAAATGAGTTTAATGATGGAAACTTTTATTTTTTATTAGATTGATTATTTTATTTGATTAGATTGCACGTCCTCTTATTGGTTGTTACGTTTTCCTTTTATTAATTCTTACAATATAATAAGTTGAATATTCTCGATTACAAATCTAAACAATAACTTAAAATATAATGAAAATGTATAATCATTTTTCTTACTAAATGTTTTAATTAATGGAATTAATAGTACACTTAAATTGGTCATATGTTCGGAAGGAGAATTTTTTATTCGATTATTAAGAAAGTTGATTAATTTAATTTCATTTTCAATCGCCTTTGGAAATTTTGGTTCACAATTTTTAAAGTTATTATGAGATTCTAGTATATCCTTAAAATTAGTATTATAATTCATATGAATTATATAAAAAAATTTCATTATGATATAATTATATAAATTAGGATATTTAAAATTACAATGATAAAGTATGTATTCATAGAACACGTATGGCTAATAGAATTTTTATAAATTTTTTAGATTAGCAAAATGGCCGAGGAATGGGAAAAGAAAATTTTCTAAGGAAAATGTTTTATACGAAAGAATTATATGTGGATTTTTTTATAGGATTACGACATCAAAGGAAGAGGCAACATAGAAGAGTTTCTTTGTACCATTTATCCAAGGGATAAATCACATGTTAAAATATAATCTTATCAAATGAATTGAAGTTTGGGAATCGATCTGACTCAAATTTATGAATTTTGAAAAATTAAATTATTTAAAATTAATTTTTTTATAAATAATACAAATGGGATGAATATGGATTAATATATGAACTTAATGTTAAAATTCATAAATTTATAAAATAAACCATAAATACAAATTGAATTCAAACTACTCAAAATTTTATTTTTTTATGAATAATATAAACTAATTTATTTGGATTTATCTTTAGTTAATATGATCCATCTATTTTACAACCTTATTAAAGTAGAAGGGTTTTTTGTAATTTATCCAAAACCCTATATTTAATATATAAACTTATTATTATTTCTTTGCTCATGAAGAAATTTTAATATATTTTTATTAGTAAATGAAAATTCTTATTCCACTTTAGCGAATTTTACTTTTAAAAGATTCATATTTTTTATTCAATTATATATCTATTTCTCTGTTGATACACTTGAAAATCTTTACTTTCTCATGACTAATATTAAAAATTTTCCTGGATAGTATATTAGTTTACTGTCCAATTTAATAATCATCAATTTCTTTGCTGACGTTATAATGATTACACGGATAATCATTATATATTCGAAAACCGATTTAGTAAACCGGTTCAGTGATGATTTAATATCCAAAGACCAATTCGATAAGGATCTTTTCCCTTGATATCATTAACAGAAAAATTGATATGTAATTAAAAAATTAATAATAATAAAATTTAATATTTTTCAATAATATAATAATATAAAAATAATTGATAGTGTAAAATTAATTTATATAAATAATAATTTAAATTTAAATTTTTAGAAAAAATAGGTTGCCATATGAAACTAATAATATATATTTAAGTTAAGAACTCGTGGCTAAATTGTATAATCAAAGAGATAAAAGATGTTTGTTTGAAGAGGAATGGATAAGGGATGAACCTAGAGTTTGCGTGTCTAGATGTGCCTTCATTTTTAAGGACTCTAAAGTCTAAACTTATCCAATATCGTTCGCTTCACTAACCATATCGCTGAATCCACCCCTCGTTGAATCATTGGATACTAGTTGATGCCACGAGAGAGACAAATCTGTCAGGGAAAAATTTTTATGTTATATAATTAATAAAATTTATATTACATAAGGAATTTTTTAATTAAATACTTATATAAAGGTGCAAAATTATTATTAAAAATATCAAAATAAATTAATATTTTATAATATTTTAATTTTTATTTAAAAACTTCATAAAAAAACATATGATTTGATAAACTAGTTAATTAAGTGAAAAATGGGTATTATCTTCAAATATTATAAAATTTAAAGGGATAATTTTTTAAAATTTTAAAACTAAACAAGCTAAAATTTAACTACCGAATAACTTATATTTTTCTCCATATATAATATAAACTTTTTCCTTTTTAACAAAATACACCCATCACTTTTCTAAAGTTTATTCTAATTATATTAGTACTTATTTTAATTCAAAATATATTTTCTTTTTTATTTTTATTTTTTGAAGTGAAAGAGGTAAATATCTATTTAAAATAAAGAAAAAAGAAACGTGAATGTATTAAAAAAAAGAATGTTAATTATATTTAAATTCAAGGTAGGTGATATCTTTTCTTTTTGTGACTATAGGAATAATAAATTACTTGATATTCTATGTGCTCCTAGTTTTAAAATTGAGGGTGATATGTTAGTTATAAAAATTGTTTGCTAGATTAACATTGCTTAATTATATTTATTTAAAAGTAAATAATTATAATTTAATAAATTTCAAATTTTTTCTATCACTTTAAATTTTAAAATTTTTGAAATACTTGCATCTGATATATAATATGTACTAATATAATTAGAACACAAGAAAATATAATGTCTTAAATTCGAAGAAAAATTTCCAATATAATATATGTTACTTAAGTGCTGTAACACAGAATATTGAAATATATAGTACGCATATTAAACTTACAAAATTAGAAGAGAAAAACTTATATTATGAAACCACAATGTAATATTTTATCAGCAAAACTTTCCATAATTTTGGCCATTTAGACACCAGTCATCACTGTTCTTGTTCTTATCCAAATCCAGAATAATTAAACGTAGAAAAATATACAAATATAAAAAAAAAGATTTTTTCCACCTTCTGGTCTCTGTTATGTTGACTATAATTTTGCTTTGGGGAAAAATATTAAATATAAAGAATTGATAAAAGATAACTTCAAAAAGAGAATTTTTTTTTATTTTATCATAATTGTAGATATTAACTTTTTAATCATAAAATATAATGCATATGATTTTTTTATATAAAAATAAAATTTTCTTAAAACAATATGTTAAAAAAAGCCCCAAATTTAGCAAAATGACAAGAGTAATGAGGATGTGGCATATCACCAAAATAATAATAATAAAATGACTGTAGGTTTGGTTGCTTTAAATTAATCAACGACAATGAGGATGATGTAATTTTTGCCTACCAATAGATAAACTCTAGCTGTCTTCCTGAAACCACCGTTCGCAAAAAGCGCAAAGGTAAACAGGATTTGTTCGACGAATATTGAAGAAACGCGTGAAAAGGACAAGATTATAAAAAACCACCGTTACTTCGTTGTTATTAGCTCCCTTCGTTTTATTAAGATTTTTTTCGAAAGCATTTTATTTTTTATATATAAATAAAGAAGTATTATATATATTTATATTTTATAATTTAAAAATAATATTTAAAATTATAATAATAAAAAATAATTTTTATGGAAAACTATTTTTGATTAAATTTTTTAAATTTAATGTTAAGTGTATAAATTAATATTTTATTTTAATATTTTATAATTATATTTTTATAAGAGACATTTTTTCGTTAAAACACATGAAATCCAATATCCATTTATTTGAAAGACATTTTTATGAGAATATAATTTCAAAATATTAAAATGGTAAAAATATTCTATTTATTTAATAGTATCCACTATTTTAGAAGAAAAATTATTTGTTTATACTAAAACAGTACTAGATGTCTCAATTTTTCCTCCATTAGAATATTCACTTAATTAACATATATTTTTAAGTGTTAAAATTTAACTTCCTATACATTTTGACAATTAGAACTTTATTCACCTAAAAAAATTTTGATCCAATTTTTTTAGACTAGATCTAAGAACGATAAATCATTAATTCTTCACAGTTTTTTCTTGTCTTAATTCGTCACACTTCTAAAAAATTCTCAAGCTAGTATATATTGTTATATCAAATAAATATTAGAATGAAGCAAAGCTCGAATTTTAAGTAAAAATAAATCTTCATGTAAATTTAGTGATAATGATATTAGATTAATGTAAAATTTTAAATATTAATACTAAATTGATATTAAAATATCTTTTAAAATATCTTTTAATATCAATTTGATGTCTTTGTAATTTTTTAGATGGTAATATAGCAATTCACTCTTAACTATTAAGAAATTAGGGATAATGGAGACTATGTGCTTTACGTGTTATTCTCTTAAAAATTGAACAGAGAAAAATAGTTTTAAACAAATAAAATACCAGTAGTATAAAGTACAAATAAATAAATTTTTACACCTACAAATATAAAGTAAAATTACACACGGACAAAACGTAATATATCCAATCTAAATTCATGAACAACCAAATATTTCATTCACATTTTTACAATACACACGTCATTAATAGGATCAAATTTATTTTAATAATTAAAATTAATTTATTTTAAATTATGCTATATTTAAAAATATGAATAAAATATAATAAAATAACATCAATCTTGTACCAACACAATTTTAATGAAATGATAAGAATTTTTTATTGGAATAATTTTTTCACCGAAACAAAATTTGACGTGAGTATTGCTACAGAAAGCCGAAGAAAAAAAAAATTAAATTGGAAATAGCATCAATAGTCCAATAATTATTATCATTGGTTCACGTTGGTCCACGTCGGCTATCATACCAATGAATGGATGCTGACTGTTATGATTGCCATTTTAGAAGACGATCCTTCGAATTATGTCTTCCGCACGGCAATATTTGATATCAAATTAATAATTTCGCATGAATACGATGTACTTTTTTTTTTTGTAGAAGAATACGATGTACTTTACATACGTTTGAATTGACTTTAGATAGTTCTGGCTTGTAGATTAATTTTCATGCGTTTAATATAAATAATAAATAAATTAAATTATAATCGTAAATGAATTATTATATTTATTTAAATATTTATATTAAAATTTTAAAAGTATTATGTAAAAAATAATTAATAATTAAATTATGAATGATTATATATAATAAAAATATAAAATTTGTATTTTAATAAAATACCGTTTGCTTTCACAGATGTTGTTTTTTTTTATAAAATATAATTATAAAATATTAAAATTAAAATAATAAAATATATTTTATTCATTTAAAATTAAATATAAAAATTTTAAAAATAATTTTTTATTTAAAAATAAATTTAAATTTTTAATATTATAATTTTATGTTTTATTTTTAATTGTAAATTATAAAATAGTATATCATTCTTTTAGCAATATATATAAATAAAAAGATTCTAAAAACAGCATATGAGATTGTTGTTAAATATTAAATAAATATTCTCAATTAATTAGATTAAATATTTTATTTTTAATTTTTAATAATATAATAAATAATAATACATTAAAACTTTATTAAAACGAATATAAAATATAAAATATAATTTCATTATTAAATATATTACTATTTATTATATTATTAAAAATAAAAATAAAATATAAATTTAATTAATTAAGAATATACTTTTAATACTTACTGTATAAATATATAAATATTACTTAGAAAATACGAGAACAACAATGTGTAGATGCACAAGACGAGGTGGAACCCAAGTAGCAACCCAAGCACTCGAGAGGGCATTAGTGCTGGGAAGATGAAACCTGAACCAGAAGAGACCGGTCCGCATAGTGATTTCTTTTACCAATTTCTTCCCTCCTAACAGTGGTCCTTCATTTTTGGCGTTACTAATTTCTGATTCAATACATTTTAAAATTCAATAATAACGAATTAGTAAAATTCATGTGAGTCATATGCAAAAATTTGTCAACTAGTGGCGCCGCCATGTTCAAGTTGTGACAGAAATGGGTGGCTAAGGTCAAAGATAGGCTGTTAGCCATCTTCCTCGCAGCATCTTCCCCTTGCAATCAAAGAATAGGTTGTTAGACATGAATAGGTGAAATGCCCGATTTGCGGTTTCTCATTGCATCGTAAATTCAAATTTTCGTGTATTCACTTTGAGTTCTTTACGATATAGTGAGAGTTAATATTATTTTTAAATATTTTTATTTAATATCTTAAATTTAAATTCAAAATATTATATATAGACTCTTACGCATTATAATAAAAGAGATGATGTGTTAAGTACGCATTATAATAATAGACATGTAATATACTAATGTAAATTTAAAGAAGGGCTAACAAGAGTCCTATTTTGAATGTGTTATTTGTGGAGGTACAAATGACTTAAATTAAAACTAAATATTTATATACTTAAATTTGAATAATTGAAATATAAATTCAAACCTAGCTTAAATATAAGGAGATGACCTAAATGAATTGTATATGTTTATTTATTTAAGTTGTATATTATTTATTTTAAATTTTTTAATCAAATATAGAATATCTAAATTTGAGATTGAGCTTGTGAAAAATATGAATCGTAATAAATTTATATAATTTTTTAATTAAATTTAAATGTGTAAAAATATATCTTTAACAAATAGATTTCAAACATCAAATTTTATTTTATTTTATTTATTAGTATAAATTTTTCTATAATTATTCAATCTATCAAAAATATCTATACAATCGCTACAAAATATCAATAATTATACTTAATAGAGGATTAATAAATATTAAAAAATTAATTATTTCAATCAAAATATTATACTTTTTTATGCAATCTTAACACTGATGTAATTGAATCTTTTATGCAATTATTTATGTATAATGTCAAGATAAAAATATATTTTTATCACTAGATTTATTTAATCATGAATAGTTTGAGTTGATTAATTTAAAATTAAAGTTTGATTCATATATTAATTAAATTCATTTTCTTTAAAATTAAATTTGAATTGGATATTTTATGATTGATATTGAATTGTTCATAAATTATTTGATTTGATAAAGTTTGAATCACATATTAATCAAATTCATCTCCTTAAAAATCAAACTTTGAATCAAAACTTAAGCTGAACTCCACATAAGTAGCTTAATTCATTTGCTAGCTGTAGTTGGACTCTTGGGTAGATTTATTTAAGGTCAAATATAATGTGAGTCTTTATTTGGTCCTATGAAGAAGTTCTTTTACAACTTATTTTTCTGTAATTTTTTTGCGATTCAATTATTTATGAGTTATTTTTTGTCTTTGTAATTTTAAATTTTTTAGGTCATTGTAAAGAATAAAATTATATTATTTAATAGTTTTAATACATTTTTTAATCATTCATATATATATTATTACAATTTTAAAATTTTTATTTATATTCTTCTATCTCTCGCAAAATTTCATATTAATTATATTATCAAAAAATAATGATTTCATGCAACAATTTTATTTTTCACACTCCTACCAATTGTAGTTGGTCCCCCTGTATTCAGATTCTGAATCAGTCCCCGTGGCTTGGATTTCTTCGCACTAATGAGTTCATTGGGATGTTTATTATTACTGAAGGATCAGATTAAAATTTAGAATTTGAATTGTTTAATGGGTAATTTTTCACCAAAAAAAGGTAATTCGTGGTTGCTTTGAAGTAGCACCATACATCCTCTATTTCTATTTTTTAATTGATTTGACATAAATTATTATAAATTTTATTATAAAAATTATAAGAAGTAATATTTATATTACAACTTAGTTATTTATTTTATTTTTTAATATTTAATATTTGATTTGGTATTTAATTTAATATTTAATTATATAAATTATTTTAAAAAATACTTACATAAATCATGCAATAAAATCATACTCCTACATAATATTTTCCATGCATCTTGCAACTTTAAAACTTATACCATAACTTGTAAATATTTTTATGTATATAATGAGCGGTGGAACCAGAAAATTAGTGATATAATGAAAAATATTTTACTCAAAAGGAAATTTTAAATTATAAGTTAATGCAATCAAAATATTTTACTTTAACTTATTTTAGTATAAATTTAAATTTGATTTACTGTCATATCAAGTTTATATTTTTATCCACTTATATGTTGATATCTCAAAAAAAAGTTAAATATTTGTAATGTTATTTAAAATTCTTAATTATTTTTCCTTTATAATTACATATTTTTCTCATTAATTGTTAGTGTAAAATATTTTACACTAATAATAAATTAACTTTAAACTTTTTTAATATTAGAGATAGTTTTATTCAATTGTTCATTTGGTATTTATATTTCCAATTTTTTAAACTAAGCATATCTAATTATAATGATCTAATTTAAAAAATTTAGATATAAGCTTTTAATTCAAAATTAGATAAAATTATACGGAGAACACAGTAATATAATTTAAGTTTAATTAAAAATTAACTTTTAAACAATAAAACCATTTAATGTCTTTATTTAAAAAGGTTGCCATATTTCATCTAAAAAAAATAATTGAAAGCCTAAGTTGATAAGAACAATGTGTTCTTGTCATATCGTATCATATTACATGTTATAATGAAGTATATTAATCTTTTTATATGTTTTTCGCTTAAAATAAATAATAATAAATTATAATAATACTTTAACATATGAAGCAAGAAAATAATTTATTTGCTAATAAATCTCAAACATATGAAGATTATATATGTCTTAAAAAAATACATAATATTTGAAGGGCTCTATAAAAGTTTAGAGGTTAATATATAATTTTTTTATAATTAATTTAATAGTTTATAGTGTCATATGTGAGATTAAGCTTTCATGCAATTCTGGCCATGCGTATAACCTACAACCTCGTGCAAATAAAATATAAATCATCAAACAAAATTATGCTTAGGTTTTGTTTGTCTTATTGAAAAATATTTTTCACAAAATATAGTTATAAAATGTTAAAATGGAGGAAAGTATTTTACTTATTTAATGTTATAATGTTAAATATGAAGAATTTGAAGAAAGTAACTTCTCTTATTTCAAAAAGGAATTTGCTTTCCTTCATCTTCAAACTTCTAGGTATTATATTCTTTAGTTATTAATGTAAACGGTATGTCATTATTTTATTAATATATATACAAATGATATTTTCTTACGAAAAATACTTTTTGATGAAACAAATTGAGCTTTATACTTAATACTTTTTATATTTCATATAATAGGACAACTTATATCACCACTTACAAAATTAATGACATTTATTACAATCACCATACGAGTCATAATATGAACCTAGACTCTATAAGCTTTGAACTCCAAATTAATTCTAATCCTTAAACTTACAACTTCATATAAATGTTCCATAAATTCATCCAATAAAATTATGCTTTAATGCAATAAATGTAGAATTTAATGTAGGTTTTTCTTTATTTCTATCTAATGCTGATGACAAAATTAATCAATTATGTAAAATGCACAGAATCTTGAAAACTCATAAATTTTCACAAACTCATTATAAATTTCAAACTATTAAATTAAGGATAGATTATATATCTTAATCTATAACTTAATAGCCTAAATACTAACATATAACCTTTGATCATTAAAAAATAGAAGAGAATTGTATTTCTATCTCTTGATCTCTCTTAATTTTCACGCTTAAGTTAGTGATGAAGAGAAGGATAGCCTAAAACATTTTATAAGTAAAGATAGGGGCCAATTTTTTAGATAAATTTTATATTTATCTATCAGATAATCTTTTACGTAAATATTTTATTTATCTATTAAATAATTTTCTAGATTAATTTTTCATTTATTTATCAATAACCTTATAGATAAACATTTTATTTATTAGATAAATCTTTTATTTATCTATCAGATGACCGTTTATTATCTGATAACTCTCCAGTAATTACTCCTATTAAGTAGTTTGTTACTTTAGGTAAATATATCTTAAACTTACCAATCAGAAAATAATTTATTTAATATTTATTTATTTAACCATAATAAACACTTATCAATATTACTTAGGTTACTTAAGTTTTACATTTAAGTCATATCATAACTCCTATAAGGCACACATATAACTTATAATTCATGCAAGTCTGCCATAAAATCATACAACAAAGTTATACTTTGATGCAATATACCTTTTATACTTTATGCAACTACAAAACTTATGTCGTCATTTATGAATATAATGGCATTCAAGACCATTATTATGGAAGTCATGTTGTAAATTTTGAATCCTTAATTTTAAACTCCAAACCTTATAATGTCATGGATGTATACAATAAACCATACAAAATTATAATGATACATAGTTCTCCATATACTTCATGCAACTATAGAATTTATATCATACTTCTAAATATAAGAACATATAAGACAACTGATGAGCAAATTATATCATAATTACATGGCATACTTATGATTCATTACTGCTTATGCAAGTTTACCATACGTTGATGATGCATAAACATGTCATGCATCATCACCATGAATTTTGCATTATATAATAACAAAAAGGAGTATGGTTATTAATAGGAAAATTTGTAGATCATATGTTGATGATGTAAAAGTATATTATCATAAATTAACATCAAAGAAGCATGAAAATCACAATACAAAAATATTTAATATGGTTTCGCCTTTAACTTATTCCTCAAGTGGAAATGATAAATAAAATTTACTAAAGAAGAATTAAAGAGATAGATTACAAAGTAGTTGATTACTTTTAAATTTACACCTTAAATACATTTAAAATATTTTAAATTTTTTTTAATTAGCGGTATATATTCTTCCAAATAACCTATATACTTTTTACTATCAAATAATTCTACTAAAAGAATAAGAGTTGATTGCTCACAACTGATATATACATTTTTTACTTTTAAATAATTTCACTATGAAAGTGAGAGTCACTTGTAAGATTTCAAGTAATCCCATAATGGGACAAATTGTTTATATCAAATACAATATATTTATAAGCTTTAAAAACTTATTTGATAAGAAAATTTTAATTAAAATAAAAATAATAAATAATGAATAAAAATCTTAATATGAATAAAAATTATTAAAAAGTAATTATAAATTAATAATAATTAAAATTTAAATTGATTCCTAACGAATGCTGCAATCAACAATTACCTTTGTTTAATATAATAAAATTGGAATTAAAATAAAAACAATATCTAGACATGACTTACGTTGTTGGTATAAGAAGGAATTTGGGTATAAAAAAGAGCAAGAATAAAGCAGTGATAATTAATTGCATAAAGCTGTCATCTTAAATCAAAATTCAGCCATTAATTGCACAGTTCGAATGGAGGCAAAGCATGGTTAGATTCCTGGAAGCAACTTGCCTCTGACTCTTCGCTGCCAAAAACGTCAACATTCTTAGTCTTGTAGTCTTGTGCGCGTCTGCAACAATGCATGTGGCCGTCAATCTCTCAGCCGTTGGCAAAACTTGTAAATTTCCCCGCGTTGGCGGGGCAAAAAGGCAAAAACAAATTATTGAAGGAGCTTTGCAAATTGCGAATCGTTCTTCGAGGGACCACAATTACTAAAGCCAATTCAAAAGGGATAAACAAGACCGATGGAAGTGATGAGGTGAGGTTGCCCATTCAATTAGTTCACCCTCTCGTTTTTATTTCTTAAAACTGCAAATGCAGCTACTTCTCAGCCACTCCCCAATTTTGTTGTTTGCTTTTCTTTAAGGAATAATATTATGAAAATTTTTATTTTCTTACAAGGTTGAATATATTATTAAATTATTTTTTAATTCCAATATTTAAAATTAAAAATAAAAAATCATTACATTAAATATAATTTGATAATAAAAAGATTCAATCTTATAAGAGGCAAAATTCTCCTCGGTATTTCCCAGACATGAATTCGTATATTACTGGTATATTAGTTACAAATTGATACACATTTTTTTTTTAAAAAAAAACCACCCTATTATGGGCACAATAACTGAAAGGCTTGACTGTCGAAAAGTAATATCTCATTTGTTGCGTCGCAAAAATTAATGCCCGAGACACTTAAAGTTATTTTTTTTAATAAAAATTGAGTCACGGCTTGGTGCAGGCCGTGACCATGATCACGTCCTGCAGCAGGACGTGATCAGTGGTCGCGTCCTGTACCAGGCCGTGATCAGATTCGCTATTGTTATTTTTAATTTAATTTATTATTTTTATTTTATTTAATTAAATTAAAATTATTTATCTCTTTAATTTTATATTTATAATTTATTTATTTAATTAAATTAAATTTATGTATTTGTGAAATTATCTGATTTAATATTTTTAATTTGTTTGATTTAATTTAATTAATTAAATTATTTAATTTAATTTAGTTAATTTTATTCATTTGATTTAATTTAGTTAATTTATTTGTTTGATTTAATTTATTTAATTTAATTTAGTTAATTTATTTATTTAATTTAATGTATTTAATTTATTTATTTGATTTAATTAATTTACTTGAGTTAATATTTTTAATTTACTTATTTGATTTAATTTAGTTAATTAATTTATTTTATTTAATCTAGTTGATTTATTTATTTGATTTAATTTAATTAATTAATTTATTTGATTTAATGTATTTAATTTATTTATTTGATTTAATTTAGTTAGTTTTATTTAATTGATTTGATTTAGTTAATTTATTTGTTTGATTTGATTTAGTTAGTTAATTTACTTGATTTAATTTAGTTGATTTATTTATTTATTTAATATATTTAATTAATTTATTTAATTTATTTATTTGAGTTAGTATTTTTAATTTACTTATTTGATTTAATTTAGTTAATTAATTTATTTGATTTAATCTAGTTGATTAATTTATCTGATTTAATGTAGTAAATTTTTTATTTAATTTAATTTAGTTAATTTATTAATTTGATATAGTTAATTTATTTATTTGATTTAATTTAATTAATTTATTTATTTGATTTAATGTATTTAATTTATTTATTTGATATAATTTATTTAATTTATTTATTTGAATTAATATTTTTAATTTACTTGTTTGATTTAATTTAGTTAGCTTTGTTTATTTGATTTAATTTAGTTAATTTATTTGTTTAATTTAATTTAGTTGATTTGTTTGTTTAATTTAATTATTTTATTTTATTTAATTGATTTAATTTAGTTAATTAATTTGTTGGATTAAATCTATTTAATATATTTAGTAAAGCTAATTTATTTGTTAGAGTTAATTTATTTAATACCTTTAATTTATTGAGATAATGATATTTAATATGTGTAAAAAGTTGTTATTGAAATGAATAATATTATTGTCATTCTTTTAAATTTATTCTCTTCTTGTATATTATGGGAACTAAAGTTCTGTTGACTTTATTATCGATTGAAGGAAATATATTATATGTTTTTTATAATTGGAATACATGAAAGACTTTTTTATTAATTTAATTAAATTGAAATGTAACCATAACTCGTTGTCTGGAGGAGAAAAAAATAGGGGAAAAAAAAGAAATTTTGAATTAATTAAAAATTTCTACAACGAAATTAGTATTTAATATTTCATGGTTATCTACAAAGAAAATTTGAATTAATTAAAAATTTTATGGTTATCTTTTCTCCATATCATTTAGCAATTTATTTTTAAATTTTTAATCAATTTTTTTATCACAATTTATGAGCTTTTTATGAACCCTAAAAATTATAAAATGAAAATTAAGTAACATGTTATAATATTGTGATTCTTACTTAAAACTTTCTTAGCAACATATTATCCTCATATATATAAGTCTTTACAAATTAAGATCCATTACATTTTAATTTAAGACCCTTTACATTTTGATTTAAGACCCCTTACATTTTGATAAGTAAGATTTAAAAATAAAATAAAAAAGGGCCACAGACTAAATTAGTATCGTTAATAATTTAATTAAGGGACTTAAATAAAATAATTACAAATTTGACACAGATTAAATAGAATAAAAAATCTTAATTTAAATAAAAAAATGACAACAGAATATATAATAATTTGTACTTTTTAAAATTTTAATTATTCCAACTGTCTTATAATATTTACTAATTTAATTATATTATACATATATTGTATCATATTATGGGAGTTAATAAAATTATTATTTATTTTTAAGAACCTTAAATAATTAGTAGAAGAGAAATATCTTGTGCTTAAAATAATTAGAATGGATATAAATTAGGTTAAAATTAAAAATAAATTATATAAGAGCCACAGATTAAAATTATGTGAAAAATTTAATTAAAGGGGTTAAAATAAAATAAATAAAAGGTTAATACATGTTAAAAAATATAAAAAAATTTGAGACTGAAACAAATTAAATTACATAAAATAAAATAAATAAAAAATTAGTATATTTTGAATAAAATGAAAAGTTCATGGTAGAATTAGAAATAAAAATCTATTCTTTCATATAGTATGATAATTAATTTTTATTTCGTCTCATAATTTAAAATAATCTTCTTTATTTTATTTATATTTGTATCATTTAAAAATTATCAAATCTAATAAAAAATTTATTATAATTTATTTTATTATATTTCGCCTGAAATATATATTATGTAAAATTTAAAAAATATTTTTTAATATTATATTTACTACACTACCTGTAAATTTATTTTTAATTGAATTTTATATATTATTAATACATTTTTATTAAACAAATTTATTTACAAGTATAAAAAATATTATTTATATAAATTTTTGAAAAAAAATTATTTAAAAATAAAGTAAAGTTATTTTTATTAAATTAAAATAAAATTAATTAAAAATATTTTTTTATTTAATTATTTTTATTATAATATATTTTATGATTTAAAAAAAATTATTTTTATTAAATTTTTTATTAAATTATTATTTTATTTTTCTGTAAATGTACTGTGCGCACAGTACAGTGTACACATGCAGTGTACTGTGCGTACTGTATACACAGTGCATTTACAGAAAACCATGCCAAACAGTAACAAATTTAAGGGTTCGGGAAAATACTTTTTTAATTATAGTAAAATAATCATTCCCTTTTTTAACCGTAGCGTCTAGGTAATTTCGCCCCCTATTATGTGTTCTTATAGGATTTGTAAAAGTATACTTTTTCTACCTTTTTCCTCGTGAGTCTAAATTTTATATTAATTTGGATACAAATTTAGACAGTAGAGTTATAAATTTTTTTGGCACATATATACTCACAGTTTTATTTATGAAAAATTGCATGGTTGTATGTATTAAATTACAATTCCTTTTTCAAGATGCAGAAGATGGCCTCATCCTTTAAAATACGAGTTCTCCTAACGCCATGGAGCCTCATCCTTTAAAAATATGACTTTACTGTTTATATTTGTATCTAAAATTCTCATTTTCTTATAAAAATTAAAACTCATGGTGAAAAAGCTAGAAAAAGTATACTTTTACGAATCTTATAAGAACACATAATAGGATGGTTTTTTTTTTTAAAAAAAAATGTACCAATTTTTAACTAAAAAAAATAATTCACAAATTCCAATTTTCCAAGGAAGTGATAACTACTAATTTTTTTAGACGTTTATCACGATTCACGTGGAGTCAATAAAACGGAAATTATACGTACCTCTGTTGACATTTGTTTTAATTATATATATTTTTTTAGAAAATTTCATTTTTATCATTATAAAATATAATGATGTTAATTTTTTAACTGTGATTTATTCTTTAATATCATTTCAAATAATTAGAGAATTATTTTTTGTATAATTTTATGTACAAATATTTAATACAGTTTTACATGAAAGGAGAAAGTATTTTTATTCCTCAAAGAAAGAATACATTTATGTATTAAAATGTAGAAAAATGGTAATGGTGGATATGCTTTAGATGGGGATGTGTATATATATTTTTTAAAAAATAATAAGCGGAGAATATAATTAAACTAAATCAAAAAAAGGTTGACTAATTTGCCCATCAATAAATTATTCAAAATTTTCGCGACTAAAAAACACCTAACCATATTACTCGTGGGACTATGATTTTTTTTAATCAATTCTTTTTTATACTGTGATTAGCATTGTTAAACAAAAATAAATTGAATCTGTGTCTAAATTGTAGGTGAGTTGGTTACACATTTTGTTAGAAACTAGAAAGTGTAAGATCCGAGTAAAATTTAATTTTTTATTAAAAAATGAGGAAGAAAATCAAAATAAAAGTATACGAACTGTTGGGTTTGTTAGAGGTTATTTGTAATGCCTTCTTATTGGCATGGGTAAAAAGTGTTATTAATAGCTCCTTATAGAAAATTTGATTTGAATATAATTTTAAATGGTTTAAGTTTAAATAAATAGAATTTAATTAATGTATGAGTAAAATTTGATATTTTTATTACTCAAATTGTTCATGAATTTAAATAAATTTGATTATAAAATATATTTCCATTTTTATATTATTAATATGCAAAAAAATATAAATATAAATATATATAATATAATTATATTAAAGAAAAAGATGAACTCTATTAAATTTGTCTGTGCTCCTTCAAATTCGTCTATATTGGAATTTGAGTTTAAATTTTATTATTTTAATAGGAAATACATTGTATGTATTTTTTAATTGGGTGAATTTTGAAAAGAGTTAAATATAAAATTTTCTATTTAAAATTATAGATTCAAATAAAAATAATAAATTTAGAATAAAAATTGTATTTTTAATTTTTTAAAAAGAATAAAAAATGAAGAGAATTTGTATCTTTGAGATCCAACTTAAGCTCAATTTATACTCAAAATCATGCTTATTTATTATTGTCGAGAATTCTGACAATGTATCCTTTGCTGTTGTTTAATTGAGAAAAAAATAAAAAAAATTTAAATTTATTTCTTCTTTTATTTAGATAAAAAAGAGGAAATTTTTTTTAAAAATAAAATGTATAATCGTAATTTTTTATCCCTTTCAAATCTTAGAAATTTTTTCTCCTTCGTTTTGCACCGAATTCAAATTTAAAGTTCTTTCCATCTTTCTCCATTTTTTCTTTTTCCTTAACCAAACAAGAGTAAAAGTTAGCCTTGTTCGCATCCCTACCAACTGGGAGCGCGTCGCCTCGTATTTACTGTAGGCTACAAGATTCCCTGCCTAAAAGCTGACCCATCACATTAGCAGCTGACGGGCTCAGAAGTTGGTCCACTGCATGAGCTCCATTACTGTACCTCCATTCACCATTTTACATCCTCCAATCATCTCTCCCTCACCTCTCACCAATAATAATGATCCTAGTTTTGGACGAAATATCGAAGAAAAAAACCTTTAAATAATGAAATGGTCATAAACATTATAACTATATGTTTTATTTTAAAATTTTTTATCATTCTTTTCTCCTCCACAGCAAGAAAAAATGATTAAATTTCAAAAGTTTTTTATTTATCATTTTTTTTCTTCCAAACAAAGCCTCAAATCTTATAAAATTTATTTTAATTATATTTATACTTTTCATTTTAGAGATATATATCCAACTCTTCAATCGAACAAAGTGACCATTCTTTTTTTAAAATATAAAATAACAAGTATACATAAAAATAAAAACATATTTTTTAAAAATATAAATATAAATATAGTTACATTAAACTTTAAAGCAAAGAATGTAATTTATATTAAATTTTCTCTTTCACATTTTTAAGTTACTCTGTCTCCGTATACATGAGTCAGGGAATATGATTTGCAGAAGAAGACAATCTATGTATAACCTTATTATATATAACTTGATTTTGGCTTGATTAAATATAATAGTTATCATTTGTTTACTATGATATTTTAAAATTTTAATAATATCATAAAATTTAAAGTTATATTATTATAATAATTTATTTTAAATATAATTAGTTTTTTAAAATGATTATACCATCTTAGATTTTGAAAACTAAAACATAATAAAATTCATCCCGTTATCAAAGTTTTGTGATGCAAATCCTGCGCATACCATTTTGTAGTCAAAATAACGCATACTCTTTTTCCATTATTTTCTACTTAATTTTTTTGTTGCAGATAGGGATGGTAAGATTTTCACATTCCTTATTTCATTACTGCATCTAAATTTTGTTTTGCATTGATAAAATAATTTTTATTATTTATTATTGTTGATTATTGATGATATAATCTGGATGCATGAATCACCAGGTCGGTAATGCGCGAAAACGCAGCGAAACGCATGGTTTGGCCGTATTACCCTCGTAGCTTGAATTATTGACCTGACAATTACCTGCCACGTGGCACCATCTAAATATCTGACATTTTCCCGTTAAAAGATACAAAACCACTAAGATTCCGACGCGTATGCGACACTACGCGCTTTCAACCGTTGGATCACTCTGTCGCATCAGGGGTAAAATAGTAATCAAGCCACGAGAACCCCTATAAAAGAGAAGCTAGGGGAGTGAATATCGGAGAAGACAGCCGAACAAAAACCTACAGTGCGGCTGCTAAATTATTTCACCAACAAGAAAATTTTCATCTTTCCACGTTTCCATTCTCCGTAGGGAATGCAGAGAGATGAGAGGTCCTGCGCTGACCAGAACTGAGGTGGGTGGCCCAACCAAACGCCGTATCGGCGGCCGAAATTGCCACCGGAAACACGTCGAAGACGGGTGATCCTAACACTCCTTCATCCCTGTCTGGCTCTCCTCCGTCTCTTTCGGCAATCTCAGCTCCTCTGTAAATAACCAGTTCAATTCCGTAATTTTCTGCGTTAGATTTATCTGTTGTTAGGCAAGATGGCTGATAAAACTAGGGATGTTAATTCCACTCTGCTCCACGGCAAGTACGAGCTCGGCCGCCTTCTCGGCCATGGCACTTTTGCCAAGGTCTATCATGCCAGAAATTTGCAGTCCGGGAAAAGTGTGGCCATGAAGGTGGTGGGCAAAGAGAAGGTGATAAGAGTTGGCATGATGGAGCAGATCAAAAGGGAGATTTCTGTTATGAAGATGGTTGAACACCCAAACATCGTCGAACTCCATGAAGTCATGGCTAGCAAGTCCAAGATATACATCGCCATGGAGCTCGTTCGTGGCGGTGAGCTCTTCAATAAGATTTCTAGAGGTCGGTTGAGAGAAGAAGTAGCCCGAGTTTATTTCCAGCAATTGATTTCTGCCATCGATTTCTGCCATAGCCGTGGAGTTTACCACCGCGATCTGAAACCGGAGAATTTGCTTCTCGATGAAGATGGTAATTTGAAAGTTACTGACTTTGGGCTCAGTACTTTCTCCGAGCATTTGAGGCAAGACGGATTGTTGCATACAACTTGTGGCACTCCGGCGTATGTGGCTCCAGAAGTAATTGGGAAGAAAGGCTATGATGGTGCCAAAGCCGATATTTGGTCCTGTGGAGTGATCCTTTATGTTCTTCTCGCTGGATTTTTACCCTTTCAGGATGACAATTTGATGGCTATGTACAGGAAGATTTACAGGGGCGACTTCAAATGCCCGCCGTGGTTCTCTTCCGACGCTCGCAGACTAATCATGAGGCTTCTAGATCCGAACCCGAGTACCCGAATCACGATTTCCAAAATCATGGAGTCGTCTTGGTTCAAGAAATCGGTTCCCAAGAGCATGCTGACGACGAAAGAGGAACAAAAATTCGATTTTGATGATATTTACGAGAAATCTAAGCCGGAACCTGAGACTATGAACGCTTTTCACATCATATCGTTGTCAGAGGGATTTGACTTGTCGCCGTTGTTCGAGGAGAGGAAGAAGGAGGAAAAGCAGGAGCTGAGATTCGCGACGACGAGGCCGGCAAGCAGTGTAATTTCGAAGCTTGAGGAAGTGGCGAAGGCGGTGAAGTTTAATGTGAAGAAGAGCGACTCTAAAGTGAAGCTGCAGAAGCCGGAATGTGGAAGGAAGGGGAAGCTGTCCATCGGGGCGGAGATATTCGCGGTGACACCGTCATTGGTGGTGGTGGAAGTGAAGAAGCACAGTGGTGATACATTAGAGTATAACCAATTCTGCAGCAAAGAGCTCAAACCTGCGCTCAAAGACATTGCTTGGATGTCGGCCGCCGAGAATAATCCGACACCCGCTTGAATCAAACGACGTAAATTGTTCATAAATGTCGGATGATTGTGTGATTGTTGTCTGTTTAGTTTATTCATCATTCATGGTCCTTGTGATTGATATTCTGGTGATTATTTGTCGTTTAGAATTAAAAAGAACCAGCTTAAGTTAATTTTAGCGTCAATTATTGTTTGAAATTCGGTTTGAGAACTCTCATGTTGTTCCTTTGTGTCAATCTGTAAAACAAGGGAAAAGGAAGGAACTAATGAAATCAACAACAACAACGTTGTTGATGAATCTATGTAAGATGGTTCTCTCATGTTCTTGTGAATAAGTTGATTGTTGTGGCTTTTATTGAGATTGCGACATGGGCATATGCTTTTTTGCCGTATTTGAATTCTCTTTGTGCGTTTCTAATTAAACTGCTGCCATCGTGGTTTTAAATCATCAATAAGAGAAAATGGGTTTGTTGTGGCATTAATATTCGGGAGCAGAGCTTCTGAAGTTAGTTTTACATCATTTTGGTTGGTTTGAATGGCGGTGGCGTTATCATGTCAAAGTCCCCGCTTAGATGCATTATTGTTAGTTGTTTAGTCTTCCAAGTTGATGCGCGGTCTCCTGAGATCCTCATTAATTCATCCTTGTGGCACCGGCGAGAGATGTTAATGCATCAGTCATGAACCTAGAACGTTCCTTCTATTCACACTGAAATTATGAAGAGCACCCAGAACAACCCGTTTTCATTTTGACCCTCCTAAATTGTTGAAGACAGTGAAACCGTTGGTGGGTTGCAGGGGCGGGTGGAATTGGGGGTGGAATTCTAGATTTTACTTGTTTGACTCCCTAATGAAATGCGAGGGGTGTAAATACAAAGTATAATTTTGGTGGGGCCCGGTGATGAAATAAGGGGTAATGCGGGGTGGAAGTGAACCTATTTTTTCTCTTTTCGTTGATGCCCTCAGAATTTTTTGAAATCCAACTTCATGTGCACACCTTTGAATGATGACTTGTTTTATCGTGCAAAGTTTTTAAAAGTTATTAAATATATTAAACTTAAATTTTTAAATACAAACATAGAAATAATAAATGTTAAAATTGAATAGGTGAAATTATTTTTATATCATCAAAAATAAATCTAAAATAGTAATTCTTTTTTTTCTTTTGAAAAAAATAAATTATTCTTTATTTATAAAATTAACAATAATTAAAAATAAAAAATAATATGGAATAAATGTGGATGGATTGAAAATATAAATAATCAAATATTTTTTAACTAGAATACAATTATGAAACATGTTTTATGTTTAAATAAAATTATAAAACATAAAATAAAAATTTATTTATAATATGACAAAAAAAATTTTTATAGAAATAAAAAATAATGAATTTTTAAACTTTACAAGTTAAAATATAATAAATAATCGTTAAAGTTTTAATATTGAAAAATATTTAAATTCAATAATATGTAATATTAATATTATAGGTAAAAAAAATAAAAAATACTAATATTATTTAATTTATTTTGAAAAAACTACCTCTTATTAAATGTGTAGCATTCTATCGTAATATTATAAATATTTCAATTGGGTTTATTGAATTAATACTATTATAAAAATCAATAATAATTATAAAGGTAAAATAGTAATTTGAATTAATCCCATTTCCACCTCCCTCTATTTTCACCCCTTCCAAACAAAATAAACTAACTTTCTCTCTATTTCCACCCTCTCCTATTTTCACCCATTCCAAACAACTTAGGTGAATTTACACCCCTCTCCATTTCCTCCCCGCTCTATTTCCACCCCCTCCCACTTTCACATGCAGCTAAACAAAGCATAAAAGCGGTTGGAAGTTTTGGATCCAAGGGTACTAACTACTTGCCTAAATATGAAGTTATACAATTTAGATTAAATTATATATTGTAGTAAATAAAGTGGATGAAATTTAAAGAAAAATTTTAGATAGATGGATGGGCGTGAGTCAAAACTCATTATTTGATTCTTAAAAATATTTTAAAATAACTTCGTTCTAAGCATTATTTATAAATATATTATATAATTGTGTCATTTAATTGTGGTTATTATTTATTTAAGATAGTCTTCATTATAATCAATTTTAAAGGTTTTTTTTATAAAAAATGTAAAACTAATTTTGCAATTAAATTTAACTTTCTTTACTACTAGTTAGACTCGTGTGTCCAGTGATACCAGTTGGTACTTGTGAAACTTGGGTTTAAGCGATGGCTTTTATAGGCAGTTGTAAATCTAATCTTATGATTTGTGATTTAGGATATGTAATTTATTTAAAACCTTTAATCGGCTTTAACTACTTAATTTCTAGCCTTAAAAGGCATTAAAGGTTAAATAGTAATATTATATATATAAAAGTAGAATATAAAATTAAATTTTAAATATAAATAAAAAATTATCAATTAAATATAAAATAATAAAATAAATTTATAAAATTTAATTTAATAAATATAAAAAATTTAAAATTTAATTTTAAATCTTATTTTATATATAGTATTATTTAATATTAAAAATGTTCAAGTATGTCTTTTAAAAGAGTAAAGATGCTTCCAAACAGACACCGCATTTCAATGACAGTAACAAGTTTTAAGTTCGCTGCTAGTAAATTAAAATATAGTGGCGCAATGGCGTGTGTTTTGGGTTATCATTATTATTACTCCATTTTAAACATGATTTACTACATATTTAAAAATATTTAAGTATATTTAGTATAATCTGAGATGCTAAGACGCGATTAGCATTTTTTCTGTTTTCAAGTTTGGTCATTAAATTAGAACCAAAATTTGCAATGGCTTTGACCGAAGAAGCAGTTCAAAATAATCCCAAGATGAATGCTAAGCACACGGCACAAAAACACAAACCGAACTCACATGCTAGAAAGATTGAGAGGTTTAAACTTGACCAAAATTACATGAATCGATTAAGTAGAAAAGCAAAGTCAAGTTGGATCCTGACTAAAAGTTATGGACTTTGCCGTAGGAAGCGGCATATCCAAATGTAGCCAAAAAGTGGCCTAAGAGGGTCCCTCTTTTAATAGCCAGCAAGCTTTGCCGTAGTGTCATACGCGTGGCTGTTCGGCAAATGTCCTTTCACGTGCCGTTAGCAAAATATTTTAAAAAAAATATTATATTCTTATATTTAATTTAAAATTTAAAAATTTTATATTTTAAAAAATATTTTTAACTTATCTTTTCCTTAAATATTTTCATGAGAGAAGTGTAAATTTTATATTCTTATAAGATGGAAGTGCTGATATGAAAATAAAATAAAAGAATAAAATTATTTTCATATTTAATTTTTTATTTATTATTTTATTAAATAATTTTAATTTAAAATAAAAAATTATTATTATTTTATTTTTAAAATATTTTTATTATTAAGAAATACAATAATATTATTTTTTTTAACCATGATTTCTTTTCTATTATTATTTCTAATCTTTGGAAGATTATTTTAATGTAATTAAATATACATATGAGTTTTTCATTAAAAAATAATACAACAAGATTGGAATTTCTTTAAAAAAAGCCATATTTATATATGAAAATATAAAATAATAATATTTTTATATTAAAAAAATTATAATATAAAATTTAATGTCCATATGAAATATAATTGTAAAAATCATATAACTATGAAAATTTATAATTTTATAAAAAGAGAGATATCAAGTATATTTAATATTATGATAATAACTTAAATAAATTATGCAAAATTTGATCTAATAGTAATACTAATAATATAATAATAAAGCATAAAATATAAAATATAATAAAATATAACATATAAAAATATAATACATTAAATATTAAAATATAATAAAGTGTAAAATATTTTTATATATATTTTAACAAATTTTTAGATATTAAATATTAAAATTTAATTTATTAGGTGTTAATTTTTTTTATTATTTATGTAGTTTTAAATAAAATATAATTTATTATATTATATTTTATAATAAAAAATTAATAATTTAAAAATTTTTAAGAATATTAAATATGAATCAAATATAGTAACATGACATAGGAATCTAACAAAATATTTTTAAAAAAATTTATAATGAATCAAATATATAAATATTACATTCTTATTAATTAAATTCCTAAAAATCACATTTTCATAAATGTAAATTTTTTTAGGAATGTAAAATTTTACAAACCAAATACTATCTTAAAGAGAAAATTTTTGACATGCTAAAATTTCAGTATTATTTTTATTATATTTTAATAAATTAATGATTAGAGTAATTTTTAAAATTTAAGAAATGTTTTGTTAATTTATTAAAATATAATAGAAACTAATATTGAGAACTAGGATTAAAAATCCACCCCCTGCGAATGCAGAATTAGCAAGATACGGTGATAAGATATGATGTTGGTGTAATCCGCGGTCTAAATTATTTGTATCCTATGAATATAAGAGAATGTTTACGCTCCTTGTGTTTAGGATATGTTTCACATGGCCTTTCCCAATTTTAATGTTAGTAATAAATTGCAATCATGTGTTTTGTTGCCGAGTATGGGATCGTAGAGTTTAAATTGGGAATGCGGTTCGGTACAAGAAATTTAACTCTTGCTTTCTTGTTTCGGAAAACAAAATGTGAAAGATAATTAGTCTATTTTGCAAGCAAAAGTTTAATTATAATTATTGGAAGATGATTAAGAAATTGCGGTCTCGGCTACAAAATCGAAAAGATAAGATTCTCATCGTAAGATTTCACCTATCTTTTCCTCTTTATTAGATATTTCCATGACAACATTGAAATGACCTTTCCTTTTTGTCTCTTTAGTTTCTATTTTCTGAATGCAATGACAGAAAATAAAATAAAAAATTAAGGGTGTATTTATGTTTTTATTTTTATATTTTTAAAAATTATTCTGAGTTTTAAATAAAAAATAAAAAATAGAATAATTGATACTGTAAATAAAAAATTCATTATCAAATTGATATAAAGAATACGAGAACAAACTAAGAAATTTTAAATATATTTTTATTTTTAAAAATTATTTTTAAATTAAAAATTAAATATTAGAGGGTTTTGAGTATTGTAAAAAAAAATTCATATAATTATAAAAGTGATGTCGGAGAACAAATTAAGAAAATACCTAAAAATTATTTTTATTTCAGAACTAAAAATATTTTTATTTTTTGTTTTCTAAATTATATTTTGGGAATAATTTTTTAAAAATATATTCTAAAAGTAGATTCTCAAACGGATTCATCTATTTTTAAAAATAAAAATATGAAAAAATTATTTTAAAAAATAACAAATATTTTTATTTTTAAGTTATATATTTAAAAGTATAATTTTTAAAAATAGATTCAAAATACAAGTTTTTAAACAAATTCTTTAATTTTTTAAAAATAATAAATGAACAAACCATAAACATCAAGCAAATCCTTTCTTCCTTATTCGTGTTTTTCGTACAATGAATCATCGCAAGATAAGTGGCTGGTACACACCTTGTACAAAATAGCAAAGAAAAGTTTGATATACTCTTATTTTCAAAATATGTTGTATACATGCTTTCTGATAGATAGTGACATCAGCAAAATCGTTAATAGCACAATTTGTGAGGGAAAAATTTTGAAATATCTTCAAAAGATGATAATAGTAAAACTCAAACATATATTCACTATTTTTCTTTTTTTGATTTTATTCCGATGAGTCGGTGAGTTGAAGAATGATAGAGAACTCTAATTATTCTGTTAATCCTATTATACACATATAAATAATTAAAGTGGTGGTTCGTGGTAATCTACGTACGGAGGACTAAACTAAACCAAACATAAAGCTATAATGTTTGATTATTAGTGGAAATATTAATTATTCAAAAATGCCAAATGTAATAAAAATAAAAGTTGAAATTGAATTTTGAATTTTTTATATTAATTAAATTAATATTTTTAAATTTACTCTATCATCTTATATTTACTAATCATTTTTAATTTGTATTTAAAATTTAATTTTAAAATTTTATATATAACGTTGCTCTTATTTCTTTGATATGGAATTTGATTTTCTTTTCCTTTGGTCCTTACTAATTAGGAGCTGTTTGTTGATCGAGGCTTTCCACCAAATTGCGTGAACTAGTAGAAATGATGAAAAGATTAATCATAGAAGTAAAGCTGTATGATTAATTATTGGTGGGTGCGCGGTAGTCCCCTTTGATTAGTGCCAAAGCATGCTGTCTGATGACGTAATTTGATGGATTTGGCATTTACTATGGTGGATATTCCCTTAAGATACCAAAGCCTCGAAGGAGTGGGGTTCTGTCATAATTATATATTTGGAAAAATATTCATATGTCTATCTCTATCATTAATAATGGGTTAGTATAGTTGAGAAGCAAACAAGTATAACAAAAATATATGTTATAGGATGCAAAAATGTATCTTTTAAGAATAAATAATCAGGTTTTGATTCTGTTGAAAAAAAGTGTTTATTTCTACTTTAAACTGACCCCTTCGTGACTTCGATAAAACAGAGAAGAAGTTGCACATTCAGTGTACCATGCACTAGGCATTCATCTAAGGGCTTGTTTCGTATTTTTGTTAGGATCTAGAGTTAATCTTAAATCAAATAATTGATTTGATTGTCTAGTGCAAATAAATCAAGTTTCTTATAAATAGTTTAAGATAAGCTTATAAAAAGTTCAACTTGAATTTAGCTTTAATCGAACTGAATTTAATTAATATGAGTCAAAGTTATACTTCATATTACTTAATTTAAATTGTTGATGAGGCTAATAAAATATTTTTATATTTGTATTAAATATAAATAATAAAATATATGAAAAAAATAATCACATTATTTATTATTAATATTACATAAAGAAATATCATATTTTAATTGAAGTGATTAGTTCTTTACTATTTGTTATTTTCTACTATTGTTGGTATTATATGAAAATTGTAAAGATATTTTTTTGATGGATATGATGAATGTAGAAAAATTTATATTGGCAAATAAGACAAAATAAAAAAATTTTGCTTCGTTTATTTGTAAATGATATATTTTTACTTACTCAAACTTATGCAGAGCAACAAACCATTTAAGTAAGGTTTTATAAATTTGTCTAGCTTCATATTCATCACAAGCTTCTCAAGTTTGAACTCAACTATTTCTAGTTTAATAAGAATTTTGGGTCAAATAACATACTATTTAAGAGTAAACTCATATAAATTCATTCAGTCTTATACTTGAGTTTCATTTTTTTTAAAGCTTAAGGTTGAGCTGTCACAACCCTTCATAGGATGTGACCAACATGGAATTTGGTATATTAGTTTTCACTAGTTTATCCTATTCAATTTGGTTTCCTAATAATTCTAATAATAAGTTGGTCTAGCTAGCACTTTTAATTAAAATCTTTATGGCTTATAATGTCTACCTAAACAATTATCCATAATGTGCAAGGCTTACTAAGGAAAGTTTATTAGGCTACAATATCTCTTGGAAAGAACTTTTCTTGTTGACTTAAAAGAGGCCAACAAAATTAAAAAAGAGGCATCAAGATACTTTGTCAAGGGTGGATTCTATGTAAAAAAAAGGTAGACAATGAACTAAAAGGATGCTTGAATAAAGAAAAACAATAAATCATGCTTAAAAAAATCCCTCAAGGGGATTACAGAGAGCATCAAGGAGCAAGAAAGTTACATCATGAACTTTTTTACTTCAATTATTATTGACTTATCATGGAACAAGATGCCCTAACCTATGTTTGCCACTGTAAACCTTGCCAAATCTACGTGAATTCAATTCATGCTTTTGTCATTAAACTTTATACATTAAGCTCTTTATAGCCTTTTCAAAGATGGGTGTTTAATCTCACTAGTCCTCTAAGGTTAGCATCGTGGGGAGAAACCTAAATATTGGTAGCAATGGAGCATGTCATCAAATAGGTTAAGGCTTTAGCTCTGAGAATAATAGATGGTGAAATAGTGGTGAACTTTATCAAAGAAAATATCATATATAAGTTTGAGATCCTAGAGAGGATAATTTTTAATAATGATATTTTTTTATTAACAAAAGGATTAGAGTTTTAATAGAAAAATACAAAACCATCCATGATAGATTAAGTCCTTATTATCCATAAGGGAATGGACAAATCGAGGCAACTAACAAAATGCTAATTAGAATTCTAACTAGAATGGTCAATGATAATCATTAAGTATAGGCAGATCATGTAAAAGAAGCATTATGGGAAAATAAGATAGTTGAAAAAGGGCTAACACAAGCAATACTATTCTCTTTGGTTTGTGGAACAAAAGTTATGGTATTAACCAAGTTAGTAATGCAAAGCCTATGGTTAACTTTGGAAACAAAGGCGTAAAAATCTAAGTGGCCCTAAGTTGAAATCATAAAGGAGAAAAGACAAAAGGCATAAGCAATACATATAACGTGTGTTAAATAAACTTCTAGTGTCTATTCAAAGATAGTAAGACTTGGAGCTTCTAAGTGGAAAAGCAAGTTTTAAAAGTTGTGGACCATGTTATGACAGATTTGCATCCCTCAAAGTTTGTTGGCTTTGGCAACTTACACCCAAGAGGGGGTGAATTGAGTGTTTTAGGTAAATTGGGTGTTTTTAAAATTTTTTTTATTTTTCAAATTCTTTTTGGAAACCCTTTGATTTTGTGAAGCCATGAGAATAATCTTAATTTAATCAAATTAAGAGAGTTCTATGAAGATATTTGTTGTACTTAAGATATGATGAGTCTAAGAATTAGTGCAAACTAACTTATTCTACTATGCACAAATAAATTATCAAGAAATCAATCCAAGATAATTTAATAGAAAAGTTTGCACATAACATATAACAATTTTATACATTTGTGCAAAGCAACTCAATCAATTATGCATAGATAAGGATTAAGAAGCCAATGCATATATTGATTTCTTTTTCAATTATTGAACCAATAAGATTAACATTGAAGCATAATATATTCAATAACTAATAACAACAAAACAGAGCATACATCATAATATATCTCAACAAACAGCAATAGTAGTATAGAGATGAATTTCTCTTTTAATCATCCAATTATCTAAGCAATAATGTAAGCATTATAGCACAATATATTCAGCAGCAAAACAGAGCATATGCAACAAGAAAAATAGAGGAAAAACTAGAGAAACAGAGCTAAGTTGCAGAAATAATAGAAATATAGGGAAGAGAGATTAAACACAAGGATTTATAGTGGTTCCTCCCTTGGATATCTTCACCAAGGTGTACATCCACTCTCTAAGCTTTCTAAGCTTATGTTAATCCATTATCGCTTCAAGTTTCAATGGCACTTGAAGAAGTCTTACAATTCCTTGCTCTTCTTTGAGCAAAAATCTCTCCTACAAGGGATACCTCACCTTCTCTAAGTTTTTCCAAGGGATACCTCATCTTTTATAATTAAGAAATGATAAAAGATGAAGAACAATTCATATAGACTCTCTTAAAGAGTGGATAATACAAATGAAGCACTAAGAATAGAGAAAATTCAAAAATTAAAGCTCAAATCATGATTTGGGTGAAGAAGGATGTAAAATGATGTTTACAATTAATGTTTAGGCTCTCTCTTGGTTGTATTTGATGTTTCTTAGCTTATATATGAAGTCTATGGAGTAATATAACCGTTTGGGATTATTAGAAATGAAAACTAGCTATTACTATTCATTATTCGTGCATCAGAATGGCTAGAATCGATTCACCAATCGATTCAAGATGTTTAGAGTGCTCTCTGGATGTCTGGAATCGATTGGCGAATTGATTTACTCAGACAGAAATGCAGACTCAACTTTAAAAGGTCATAACTTCTTCATTTTAAGTCTATTTTAAGCAAATGACTTATCATTGGAAAGATAATTGAGTATGCTTTCAAATGAGACTATTTTCAGGCTCATATATATATTATAGTTTATGAGATATGTTTAAAAAAATGGCCAAAGGTCACAAACAGTGAATATGTGAAAATCTAATTTTGAAACTCAACTTGTAAAAATCATAACTCTTTCATATATTAGTTATTTTAAGAAAATTATCAGTGCATGGAAAGAAATTTGAGTCTATTTTCACATAAAAATAGTTTCATGCTCATATCATTTTTATTTTTCAAGATATGATTAAAATAATGAGCACACATCAGAAATGGCTATCATGTAGAAAGCTGATTTTTACACTCAACTTGAAGAGATCATAACTATTTCATATATTAATAATTTTAAGTAAATAATATGTCCATGGGAAGATATTTAAGTCTATTTTCATATGAAAAAGTTTGACAGTAAAACCATGAGTATTTTATGAGATATGATTGAGAGAATGACCAAAGGTTAAAATTGAAAACATCAAAAACTCATATCTCATTTATTTTTGAAATGTCCCCATAGGATATCTTATAAAAACATGATTGTGGGTTATCTTTTAAATAATTTTAATTAATTTAAGATTATAAAAAATATGTTTGAGTTCTATATCATGAAATCCTCTATTTTATAAGAAAGACTAAGCCTTAGGATGAAAAATTATACTAAAAAAGTTCCTTGACTTTTTTTTATGCTTCCAAATTTTTAATCTTCTCAATCTTCAATACTTGGACCACATCTTCTTTCTTGTTGTTAAGTTGAGTATGGTGTGATCTTCCATTCTTTTGCTTTAATGCTCACTCTTCTTCATCTTGGACTTTCCTATATACAAGTTCATTGACCTTGCAAACAATATAGTTAGTCCAATCTAATATATCAAGATATTGATGCATAATTCATATAAAACTAATTAGCACAAGTTCATGCATGATTATCCTTTTATATATCTTGATTAATCATATGCTTAGTAATGCTTGTCTACAATATAGCTCTTTTAGTATATAATCAGGCATTGCTATTTCAATCATACTATAACATGTCTATTGAAGATTTTATAACATTTTGGTATAAAGACATGCAATGATATTGCAAACACTTAGTTCTCATAATGCATATACAAGAACAAGCATATTCATTATATCATATATGCATCAACCATAACATAATATGTCTCTTTAAGCTTATACACTGTATCACTTTAGCACAAGACATACAATGCTATTGTAACATTCATTTGTCATCATCAAAACTCATCACATGAAGCTTTAAGGCTAACAAAGTTCACTCCAAAGTGGGAGGGCCCTTATATAGTAAGATAAGAAAATTTTAATGGATACTATATTATAGTTAACCTTGAAAATTGGATTAGAGATTGCTCTTATCAATTTAATGCTTTGTTTGGTTAGAGAAAAAATAAGACAGAAAGAAATGAGGGAAAAAAGAAAAGAAGGGAAAAGTTATTTTCTTTAGGTGTATTTAGTTATAGAAGAAAATATGAGAGAAATAGGTTGTATTTGGTTAAAGAGAAAATGTGAGAGAAGAAAATGGAAGAGAAGCTTTTTAATTTTATTTGAATAAAAATAAAATTGATAAGAAATAAAATTTATTATACTAAAATTTTCACAAGACTCTATGTACTTAAAATAAAAAAATTATTTATATTATCAATATTTAAAACTTGCATAAAATTTATATAAACTTAATTATTAAATAAAAAATATCATATAAATTTTTTTTACAAATTAATTAAATATTACATAACCTTCATTTTAAAAAAGAGTTCAATCTTAGTTAAAAAAACTACAATAGTATAGGAGAAATAAATCAATAGGTTTTCAATTTAAAAATTATTAACTTTCTTCTTTTATCAATTTTTTTTATTAAATATTAGTTTTCTTTCTATTTTCAATGCAAACATGTGTACATGAAAATTTTTATTAAAAAAAAAAGATAATGAAGATACTCGTTTAATACCAAATTGAATATATTGGTCTTCGCATAAATTAAAATGACAAATAAATTTTTTATTCCATGTAATTAAAATTATTTATTATCTCATATGATTTTTTGAAGTTAGTAATTATTTATAATCTTATATCTACCATAATTGAAATTGTACTGCAATTAGAATTCAAAGGGAAATTAAAAAAATTTGAACTTTTTGAAGAAATGGTTAGAAGATAGTAACTAGTTATAGTCATATAAGAAGAAAAAAAATTGAACACTTAGAATTTAGGTATCTTGAATATGAATTTTGTGCAACTAAAATAAAAATTTTATAATTTTTATTTATTATTTATTATAATTTTCAAATTAAGAAAAAAAAAGAATTTGAGTTATGAACTTATAACATAGGTAAGCCATGGATCTGGGTCGGATCCATGTGACTCCTTATAGGTCACACAGACTTGTGCACCCAGCATTGCTAATCATGTGTCCTACAGCAAGGTGCTAGCTAGATCGACTACTTTCAACAATTGGTGGGACGATGGCGGCCATGTGGAGTTGAATGTTGGCACTAGAAGCAGCAAGTAGCAGTGGATGTAAGTAGATCTGCAAAGAGGAAAGTGACGATAGAAAACAGATGCCAGGCAAGGAAATGGAGATAAGATTGCATAATAGTAGTCTGAAGGAGAAGAAGAATCATTTACCTACTGAGATTTGGACTGTAAGTAAACATGACAGATGTGATTTCAAAGACAGGGGAGATAGCACATTCAACTGGTGAAGAGGAGAAGATATGCGCATCGTATGATTTTTTTCTCCAATTTTCTCCTTAAATCTAAAGGGAAAAATTGTTATGGGCCTTATTGTACGATTTCTTTGTATTTTTCTCTTCTTTTCCATTTTCTTCTGCTAGCCAAACTGGAGGAAAGCGGATTTTCCATGTACTTTTCTACCTTAATTTTCTTTTTCCCCTTCTTCCCCATCTAAATAACTAGTAAAATATGTAAAGCAATATTATCCTTAGAATCTTTGTAATTAAGGCTATTAAAGCCTAAATATAAATGTAAAAAATTCATTATAAAAGTATTACTAAAAATTTATGAGCTAAATTAGATTATATTTAGCATTCTTCCATACATAAATTTCCAAAAAAGGGTCATTATCATATTTTAATCACCAATTTGAAGGGGCTTATTCTATTATCCTTCTTTTTCTTTATCAGGGATTTCTCAATCAAAATCTCCAAACATCGTATAATGCAAGGCATATCCAATCTTTAAGCTATAGTTTCAATGCTATAGCAGGCATTAAAAAATTAAAATGGAGGTTACGTTCCACCAAGTAAACTTAGTCTAATGTAGCTACAAAGACAATACTAAAGGCCACCCCGACATCAAATTTAGCTTGATTAGCCTCTTTCTTTTACATTATTTCATTAGCACTAGTATTTAACTCCCTATTTATCAAAGCCCTATGATTCACTTTAAGCCCTGATAATTGCTTTTAAAACACTTGGTTTTACTTTTTCTAGCCATTAATAGCCTCTTACACTTTAAAAAGCCCACTCCTTAATCTAAAGACATTATTATTGGCATGCTTGCAAAAATATTGGTATTCCTTCATAGTGCCTCAAAATGTATCACACACAGAGTCCTTCTAATGTATTAAGCATTTAATTTCTTCTTTTCAGTAGCTCTTTCACTAATTAATTGTGTCAAAATGCATCATATTTATCTCATTCAATGTTTTATATACTTTTTTGAAATTAACTTTTAAAGTGGCTAACTTATTAAGAACCCTCTTAAAAGAGAGCCTTTCCTTTTCTAGTTTCTTTTCATAAATTTTTATAACGTGTCTCAAATGAGACGCAATCTCATAAACTTTCTAAACTTATACCTCCTTAGTAGTACATATGGCCTCTACTTTCTTTAACTAATTAAAGTTAGTGAATCTATATTTATTATAAAAGTGAAAAAGATCTATCACTTTTTTATGCATTTCTTTTGACAGTTTCTTATCCTTCATCAGGTCTTCTAAAAATGAGGTTATTAATGAGTTATTGATATCAAAACTATGAGGTGCCATTAAAATAGTGCCATTAACTTCATTATTGAAAGAATCACTCATAGATTTACTTTCTTTTTCTCCTAAAAATAACTTTATTGCTCAAGTAATGAAATGTCTTTTTTAGTAATAATAATTCTTTTAGCATTGTTTTGTTTAGGAGCATGCTTAACAATCTCCCTAGATGGACATTATAATTTAGCACCCTTCAATGCATGAAATGACTCATCATTATACAAGGCTTTTGTGTACATTTCACGAAAAGCCTTCTAATTAGAAAATTCACAAAAAGTATTATCAAAACTATTTGGAGAAATCGTGATAAACAAGGAAGAGAGAAGGCAAAAGTTTTAAAATTCTCAAAATAAAAGTTTGTGAATGTAATTTATGAAAAAGCATAATGCTAACATTGGTATACATAATGGCAAAAGGGGAAAACCCAAGTGGCAAGTAACTTAACATTTGAAAAGCATTAATAGAATGAGGAAATTGAATAGTATGACCATTAAACATACTCACATAAAAAAATGTGTAAGAAGCGATGCATAGCAAGCCTTCATATATGTATTAAAAAAATGGAAGAAAGGGCCCAAGCCCATTGCATAATAAAAGCATAAAAAATAATATCATTTATTTTTGTAGAATTATATGTGAAAAAGGTTCAACCAAAGTTACATGACATTCCTACTAAACACCATCCTTACCTAGGATAATTAGAAAAACCTTTATTTTGGTCATCTCTATATTGATGAAACTAAGGGAAGCTGTAATAGCACTAGCCTGATCCCCATCCAAACATGTCTCATTCAGAATTAGAACATACATATGGTGCCATTATATAAATAAATAGCAAGATATTAGAACATAGGGTGTAACATCCATCTAATATTAAAAACATAGTAATAGTAAATACATTGGTACCCACAAGCCTAAGAGTTGTTAATAGAGAATTGAACCTTAACTTCATATTGGTTCATAAAAAAGAATATCATTGTGGTGCTAATTTCTCACTTCCAGATTTAAAAAAAATGTTAGAGATATTCTAAAAGGTAGAGGCAATGTTTACCGTTAAGATATTTCAAGGTTATAAGCACAATTTTGTAATATCTTCATTAGAAGTCACCTCAAATATTACTCTAAGGTTGGAATCATTACTTGAATTTGAATAAGCCATAGTGAATGAAGAAAACATAAAAAAAAAGAAGGAATCTTAATAAGTTAATTTATGAGAAAGATAAGTGAAGAAGTTATTATGGAAAAAAAAGTAAGAATTTATAAGCAAAGCTGCATAATTAACATTCTTCTCTTTAAGATTCAGATAATGTCTTATTAATTAAACATTAATGGAAGTGATTGGGAGAGTACAATGTCATTAAAGGTAAAGATATTCTCAAGTAATATAAATACAAAAGCCAATGTATGTGAAAATCAATTAAATGCTTTCATTAATTACAAAAAATTTCAACAAAGGCCTAGTTAAACTACAATACATCTCTAACTAGGATTCTAAATTGGAAATATAGTAGGAAACAACTTTTTACTATTGTAACAGTTGTTCTTAATAAACTTTTAAAATTTGTAGCTATTTTTTCATCTCATTGTACCTTGAGTCCATAACAATTGGAGCACGCTTTACTACATTAGGGATGATGCCACCTTTAAAGAAATCAAACAAAGTTAAATCTTTTTAAAATTGTTAAACTTTTTAAAGAAACAAGACATTACCGTCTTCTTTTGCTAAGTCTTTTAGAACTACACTAACTTAGTATAGTTAATAGCATAAAACTAGGCTTTTTTATTACTATGAGAAAGGAAAAGTTAGTGATGACACATTAATATCTTTTTTAGCATATTTAAATTATCATCTAAAATGATATAGAAACTATAAGTCTTCAGTTGCTTCACCAGCTTATCCAAGTGTGTAACCTAAACATCCTTATCTTTTCAAGGAATACCAAAGGCTTAAGTAGTAATTTCAAATGGTTCTTCTATATGAAATAGGTCAATGACAATCATTAAAGCTAGCGAAGAGTTCAAAATGCCCCTAATTTGAATGTTAAAAAGTAGGTGTAGGGGAATCATAAGGCTTTTTTCCAAAGATAAAACTCCAAAATTTATGTTATGATCTTAACCTAGTTATGACTAATATAGAACTTCCCACCCATTTTCCACTACCTTGTTTTGTTCTAATTAACACAGTTTTAATTAGTTATTAAAATTATATGATAAAAGGAAATTCTTTTATCATCCAAGTAAGGTTATAATATATAAAAGTTAAGGTTATTTATGTTCCTCCTAAGATTAAGTTAAGTTAACTTAACTAACACGAAGAGGTTTAATTTAAGACTTCCTTTACTTGTAGTCTATATATAGAATAAAGCCTAAAATCAACTAACATATCCAAATATCTAATGCTACTAAAATTATACTGGAAATCATGCTAGCAAGCATAAATTTAAGGAAGAGGTGATAGTGATGGCCCAACTTATATATCTATAAATAAAATATGAAAAAGTGAGTCCAAGACTCAGTTAATAGATATTCTAACATAATTAAACATAATAATAAATTAATCTTACCGACTAGACCATTTGCTTGTACACATAATGCATTGGATAATCAAATTCATTATGTCCTTTTGAAGTAGCCATAAGAGGCATATCCATAGTTATGTTATCACATTTACATCGCACAAGAACAACCAATAGCCAATCAAATTATAATTTCATAACATATATCATAATAAATAATAATATAAGAATACATCCACCTTATGACTTTTAGATTAATCTTATACCTTTTACAAGCTTTCTATCCTTGTTCATCTAGGATTTACTTTATACCTTCCACAAACATAACATTGTGTACTAGTCATTTAACATTCACATTACTCCCAACATATTTCTCAAATTTCATTTGCAGAATTTTTCCTATGTTTCATATCATGGCATAAGTCATACTTATCACATCAGTTAAACAATACCATACTTTAATGCATGGTCATATAGCATATTTTAATCTATAAGTAACAATACAAGTTATCTCATATCATGTTTCATAGGGCACACTTTACAAATTAAGTTATTTATCATTCACATTTTCAATTTAAAACATTTCATGCCTTTTTGCATGGTTTCACAATGCAATTCATTCTATCAACAACACATATATATACACTTATCTTAGTTTTAATTCTTGAATGATATTTAATGAGTACCTTATAATTTGCAAATTTATTCTTCATGAAACTTATTTTACATGAAAATAGACATCAAACCCTCTATAGGATATTTTTTTGCTTAAAATGATTACGATTTGAAAAAATTATGCCTATTGTAAGTTAAACCTAAAAATTCAATTTTCACAATCTTAAATTTTTTACTTTTATTTACTATTTTAATGATATCTCAATATATATATAAAAGATATTAATGTGAAATTAATTACATTTGAAAGTAGATTTAATAACTTTTCTAATGACTTTTTGACATCAACATATGAATTCTATGGCAATATAGTTAATTATATAATTGACTATAAAAGTTTAAAGAGTAATTCTACTTTTTATAGTTGATTATTAGTACTTAGAGATCACTCGAAGGCTTATAGTCAACTATATCATGGTTTTCATTAGTTTTCTTATGATTTTTTTCATTATTTCTTCAAGAATTTAGCCATTTAAATGCATTTGTTACCTAACTAAATATCATGAAATCATAAATACATATTAACCTCATATCATGAATGCCATTTAAATCATTAAATCAAACTAAAACTGCTAATCAACACACCAATCATACATTTACATTCATATATTCATAAAATCTTAAAATATAACATTCAAGCTTAAATTCTTAAAATCTAGCAAAAAGAAATAGAGTATTTACTCATTTATTATAGAGAAAAATGATTAAAGGTTGAATTTGATGTTCTTTTAACCTTATCACATCAAAATCAAAGTTTCTTGGTTAAAGTTTTCAAATTTTCCTTTAAAATTGAAATAACCATAAATCTTTATTAACCTAAGATAAACTGAGAAGATAATTAAGCAATGATGATATTTTTACCTTGATTGGATGAAGAATTTAGAGAACATTAATTTTTTTCTTGCTAGATTAAAGAGAGGAGATTGGAGGAAGGACTTTAGAGAGTTTAAGGAGAAAGGCTGAGGAATTTTGAAAGAAATAAGGAAAAGAGGCTAATTTTGGGCTATAAAAATAAGGAATAGTGCCCAAGGGTACATTTGAAAATATTTTCTAAATCTTTTTAATATTTGGATACTCATTTATAACAATTTAAAACTTGATACTTTAATACTCTACTAAACTTTGCTCATCTATTTTCCCATTAAATCTTTATCTCAAAATTTATTGAAACATTAGCTTTATTTTATACCATAATTCATTTATATATATTCATAAAAAGTTTTTCTGTACATATATTATTCCTCTCACTATATAAAATTTTAATTCATTATATTTTAAATAGAGTATAACAATTTATCACTTTAGTACATGTGGGTTATAAAAGCATTCAAGTTTATAGAGGGATCCATAGTTTAAGAAATTACTAGGATAGTAGTAGATGGCTCTATTACCATAGTATCTACTTAAATGATGGATGCCTTTAAATTTTAATTAATGATGCCTACAAATGCACTTAAGCCCATAATGGGATTAGGAGTTTAAGTGATTATTGAGGTTATAGCAAATACCTCTATTGCTATGGCATCTACTTAAGGGGCAGGCTCCTTTAAATCATAATTAATAATGGTCATAGATACTAAGAATGTAAAGTGAGGTTAGGCAGGCCAATATGGGTTTACCGTATAAGCCCGTATTCAAAACGAACATTTTTAGGTAAGATTACGGGGGCCTGCGAGTCTCGTGGGTAACCTATATCTTTTTTTTTGTAATTAAAAATAATTAAATTATTAAAAATACACATGTAAAAATTAAAAATCAAACATCAAATATCAAGGAAGGCATATTTAAGAAAATATAAGATTAATTTAAATTAAAAAGTTTAATTTTCTTTTATAAATTATAATTATCTAAGTAATTTTTTTAATTTTGTATAATTAGTTAGTTAAATAAGCTTATAAAAATTATATTAGGTTATTTTACATTAGATTAAAAATTAGATTAAATTAAATTTTTTTTAAATAATTAAAAAATATTAAAAATAAAAAATAAAAAAGCTCATGTAGGCCCGCGAGGTTCATGGTTAAGCTTGTAATAAAAACGGGCCAAAAAGAAAATGGATTAGACCACCCCACACTTGTAGGTTACTCTCAAAGCTTGCGGGCTCATGGCCCATTTCACACCCCTAATAGACACATCTATAATAAGTTTCTTATCTAAAGCAATAGTCATAACTAGCCCAACAGTGTTTGTTTTAATTGATTGAATATTTAAAGTCGATTAAGTAATAAAAAGAGCAATAACCTGAGGCTCTACTATAAAGACTACAAGCTTTTTCTAGTTACTTGACTTTTAAGAAAATAATTCATGACTTATTAACTTCTCAATAAGGAAATAGCAAAAGTATCATATGTAAATATTAAGATATAAATACCTAAATATGTAAGTGCCTTTTGGGAAGTCTTTACCTCCTTTGTTGAGATAGCATTAGAAGATGATACCACTTGAAAATTTCTTTTGAATAACAAAAGACTACATATATGTCCTCGTAGATTTCTTTTAAAGTGTAGGAGATGAAGTATAAGCAACATTACTTTTGAGGGCTTTGAACCACCTTGGTTATCTTTTAAATCCTTTGTAAATTAAGCAAAAGGTTTAGACAAAAGACAAGTAAAATAAAAGGAAAATAGAAAAGCACTGACCATTAAATAAGATAATGGGTGAAGTATCACAAGCAACATTCACCTTATACAAATCCAAAATATAAGGTAAAGAATAAGCTTTAAAATAAGAGGAACAAAGAAAAGTTAACTTCAATATCTTAAAAGATTTAAGACCTTATCCATTTACACAAGATCAAGATCCAAGGAATAAGCATTAGATAAAATAGCCAAAGAGGTGTCATCTCTTTCCAAAGAAAGGCAATAACAAAAGATGGATTTTTAAAAAGAGAAATAAGAAATATAAAAAGAAAAGCATGACTTATATACTTATGCTTAAAGAAGTGTACTCAAGGACAATTGATCTTAATCATTTAAAGGCTTAAGATGTTTGTAGTAGGAGCTTTTAGTGAAGACATTATGGCTTGCTTACCTTTATCTTCATATAAAATGATAGCCTTGTAAATAAGGGAAAACTCTCTATATAGCTTAGGCTTTTTGGTGGAAGACCTTAGAAGAATTGAAAATAAAGAGTTTATCATCAAAATACTCTTATCAACAACAAGGGCTAGGGGAAAAAGAATAAAAACAACCATATTATGATATTAGCACCTATGCCATCATAAAATGCCTTTCTTGAGTAATCAATAGGAACTTTACAATCTCAAGGAACCTAGTGATTGCCTTTTTTTGAAAACCTTCAAAAGTAATCTATTGATTAGCTTATTTAAAGGACTTCACTTTTATAAGACCCTGACATGGCTGATCATATCCAAATTGATGTGCCACCTTATCAGGATGATAATGCTAAGAAGAATACCTCTTAATAGGAGAAAATGCATCAATCAAGAGGAAACTTAGCAAAATGATAGAGGTCAAAATCAAAAACTACCTATCGTAATTTCCTACTATCCATGTATTCTTAACTTTTCTTTTTTGCTAGTCAATATTAGAAATAGAATTATGGTTTTCCCTATTCTAAGAAGTATAAAAGTCCATTCCAGCAAAATTCTTATAGGAAACATAAAGGCAAAAGAAAAATTTGTTAATACTATATATTAATTTGTCCAAAGAAGTCTTCTTATTTTACTGGGCCTAAAGCTAAATCTTAAAAAGCTTATCTTGACCATTTATTAATCATGAAGTAAGGACATACTTCAAAATATGCTTATATAAGAAAATTTGAATAAAATTAGCATTACCAAAACTATTCATCATATATCATCTATTTAACAACTTAATTTGTTCTTGTAGTTGGTCTAAACAAATTTAAAGTCCAACTAGGAAAGCAAAACCTAGCACCAATTGCATACTAAAAGCAATGTAAGTAGCTAGCAAGAAGATGCTCAACTTTTGATTTTTAGAGGAAAGTCTAATAAAGACAAAGTGACTTAACTATTAGCCTTCATGATGAAATGCCCTTTGTTACCCTTTTAAAGCACCTTTTATCATTCCTAATTTTAAGGCACATGATTGATGTAAAAATTCACCTTCAGGTGATTGCTCACTAACCTGACATGCTAACAATTTTGATGTTAAGTTAATGGACTTCAATTTATACTTATAAAATAACACTTAGCACAAAAATCTCATTTGTTATTTAAAAAAATGGTTAGAGTTTCCTTAGTTTTTAAACATTTTTAGAAGGTTACATACCTCAAAATGAGAAACCTGTGACTCAAAGGATAAAATATGAAGATTGTGCATGAAAAGAATAAAATTGACACAATAAGCTTATATACATAAATGCACTCAAGTTTTATTGTAACTGTTATATTTCCTTACTATGATGTCTTTGATCTCTATAAGAGTAACAAAAGTTTGTTAATTTGGCTTTACCAAAAAAATTTTAGGAATAAAAGGAGTGAGTTATGAGAATTCAGTAAGCATAGATTTACTAAAATTTATAAAGGTAATCATAAACATATAAATAACTAAAGAAGGTGAAAATAATACAATTAAGGAAATGAGTTCATCTCTTGAACTTGCTAGACTACAATAATAAGTTTACTCATTATAACATTTTTTATCTACGACGATGCTAATCTTAGCAATAATTAAAAACTATTGCCTAAAGTATAAATAAACAATAGTTTTGATAATGTTGTCTTTTAGTTTAAGCAATGCTTATTAGACAATGTTAAAAAATTGTTGCCTACAATAAAAAAATAATATTCTATGATTGTTATTAAATAAAAATGTTTCCTAATATAACAAAGGCAACACTTATTGTTGTCAAATCATAATTCATAGGCAACACATTATTTTTTGCCTAAATACATAACACTTATCTTATGTTGCTTTTATAAATTAATAAGAAATTCTTATTTTTATGTTATCTTTACAAATTATTTTATATAATTAAATATTTAATATACTAAAAATGATATTTTATACCAAATGAATAAATTAATTTTTCCCTTTAAACTTAGAAAATTATACTTTTATTTTTTTAAAAGTTTTATTTTAACTTTTTTATAATTTAATTTGTACAATAAAATTATTTTTATAAATTAAATGTATTTTAAATCCATAATTAATATTTTTAAATTATACAATAAAAATATTTTACAAAGATACGAATTTAACTTTTATTTTCCTTAGAATTTCAAAAAAATATAAAGCATTAATTCAATGGAAACAGAAGAAGAGCAGGATGGCGTCTCCTTCATTTTGTCGATCCTTCGTTTCTTTGAATCACGCTGCGGCTCTCTGAGACTGCATGCAACTACTCGGCCACAGCAACAGATCAGCATCTTAGCAATGGCACAGTCGTCAGTCTCAGGTTCAGCTTCAAATCTAGTAGAGATGCATTGGCCCAAATCCCAAATGGCGGTAAGTCGTGCGAAACTACAATCCTAACTCCCAAATCGTCTAAAACCGTAGCTTCCTAATACTCTATGAAAAACATCCTCACTCTTTGAAACCATATCTTCTCTTAAGCCAAAGCTCCTTAAGGTTATCTGGAAAAATCCCCAATCTCCTTTAAGGCAAGAATCTTATCATAAGAAGTCAAGCTCCATCTCTGTTTGGGCATTTCACATTCAAGCACGATAAATTTCCTTACCATTCAAACTCAAATTCGAAATCCTAATTTAGTTGCTCACTCATTCATACTAATTCAAATTTTGTTGATTTGATGTTTTTGGAATTGTGTGCTTAACAACACGAGGAACATCAATTAGCTTATATTTGGGAAACTCTACTTTGTAATTCCAACCAGGTATCTTGAAATTTTATCCTTCTGCTTTTGGAAGAATCAGTGACTATTTGCTTAATATGGTATCTGAGGATTAGATAACTTGAATTTGTACTAGGGATGAATGAGTTAATTTAAGTATGGTCAACCAACTATTCGAGGAAATTCTTTGGAGTAAATTAAAATGCATCTTTATACCAACTGATTTTGCCTCTCATCAGAATGCCTTAAGGTCAGTTTTTGTTTTTTGTCAAGGAAAGTGACAGTACTATACATTCTGAAGATTTTTCTATTTCATTTTTAGTCTTTAATTTATTTTGTCAAGGAAAGTGAGAACGGCCCATCTGATCAATTGTAAAATTCTTCTTACATAATTTAATATCCACTTTATAGTTGATGCCATATTTTATGCCATTTATCTTGCATTTACTGTAAAAATATTTTAAAATGCTATCTTTACATAATAAGCATCCATGGCATTCATCATGCTCTTAATTTTTTGCAATGCTGGTGCTAATTCTCATTTAAAAAATTCTTAGGTACACATTGATAGATGGGATTAGAATCTATCTTATAATGTGCTTGGTATTCCAAATGTCCATATTCACTATTTAGTTTAACAAGATTCAGTAGTTTTGGTTCCCTTTTTCTCGCATCAAAGTTGATTTACTTAGATTAACTGTTTTCTTTTCTTTTTTTCTTTGTTGCTATTCATATTAAAAGCCTACTGGTCATGAAGTAGGAGGAATGAAGGAGATGAACCACAAAGTATGTACTCACAAATCACAATTTCACAAAATCCATGCCCTATCTTATTTTCAATTTTGCTTTGTTATAGATATGGGTCATAATAATGTTGATTTGTAGTTTTGAATGATTTATACTGTGATTATGAAAAATTATAGCATCAAGCACTCAGAGACAGGAAAAAGCAGCGGATGAGACTAGGAGCACCTTTGCAACTATGTTCTTTTTTTCTTTATTTCTTTCCTTTAGAAATTATAAATGCAAGGAAAGTATATTTCTTATGTAATTGGAAGTTTATGTACTGAGCTTTTTTTGGCATGAATTTGGTTATGAATTTGTATCCATCAAATGTTGGGGAAAGTTAATCTCTCTTTTATTATGATAGCTTTTGTTCTTGGTGCAGGCCAAACAAATTACATTTATCTAATTGGGTCAATTGCTGATCAGCTGAAACCTTACTTGCACTTCAGGAGGTATAATACATTTTGAATGCTTATTACCCTTTTTGTCAAAGTTCTTGCAGCTGTTCTACGTTATTAAGTGAACGCTATTCGTTATTAATCTTAAAGTGCTTCTATGCTTCAGAGTATTATTCATGACATGATGTGAATTTGCTATTAAAGCCAATTTGTCCCCATATGCATTTAACATGTCTTCGCATGGGTCTTATAAAAAATTGAAGTGCCTTAAGACAACGTTCACTTGAAATGTTGCTAAATAGCCTGGAAATTAATACGTTGTTTACTAGGACATGTTCACAAGACAATAACCTCTAGTTTTTAAGGTTTTAATGGTAAAGGTTTTCCCTTTTTCACTTATAATACCATCATTCTGAGTTTTTGTAATCTTATAAGCAGTTGGAGAGTGCGATATTAGGATATCCTTAAACCCATATTTTGTATGTAGACCGACTTTCAAAGGTCAAATGGATACTAGGATGATGGAAATCTGAAATGTGAGAGTTGATGTCCTTAAGTTTATGCATATGCCTCTAACTGTATCAAATAATGCTGCAGGAAAGGCATTTGACTTCTTCAAAATAGGTGCTTCATCCCAATTTTTGGCTTTTCGCTATTGCAAGATATTCTATTAGTGCACTTTAATAATTATACTTGATGATTATTAATTTTAGTTTTGTAACTTGGGATAGAGAAGAATTCATGATGAAGATGATTTGGAAGACTTTCATGATGTAGATGTTGAGGATATTTAAGTTTCTTCATATTTTTAATGTATAATGTTTTATAGGAAAATTGTTATTTTTTGAATTTTTATTATATGAATTTCTTGATTTGAATTAATGAACAAAGATATTTTTTTTAAATCTTGTTATTACTTTGAATTTTTTGTATGTTTTTATATTGAAAATTTGATTTAAAATTTATGATAAGTGAAATATTAATATTTTAGTTTATGCATATTATTTTTATTTAAAATAAATAAATTAAAAAAATAGATTATATACATTAATGTTAAAAAACAATAATTAAATTAAGTTAGCAAATAAGATTAAAATTATTGCCTAAACATAAACAAATAATAGTTATTAAAGATAAAATTGTTCCTTATAAGTATAAGCAATGGTAAAAAACCATTACTGAAAAGGAGACAATACCGTTGCCTATAATGTGGAATATACAAAAATAACCATTAAATATAAAGATAAAATTATTGTCTATATTATAGAATAGACAACGGTGAAAAATTGTTGCCATAGAGAAAGGTGAAAATTGTTATCTATAATATAAGAATAGACAACAATTTTTTAAAAAGTATTGTTAGAAGTTGAAAAAAATCATTGCTTAAAAAATTAGGCAGTGCTAAAAAACACAACACTTGAAAAACATTGTTTATTCTTTAGGCAACATTTTTTATACGTCAAGCAATAATTTTTTGTTATTGTCGTTGGTTGGAAATGTTGTAGTGACTTATTTCACCTTTTAATCTCCATTTATTTTAACTACTAATCTTGTTTGATCATGAGTTCATTTAGAAGTCTATAGAAACTTAGTAATTACTACGTAATCTTTATACATACATATAGGGGAACTTCTTACAAGCATACAAAATAATAGGATCATTTGAACAAGGTTACAATGCATTATTCACATCATATTTCTATGCATAACAATAACTATTTTTATAAGTTTGCATGCATAAACCTATACATTTACCCATTTTCAAGAGAATAAAACACATCAAATTAGCATTAAATCAATAGATAACAATGTAAGGAAAGTAATGAATCTCCTTGTAACTATTGATTAGTCTTATACCTTTCAATAACTTATTCTTGTCCTTTCAAAGTCAATTTTATATTTTTCATAAATTATTACTAAATTTGGTATTCATATATCACATCATCCCTCATCCCAATTCATAGTTCAGATAAATAAAAGCATGTCCTTTTGATCCTAAGGATTTCATACGTGCATTGTATTTCACAATTTTATCTTTATCCGTGCATGTCCTTTTAATACCAAATATCTTATATATGTATCACATCTCATAATTTCATCATCAATACATTTTCAAAAATAATAAAGAAAAATATATTGACCTCCATTAGGTTTTAAAGAAATTACATAAACCTCTCTTTAGCTTAAATGAAATTACACAAACCTTCTATTTAATTTCAAAACTTATACAAACTTATCTTAAAACATAAAATAATGCTATGCTCAAATTTAAATTTGAATTTTTTTCAATAAAATGATAAAAAATGATTATAGGTTCAAATCAAATAATATATACAAATATGAGATTTCTTAAATTTTTTGTGATAAAAAATACTTTGATTAAGCTCAAATAACTAAGAAATTATTGATGAAATTCAAATTTTAATGCAACTATTAAAGATTTAAGAAAATTACACTGACCTTCTTTGTAAGTTAAAAAAACTAGATGGACTTTTTCTCTAATTTCAAAATTTACACATATCTCCTTTAAGCTTCAAAATTCACTACATTTGAATCCAGTTTAAATTCTTTTGTTGGAATAGTGTTAAGTGTTCGTTAAAGACCAATTTTAACCAAATTAAATGTAAAAAATACCCCTAAACTAATCATATATTTGGATTGCTTTGCCTATAATCTCCTTAGGATTAATTACCCACCTAGATGTTCATTTTATCTGAACCTAAGAAACTAAGGTGCCAACTCTAAAGATTTATATGGAAAGAAATAGAAATTTGGTTCACCAATGCTAAGAGAAATAATCCCTCCCAATTGCATGTAAGGCAAGTTTGTAGAAAAAAAAAATAGAAACTTGTGCTTCTTCTACAGAGAAAAGCTTTTTCATCACTAAATTGACTTAATCTAGCAGATATGCAATAAAATCAACATGTCTTATTTGTTTGGAAAAAAATAAAAAAAATTATCAAAAAACCCATCATTCTGTTTCTATTTTCTTTAATTTAGGAACCAACCATGAGGAAAAAAACGCTTATGAAGAAAAAGGTGGAAAATAGCTAACCCTCGAGCAAGAAATTCTTGAATCTATCAATCATGTAGGACTTCACGAAACTGATCAATTCTTCTGTAATCCAATAAACTCATTCCTCATCTTGTTCATGGGGATTCGATTTTGATTGGGGATTTAGGATTTAGGTATGTTTAGAATTCCATGGGAGGCTGCATCTAATCTAATTCATGATTTGCCTGGTTTTCTTCTCTGGTGCCCCTTCAAAATGGTGAAATCAATGCATCAAACAAGAATACTGAGCATTTTGGGCATTTTGATAATTAAAATTATAACTAAATTAATTATCAATTTCTTAAGAGAATAATAGAATCTTAAAGGAATAATTTGTAGGAAAGTTTGTTAAATAAATGTATAGATTTTGAAACTAGATGGAAGATCTGTGTAGTTTTTCATAACTTAGAAGGAAGATTAGTATAATTTTCTCTAAAGATTTTTAATTGTTTGAGTTTAATCACAACATTTCTTTGATGACAAAATATTTAAATTATCATATATTATTTGATTTGAATTTATAATAATCTTTTCTCATTATTTTATTAAAAAAAGCTCAAATTTTGGGTTAAATGTAGCATTATTTATGTTTTAAGGGAGGTTGGTATATGTTTTGAAATTAAAAAAGAGGTTTTTGTAATTTTACTAAATGAGGAAAAGTTAGAATGTGTTCAGTGTTAGATAACTAAAATAAAAACTACTCCTAACTACTCATTTTATAAGAAATCTCGCTCTTATGAAATTACAACCACTTATCCTTTATAAAAATCCTTGTCCTATCAAATTACAATTGCTTATCCTTAATTTCACCATTTTCATTTTCTTATTCTTTTCTAATAATTTTTATAATAATTCAATAAATTTAGGAGTTAAAAATAAATGTTCCAAAATTTTATGAATTTTGAATAATATCATTTATTAGAACTTGTACGTATACTTTTATAAATCTTCATATTCATAAATTTTAAATATTTCTAATTCCGTAAAAGAAACATATTAAAAGTTATTCAAGGGAACTTTGGTTGACACATTAAATAAATAAATAAAATTAAAATATCACTTAATAAAATTAGATACTTGGATTTTATCATGAATAGTATTAAACAATTGAATATGCACATAATTTTTTTATTTTTAGAAATTGCTAAAATTGAATAATTTAATGATACAAACTAACTAAAATAAATACTTTGAAATTATAAATTTAAAGAAATTTAAAAAAAAGTTAGGATATTACACATTTTCTAGCTCACCATAGAAAAATTTCAACCATTTAATGAAAGTAACTTTATCCCTACAAGAAGCAACCATCTTCACCATTACTATTTAAATTTTTTTCACAAAATTTTATAAAATTACAGTTTCCTAGACTTTTTTTTAGCTTAGTAGCTAAATTTACACTCTTTTTTGGAAGAGCCCAGATTAATTATATCAATTTCATAAAAAAAGGGCAACTTGTACAAAGTATATACATCCTCAAGGGTCAAAGTAAAATTACCCTTAACCAATCACAAAGTATAGGTATCATTTACCAAGTGCTTCAACAAGTAGTTTGAATCTTCTAGGTTTTTCTTCGTAGTAAGATATGAAAAGATACGAATAGCATTGGTGACCTTTACACACTCCAATAGTTTGTGATGATTAGGGTTTGTTAATACTTCATCTAACTAAGCATTGAAGCTATCAAGAGGTTGCAATCTTGCCATGAATCCTATTGAACTAAAGAAATAGTCTTTATATGTTAAGTGCATCAGAATAAAAAAAATCATTAGGGAAAAACACTTCTTCCTCCAAATATTCCTCACCAAGAAATTTTTTTAATTTTATAAGGTTAACCATTGAACCTAACTAGTTAGCCACAAAATTCAAAGGAAGTTCATTGTAATCATTGCTTATTTTCTTCGATTCCATAAATTAAACCTTTGCACCTGAATTCGCCTTCAAAGTTGAAGGCATAAGTTTAGAACCAATAAGTGTAGAAATTAACCTTTTTCTCTTTTCTATCAATAATGACAATTTTTTAAGAAACCATTTTATCCTTTATCTTTTTAGGGGCAATAGTAGTCAAAATTACAGAAAGTATGAAGATGGAGGCAAAAGATTGAGAAATGAGAGAGCTTTCTTGATGGTAATGTTTGAAATGAAGGAAAAAGAAAATGCCTATTAAATTTAGAAGAAGTAAAGCAATCTTGGTCCCAAGATAGCATTACCTTTTAAAGAGAGGACCACAATGAAAAATAGAAGTTTTTAAAATGCAAATCACCAAAGCAAGTTAAAATACATTGTGATAAAGAACAAAAGTTCTTAAAAATATAAACTTGCCAAAGTAAGTAAAAATTCACAATGCCTACTACTCTTAAAGGAGTTATGGTGGCCCCTACATAGGAGGCCTAACGTAGATTTTCTAACTCTAAAAGGCCAAAGTTATGGACCATCCTATAAAATTTGGCAAAGTCTAGCATTAAAATGTACCTCAAAAGAGGATTAAAAGGTAAACTAAGCTCAAAGAGGCTCAATCTATATTAGCTGAAAAGGTAGGTTTAGAAGTGACTAAGAACACTGCAAGTACATGAGTTGTTATAAAGGTCTAAATGAATAAGGTCTCATAAAGTCTCAAGTTATTTAGTATTTATTTGGCTTAGAGTAAGAGCCACTTTAGCTATGGAGAGCGAAGATCTCCTTCTTCACCTTGTTGAGAACTCCTTTAAAGGTAACTTAATTAGATTAAAATAAAGGTTTTGCTTACAATACATATAAGTGTTTAGCATATCGTACCTAGACCTCCTCATCGTGAGACCTCTATGCTAAAATAAATGAGAGAGTCGCAATGATATCTATTCCTTTATCTAAATAGCCCTAACAACTCATAGCCTTACAAAAACATCTATATCAATTTGCATTACCATAAATATTATATTACATTATCTAATATCCTTTTAATTATCATGTTATTATAATTATTTCAATATCAATCATGTTAATTATTATATATCTCATTATATGATTAACCTTAATCCAAGCTAAAAAATTATAACATGTTACCTATGCTATTTTCTCCTTTTAATACCTATAAAAGCTTTAATTTCATCTATCCAAAAGGAGAAGAATCATCACATAATAGGCTCTCTTTACTTTGTTAAAATACTTTATAAAAAGTGCTTATTCTTTCTTCCTTTAAGCCATTCTTAAGGATTTCATAATCGCACTTATACTTCTAACCCTAAAACCCCAAAATTAACATAGGGCTTTTATTTATTAACTTTGACAAATTGATTCAAGTGAAAATTTTTACAAAAAAAATTCATTATTTACATGCAAGAAATTTCTAAATTCTATATGTATTTTTGAATTTCTATTTGAGCTTAGCTTTAAACACTCACTAGAACATGTTGGAATTACTAATTCTATAATTTTTGTGTCTCTTTAAATTTTCAAGTAAAGTCTAGAAGTTGTTATTAATAATTTATTAATTTTGAAGGTTAAAGGTTTTTCTAGAAGGTGACTTTTTGTATGAATTATTAAATAAGAATAGTTTTGATGTGTCTCTAGAATTATTTCTTTATACTTATAAATACCTTTTTGTAATTAGCATTTTTAATGAAGCAAATTTGAGTTCTCTCTTAGATATTCCTTTTTTTCTAACAAAGTGTTATCAAAGCTTAGTTACTTAATTTTGATAGAAGAATACTGAGAGAAAAAAATATAAAGAGATAGGTTGTAATGGATTATATTATGTTCTAATTCTTCTTTTTACTAGAAAAAATTGTGATAAGTGGTATATTTGTATGAAAGTATTACTTAAAGTACAAGGTATTTGGGAGAGTATAGAAAGAGGCTAGTCTCCATTACATGATGAGGTCATGTTATCTTAAAAAGAGAAGGATGCTTTGACAAAGGCAAGGCAAAGAGATCAATTAACCTTTATCTTTATCAAATCAAAGTTTAGATGATTTAATGTTTGAAATTGAAGCAAATGCAACTAATGGAAAATAAGACTAGGAAAAGTTGTAGAAGGTCTTCAAAGGAGGAAGTGAAAATGGAAAAATTGGAAAAATAAGGAAAGAAAAAATAAACCATAAAAATTTTTAACAAAGAATTGTTGAAATTGCAAAGGAAGTGATTTTGAATGTTCAAGTTCACAAAGAGATAACTTGTGATGGTAAAGCGAAAGAAGGTAGTAAGGGTTATAAAGTCAAAAAAGGCATAAGTTATGACTTACCTAAGGTCTCTATAGATGAAGAGAAGGAGACTATGCCATCCATAGTGGGTGTCAAGGTTGAAAAAGTTAATTTGAATTCAAAGGTCCAAGAAGATGAATAAGAGACTACACAATCTATGGAAGAAATGACTTGGGATTTGTCCTATGTCTTTAAAGAAGATTAAAATACCATATTACCTGTGGAAGATGTTGCATATGAAGAGCTCATGGTTGTAGCCAATGAAAGAGAAATAAACTACACCAAAAAAGTCTAAGTCCAGAAGGATCAAAAGACCATATCACTTGTGAAAGAGAAGGTTCTACCATTTTTCTTAACTCTAGTGCATAAAGCATCAACAACCTTTGAAAGAAGTTTAAATGAAAGGCCCGAATAAATGTCAATTCTAAATGAATTTTATGAAACCAAGATTATTGATGTTAATGAATTGTTATGTCTATTTAATGAAGAGATTATGGTTAAAGCCATGGAAGCATATGGGGATATAATCCATTCAATTCAAACAATGATGAAAAGAGAATTTGATTGATTGGAGGATGATTTCTAAGTCAAAAGGAAGAGAAAGAAACGGGAGCATATGAGCAGTCATGATATTATGAATGTTAAGTGGAAGTTGAAGATGAAAAAGGATATTAAAAGAGATGCCAAAAGATACAAAATTGATGTTGCTCCAAAAAATCTCAAACAAAATAAATTGGTTGGTTATGTGAAAACAATGCAAAATCTTTTGAAAGGTCTTTGGAGTTTAATGACTTTGGATAAAGTTTACAAGTGAAGAAATTTCAAAATTAGGAGGGAGGGAATGGTAAAATTAATAATTTCTATGTATTTTTGAATTTTCAAGTCTAGAAGTCATTTTTAATGATTTATTAGTTATAAAGTTTAAGAGCCTTTTTATAAGGTTTTTTATGAATTATTAAATAGGAATAGTTTAGATATGTCTCTAGGCTCTCTCTTTATACTTATAAATAACCCATTATACTTAACATTTTTAATAAAGCAATTTTGAATTCTCTTTTAGATATTCCACTCCTTCCAACGAAGCACACATGGTTTCATTCGCAGTGCTTCAATACTACAATGATATTGCTTCAATAATATATTGACATAAACAGAGGCATGATGGGCACAAAACAATAATTACAAATGAATAATGCTAATACTATATTATAAAAATGATTATTATATTCTTCAAAACTATAATTTAAAAAATTAAAATATCAATGAATTTCAATATTTGACTTTTTTAAGCTTGTAATATTTTATTTTTAATTTGTTGCAAAAAATTAAAATTAAAACTATAATACAAAAATATAAAATATCAATCTCTTTCTTTCTTGAAATTTCTTTTTTTAATTTAATATAAAAATTTAAAAATTAAATTATATAAAAAAGTAAGATAATATATATATATATATATATATATATATATATTATGAGGATAAACGGGTAGGTTGAGCATTAGTTAATTGAATAGAATTATAGAAGTAGTTTTGTATATTTATTTGTGAATGATACAATATTTTTTCTTTTAACCAATTGGATGTACATAAGAAACTTCTCATATTTGATAAGAATTAAAACTTCCTCCGTTAGTTATTGACTAAAGCAATTAATGAGCCAAGTTAAGTAAAATTGGCCTCATCTAAAGTTCAACCCATTTCAAGCTAAGCTAACTTTAAAAATTTTTTTAGCTTATAGTTTAACTCAAACTCCAATCAAGCTAATTTTAGCAGCTTTACTAAATTCATCAGTTCAAATCAATTAAAATAATGGAGAATTTTATTGACAATTTAATAGTTTAATAATTTAGAAAAGCGAATATAATTAGAAACTTAACAATATGAAATAATTAAAAATAAAAATGACTAAATTTAATATTATTATACAATTATTCATATGTCATACACCATAGAAACAGAGATGTTGAGAGAAGTCAGGTACAGGTTTTTTTTTTTTGTTGAGATTTCAAATTATTTGAAAGAAATGAAATTTAAACTCAAAATTATTTATAAATGTAAAATTAACAAATTATTAATTAAAATTTCCCTTTAATATTCACTTTTTTGATATCATAAAATATGTCCGCAAATCAAAGGTTATTAATCATTGTTAATATATTTTTCATATTTTACATAAAATAATGTTAAATACTTATAGAAAATATTGAAGTAATATATTCAGTATTAAAAGTATATATTTAGAATATAGTTTTGTTAAATATTTTACTTAAAGCATTGTATATATGTATATTATGGGCATGGGATTAAAATAAAATATCATATGACTTATTTAAGTGATTACATAACTTTTAATTATATTTTAATTTTGATCATTAATGAAAAATTTGATAGTCACGATTTATTCATCCTATTCTTATATAAAAATAATACTCCTACTTTATATATCTATATCTCCCTACTTATGTATATATTTTCATTTTTTTTATCTTTATTTATAGATCAAGAACTCATGATATAAATGAGCCAAATTTATCTAACTCAACTCATCATTTAATATATATATATATATAGTTTACTTATCTCATGAACTCACCATATAAAATCAAAATTTGAAGTAAATTGTGAACCACATGCGAGCTAACTCAACTTGCTACCAATCCTATTAGTAACTAACTAAATAACTAAAAAATATTTGACTTCTTGAAAAATTACACTTGTATAACTTCTTGCTAACCTATGATACATATATAAGATGACACATATATTTGTTTATTAATCCCTGAAATGAAATTAGCATTGCAATCCTAAATGTTATGAGTGAAGTTGAAGCATCTAGTTGCAACAGCCCATTTCCCAATAATCCAAATGGTAGTGTCGACCTTTTATCGCTCACGGCCATATTAGTACGTCTCTAATCATAGACAATATATATAGTAAATTTAAGAGATGCTTGAATTCAACCTTTCCATTCACATAGGACAAATATCAAACAATTCATTTACAATCTAAAAAAAAAAAAGACAAACACTAATCAACCAAGAATATAATTTTCCTAAGAAATAATAATTCATGGTCAATGAAAATACAACTACAACACCAACAACGAAGAAAAGTAGCTTTCAAACATACATTGGGGATTTCTTCTCTAAAGCAAAAGGGATGTTCATGTTGAAAAGCAGACATACAGTAGGCAGCCACGGAAGCAACCTAGGGGAGCAATGACGAGAGGCAGCAGTGCGAGCGGTATTCGAGAGAAGCCACGAAGAGATGCATACTATATATATATGTGTGTGTGTGTGTACCAATTCGTCGGATTTCACGTTGAAATTTTTATGAAATATAATGATTTGAGCTTGATCCATTTAATTTTTAAAAGTTTTGACCTGAGCCAATTAAAATTATATAATTCGAAATTTAATTATTTTTATTATTATTTTAAGTAAAAAATTATATAAAATAAATATTTAAATAGATAATAAAATATTTAATAATACCAAATTATATATTTTTACATTAAAAATTATTAAAAATAATTATTTTCATAATATATAATTGTATTGGTAAAAACAAATTTATATAATTGGATCAGATCTAACCAATTCATTTCATATAATCATGATTCAAGCTTAACTCAAATATTAATTGAGCTATTAAAAAATTAACAAATATTTAGATCATAAAAAAATTCAAATTCTATATTTTTTTCAAATGGTCCTTTTGACCCACGCAAATTACTTCGCCTATGTATATGTCTAGTGCGCTTTAGACTTTTTAAAAGCATAATGTCAAGCAAGAAGGTTGACATCAATGGATTTTAGAACTTTCATCAATTGGATGGAATTCAAATAATTGCAATTTTAAATGCTTTAAAAATTACATTCCCTCCCTAACAGACCATATCCAAACACGTTGTCAGGTCGAGATTTCCATACTATTCTCTACAGAATTGAAACTGTTATATCCAATATCTTAATTCCAACTAAGACGGACTTAGCAGGTGGGAGCTGGTGGAACAAAAGGAGAAGGTCAAAGGGCCGTTGGCCATGTTCGAGAAAAAGTAAGTAACATGGGAATGACACGTACATGAAGACAGCTACTTTTATATATAACATAGATTTTAAGGGTGCTGTATCATTTTTAAAATGCCACTTGTTAAATTCTTATTCAATTATTGCTTAAGAAATGTTAAAATTATTGAGTATGCAAGCCTTGGCCTCTTCAGTTGCTTCGCTGAACAAGACCTGTATATAATTTTAGAATGACTGCATTAGCAATCCATTCATTAGAGATAATCTCCAAATTCCTGTTATAAAGTGGAAAAGTTTGACAAGCCGCCTTGTGAATATTAATTCTTTAATTGCCAATCATCCTAAAAGACAGTGAGTTACAAAGAATACAACAAGCTAACATGATTTAAATAGTGAAAACCAGCAGATTTAAAAACAGTTTCAGAACATTTCTATCTTTGGAGGTTGACAAATGCATAAACAATATCATTGAACTTCATTCATTTCATGCCCTCCATCTGAACCAGAAAATTGCTCACAACTTTTCCCATGATATCCACACTTGAAACGCTAACACTTCATTTTTATTGCTTGGTTCGCATTCTTGATCTTTCTAGCATTCCTCGTGTGTCATTTCCTTGATAGGCAATACATGCCAATGCAACTTAGGCTATTTTTGATCAGACACCAACCCGGATGCCTTAAGAAGTGAAAATAATTTAATAATAAGTGATGATTACTTCTGAGTCACTCACCTTGTCAGCTTAGCTCATGCTCTCCATTACTGCACATCATTCTCATTTGTTGCTTGCAATTGAGATACTGCCACCTTCTTCATAGCTGGAAGTCTTCCAGCTCAGAGGTTCGTTTGCTTTCTTGATGTGCAATTCCCTATAAAGGAAACCTTGATGCCAATCACCAGTCTTAGATGCCAGCATCAGAAGTCAGCACTAGTGATTTTTCCAAAAGTGATGATGCTTTTGAATCAACCCCTTTTCTGTTCTTTATACTTCGTTGGTGCAACTTATTCAAAGCTTGGTCAGACTGGGAGACTATCTTGGAGACTGTAAATCCAGCAACTTCAAAAGTATTTGACCTATAAGGAATTAAAGAATTGCGAAGGACAACATCAACTCCTTCATAAGTCCAAACACCTAAAACTGCATCCCCCTTTAGTCCAATGGCGAACCATCCAAGGCCAGCAGCAGCAATGTCTACAGAACTTGAGTCCCAGCTGTTCCCACTGACATGGAATTCTCTTCTCACCCAATCCCCAAGCTCTTGAACTCTTCTCTCTCCAATTGGTGGCTGGACAAAGAAAAGTTTATACTGGTGTTAGACAAGAAAAAATGACAAACTGGTCAACATGCACCATTTCTAGGGGTTAAAATGATGACTCTGACCCCAACAAGGGCTTAGTTCCTTCAGCATATATGGCAACAGAATATTTCAAGTCTTATTAAATATAGTTCTTTAACTAATCCTAAAAATATTCAAACTAGAAATTAAAGATTTGATAATTCTGAAATCTCAACCCAAATCTGAAAATTTTAAACAATTTGGTTTGCATGTGATTCTAAAAATATTCAGTTGACTTGGGAATATTACAGAAGGAGGCAGCTATAAGACTCCTCCCTACCATGTAATATTGGAAACGCTGGGGCATGTATAATCAGCTTATATACTCCATCAACAATGATTTGCTAAACAAGAAACCAACGAAGAGGAGAAAGGATATACCTGTAACTGACGCCCAAAATGGTCTTGGAACATTTTGTGTGCATTCTCTAATTTACCCACATGCAGTGGAAGATATGGAGATGCCCATATTGTGACATAAATAGAATCCAAGGATGTTTCTTCTATATCCAGTCTCATTAGACCAGCTATGTGGACAGAATGACCAGCCTAGCACAATTAATAAACAAAAAACATGAAATACAGCAGATTTTAACAAGCAGCAAAAGATAAAGATGAACCTTAAGTCACAACAGCATATTGAGAAATATGGTTAGGATTTAGAGGGGGAGAGTAGAGAAACACAATAGAGAATTGAGGGGAAACACTGATATATTTTTGAATCGGAGGTTGAATTATTACATAAAACTCAACCCTAATGTTCTATTTATATAAAGTTCCTGAGAAACACAACTCTAATACCCTTAAACTTTGGACGCAAGACAAGCAAACCCATAACATAATCTAAAATCATTAATAATCAATTTAAGATATTTCCTAATATAACATAGTTTTCAATCTTGGATAATTTCCTAATATGTTCTAACCAAGACATTGCATATTAGGGGGAGGGGGGGGGGGACTTAACCATGTCTAACAAAATTTCAATACAATTATACACCATCATTATGTAAACCAGAAAATTTACTAGCTCAAGTTTACATTTTACCCAATCAAGGGTATATGAGAGAATATCCACTATTGAATTATTAAGATAACCATAATCCAAATAAAAATGCTTTCATTTCTCTTCTTTTTCGAAACAAAAAATGAAAACAATACTTTCATTAACCCCATGTGACTTTGAAAAACAATACACGTACATAAATACATGCATACTTCAATATATACACTTGTTAACATGAGAGTACTGGAAATTAAAGTTACAGCAAACTAACCTTAATTCTATATGTTCTTGGTTTCAGCTCCTTGCTAATGTGAACAAGCTTTTGCTCTTCCCTTGTCAATCTTGTTGTGATCTGATGAGGATGCAAAAGGCCAGGGGTATCAAACAGCTTCGCTTGACCAGGTAGAACACCTTCTACCCTTAGAATCCCCAGTGTAGTCCCTGGCACAGGTGCTTCAGTCAGATGTGTAATATTCCCTCCAACGTGCTTCCCTATTGAATTTATTAATGTACTCTTTCCTGCATTCTGTGCCCCAACTGCCCAAACATTACCTCTGGGCCCAGCCAAATCAACAATATCATCCACGAGATTCTTGAGTCCCCAATCTCTTAATGCACTCACCATGTGCATACTAGTAATCTTATTCACCCCACCCTCTCTTGCTCTTTGCCTAATCCAATGCTCCAATCTTGTTGGTGACAATGAGCTAGGCAATAAGTCTATCTTTGTTGCCACAAGCACCACTCTAGGCACATTTCCAGACTTGCCTTGCTTCCATGTCGTATAATTGTCCTCAATTGTCTTAGATATCAATTTTGCAACCTTCCTCGGAATTGACCCATCAAAATCTACTGCATCAACAACCATAAGAACTACTGACCGTGTCCCAGTTGTCAATGTCAACTTCCTTCCCACAGTATGATCAAAGTCAAAATCTGGCAGTAGATTTTCCACTGTTGGATCCTTCACCTTCCCATAGTGTCTTAGTGAATGACACCGTGCACATACCACTGGCTTCTCTGGTTTCCTGATCAAGTTGGCTTCATGAGTATCAAGCTTTTCGGGCTCAATAACATGTCCCCTTTTGACAGAATTCGAGAATTCAGGCTCCTGTGCAACAGGTTCGAGATGGGTATACAATAATCTATGATTTAGGTCCTTCTGAGAAGGTTCGGTAAAGAAACCAGGGTGCTTGGGGTTTAAGTCTTGCATATAAACCCCACAACCAGGGCAAACAAGAAGGGATTGGGAAGTGCCTTCATCAAAATTACCATCACGAGAAAGGGTCAAGTTCTGTTTTGGAGATGAATCAGAGAAAGGCCTAAACAAATTGAAGGAGGGCTGTGGTGAATTTTTGAGACAGGGTTTTGTGTATGAGATTAAGATTGAAAGGAGATTTGAGGGAGCAGGGCTTCTAAATTCAACAAACTGAGACACACAATAGAGTGCCTTGAGCTTTGATGCGGAGAGATTTCTTGCCAGAAGCATTTTATATGTTGATATTAATTTCTTCTTCTTGCCCTTAATCACAAGAACCCGATTTCTGGCTCCTTAACATTTGAATACAAAGATGCAAAGAAAAGTGTGATCAAATGAAGCAAAATTTTTGACTTATTCATCCACAAGCACACACAGAACCATAAAGGAAGCCTACTCGAAATCTTGATAAGTTTGAGCTAGAATATAATGCCATTGATTTTCAATCTCTACACTTTTACTGTTGCTAATGCCATTCAAACCATAATTTTCAAAACAACAGAGAAATTCAGATTATCCATGAAAGTTAAACTAGATTACCAACAAACCCCTACTCCTGTGTTAGCTTGAAAAAGAACAAAAGAAAACCTTTTCTATGGAACGCAATCCCTAGCAGCAGACAAGGAGAGATTCTGATATTTCTCTAGCCGTCATCCAAATAATCAGAACCACTTTCAATTGTCAAATACCGAACGAACCCAATCAAACCTAACAAGAGATGTACAAACGATGAAGGACGATAGAAAATACGTACTAAAATTTCTCTAGTCATCTATTTTGCTTCTCAAGCTAAAAGAACAGAGATCGCGCCTGCTATTTACCAGCCAAAGATTGGTGAACGAAGTCGCCGGCAAAATTCTGTCATCCTCCCCCGTCTTTGTCGCTCAGCGCCGCCACCGTGCTTCGGCTTCGTTCCCAGCTGTGCTATACCGTCGTTCTTTGGCTTGCTGGGAAGTGCGGCTTCCCGCTTCTGTGCTTCATTCAGAAGAGCGAAGAAGTTTGTAAATTTTCATTTTTTCTTTTCTTTTTTTTTGGGAGGGGAGGGGGAGGAGTCCTAACATACAAAGACGGCAGCGAAGACCAAGAGAAAGGCAACACGACAAAGACCCACTAAGACAGAAACAAAGCACAAGCTCTAAAGCCCCCACCACAAGAACACCAAAACCAAAACTAAAAAATCGTATTGAAAAAAAAAGGGTCCACAAGTGTACTCGTAAGCCCAGACTTAAGCTGACCCCAAAACCAAATGCTAAGAATGCCCAAAGTCAGATGCACCACGAAAAATAAGCACCTCAAAGGACTTTGCATTTATCCATCTGCAAAATTACTTTCAACTGTGCTAGAGTGAGTTGGGCTTTCTCTGTTCTTCGTTTTCTTGAATTTTAGTTGGGTTGGACCTTAAGAAATCGTGGTTCGGATCATTTAGTTCAAACACATTATGAATTAACAAAACAGTAAAAATAGTCTATGGACGATCCAATTCAATGAGTGTGGACTCATGGGTTTAAGTCTGTATTTAAACAGATTCTGTTTTTAAGAATCTTAGTTCGTATGTTTTTTGCGGATTCGAGTCCAACGACTCTAACTTAGAGATGAGATGGTAATGAGAATGTCGAGGAAACAAACATTGACTAACAAGTAGACATGTAAAACGGACAAGCCACAACCAAAAGAATTAGCCCACATTCCAAATAGGCGAAAAATCAAAGAGCACAGTTGACCCTTGAAAGAGCTTGGCTGCCTGCACGTTAACTGAATTATTTTGGAAACCTCTTTGCCTCTTACTCCTTTAAAAAGAAAAAACAAATCATGAAACATCCAAAGCATTTTGTTATCTTTCTTATATATAAATGTTTGTAATCCAGGAGATTAAGCATTTTGATGGTTGAATGGTTTTTAGTTGGTAGTATATTGAAGAGTAAAGGGGTGTAATTTATTATTTGTTGTATATTTCATCTGTTGGGAATGTTTTGCACTATTATAATGATCATACAAATATGAATGTAGGTGTGTTTGTGATTTTCTTTCTTATATATAAATGTTTCATTTATTAATAATATCCCCTGGATTACAAACATTTATATATAAGAAAGAAAATCACAAACACACCTACATACATATTTGTATGATCATTATAATAGTACAAAACATTCCCAACAGATGGAACATAAAACAAATAATAAATTACACCCCTTTAATCTTCAATATACTACCAACTAAAAACTATTCAACCATCAAATTTAGAGTCCATCCAACTTTTTCAATCTCTATCAAAGCATTAAAAATAATACATAAATTAAGATGTTTCACGTCTGAAAAAATTTAAATAGTTTAATGCTTTGCAATACTTGATTTCTACTTGCTTGTTGTCCGCTTTTCAATCTTCAACTTTTCTAATTCAAGAATTAAAAAAAAATATTTTTTTAGTTATCAATTAGTGAACCATAGATGCACATATTATACAAGGAACATAGTTAAACATAAAACAAAAAAAACCAATCAGTCATCAAATCTAAAGTCCATCCAACTTCTTCATTCTCTAACAAAGCATTCAAAAGAATACATATCATAAGTTAAGATATTTCACCTCTGAATAAACTCGAATAGTTTAACCTTGCAAAACTTGATTTCTACTTATTTATCATTTGCTTTTCAATTTTCAACTTTTCTGATTCAAGAATAAAAAATTAACCTTTTAGCTATCAATTAATAAACCATGCATGCAAATATTATATGAGGAACATAGTTAAACATAAAAAAGGGAATAGTAGTGGAACATTCATTGGATATATTTTTCTCATCAATCCACCTTTATATCTATTGTAAACAAAAGCTTCTTGTTTATGTATACAAAATTATTACTATAATACCGGACTTGTCCATTGCAATGCTAGCAATGCTTTTTGCCAGTAGTATTCTCTTAAGGATATCCATAAGTTTCCATTATTTCTTCCTATTGCTCTAATTTTTTTAATTTTATTCCTCAAAATGTACTTTATTAAAATTATTATCAATAAATTTAGTAGACTAGAAAAAATTAGATGCAATAGCCAAATTACCAAAAATAAATCAATAGATGCAATATTCAATTATAGAAACAAATAAATAATAATATGTATTTTCATTCTTTAGAATAAAACTTAAATCAAAATAAAAATATAAACCGCACAGTCCAAATAATAAAGCACAAATAAAATGCAGAATTAACCAAATTAAAAATCTTAAATTAAAGATAGCATACAATTAAAGCGGTTGAAATCTCGATGAGCCAAAGATACATGAAAAATTGTTAATGACTCAGTTGAAATTGGGATCAATGGCATGAGTCGAATATGTGAATGCCACTTTTGAGACGCTGTGCTGCTGTTGTCGAAGACTAAAGTGACGCTAGGGTGGGCTTTCTGTTCTGTAGATTTATCTCTCTCTCTCTCTCTTTGTTTTGGTTTTTTAGATTGTTAATGTTTTTGGTTTTTTTACAATTTTTTTATTAAGAGAAAAATGAAAATTTCTCCTTCAATTTTGGGGTTGTATTTTATTTTCATAAACTTTGAAAACTTTTAAATCAGACCTCTTAAACTTTAAAAAAAATTGCAATTAACATCCACCACTTACTTAATTAAACATTTTATTAAATTATGTAATTTTATTAACTTTTTAGATAAATATCATAATATTATTGTATGTTATTATATTACATTATTTTTTCACATAATTTCACAACTTAATTTCAAGTATTTAATTAAAATTTTATATATCTAATTTAATTTTTATTAATTACATAATATAAAAATTATGTGCCAAAAAATTGTAATAAATTAAAATATAGTAATATTATAATTATTATTTAGAAACTTTTTGAAAAATTATATAATTTAATAAAATAATTAATTAAGTAAATAATAAAATTTAATTACAAGTTTTATAAAGGGTTTGATTCGTAAATTTTCAAATTTTATGAGAGTAAAATACAACTATCTTAAAATTAAAAAGGCAATTTATATTTTTTTGTTGATAAAATAAAAACATAAAATATTAACAATCTAAAGAACGGTAACGAAAAAAAGAAATAACTCTATAAAAAGGAAAGCCCACCCTTGCGTCCCTTTAGTCTTCAATAGCAACACTTTGGTATCTCAACAATGGCGCTCACGCATTCGACCTGCACCATTAGTCCTGACTCTGATTTTGTTTCTTTAGCAGTTTCTTAGGTATCTTTGATACATTGAGACTTCAATTGTTTCAATTCTATTTTATCTTTGATTTAAGATTTTTAACCTGGTTAATTGTGCATTTTGTTCATGCCTTATTTTTTGATTGTGCAGTTTGCACTTGATTTAAGTTCTGTTTCAAAGAACGAAAATACATTTTATTTTTTATTAGTTTCTATAATTGATTATTACATCTATTGATTTGTTTCTGATAATTTGGCTATTGCATCTAATTTTTTTTAGTCTACTAAACCTATTGATAATAATTATAGCAAATTACATTTTAAGGAACAAAATAAAAAAAATTAAGGCATTAGGAAGAAATAATGAAAATTTATGAGTAACATTAATGTCATATAATTTGTTTGAATTGAATGCGACATAGACTACTTATATTCAAAATCTTATGATCATATGCGAGTGAATATACTCTTTTAATATTGATTAATACTATTTGTAATTAGTACAGTTGTAGTAGTATTGTAATTTACTTATATTATGAATAACGATTGATATATATATATATGTGTGTGTGTGTGTGTGATAGTCTATATTTGCACATATAATTGCATGTTTCACGAATGCATTGAAAGCAATTTACAACTTAATGGAATGATTCAATTTCATTTTAATGTAATATATTTCGATTTAGTATTAGAGTATTGAATTTAGGTCTAATTTACTATGCCCTACTTAAAATTGAGGTGGATATACTTAGGGATGCTTAACGGGCCATTGGCCTGCAGGCTTGGAGGACTAGTTCGTGGGTTTTTCGCGGACCAGACTTGTGGTATGGGTTGGTGCAGACTGCAGACCGATCCGCGGGCCAAGCTCGTTTATAGTGTAAAATTCGTGGATTTTACGGGCTTTTTTGCGAACTGGACTAATTAAGATTGGTTCATATAAAATGTAGGTCTTAACAGACAGAGCCTAAATGAGTCCGACCCACGCGGACTAGTCCGCAGGCCGTGCGGGTTGACCCGTTAAGCACCCTTAGATATACCCCACATAAATGGAAAAATTTAAAGCCTTGGATAATACATGTAAAAAGACTAAAAATCTATTTTTGATGCCTATAAAATTAAATTTTTATTAATTTTATCTTTGATTAAAAGTTTATATTAATTTAATTTTTATAAGATTAAAAACATTTATATTTTAGTCATCTGTATATGAAATGAAATATTAAGTTACTAGAATAAGTAAAATATGAAAATTTTTAATTTTATAGGAACTAAATTTATGCAAACATTTTAATAGGGGAAAATTTGATAAAAATTCAATTTTAAAGGATAAAAATAAGTTTAGTCCATAAAGAAAAAGTTGATGAATAAAAATTTATGACTTAAATTATGAATCAACAACTTTAAAAATACTAGTTAAAGAAGTAGAATAAATGAGATGTTAGTTACAAAATGGACTGCAATGGGCTAGTAACCATTGTTTGGATTAAAATAACTTTTGAAGTAAAATAATAAAAGTTCAATAAAATTAAGGATAATGTCTATAAATTTAACAAATTATTATGTGACAAAAATTTATGTAAATAATAAATAAAAATTTGTGTGAAGCTCTATGCATAATTTAATCATATATATAATTAAATGTAGTGTAATTAAAATAGTTAATGTAATATATATAAACTTCAAAACATAAAGTAAACTAATAATTCATTATAAATTATTTATTAGTTACCTGCCTTTTAATGTATGATAAATAATTAATTATTATAATTAATAATTAATTTAACTAAAATTTTAAAATATAATATATTGTTATGGATGTAATACATTAATAACCCTGCACCGTTAATGTTATTGAATTAAATAATATGAATTAACAAATTCAATACAAAGATTTTAAATATATTTAATAATGCAAAAAATGTAAATTACCCCTACCAATTATGAAGTGGTTAAATTTTACTCCTACAAATTATGGAAAGAGATAAATTACCCTCTAAAATTATGCAAAACTTAAAAATTTTTCCACCATTAGTAATTTAATAAAAATGTTAAGGAAAATTATAAATTATCTCCATTAATTATAAGATGTTTCTATTATGCTCGAATTAACTTTTAAAACTTGCAAATTAAGCTCTTATTTATATAAAATTTATGATTAACATCTATTGTCTACTTAATTTATATTTTCACTAAATTAAATAATTTTTAAAAAAAATTTAGGGAAAATTCATAATATTACTATATATTAGATTATCACATTATTTTTTGTGCATAATTCTTATGTTATATAATGAATAAAAATTAAATTAAATATATAAAATTTTAATTAATGACTTGAAAATAAGTTATAAAATTATATGTAAAAAATGATATAATAAATTAACATACAATGATATTGTAATTTATATTTATTAGTATTACTTAACATTGACTGTTATTATTCGATTTTTTTTGTTGAATTAGTTACTCATTCTATAGAATATCAAAAATATTAAATAAAGAAGTGAAGTAAATATAAATGTTATGTTACATAAAAAAGACTAAAAATGACATATATTTTTATTTCATATAATCATACCCTATTTAATTTTAATATTACAATGATCATAATAGTGATAAATAATAGTTTTTATTTTGTCTCTCAAATTTTTTTAACAAATTTCTTTATTTAAAATTTGATAATTATATAATTTATCAATTATTTAAATTTTATTTTTTTAAAATTTATAATTCATTATAATACTCATATTTAAATTAATATATCTATTTTCATAAATAGATTATATTAGTTAGTAAATTTACTTTATTTGCTAGATACATTTTCTTATACATTTGTTACAATTTTAAAATTTTTATATATAATTTTTTATCATAAAAATATTTTAGCTTACATATATCATTAAAATAATAGCTATTATTTAATTAAATAATAACAAAAATAAGCACAAGAAAGAAGATGAATCATATGTCATATATAAAATAATATAAAAGTTAAAAATATAATACATAGTTAATAATTAAATTAAATTAAATTAATAAATTATTTATAATATTTTATAATAAAATATAATATATAATTATTAGTATAAATAAAGCAGTAAGTAATAACTATTATTTTATTAAATAATAATGAAAATAACAATGAAAAAGAAAAAGAAATAGTATGTAATTAATAAAATAATATAAGAATTAAAAATACAATAGGTAATTAAATAATTTTTTTAAATGAAATGGATAACTTGTTTAAAATATTTTATAATAAAATAAAATATGGAGTTATTAGGACAAATAATAACTATTCATGTAAATATAATAACAAAAAATTATTATTATTTTATTAAATAATGATAAAAATGATAATGGAAAAGAAGAGAAGTAACATATAATTTATAAAATAATATAAAATTTAAAAATGTAATATATAATTATATAAGAAAAAAATTTAATTTACATATATCGTTAAATTTTTTTCCAAGATAAAAAATTATATATAAAAATTTATAATCTCTTTCTAAAAATAGATGTATTTGTATAAATATGAGTATTACAATGAATTATAAATTTAAAGAAATAAAATAAAAATAAATCATAAATTATATAATTATCAAATTTTAAATAAAATAAATTGTAAAAAAATATTGGGGGTAAAATAGAAATTATTATCTATTACTACTATGATCATTGTGATATTAAAATTAAATTGAATATGATCATATGAAATGAAAATATTAAGTTTTTGATCTTTTTTTATATAGTATAGCATTTGTATTTATTTTACTTTTTCACTTAATATTTTTAACTCATATTTCATGGGATGAGCAATTATTTTAATAAAAAAATAAATAGTGATAATCAACATTGAACACTAGTAAACATAATTACAATATTATTATATATTAATTTATTATATCATTTTTTGTATATAATTTCTCAACTCATTTTTAAATATTTAATTAAAATTTCATATATTGAATTTAATTTTTATTAATTATTATTAATTATATAACATAAGAATTATGCAAATAAAATAAAATAATATCATAATATAATATATAGTAATATTATGATTTATACTAATTTTTTTTTAAAAACCATGTAATTTAATGAAAAAGATTAATTAGATAGACAATGAGTATTAATCATAAGTTTTATATAATTAAGAGCTTAATTTATAAATTTTAAAAATTAGTAGGAATAAAATGTAATTATCTCATAGTTAGTGGGAGGTAATTTGTAATTTTCCTTTATATTTTCTATTAAATTACAAGGTAGAATTCAAATTTTGTATAATTTTGGAGGATAATTTACTTGTTTTTATAGTTTGTAGGAATAAAATTTAACCATCTCATAATTAAAAAGAATAATTTATATTTTTTTCTTTAATAATTTCAAGAATAAACGGTAAATCATTAGTATTAGAAATGTAAATAGAATAAGTTTGCAGAATCCTCGCGGCCCTCAATTTGAAATTATTTTAATATCAAATTTAAAAAGTAGGTTTTGAAATTGTAAAAATTATATTATAGTTTGAAAAATTATAATTTTATTCCATTCAATTTATACTTATGTATTAAATAATTAAAAATTAACATCTAAATACTTTTATTCAATTATATTAGAGTTATTAAATTTTTACAATAAACTTACATAGTGTACTAAAGTTAATTCTAAGCTATGTAATTAACAATTATAATAAATTATTTAAATTACTTCTTACTAAAAGAAAAAAAAAGTCACCTAATTGAAATATATTTTGAAAGAATTGTTTAAATATATTATGCATTATCATCAAGAAAGTAGACCATTACTTGAAAATTATTTTAATTTTAAATTTAAAGGATAGGTTTTTAAATATAAAGATAATATGATATTTTATAAAATTATAATTTTATTTCATTAAATTGCTATTTATGTATTATATAATTAAAAAATTATTATCTAAATACTTAATTAAATTGTGTAACAAAATAATTATATTAGAATAACTAAAATTGATTTTTATACTACATTTCTATAATTTTATCGAAATTAATTTTAAGTTATATAAAAAAATATTAAAATTAAAATATGTAAATGTAGCCCAAATTTCTCAGATTTATTTCCTTATTTTCCACCATTTGAAGCTGTAGTTTAGATTAGAACCTTAGGACGAATATTATATCGTACAAACATAAAAAATTTTTGGTTTCCAATGTCTAATCAATAAAATAATACTAATAGAAAATGCTTTAAGAAAAAAATTATATATAATTTGTTTTGGAGCAAAATATTTAAAAAAAAATTATTGTTCGAATCATCTGAAGTTTTTATATATTTTGAGAATAAATTAAAAAGAAAAATAATCATTAAATGTTTTAACAATTAGTTCAAAGAATGTGAAAAAAAAACTTGGTGTTATCACTACATATTAAAGCTACTTTAACGGATGCTAATTACTACCTTAACAAAAAAGTTATACAATAACCATCTTGCATAAACTACACCTCTTAATATTAAGACAAACAAGCATAACAACACTTGACTCCTTAAATAAAGTCATACATTTACAATTTCTAATACCAATACTAATGGATAGCAATATTTACTTGTAATTGGTCAACTCAATTATGATAACAATCATAAACTTGTGGAGCTACAAAACATCCTTGTATTCTTTTAAGAATAACTGCATTTAGGAAATAGTCCTAGCATAGTTTTCATACAAAAGTTTCTTTTCTTTCAATGTAGGCTTAGCTTCTTCAAGATATTGTTTAGTATTCTTTACTATTTCTCCAAGATATGAATACCAAGTAGATGCAGGAACGGAAAATAATAATAATAATTTTTTTTTACCATGAAAATTAATATTTTTTTATAATGAAATTGTAAAACAAAGAAAAGATATAAATAAAAACAATTTTTTTATAACAATAATAGCAATGTGGAAATTTACAAAAATTCCCAAGAGAGCCCATACATCTAAAGAACATCATGTTACATGTTCTTAATTTCTTTTTCATTTTTTGGTACAACGTTAAAAGTGCTTGTTAGTTTTTTTTTTCCATCCAAATTTGCTCACAAACGAACTTGATGGTATCAACTATAAATAAAGGTTAGCGATGAAAAATTATATGATGCCAGAAGAATAATAAACATAGGTTTATTGAAAAAGAATCAAGAAATGGATAGATAAATTAAGTATATACATAGTGATGTATGTTTGGACTTTGAAGAATTTCTCTCTCAACTCCATTCAAAACTATTACAAACTTCCATATAATAATACCTTAACAATTAGCATAGTTACGTGGGAATAAATATATTAGGTGTTGGTATTATAATGATCTCATTTTACACTATCAAAGTAAAACTTTTTGCTCACACAATTTTTAAGTTCCAATTAGATGAATAACCAACTAGAATTTATATAATCTTTAACATCATTTGTAACAATATCATGACAACTTCTAATATTACTTTACTATTAAGAATGTGAATAGCACCATGGTGGAACTTGTGACATATTGCAAGTTATTATTGTCTTTAATAAATAAAAACTTGCTATGAAAAAAAATAATACACGAAACTGATTTCAAGTTCCCATTTTAAATATTTGAATAATCTCTAATTAATGCTTACTTGGTAGCTTGAATAAGAGTACTAAAATGGTCAAGAACTAGAGTAAGATCTTTTGTACTTGTTTACAAATTCAAAGAGCTATAGCAATGTTTTCATTGGATTGGTGCTATTAGATATAATTAGAGCTAATTAAATAGAACATGGAGAAACTAAGATAATGCTACTTACAGATTTCAAGTAGCTTAATAGCTGAGAGGAATGAGTTGGATCTATATTTTGAAAGATGATTGAAGCAACAAAAAAAGTAGCAGCTATTTCTGATCTTGGAGAATTAGTATCAATCTTGTGAATTGTTCTTGGAATATTCATGTCTTCAGGGCACTCCCAACACTAATGGTTTAAATTCCTATCTACCTGTCACTCACACCAAATGAACACTTATGATGTATTTATAGCAACTTTTTGGAAAGCTCTTTTACTAAATTAAGTTATAAATAATTGTTAAGAGAATGGTCACTTAGGTAAAGAAGTTAGTTAGTGGGGTAAAAGCTTTAAATATAAAATATTATTCCTAGCAAGGTAAAAGCTTTATATATGAAATCTAATCTCCAAAAATAGCATCATGAAGGAAGCTAAGCTAGTTGAGTAAAGATATCTCATGCTTGTACTTTAATATCATGCACTAATGTTAGTTAATTTGAAAAGAATTAGGACAATTTGGGTATTTTTACATAATTGCATGCACATGTTGAATAGTTAGTCAAACTTAACCTTTCTAATATAAAATTATTTATGAAAGTGTAATTCATATGCAAATATTTAATTCAAAACATATGAAAATAATTATAATAACATAAATAACCTCACTAAAGATAAACAAAAAGGAAGCTGAAAGAAAGAAAGAAAAAACAAATATCAAAATAACAGTCGCCATATAATGTTAGAAATCTCAACAGTAATGATTACCAAAATAATAAAACTATTTAAAATGAGAAAATTTTAACCTTAAACATACTTATAGGTTTGAAGTTTTGCCCCATACATCTTTCTTAGTATGCTAAAATGATTTTCAATTAACTTCCTTGCTTAAAATAAGAAATGAATATCAAACAAAATGCTCGGTGTTAAAATAGTATCCACAAGGTTCTGAATAGCTTTCAGTAAAATTGAGTTAATTAACATTGCAAAAATTTATATACAATATAATGATAAGAATTTAAAGTAAGAAAAATACAAAATAATTTCCAAATTCCATGATAATGAAAAAAAATATATGAAAACTAATAAATTTACTAGAGTTTCCATTCCTTGATATTTTTTCATTCCTAAAAGCTTTAAATATAAAACTTGCATGAAGAACATAATTTTTTATCCTATAACTACTATCGCCAAGAGCAGCTAAGTATTGCATAGCAATTTTTGTTGCAAATTTTGTTATCTTTATCTTCCTAGCTCTGTTCTGATAATTGTAAATAAAAAAAATCTAATGATGATTATTAACAATCATACAAATAATCGCTTCTTATTCCTATAAAGAAAGTTTAAGGGCTACTTATTAATTTTTACCTATATATTGAAACATATTCATCTCTATAAATTTAGGCATCTTTGAAGGGATCGAGTGCAACCAACACAAGCCTTGCTTTATTTTACATACAAAAAGTACAAGTAGCATATGAGAAAGGACAAATGACAAGTAAAAGAATAAGCCAAAGCTTCCTCGTTCATTTGGCAGATATAACATAAGGTTAGAAATAGAAGCTTCTTCCAATCATTGCCTAGTTTGTTTACTAGTATTCCTGTTTGAAGTTAATTTTAGCTTCACTTGTAGTGATAATAAGAAGAGATACGTAAAACTCTAGAAAGATTAAATATTACTTAAAAGAAATTAAATGTTAATTAAAAGAAATGTTAAATTTTAGCCTAGAAAGGAATAAAATTTAAAATAAAACAAAACATGCCTAAGTAATTTTGAGAGTAACACAAGTGTAATAGATCCCTCCTACGGTGCATCTTAATACTTAAGATCTAAAAGCCAGTCTTGTATTTTATCTTTTACTAGGCTTGATTGGAAAGTTGGAATAATTTTGAAAAGAATATTCATTAACTTAATATTTAAAGTAAACTTATAAATGTAAATAAAGGAATACAATATATATAGAGAGAGAGAAAGAGCAAACTCACTATTAACCTTAGCCCCATTAAGGTGGTTTTGATGATAACAAAATATTTTAATACTTTCAGATTTAACATTTGATCAACTGGAATTCTAATGTAAAAAGTGAAGATTGAAGGAGATTAAAAATTGAAGAACATGTTTAGTTTAGCTAGGATTCTAGTTAGGATCATATGATGAAATTGTATAAGAGAAATTAATCAATGAGGGGTTTAGATTTTTCATGAAAATACTAAGTTTAATCTTATGTTAAAAAGAAATAAGGTTGAATTATCTTTCAAGAAAAAAAAAGTGTATTGCAAAATGGCAATCTTTGAAAGACTAGAAAAATAGGGTACGGATTGATTAACCAATCAATTCTAGGTATTCAGAGAATAAACTGGAATGTCTAAATCAATTAACCAATTGATTTTAGGCATTCAAAGAGCACATTAGATAATTAGAATTAATTAACCAATCAATTCTAGAGGTTTAGAAAGCAAGTAGGGTAAAATGAATTGATTGACCAATTGATTTAGTGTTTTAATTTTTCAAAAATCAAGTTTTATAAATCAATTGATATACTTACTCATTACTGTGTGTTTTTTTATTCAAAGCCAAATTCCTCAAAAGTGAGAATCAATTGACTAATAAATTCTGAACATTCAAAGCTTAATTAAGGTCTAGTAAATCAATTGACTAATTGATTTATCACGTATTGAATTTAAATTGTATAGCTGAGTGAATCAATTGACTAATTAATTCATTGTAACTTTTTTAAAAATTCATATATGGCCTAAATCAATTGACCAATCGATTCACAAGGTGCCAAATACCCTATAATGGTTATATTTTATCTGTAATAGATTTTTCACCTCTCTAATATTTTTATAAAGGCTTCATTTCAATTTAAAAATATAAGAAAGTGATTTTACTATTACATAGATATAAGAAACTTCATTTTCTCTCATCTAAAACCTAAAAATCCTTTAAGCTTATTTGATTTAAATTCTTTTCTTAGTGCTTTACTGTGTAATCTAACTTTCAGAGTTTATGAGCTACATTCTTGAATTCAAACCATATATTTATTTTATATTAGGATGAGGTATCCCTAGGAACATCAAGAATATTAGATCTTTTGATAGACAAAAACTTTGAAAAAGGATTCTTAAAGGGATTTTACAAGAAATGTAGAGATTTGTGCTAAGGTTTTTTGAAGTGCCCTTAAACTTGAAGAGATAGTATATTAGAGTTCAAATTCGAGTTAGAGAGATTTGATAGTGGATGCATATCTTAAAGTGTTAGATCTTTAAGGAACAACAATGTTTGAATATTTTCTTCTATATCCCTTTATTTACTTACATTATGCTTTATTTTTTTTAAACTTACTTACTATTGTGTTGAATTTGCATTTATTTGTTCATTAGTTTCACTTTTGAATAATTTGTTAACTCATATTGTCATTATTGTGTAAAAATTTTTTAAACCTAATTCACCCCTTTCTTGGATAAAATGCTGAATAATAATTAGTATTCGAGCTTGGCTATTAGAATAGGATCTCATGATCTCAAGAGGATGTAAATAGTATTAACATTTTACTCAAATGTCTTCCATTAAACAAGCCATTGGGTTTTAATAGATAAAACTATACTTATTGGAAATAAAAAATAAAAGATTTTATTGAAGCTATTAATATTGATATGTGAGATTCAATTGAGAATGATTATAATCCACCATCTAAAAGAGAAATAATGTAAATGTTTTGAAACCAAGATCTAAATGGAGTGAGGAAGAGAAAAGAAAACATTAACTTCAATCTAAAGCTAAATAGATCTTATCAAATACTTTATGGTATAGTGAATACGAGAAGGTATCAAATTGCTTAACTACAAAAGGGATGTGGGATGTGGTTGAAGTAACTCATGTGCGAACCACACAGGTTAAAGAAAGCAAAATGTATATATTAGTTTATCAATATGAATTATTTAGAATGAATAATAGAGAATCTATTAAAGACATGATGCAAAAATTTATAACTCTTCTTAACCAATTAAGTCTTCTTTGTAGGCATTTTATAGATGGAGAATTTGTTCATAAGGTGCTAAGGTTACTAACAATTAAATGGCAACCTAAAATAACTGTTATCAAAGAAGCAATGAAAATAAAGATGCAAACTCTATAATATTTTTTTAGATGTTTAGAGAAGCATGAACTAAAGCTTAAGAGATATGCTAATGATAGTGAAAGGAAGAAAAAGTCTCTTACTTTTGAAGCTAAAATAAGTATAGATGAGGATGAAATTGATGAAGATTACTAAGAGGAATTACTTGACATTTCGTTGGAGGATAACTTAGCCTTCCTCGCTAAGAAATATTAGAGGGCACTTAAAAAAATAACTAATAGAAGAAGAGTGCCTTAAGTAAATAAGCATGTAAGCAAAGAAGAAGCCAGTAAGTAAGTTACTCTAACATGCTATAAGTGTAAAAAAATAAGGGCGTATCAAGTTTTACTATCCCATTTACCTGAAAAAGTAGTTGGAGCTTAAAAAGAAAAAAATAAAAGTATTCATAAGAGAGCATACTTAGCTGTTTGGGGAGATGGTGATGATAATAATTCATATGAAGGAAATGATGAAGATGAAGAAGCTCTTCTGTGCTTGATGGCTTCAGGAGAACAAGATAGAGATAAGATATATATCTTTATTTCAAATAATGAATCAAATTACGTCATTTCTAATTCAAATTTAGATTTGCTTAAGGCTAAAAGAAATATTGAATTTTCAAAGAAGTTAATCTCTTTTTTGGAAGATAATATTAAATAACTTGAAAAGGAAAATGAAGAATTAATTCAAAAAGTAGATAGCCTTAAGGAAATTACTCAAAAATGCACCTCTTATGAAAATCTTAGGCAAAAACTCGATAATTTAACTAAAACTCTTCAAAAGTTCACAAAGGACAAAGATTCTTTAGACACTCTTCTTAGTCAAAAGACCAATTTTAACAAAGAAAGTCTTGGATACACACTAAATAAAAAGAATTATTTTTATAGAAACTTCTTTGTTAAAGAAACTATAAAAAGATAATCAAGAATAACTTATTTCCATTGTGTAGAGAAAGGGCATGGAATTTATTTTTGTGTATATAGAAGAAATACAAATGTTAGAATAAAGAAAATTTAGATCTTTAATGGGCATACTAACAAAGATGGATTTAAGGTTATTATAGTATCAAAAGTTAAAAAATTGATGTTTCTTTTGTAAGTATGTTTGAGAACTCAAAGTAAGATATGGTACTTAGATAGTGGCTACTTGAGGCATATGATAGGGGCTACTTAAGGCATTTGATAGGAGATACATCCAAGTTCATTTCATTAGTACTCAAGGAAGGAGGAAATGTCATATTTAGAGACAACTTAAAAGAAAAAGTCATAGGAAAAGTTAGAATGGGTAAGAATTCTAAATCTTATATTGATGATGTCTTATATGTCAAATGGATCAAGCATAATTTGTTTAGCCTTAGTCAATTTTGTGACAAAGGAAACAAAGTTATATTTAATTCCTTTTATTGCATTGTTGAAAACTAAGATGATAAGCAAATCAAGCTAATAGGTAAGAGAAATGGAAATATGTATATGATAGACATTGATAATGAGCCTTTTCTAGATTCTATATGCTTAGTTAATATAAATGATGATTTTTGGATTTAGCATAAAAACTTGTGCATGCAAGTATGGATCTTATAGGAAAACTTTTCAAAAATGATTTGGTTGATGGTTTGCTAAAGCTAAAGTTTATCAAAAATAGAATTTGTGATACATGTCAAAAAGGAAAAAAAGTAAAAACTTCTTTTAAATCCAAAAATCTTGTTTCCACCACTAGACCATTTCAATTATTGCATATAGATTTAATTAGTCCATCAAGAATTAAAAATTATGAAGGAAATCTTATATACTTGTAATTGTTAATGACTACTTAAGATTTACATGGATATTATTTTTTCCATTTAAAGATAAAGCTTTTGAAGCTTTTAAAAGACTCGCAAAAACTTCATAAAATGAAAAATGGAATGTCCATAGTAAGCATTAGAAGTGATTATGGTGAGGAATTTAAAAATCATAATTTTACTTATTTTTGTGATGATAATGAAATTAAGCATAACTTTTTTATCTCCTAGAACACCTCAATAAAATGGAGTTATTGAAAAGAAAAATAGGTGCCATAAGAGATGATAAGAACTATGCTTAATGATAGTTCTCTTCCAAAAATCTTTGTAGGTTGAAGTAGTGAACTTTGCTTACTATATGACAAATAAAGCCCTTATTAGACCAATTTTAAAGAAAACCTTTCATGAAATTTACAAAGAAAGAAAGCTAAATATTTCACATCTTTATATTTTTGGTTGTAAATGTTTTGTACACAGTAATGAAAAAAATAACCTTAAAAAATTTGATGTCAAATCTGATGAAGCTATCTTTATTAGATATTTTTCTAATAACAAAGCTTACAAGATTTACAATAAAAGAACTTTGCTAGTAGAAGAATCTATACATGTTATATTTAATGAGTTTTCTCCTACCATGAAAAAGGTATCAAATGAAGATGAGTTTTCTCCTAGCATAAAAAAAGGTATCAAATGAAGATGAGGACTAGGTTGACTTATGGGTGATTAAAAAAAACTCAAATGAGGAGATGAAAGTTAAAAAAAAAGAATCAAGAAGACAAAGAAGTAGCTCTATCCACAGAAAATACAGAATAAGAACCAACTCATGGATATTAAAAAGAATGGAAAATGATGAGAGGTTACTTTATTAATCAAGTCATTGGTGATATGAATCAAAGGGTAACTAGAAGTTGTCTTAAGAATATTTATGAACATTTAGCATTTTTATCTTAAAATGAACCTAAGAACATAAATGAAGCAATAATTGATGAACATAGGGTCTTGACAATGTAAGAAGAATTAAATCAATTTGAAGGAAATAAAGTTAGAGAGCTTGTGCCAAGACTAAATAATTATCCAATTATTAGCATAAAATGGGTTTTTAGGAACAAGTTAGATGAAAATGATATCATAATAAAAAATAAAATCAGATTGGTTGCAAAAGGATACAACTAAGAGGAAGGCATTGATTATGATGAAACATATGCACTAATAGCTAGATTAGAAGCAATTAGAATGTTGTTAGCATATGCTTGTTTAAAAGGTTTCACACTTTATCAAATAGATGTTAAAAGTGCATTTCTAAATGGTATAATTATGGAGAAAGCGTATGTTGAACGACCTCTAGGTTTTGAAAGTTATTTCTTTCTAAATTATTTATTTAAATTAAAAAAAAATTATATGGCTTGAAATAAGCTCTTAAGGCTTGGTATGAAAGGTTAAGCAAATTCTTAATAGAATGCAATATCCCAAATTGATATTTAAATTTTATAAATTTTAGTAATGGAGAATATTTATTCCATTTGATTAATATGTGATTTTAAATTTATCTCTTCGAATTAAAAGTTCTGAAATATTAGAATAATATTTATGACAATATTTGAAGTTTATTCGTTTATTTTTATATATGACGAATTTTTTTTTAATATGAGGAAAAGTATAAAGATTTATGAAAATTTGAAATAATAATTTTTAGAGATTTAAATATATTAGCTTGGTATAAAAATAAATATTTCTTAGTAGGCGATTGAGAAATATATGAAATATGATTTTAAAGTTTAGAATTAGTAAGTAAAATGGAGGGTTGAGATTAATGGAGCAATGAGTTTACCATGAGATAAAATACACGGTAACAAGCCCTCGGCCCCCACATTTTCCTACAAGTTTTCAGATTTCTCTCTCTTATATTTTCAGATTTTTTTTCCTCCCCTCAACCGCCCTCCTCTTTTGTCTTTTCCCTAGGGTACAACACAGCTCAACTTTTTATTTTCTTTTCTTTCATTCAGACAAGTAGACCGATCAGCTTCTCTTTTCCTAACCCACATGCCACCGCCTCTCCGTCCTCACTCGTGTGCACAGCCATCTTACTCTCCTTCCCTATTTCTGGCGAGCCACTGCTTGAGCTGGGAGCTACCATTGCTGGTCGTCCTGTTTTTTGTGTGTTGCTGTTTCTGTGACCGTGCCGCCAGCCACAGTACTACAGCCTAGCTGTTCGCTATGGCATTTTTCTGCCAAGTATGCCCAACCAAGAATGGTAACTGGAATTATTAAGCAGCTGACCTTTGCTTCTGCCATGCCGGAGGTTGAAAACAAACCTGTTGGAGAATTGGATGCTTCTGGTGCTGAAACCAATGATAAAGCTATAAGTCCCAACTTAGCTAGAATTGGATGCTTCGGGTGCTGAAACCAATGATAAAGCTATAAGTCCCAACTTAGCTTTGTTTTTCTTCCATTGCTGGCCTCAGTAGTTGCTGCTACTGCCACCTTGTCGATTTGCTAAATCTTTGGCAACCCACGAAGGTTGGAGCAGATCCACAGCGTCATGCTTGGTTGGGCAAAACAGGGGAGTCAGGGTTTTCTTCTTCTCCCGATGAGTTTTGAAGGTGCGGAAGCTCTTTACACCAACGCAAGTGTACCTTGCTACCTTCCGCCTAAAAGCTCAACCTCACCAAGCTATTAACATGGATGGTGTAAGCAAAGTCACAAAATGGCAGTAGGGCGTTGCAATTTTACTACTGTATAGTCACTTGAGACCTTCGTTCCACCAGTGAGCTGCTGTTGAAGTCTTTAGTTTGTAGTAAGATGTTCTGCACAACAAGCTTCTTTAATCTTTGCTGATTCAGGATTAGCTTGAAGAAAAATCTATTTTATACATTCACTAGGTTTTGCTAATGTTTTTGAAAAGATATAGTATTTTATTTCGTGGAAGGACGGGATATTATAATTGAAGGCTCTCTAAAATATTATATTTTAAGAATATGGAACTTGATCTAAAAAAAAAACTCATTGCATTTTAACTTTTTGGCACTACTTTGGAAATATATATTTCTTATAATATGAATTGCTAAAATAATGTGATGTAAATAGTTACTATAGATAGCATTAAACCTTACAAAATCTATTTGTATTGGTTTGAATCGAGAATCACCATGTTAGGATATAATTTTGGATTATTATAACTAATTTGAGAGAAAATAATAGTATAATTTTAACTAATTGTATATTATAGTGAACCTTTGATGCATGTATCAATCTTAAAAAAGGAATAAATTATAATTTGAGATGTTAAGATATGAATATCTTATGGATAGAATTCAAAAGCATTAAGTTTGAAAAAAAAAAGATAAATAATATTTATATAACTTGTTTTTGTAGATGGTGATAATAAGAGGAAAATATGAGAAGATGTATAGGATGCTCCAAAGTTTTCAAAGGTGAATTAACATTATTGAGTGAGTATATATCTCACAACTTTTTAGTATCTTATTAAAATATATTTTAAATATTGTGAATTATGATTTTCTTATTGTTAGTACCAATTCTATATTTTTATGTAAATATAGTTATATACAAGTGTAAATTCAGGTTGTGGCATATTGAAATGATATTATTAGATTAGAGTGTGTAGCGAAAGCGCAGTATTGTATCAGTTACTGATTGATTGATTGTGATAAAATTATGATAGATCATACTGTGAATGTGTTATATACTATTATTGCCCGTGATTATGGAATAGTTGCCCATGTGGGCTTACATTGAACTCGGTAATAGGGATAAAATGAAGCTCTGACGAAATTGCTACACTATGAATTAAACCTTTTAAGGTATTGGAAAGTGATGAACTATGCTAGAGTAAGAATATTGAATATTGCGATCTATGATGAAGAAATGATATAAAAGTTTGATGGGGAATTCTCGACGGATTATATAAGCTGAATATGATATTGATCCGAAAGCCAGATGAAAGATTCCCAGCAAATAGTTAAAGAATGTATAAATTTGATTATGAAATGAAAGGATGCTACACATATGTTCATCAAAAGTTAGAACTATATTTGTGATTGGGTGTCACTATTGGATAAGATTATTCATGATTGACTTGTATTGATGATGTGATTATGATTGTGATGATCTATTTGTATTTGAGCTTTAATGGCTATTTGTGTGTGATGCCTACCTGGAGTGGGTAGTACATGATCTTGAATCTAATATGAAATTGAGAGTCTTACAATTGTGTTACGTGAAATAAAGTTTTAGTCATGTGCACGTGAATCTCCATTATAGGATATCACATATTTTACGAATTCAAAAATTAATTTGCTATTATTTTTTTTATACCTAAGTTGATCATTTATAAGTTAGTGGTAGTTATATACTCATTAGGTTTGTGGAAATCACTCTATTTTAATTTAATGTTTTCAGGTTAGCATCCATGAAAGATCAAAGATCGCCTAAATTAAAAGATTTGATAGTTGGAATTGGAATTAGCATCTTAAACATAGAATTTTTAGACTATTTGATGTGCTGAATAGATTATATATACATAATTCTGAAACTCTACTGTATTAAATGCATAATGATTTTGTCGTATCTAGATAATACAAATTTTATATTTTAGTGTGTGTAGCCCTCAGGAAGTGTTTAAAAATGGAGGAGATTTTATTCACTTTTCGCAAAAATCTTTTAAAAAAAATTTAAGTCTCCCTGAAATTTGAAAATTCCTGTTAATTAAAGAGAGTGAAAAATAGTTAAGGCTTGTGGAAACCAATAATATGATCCACATCGGTCACAATGAGGATGGGTTATGATATGGAAAAAGGTTTTGTAAAAGGAAAAGTTGATACTACTTTATTTATAAAATAAAAATTTTATGACATCCTTTTTGTGCAAATATATATTAATGATATCATATTTGGTGCTACTAATAAGTCTATGTGCAAAAAGTTCACTAAGTTGATGTAGAATGAATTTAAAATGTCCGTGATGGGAGAATTAAATTGCTTTCTTGGGCTACAAATAATGCAATCAAGTGATGGAATGTTTGTAAGCTAAACCAAATATACAATGGAACTATTAAAGAAATTCAAGATGAGTGAAGTCAAACCATCTTATATCCCTATGAGTATAATGACTAAGTTTGATTTAAATGAAGAAGGTAAAAAGGGTAAGGTAACAATATATAGTAGAGTGATAGGATCCTTACTCTATCTAACTACTTGTAGGTTAAACGTTATGTTTATATGTCTATGTGTGTGAGATTTCAAGCTAATGCAAAAAATCACACTTAACTGCTGTGAAAAGGATTTTTAGATATCTTACGAGCACGTTTCACTTTATTTTGTGGTATCCTAAAGAAAAATTAAATTTTCTAATAGGTTATTCAGATGCCAATTTTACTAGTAATATATCAAATAGAAAGAGCATTGGTGAAGCTTATCAATTTCTTGGACATTTACTAGTCTCTTGGTGTAGCGAAAAATAAAATAATGTGGCACTATCCATTGTTGAAGCAAAATACATAGCAACAGATAGTTGTTGTACTTAACTCTTGTGGATGAAGTAACAACTATCTCACTATGGAGTGAATTTTTAAAATATTCTCATAAAAAGACCAAGAATCCTATCATGCACTTAAGATCTAAACACATTGAAATAAGATATCATTTCATTTGCGATCATGTTTAAAAAGGAGACATTTCATTAAAGTTTATCCAAATTAATTTTTAATTGGCAAACATCTTCATCAAGCCACTTAGTGAAGATTGTTTCAATTTTATAAGAAGAGAATTGGGCATGTTAAATTTCCTTGAGAAGTAATTTATGCATTAATTTCATATTGTGATCAATGTATTGACTTAAGCATTAAAAGTATCTCAAAAGTTTATTTTGCAGGTACCATCATTTATCTTCAACAATATTAGCTTAGAATCAACCTTCAATCATTCAAAGGGTTAAAAAGTTATATCACAAATTATTTGAGAAATGGAATCATGAGAAAAAAGGTTTCAACATATAAGGAATCGAATAGTCAATCAATTTCAAAAGGATGAACTAAGTGACCAATTGATTTGGGAATTTCATGTGTAAAGGAAATGAATTAAGTGGTCAATCGATTTTAGGAAGGCAATGTTAGTCTCTAGAAATCTCAAATTGATTCATCAATTGATTGATAGCAAGTTGGAGGAATTCTAGAATTTGAAACTTTTTGACCATGAATTGATTGGTCAATTGATTCACAAATGAACATGTTTATACATGAATTGATTGGTCAATTAATTCCATAGGGCTTCTATATAAACCTTATCACACAATAATTGTGCCATTCGCTCCTTTATTTCTCTCATTAACTATTGCATAGTTGTGCCCCTTCACCTTTCCACTATAACCTTTCATTTCCCTCATTAAAAATGCCCAAAAACATCATTTAGAACCATTCCTTATCCTTCCTAACACTTTTCAACACACCAAAACATTAGCATTATTAAATTTTTAATTCAACTCATATCATTAAAATACTTCAATTGCAACCTATTTCAAAACTCCTATTCTTTTATCAAATCTTAGTGATCATCAATATTACAAGTAAGAAAAGCATGGCAACAAAGCATCCTTATACTAAATCAAGCAGAGGCAAGGGAAAAGCCTTTAGGTCATCATCTCAACCCCTACTTTCTGTTGATTAAGTTCTAGAAAAGATTTACTACTTTGAGGTAATGACTTTTGAAAGATTTGTAGAATGCATGTCTAAAGAAATAAAACTAAAAAATTGTTAGGCTATCAAATTCCTAAGAAATGAAAATTTAGAGATATATCATATATTAGAATGCTTAAGTTTGCTTAAATTTGCTGGACATGTTGCAAATATCTATCCAAGCCTAGTGTATCAATTTTATGCCAATCTTAAAAAAAATGGGTAGGAAAATGTGCTTAAATTGATCTCTATTGTCAAGGTGAAAAGTTTTCTGTTAGCATCCATGAATTAGCTACAATTTTTGATATAGATGAAAATTAACCTTCATTGGTGCTGGCAACACTACAAACTACTCTAAGGCAATTGCTATAAGATTGTTTTGGCCCTACTTTTGCCCTAAAATCATAAAAAACAAGCTATTAATTACAAGACTATTAATGGAAGATAAGATTTTGCATTACACTATTGCCAAAAAAATCCTTTTAAAGAGGCACAACTTCACTCAAATTGATAATCATGAGTTATTCATGATGTGGGCTATCGGACAGAATATCCTAATTAACTTCCTTTACCAGATACTGTTTCATATGCATACTTATGTAAATAGAGACTTCCCTCATAGAACACTTTAAAGTTTTTGGAATTCAAGTTAATCAAAAGGCTAAGGTGGAGAGAAATCCAAAAGGTTAAAGGTCAAACATATGAAACAAATGTCCTTCCAAAAGATAGGATGTGTTTGGCATTTCATTGAGAGAAGAGATGTTGTTGAAGAGTTTGATATATGGGCTTTAATGAATCATAACATTAAGAGACATGGAAAGAATTAAAATCTTACATTCAACATCAGTTTAGCAAACTCAGAAGCAAATTGAACATTGTTAAAGAAGAAGAAGAAAAAAATAGCTCTCATGAAAAAGAACCAGCATTCTCTCCTAAAGTTAAAAAGAGAACTAAGGGGAGACAAGAGGCTATTCCTTTAAAGGAGTAAGCATATGAAGAAGGAGATTCTAAGGTAACTACTTTAGATAATGAAAAAGTTGGGGATAAATAGGATAATATGGTAGATGATTAGATATAATTGTTCCCTTAGCCCTATTATCCCCTTAAGTCTTATTTTTCTTATAATTTAGACTGTTCGATCTTTTGAATATTATCTTTTATAATTTTATATTTTATTGGATATGCATATTTCAGATTACTACTTTATTGGTTAGTATGTTTCACTAATTATTTATGCCTATTACCCCTTTATTAATGGTTATTATGCTGGACATCTTGCTAGCTTGTTAAGTAATGATTGGCTGTTAATTATTACTGCTACATTATGTTTCAATTTTTAATTGATGCTAAAAGAGGGAGAAAATTGAGAAATCTTGAAATTAAATGTCATGTTTTGTGGGGCAATATTCAAGTTAGGGGGAACTAAAATGTAAAAATATGATTTAATTTCAAATTGCTTTGTCATCATCCAAAAGAGGGAGATTATTAACCTTAGCCCCATTAAAGTGATTTTAATAATAACAAAACATTTTGATACTCTTGGATTTGACATTTGATCAACTAGAATCTTGGTGCAAAAAGTAAAGATTGAAAAACATGATTAGTTTAGCTAGGATTCTAGTTAGAATCATAGGATAAAAATGTATAAAAGGAATTAATCAATGGGGGGTTCAAGTTTTTTCATGAAAATACTAAGTTTAATCTTGTGCTAAAAGGCTTTTAAAAATGAGGTTGGATTATTTTTCAAGAAAGAAAATTGTATTGAAAAATGGCAATCTTTGAAAAATTAGAAAAATAAGGTATGAATTAATTGACTAATCGATTCTAGGCATCCACAGAGCAAACTGGAATACCTGAATCGATTGACGAATCGATTCAAGGCATCTAAAGAGCACACTGGACAACTAGAATTGATTGATTAATTGATTCCAGAGGTCCAGAGAGCAAGCAGGGAAAAATAAATTAGTTAACTAATTGATTCAGTGTTTCAATTTTTCAAAAATTAAGTTTTACGAATCAATTGATATGCATGCTCATTGCTTTATTTTTTTTATTCACAGCCAAATTCTTTAAAAGTTAAAATTAATTGACTAAATGATTCTGAACATCCAAAGTTAAATCGAGGCCTAGTAAATCAATTTACTAATCAGTTCATCATGTATTGAATTCCAATTGTATAGCTGGATGAATCGATTGACCAATTGATTTATCATAACTTGTTAAAAAAATTTTACAGGTGCCAACTACATTGTAATGGCTATATTTTATTTGTAACAAATTTTTTACTTCTCCAACCATTATATGCAAGCTTTATTTCAATTTGAAAACATAAGAAGATGCTTTCACTGTTACATAGACATAAGAAACTTCATTTTCTCTCATTTAAAACCTGAAAATCCCTTGAGCTTATCTAATTCAAATTCCTCTCTTAGTTCTTCACTATGTAATCTAACTTTTATAGTTTGTGAGCTACATTTTTTAATTAAGATCCCACATTTGTTGTATATTAAGATAAGGTATCCCTAGGAACATTAAAAGTCTTGGATCTCTTGATAAACAAAAGCTTTAATTAAGGATTTTCAAAGGGATTTTACAAGAAAAGTAGAGATTTGTACTAAAGCTTTTTTAAATGCCCTTAAGCTTGAAAAGATAGTGGATTAGAGTTCAAATCCAAGTCAAAAAGACTTAGGTAGTGGATGTACATCTTAGAGTGTTAGATTTTCAAGCTGGAACCATTATAAATAGTAGTATTTGAATCTTCTTTTCTCTATCTTTCTATTTACTTATATTGTGTTCTATTTTTTTGAAACTTACTTGTTGTTGTGCTAAGTTTGCATCTACTTGTTCATTAGTTTCACTTTTGAATCATTTGTTAACTTACATTGTCATTATTGTGCAAAAAGTTTTTAAATCCAATTCACCCCCTTGGGTAAAATATTGAACAACACTTACCACAATTTAGAATGGGCTCTAATAACTTGTAATTAGTGCCTTTCTAGTTAGTGCTAATGGAATGCAAGGTAGAAAGAAATCTCTATGTTGGAAAAGCTTGCAAGGTATCCAATCCAATCCAATCTTATAGCATAACAGGAAAGAAAAAAAATTAAAATTGATATAACAATCTAAGATAAAAAAAAATAAGATCAAGCTTGAGTAATTCAAGAGATTAGACCATGGAAATCACCTTGAAGAGCAAGGCGATGGCAATGGCATATTAAATTTAAGAAGTAAAGAAACAAAAGCTTACCTTAAGAGAACAGGCTATGGAAGAAAAATAGAAAGCAAAAGTTCCAAAGCTCCAATAGCATCAACAAAATATAACATAACTTAAAAAAATGGAATAAAAATATATCAAGATAATAGAAAGAACTGAGTAAAACATAACTTAACAAAAGAAAATAATATAATATTTTCCTACATGTTTGAAATTCAAATTCAAATGACTATCTTTGCATTCCATCAAAATAGGACAAATAAATCTTGTAACTAATAAATGTGTAAAATATATTTTGTTATGATATAAAGCAATATTAACCTTAATAAAGAAAAGATTTTTAGAGATTATAATGCAAAAGTGATTGAATTATAAACAAAATGATCTAATGATAGAGAATTAGGATTTCCTAATTGAGGGTTTTCACAATTCGAAAAAAAGTGAATGAGGGCAAACCAAAACCAAAATGAACAAATCAAATAATCAATAAAATAAATCAATGCAACAGAAAGGTAAATCAAGAAAAGAAAGAAAACTTACTTATTCCTCAGATGAATTAAAATTATCAGAATCAATGAACACTAAAAGGAAAAAAATAATTAAATAAATGAAAAAGTAACTAATAGAGTTGTCAAAAAGCTAAATCATAACCTGTAACTCATAAATGGTGTATTAGCCTATTATACAAAATGAAACAAAACTAACAAAAAAGTAAAGAAGCAAGCATATTTGAAGGGATTAAAGAATGGCACGAGTATAGAAAAGCACAAATGCACCAGTTTGCAATAGTAAAGTGATGGTACTCGTCATGTTTGAACAATGGAGAAGAGGCGAACAGTGTAATTTAACATACTTAGTATAATATAGATTTTATAATTGATATGAATCAAAGAGAAATAAACATGAGAGAAATGATTTTAGATGAATGAAATTATGTTAGTCAATGATCACAATTCACCTAAGTAGTATCTAGTCTTATAATTGACCTTACTTGACCTTAATTAATTGGTAGTTATCATTAAATTAGTCATTATGCCAATTACCTATGCTTTATCTAATCTCATTCATTTGAAAAGTCATAATTTATTATTGACATATACATACAAGAAAAATGTAATAGTTGTAATTAATAAATTAGCTTAAAAATAACTTTATATTCAACGAGTGATAGATATTTTTATTGTAAATAAATAAATAAATATTACATATTATACATATTTATTGATTTATTATCTTTATTTCCATGCAACAGCCTAATTGTAGCTTATCTACATTTAGACTATGCTAAGAAAACTTAGATTAAAATGCACTATTTTGTATATATTTAGGTTAGGCTCCTAAATTTTCAATAGTTATAGAATATATTACATGAATCAGTTTAAGTATTTGAAGGCTTGGAGCACAAACATAGTTAAGCTCTTTTGCAAGTGAAGGATAGGGCATATATATATCCTATTGACTTCTTGGACAAAAAATGAAACACCATAATTTAAACTTGCTAGCTTGGAATCTTTTTTGAATGAAATAGAAAACCTCTTTTAATCATTAATAGCACTTAATTCACCAAATTAATAGACTTTTTCTAGAGTATTAATTCAAAAGAACTAATGACTTTTATTAATTGTTTGGAGCTATCATTATAGTGTGAAATAACCTTAGAGGTTGAGTTTTTATCTTTAGAATCTATTAAATTTTCGTTTTTAGCAATTAAGTTATCCTTTGCAACATTCACTTTAGAATTATCATATCTTTCATGCATTTATGATGTACCTCTATTTGTTATGACAAATACTCATCCTCAAATAGCTTTATTTTGATTAATGTCAAAATTATTAATTGTATTAATATAGTTTGTAGTAAAATAATTAAAATAATAATGTAATCATATTTCTCACTTTATATTAATGAGAATAATCAAAATATCTAATTATTAGATACAAGTAAGTGATCAAAGAAAATGTGAGGTGATAAAACAATTGAATTACTAAAATTAACTTTTAAATTTCCTTATTTTAATTAGAAAACATGGGTGAGGAACATTTGGTCAAAACATAGGAGGATTAAAATCAAAGTAACTCTAGAACACTTTCACAATAGCATATATATAAGGTTTAAAGTCTTTAATCTACTTACATACTTATCAAAATCTAGATTAAAACCAAATTTTTATAAGAATTCTAGCAAAATAGGAAGTGAATATATTGAGAAATCCAGAAAGAGACTTGAGTACAAAAATAGACTAATAAGATATGCAATTAACTATCACATCACCAATTTGAATGGCAAATCTAGCAAATAAACATCAAAATTGTTTGGATTATCTAAAATAAAAAAATAAAAAAACCTAAAATTTAGAACAAATCATATCTAAAAAGTAAATTAGTATGGAAGAAAGAGATAATAACCTAAACTAGAATCGAGATGATGGAACCCTAGGTCAAATTGCTTTGTATAAAGATTAAAAGGGAGGAAGATAAGATAAAAGAAAAAAAATGTCCAATACAAACATTGATGGAATCGTCGTAATAGATTGTGTCATAGAATGCTACCATTATAGATTATACTCATGTCATATAACAATTCACCATCACAAATCTTAGATACCTCTCATAGATTTACTTATTCTCTAAAACCCAAGATCTTATAATTTAAGCACCAATATAGGAATAAATCCTCACCTTTATATCATTTGGATTGCTACTTAACAATAACAATAGAAAAATATATAGTTTTTAGTACTAACCTGATGCAAAGAAAATTTGAAAGTCTTCGAGAATTACCTTGCAAAGTTAAGAATTTATACTTAAGTGAAGATTCAACTGGTTAACAGACCATATGTTAGAAGTTGGATAACGAAGGTGAATTTGCTATGATTAGTAGCTACGACATAGAAATCTATCCAATAAATTTATTCAAATTCCCTCTAATACTTTATATTGAGTTTACACCTTGAACATTTAAGAAAATTATGATTATGATTTCATTTTTATAAATAATTTACAATAATTGGTCAAATTATTATGTGTAGTGCCTTAAACTTCGTCAAACATTCATGGATATCTTTTATAGTGGTTAGATAAGGAATAATGAAAAGTTCTCTACAAATACGTTAATGAACATACTTAATTTTGTTATGTATTTATAAATATGTGCATATCTATAAATTATTAACTTTATATTGTTGAAGTAATGAGTAGGTATTGTAATTATTGCATGTATATTTAAACAACTTTATGTGGTAATATGATATTGTTATTTACATAGGGAAAAAATGGCTCAATATAATTTGTTCATTCATGTAATTATGGTTTAGGACTTTAACAAAAATTTTATTGTAATATAATTGAAGAAGTTATTTATTAAGTACTCATTGCAAAATAAGAATTTGGTTAATCAAATGAAAGATGGAATAATCTTAAAGGCATAATTTAGTGTTTATCCTAACCAATTAATACATATTAGATAATAGTTTGGAAAATTCTTTAATGGATCAGTTAATAGACAACTATTTTAAATAGGATAAAAAGGTTTCAAGTTTCAATATATAGCAATTCATAGGTGTTGTCATTCTTTAAAATCACATATACTAACATTAAATAGTTGTCATTTTAATAAAAGGCCTACAAATTAATTTAATTGATATGTTATTACAACTAGATTCACTTTTGCCTATTTAAAAGTCATCATATTTACTCAAATAAATATTGTAGTTTACAAATTATTAATTGTTTCTATAAATAAAGCTTCTTTTATTTGTAAGGCACTAAAGATAATATATTGTAATCATAAATTAAATACATGGTCTATACTATTATTTCAAACATTAATGGACAATGGTATTAATAGAAATGTAATCAAATAGTCATGCATCATGCATATTGAATAGAGTACACAAATATAAGTAAAAATTCAAAATTGTAATAGTTCATGCATAATGCCATTTAAATGATGAGGGTGTTGATGAGAAAAATATTTACTATTTTATTTTTTCTTATTTTATGTCTCTTAGGTATTACAAAATAGGTGTTGTTTTATAATTTTGGATTGATTTTACAAGTTTATAAATTTATTCGGTAAATATTGAATTTTGATACTATTTCTATTTTTTAGTTATATCTTAGGCTCTGGATATCAGATTGATGCAAACTTTATATTGTTGGAAAGCTAAAAGAGAGATCTACAATTTTATATTTTGGTCAAAACCTAGTTTAGACTCCTTTAAGCCTTTACTTGGCTGAGAAGTTGAAGCCGTGTCTTTGTCCTAACTGAACCTATTTTTATATTTAGGCCATATCTAGAGCTATCATGGTTTGATTAACTTAAAACTAGTGCCCAAATTCTCAAAAGATACAAGCTTACAACTTTCATGTTTATGGATATTCTAGATTTCATTGATTTCATAAACTTATTCTGATTCAAAGATAAGCCTGTGAGAATTCATTAATGAAATTAATTGACTTGTAAAACAAGTCTAGACTTCTAAAAATTAGGAAGGCCTTATTTTTATAATTCTAAGAGACATCTAATCCTAGTCTAATAAGGTTTTTAGCTAATTAGGTTATATAAATAGGAAAGAGGGCTAAAGAGAATAACATATTCATATTACATACAATATTCAGCAAACAACCTTCTTCTTCTAACTCTTTTTGTTTTTCATCAATGGAAGCCTAAATTCGTGGTTGATTTAAGGAGTTGAGGCTCTCCTCTTGAGGATTATAAGATAATGATTTGTAATGTTGACTTTTCTTAATTAATTTTTTTCTTTCCTTATTTACTTGTGTTGAATTATTGAGATTGCTTGTGTTGGATGTTGATTTGGTATAATTGATATTCTTCTTTATGATTTCTGATTTCCTTATTATTTTGTTGATGAATTGTGGTTAGTAAATTACGTTTTCACATATAGGGTCAAAGGATTGAAAGGTTGATTTGGAGGTTTCTAGTTTAATTTCTTAATTTAACTGAATTCTGTCATTAAATCAGTTTTAATCTAGCATAAAGATTATAGCGATTGCTTAATCGGCCAATCTTAATTAATTAAATCGTACATGATTGTCTAGCGTAGAATTCACGAATTATTACAGGGGTTCTAGGTAATCTAAAATTAAAGAATTAATTAGAAAAAGTTAAATCCTAATTGATCTATGATTAATTTAATTTAGAACTCTTAATTTCCTTGAATCGGCTATTTGATTCCATTGAGTTTCTTCCAATTTTACTTTTGTTTTGCTTCTGTTTTAAAATTGTTTATTTCATTGCTTCTACTTTAATTTCATACAGCCAAAACCCCAAATTCTAATTCTGTTTTGTATGCAGCACATTATTGTATTCTACAAATCTGCATTCTAATTCTATTTTTATTCCTATTTCTATTTCATTGCATTAACATACTATTGCATCAGTTTGTTTAATGTTTATTGCATCAATAATTCAACTATTTTATAGGTATTGTTATGAATTCTTCTAGGAAAAATAAAATCAAAGATCACTAGGGGTATGACCTGGTTGTACCACTATATAACATTATCTTATAACGCACTAGTTTTAATACAATTTTAGAGCATTGCAGCATGCACATCAAAATTTTGGCACCGTTGCTAAGAATCTCTAAGGATCACATTAAGTTAAGAGCATTGCCCTTCTCCCTAGTTGATGCAGCCAAGGATTGACTTTACTATCTTCAACTTGGTTTTATCACTTGTTGGATTGATATGAAGCAACTGTTCTTAGAGAAATTCTTCCTTGTATCTAGAGCTGCTACCATAAAAAAAGAGATATGTGAAATCAGGCAAATGAATGGGGAGACATTCTATGCATGTTGGGAGAGATTTAAGAAATTATGTGCTAGCTGTACACATTACCAAATAAGTGAGCAACTGTTGATTCAATATTTTTATGAAAGCCTTCTTCCCATGAATAGAAGCATGATTGATGTTGCAAGTGGTGGAACTTTAGTGGACAAGACACCTATAGCTGTAAGAGATTTAATTACAAACATGACAACAAATTCACATTATTTTGGAATAAGAGTCATGACTGCTGCAACAAAAAATGTGAATGAGATCAATTTCTCCATTCCAAACTAGAAAAATTAGAGAATAGAATAAATGAGCTAACTTCCTCGGTTAGACAATTAGCAATGGGACAACAGTAGAAAATTTAAGCCTTTTTTCCATTAAAATTATATAGCATTTGCTCCTGCCCAACTCATCCAATAAATTGCTACCCTGCATTGCAAGATGATGAGTGCGATCCTCCTTCAACATATACAGTAGCTATCTTCCTTGGAAAGCCCTTATTCCAGTAACAAAACTAATATCCATACCAACAGCTACTATCAAACCAGTATCACTAATAACAAGCTCAATATTCTGGTTGGAGAGACAACCAAAATTTCAAATATAGCAGCAATCCAAGACAGAATCAATATCATCTTGCTACATATACCAGAATGCAACCAAATATTACTCCTCAACTAAAAATGAATTCATCTTCTCAGTCATCCTTTAAGGAACTAGTCAAACAAATAGCAGCAAGTAACTTACAATTCCAGCAGAGAGCAAAAGATAAATTTACAAACACAAATAGGCCAATTGACTTCTACATTAAGTAAGCTTAAGGTACAAAGATTAAGCCAACCATCTTGTAGCAACACCAAGAATAAGGAAGTGGTAAATGCAATCATGCTGAGAAGTAGTAAAGAAGTTAGCAATCCTTCATATGCACAACTAGAATCAAGCCATACAACAACAAGTGATCAACTAGCAAGTTATATACTAGAGAAAGGCATTTAACTAAAAGGTGACAAATAGAACCTACCAGAAAGTAAGCAACCAAAATTGAGAAAGCAACCAAAACAGAATCAATAAAAACAAGCAGAAGAGACAAGTCTGAATAAATCAGAAAAATAGAAAAAGGGTAGTAACAGTGAGGTAAATTCTTTCCCTATCCCCACCCTTTTCTAAATAGAAGACTTTTTCATCAAAAGAAGAATGAAAATAAAAATAAAGATGAGAATCTAGTCCTTGAGAAAAATAAAATTTAACATACCTTTATTAGATTTGATAAAAACAAGTTCGATAAAACAAATTCCAAGATATGCTAATTTCTTAAAAAATTTATGCATCAACAAAAGGAAATTTAGGGTGGATAAGAAAGTAAGTATAGGAGCAAACGTGTCTATAATAATCCAAAGAAATTTATAAAAAAAATATAAAGATCCAGGCACATTTACCATTTCATGCATCATAGGAAAAATTAGAATAAAGCATGCTATGTTAGACTTGGGAGCATCCATAAATGTCATGCCTCTTTCTATTTTCAATGCATTGAATTTAGGAGTTTTGAAATAAATAAGGGTTGTTGTTCAATTTTCCAATAGATCTAACATTTATTCCTTAGGAATTATTAGAGATATTTTAGTGTAAGTTGATGGATTAATCTTCTCAACAGATTTTTACATTTTAAAGATAAAAAATAAGGATTCAAGTATTTTTTCACTGATCATTCTTGGCTGGCCTTTTCTCAAGATATCAAATACCATAATTAATGCTCGAGATGGAATATTAATTATGGAGTTTGATCATATTATAGCTAAGTTTGATATTTCTAAAGATATGTATGATAACTCCATATAATTTCTTATCATTTTGGAGCCTTTAGTGCATGATTCTCTATATTTTGTTTCTGCTATTTCTATTGCTATTTTTGCTGTTTTTGATTTGCATGTTTCTATTTCAAATTCTACTGTTTTCAATTCTATAACTTCTAATTTTGCTGTGCACCGTTCAGATTTACATGTTAATGCTGTCCATGATGAATTACTTGTTGAGTTCCCTAAATTTTTTGAATTTTTAGATTGTTTTGATAGTTATGAATGCACTTGTAAAGATGGTACTGTTAAGTGTTCCATTTGCAATGAAATTTTTGCATTTTTAGATGAAAAATAGCAGTGTTTATTCAAAAATTGCAGAAAAATAAAATAATGATGGAGACATTTCACTTTTATAAGAATAAGAAAAAGAACCAGAAAAAGAAAACGAGTATTTCTACATTGATTCTTCTCACCATATTGTTGATCATGCTGAATTTGTTTTACCAGATGATTTTGAGCATTTAAGCAAAGATAAATTAAGAATAGCACTTCAAGAACTTATTGTAGAGGATTCAAATTTTCATAGCATCTCTTTGATAAATGAAGTAAATCTTGGCAAATTGGAAGCAAAGGAGGTAGTCAATTCTTATATAGATCCTGGGTGAAAAAATTAAAGTCATGATCTAGCCAAAGACATTAAAGAAAGGTGCTTCTTGGGAGGCAACCCAAGCCATCTAGATTTTCTTTCTCTTACTCTTCTATTTTATTTTTCATATTTTTTTTATCTTTCTTAATGATTATTCTTCATAATATTGATGTACTTTACATTGAGGACAATGTAAAATTTAAGTGTAGGGGGAGACTTTAAGATTTACTTTATGCTTTATGTTTTCTTTCAATATGCTTTCAAAATTTTATACTTTCAAAAAAAATAAAAAATTTAAAAAAAGTGTGTTTTTTACTTAATTTTATGAGTCATTTTGAGTCTTTTTTATTTACTTTTTATTAATGAAAATTTTGCACTTTTATGATTAGGATTTAATTGAAGTTAAATAGGATTCATAATGAATAATTTTACTTCTTAAAATTAATTAATGTGGTGATGGATTTTGAATTGGTAGATTGAATTTAATAATATAACTTACCTTGTGAGATTTTGAGCCTTTTGTTGAAAAATTTATACCATGATATTGTCTTTCCTTCTTATGTGATGTTCTTTCATGATTTGTTTCTCTATAACTTGTTTTGAATCTTTTTGAGATTACATTTTGCACATGCATGCACAAATATGATTAAGGCATTCTTTCTTTCTTTTAAACTAGAGTCATAAAGCCAACCTTGAAGTTTTTAACTTTGTAAAGCCTCCTTGAACTTTTATTGCTTTTTCTTTATTGATTAATTTATGAGTATATTTTTCCAATGAAATACAAATATTTTTACCTAACCTTAGGGATTAGTAGAGTATTTGAATTTTCATGAGATAGACTTTTGAATAAGTGTAGGGGTGTGTGAGTTTATATGTTGTGAAAAGTCATAATCAAAGATTGGTTAAAAAAAGAAAATAAAAGAAAAAAATAAAAAAGAAGAAAGAAAGAAAAAAGCAAAAAGAGAATAAAAAATAAAAGAATTGAATTAAAAAAATAATAAAAAAAGGAAGTTGATGAGTATTTGAGTTTGAATTTGGCTTGATGTGTTAAGTTGTAATTATTTATGATTTACCCATGTGTTTTTTGGTTTAAGTGCTTTATTCTTTAGTTTCTAACCTTCCATATCCTTATTTTTCCTACCCCTACCTTAGTCATATTACAATCATGAATAAAGTTCTTTTGATTTGTGTTGTGTATGTGATTTAAGTAGTGAAAATTAGATAATTAGCAAGCTTATGGTAGAAAATTTCATGGGAAGAACTTGAGTGAAACACTTTACTTTAAACACTTGAGAGTTGGAAAGTGAAATTTGTGAGAATTTATCAATTTAATCTACTCTTTTTGAATGAAGTTGCCATATTAGTTATTTTTCAAGTTTGTCAAAATTTTCTTCATGATGTGTTATGTTTCTTACTGCCTTTAGTTGGTTTTTACTTGTAGATTTGTGAATTTGAAGTTTTTGAAAAGTAAAATCTTTTGTGTCTTAGTTTTAAATAAAGTTTTGTCCTGATTGAGGATGAACAAGGGATAAGTGCTTATTAAAGAGGAGGGATGCTTTGAATAATTATGGTTAGCAAATTTGTTGTAAGTCTTGAGCCTTATGCAATGATAATAATGAATTAATGTCAAGACATTTAAAACATTAGGGCATACTTCATGTATATATAAATAAGATGTACTCAAATGTACTAGTCATGAACCATACATTATAAGAAGTTAAACCTACATCTTATTCAATTGATTTAGGATTTTGGGGTGAAACTATATACAAATTTTAGGCAATATGAATACTATAAGGGTTCACTGGGAAATAACTAATCCAAACTTTGCTAACCTACCTAATGCAATGTTTATCAACATTTTGCTTATTGTAGGATCTATATCCATCATGGATTGGGGTAATATTTGTTAGATATGCTGATAGTTATTAAAGCTTAGGACAGATGAAATGGTCTACTACAAAACTAATTTGAAAGCTAAGGAAATTAACATTTTAAGATAAGAGTAGATTGACTTGTAGACAACCACCCTCAACCTCTTCTTAGAAGTAATAAATCTAAATAACCTTTTATAGTAAGGAATGAAAAACTATTTTGTGTATTGATTAGGGAAGATAGGCTTGTAACAGATGGTAGTAATTGCAACCATCCACATTCACGCTTGAATTTAGTTGGTATGTTGAGAACTGGGGACATGTAAATAGTGCATACAGACATAGACAATCTAAAGAAAATGTTCATGCATTTAGGAATATGACTATATCATAATTGTTAAGTTTAATCATGGTGAAATGTGCTTGCATGTAGGTAACGGTATTACCCCTCCCCTTTATTTTAATGTTTAGGAGAAAATTATTAAAAAGATGATAAAAATGGTGGCATTTAGGCCTTATGTGATGATGATGTGTCAGAGAGTATTATCTTATTAGTGGATGGATACCATTGCATAAATTATGAGATGAATGAGAAGTTGGGATAATGGTGGGAGATATCTTCACACATGAAAAGACATAACAATAGGTGCTATAATGCATTCCTAATAACCTCAGATTAATAAAAGATATGTTAATTTAACTTACTATTTATTGGATTCTTATAACAATTAAATGTGACATTTAATTATAGGATATATATGTAAAGTATCGTTTTAAGCACATATAATCAAATGTGCTTTTATATCTGAACATGGATATATGATGTCATCATATATAGGTGTACAATGATTATTCCTTGCAAGAACTTATGCTTATATTGTAGTGGATGATAGTGATAGAATTGAATTAGTAGAGAATATTATACAATGACCTCTTATGTTCACCAGACAAGTAAGATAAGTATGTTATATTGAGTTTCTTCAATTTTTAGGATTTATTCCATTTTTATTTAACGAGTGAATAGAATTGAATTCACATAATCTAACAACAAATTATGTATAATTAATCATGTAGTGTTTGAAATTTAATATTAGTTATATTCTACTAAATGTTGATGTAGGTATATAGCTGTGCATGTTTAATTTTTGGCTCCATACACTTGATGTAATTTTTGGGAAGAGCTATATAATTATTATTAGAGTAACTCAAAATTGTATAAGAATAATAATAACGATAATGATGGTAAAATTAAATGTTATGAAATATTATTACTAAAAGATAATAATTAAATCCATACAAAGTACACAATAAGCATATAATTTCCTTATTGGAGACACAGATATTAATGCCTATAATACATAAGTAACTGTTAGATTAGTGTAAAATTGTGATATCATTATAATTAGGGACTTTCAATATTTTTATTTTATCCACTTTGCATTCATATAAGTTAGATGGATACAATTTCCTATACGATTATTATGTATCATTTTCTACAACACAATGGTTTAACTTGCAATATTGCACATAAAAGTGTAATTATACCAAAGAATGAATAAAAAAACATGTTTATATAGAGGATGTTCAACATATAACTTTTTAATTAGTTTTTGTTGATTCAAATGCTTTTAATTGTTTAACCAAATCAATCATCAGTTTAAGTATTTGACAAACAACTGTTTTAGTTAATTTATTGAACCTCAAATAGTTATTTTGAAAAAAAAATAGAAATAATAATTTTTTGAAATAGGTAATTTACATTTAGTATAGAAAAAGATATTCTTGCTTTTAATTATATAATTTTTTACATTTCCATTCTTGATAAATAAAAAATACTAAATTATAATTATTTATTTTTAAATAAAATAAATAAATAAAATAAATTATATTAAAATACTTATATACTAATAAAAAATTACATTAATAGTCATATCTTTTATGCTAAATTGTGTAAAAAAGAAGAGAATATATGTTTTATTTCATAAAAAATAGAAAATATATTGAGAAAATAATTAATTTTTTATCTAATAATATCTTTTGAATAAAAAATAATACATACTAATAAAAATAAGAAACAACAAAATAATATTACTTATTAAAGATTTATTTTTATACTTAAAATGTGTAACTCATTAATTTTTTTATGATAAACATATAAATTTTATATTTAATATAAAAATATTTATAAAATAAATTTTGATAGTTACTACATCTATCAAAATATTAAAAGTATTTTTTAATTATAAAATTATAATTATTTATTTTTAAAGGAAAATTAAATAAGTATACTAAATTATAATAATTATAATTTTTTTAAAAAATGAATATAATATATAATATTTTATAATCTATAATATTATTAAAATAAAATAATATTTAAATAATTTATAAAATATATATACCTCTTTGTATATTATTTTATATATAAACAATGAATAATAAGTAAGATTTTAGCAATTATTTGCATACAAATAATTAATATTATCATCTAATCAAATATTCTAATACAATAAACTATTAGTCAATAGTTAATTTAATCAGCTAATTAATTATATAATTAGTTGATTGCTAAATATGGTCATAATATTAGAAAATAACATACACATGTATGCATAAAATCTTAAGTCAATCTTAATGAATGTCAACATAAAGATGGAATAATTTTGTATTTATATCGACAATTATTTAGTTAATTTTTTATTTATTTTACAATAAATATTTGTAACATAGGTGAGTTTTAGTTTGCATAAATGAAATTTTCTATTTGTATTCGTATTCTAATCAAATTAATTTCGAATAATGCTCTAACACTTTGTAACATGAGTTTAATAGTTACTCTAAATGACTAATGATAATAATGTATACATATTTATGTGAATGAGTAAACAATTAAGTTATTTATAAAACCTTATGAATCTTAAATCATGATATTTACATGCATTGTGATTAATAGACATCAATTAAATGCACATTACTATATTATAATATGTAGATAGATAGAAGAAATCAATGAAATGCAATTAATTATTTATATATACATAGGATATCCTTATTACCTCAGTCAGATGCAAAAGAAATTATTGTGCATTACATCAATTTAAATATGCTAAAATAAGAAACTGATGTACAGTTATAAAATGTATGTAATAACTTATTGACAAGTAAAGGTGGAAGTTGGGCAGATAGGGTTGGTCAAGAGTCCTTTTCCATCTAACCACCACTAATTAACTTTGACCAAAATGTCATTCAAAATTAACCAACTTGAACCTATCACCCAACTTAAACTGATAGTATTGGGTAAAGACGGATTCAAGTAATTAGCAATGGTTTGAAATTTGCTAAAAATCAATTCAACAATTTTCACTAGGAAATCAAAAGTTTAAATAAAAAAATACAATGCAAAGAAACTAAATCACATTGATAGAAAAAAAGACAAGAAAAACAATAAGTAAGTTAGCTGGCCTCTATCTTTCTCTCTCTTTAACTATAGCTATAAGTGAATGTACCAAAAAAAATAGAGACTTTAAGAAGATGAAAAGGATACTACGAGTGAAACTAAAAGCTTGGTCTATAACACCATGAAGACACTTTTTTTACACAAAAATAGACTTGATTATAAGTTGAAAACAAATCTCATTCATTCACTTAATTATATATCTTTTTTAACATTTCTCAGCAAAAATCTTAAAATAAATTAAGATTAAGGAATGAAGAAAAAAATTTTGTATTAAAGATTTGTTTTTTTTATTAAAATTTCTGTAGGTCATGTTGAGTTAACAAAGTTGACATTAAGAGATTTTTTTTCGAAATTTAGAGGAAAAAGATAAATTAGGAAAAGAAGTCTTACTGGTGGCAAGGATCCTCTATGGCTTCACTTTGCAATTCTTGGTCTCCTGCAAGTGTGCTAGTGGACTTAAGATCTTTCTGTAAACAATAGTGGTTAGATGAACTCAAATGGCAAAGGTAAAATGGTTGAATGGAGGACTTTGACATTGGTAAAATAGTGAATGGCACTAACTCAAAGGCATAAAATTTAGCAATACTATAGGATATGATTTTCAATCAAAAGGGAGCAAAGAAAAAAATGGAATTTTTGAGAGGAAGGAGATAATTTGAATACCTAAAAACATGTTGAAACAAGGTTGTTTGCTTCCATTTCGATTAGGTTGTAAGTTAGGATAGATAGCAAAGCCCAATATGAAATTGATTGAATTTATTTTACAACCTAATTTTATCAACCAAACCACCAAATTCAAAATTAAAACCTGACCCGAGTTGACCTAAAATCAGGTTCAAGCGAGCAAGTAGCCTTAGGTTAATAAAAAAAAGTCTACCCCTATTGACAAGTATGTTAGCACACATATATCATTATTATCATGGTATAATGATTTCAACATATTGATACAAAAAGGAATTGATTTTAGTTCTAAATTATATTAATTAGGTCAATATAAAAATAATAATTTTAATTATTTCATAAATTAAATTTTTTATTTTAAATGTATTGAAAACACACATGAAATTCTTGTGATTTTATAAACAAATATGACAATTGAGCTAAAATGACATATGACACATAGTTTGTCATTCTTGTATAAATCATTAGCACCTTCACAAATGCTATTCCATGTGTCCCATTCTCTTAAAACCTTTATAAATATCATTTATTTTTCGCTAATAAAGATGATGCATAATCAATCTACCCTTAATGCATTGCTCAGCAAATAGTAACTATGAATGCACATTTTTTACTCTTTAAACCACGACCTTAAACTTCAATGTTTTACTTACAACTCAAATTTATTAGCCCACTCACTTACCCTAAGAATATTAGTAGTGTAATCAATCTTTTTAATAATTAGTCCATAGAACCAAGATATAATACTTGCAAATGGTTCTTAATAACTACTTGTCTCCATTGGCTTCTATATCTTTGACAATATACTAAATTAAATTGCATTATTATAATTATTATAAGATTATACCCTATTTATGGTCATCATGGATTCATAATTTCATATTTGAGATTGAACTATTGATTACTATACTCATTGTAACATAACTAATTGGATTTCTTTCTTATAATTATTATTAAATTATATACTAATATTATTATTTATTTCTAATTTATTAACTTACTAATTATTGTACTAGGATAACATATTTTTTTGAAATATAATCTTATTCTTATAATATTTATTTAATCATATCTTTGTGGTAACAATTTTTTTCTCCAACATATTTATGCAATTTTTTTGGTCACAAATGATGGACCAAGAATAAAAGTGGGCTAAATATTTCTTTGAAGCTCAAATATACGACCTATTAGCATTTATTTGAGTCCAATTAAGGTATAGGGCACATTTGCATTTCCAAACTATTATAATGGTGAATTCATTAATAGAACAACACAATAGCTTAATAAGTCAACTATTAAGCACAATCTTGATAAGAATAAAGAGTAAAATATATTGCCCTCCTTTCTGGTTTTTCTTAATTACACATGCTTCCCCTATAATTTGAAAACCTACATGTTAGTCTAATCAATGAGGAAACGTTAGGAGTATTCCAAGTTTGATTCCTTTATTCCATTAATTAAAATTCTCTTAAAGAAATAATTAAGAAAAGTCTATTTTGCCTTTTCTTTTAGATGCATATTAGAAGGTTCTCTTTAATCTCTAACTATAATTGCTTGTTTCATTTATTGGCTTCCAATCCCCTTTTTCTCTTTCTCTCTTTTGTTAAGTTCTTTTCATCTTTATTGCTATGGGAAGGATGTAAATTTAAAAACTAAAGCTCTAAGCACACAAATGAGGAAGCTAATATTGTGTCACTAGTTTCATTTCATCTTATTGGAAACATTAATTGTAGTTTCATCGAAACATTTATTCTAGTGAATGAAGTTTTAGGGAAATGACCATAGCAAAGAAAATCAAAGATGGACACTAAAATTGTGAGGTTTTTATTCTCTTATCTCACTTTCATTTTATCTTTTATCAAAATTCTAGCTTAAATCATAAAAAATTTGATATACACATCATATTTTGGATTGTGAGCTATTATGAAATATACTAAGACACATTATCTTTTCTTTTCAAAGAAAAAATTTTCCTTTTAATGGTGAAAAAATAAATTACAAATATTTAAAATAAAATAAAATAATATTAATTTGAAACATAAAAAAATAAATATGAGAAATAAAAGAATAAAAAATAAACTTATAAAAGGTTATACATATTTATTATTTATCTTAGAAATAAATCATATTTATTATAATATTAATAAAAAATAAGGGCATGGAAAAAAGAATGAGTGAAAATAATTTAGTAAAGGAATAAATTTGTAAGAAATTAGATTTGATAGAAAAATTACATTTAAAAAAAGAAAATATAAAAATGGAAATAAAACTTTAAATAGGAAGAAATCAAGAAACATTGCATGATTTATTTTCTCTATTTAACTATCATATGGGGTATTTTTAGGATATCAAGGTCAAAAGGTAGTAAAAATATTTGACTAATTGACATTAAGTAACAATAGTTAAAAATAGATTTATATGTAGTGTTTTTTTTAGTTTTCAGGGAGGGTGGTGTAAGTTTTTAAATTAGAAAAGAGGTTTATGTACTTAAGATAAACTACAAGGGAAGGTCATGTATTTTACTCAGTAAGATATTTTTGCAATGTTCATTTATCATGATAAATAATAATTGGTATGTTGATTTGAAGTGTTAGATTAGTATGAAAAGAGTGCGATTAGATCTACGTCATTCATTTACTAATAAAGATAACCTATTGAAGTCAAGTACAAGAGGATAAAGGTGCATAATAGATACACGTTAAGGTGATAATTATTGAAGCAATAAAATATTAGCGATAATCTATTTTCATATTGAACAACGTAGGATTTTAACATCATCTAGCATCTTCGGCTAATGTTACATCTGATAGCCATTATCGCTATGATTGAAACTTAACCTTACTTTTCGGTGAAATTTTCAACTTAGGCTTACCTTGTCAATGCCCATCACTAAACCATTAGAAATACATTTCATTTAAATCCATCAATTGCGATAAGATATTAAATCTTTTTATTACCGAAATAGTTTCATAATTGGTTGAATTACAATTTTTATATGTATAGTGACTTATTTCCAATAATTTAATAAATAATTTATTATCCAATAACAACCTATATGAAATAATGCAATCACTTGATTGAAATGCAAGAAAGAGAAAGAGAGTTATAGCCTAATAATATATAGGGATAGATAAACACTCAGGCAAAGTCAGAGCACTATGATATATTAAATAACCCAACCAAGCATTGTGATTAAATTCTAAATTTCCTTTTCTGTTCAAATAGGAATTTCCTATATATAAAAGAATTTCATATATGTAAAAAAGTATTGTTTGGCTTTTTAATAATATTTGTCTTCTAATATAGAATAACTTGTTAACAAAATAAACACGAGCAATGGAATCTAACTCGGGTATGTTTAAGGCACACCTTTCCATTGGTTTACTTGTAATGATAATTGAGGAACTTATATAATATGTAAAATCAAAAAGGATAAATATCCTTTTTTTTTCTACTTTATAAAGTGAGAAAGCCTTGATAATTCATTTGCTAAGAAAATCTAGGATGGGAATTAAGTTGCCATTCACACGTCTATATTTGGATTTTTTTGCTTACCTATATACAAGGGAATAGCATAAGTACAATTAGCCTTTATTCTATGCGATTTAAGACTTCATAGGTATACAAATCTAATTTTTTTTTTCAATCTTCATAAGCTAAACAATTTTCCAATTAATATTTGTTAAGTAACATGCAACATTAAGGAATAATTAAAACAACTATGTGCGGTCAACTTATTCACTATGCTTTTATTTTATTTGGAATTTTTTAGGGATGTAGGATTATGAACTAGTCACTTATAATAATTTATACCAAGTATGGGCTTGAAAGCATTACAACTTGAGTTTTGGCAATTTGATATTGATTAAGAATGCAATGTATACATCATGTCTTGCTTTGTATGAAATAAAGTACTATTAAGTTATTATAACCAATCACTTAGTATTAAAAATTTAAATGTTTAGATGGAATACTTTTAGCAGTTTGCTTGCAACAAATTACCATTTATCATATAGAGAACTTGATAATTAGGGGCTATTGTCGAATTATTATGCAAATTTAGTTCACATAATTCGTAATGACTTGTTCGATTCTAATATGTTGTACAAGGTACATGAATGTGAGGCTGCTCAACTAAAACTAATAAAAGATGCGATTAACCAAAATATGTATAAAACTAGAACCAATATGATTGTATCCTTAGAAACTACTACTACCATAAGAAATTAATATGGGATTGAACATGATTATGACTTATAAATCACATTTGCATGTTACATAATGAGAATATATTTTTGCATCACCTAATTTGCAATGTTTATGTATGCTAGTCGGGGCGATGTTAATGTTAACTTCTTCCACATAGAAAGCTGTCAGGTGTGTTTTATAAAAAGTATAAATTAATAATGAATGAATGATTTATGAGGCTTTCTGATAGGTTTGATGATGAATGCATTATAACACTTGAAATGAAAGATGGAAAGGCATTTTTTAGCAATAAATGCATTTTCTAGATTGTAATGACTCCTAGTTCACTAATTAATTTTAATTCACACCTTTTAACTTCTTTGGATTCATCATAGTCTTAGCAGAGGACAATAATATCATATATACAAGGCCTGACAATGCTGCTTATTATGCTTTCTCTTAAAACATTAACACTGGTGGTGATGCCTCGAAGAAGGACGAACCCAAATTTGCTGAGATTGGGGATGATGGAGCTATATGATTATTATATCCCTATCTAACTTACAATGTTAACTATATCCAACATGTAATTCATATTAAATATCATTCTATAACATATTATCCAAAATTATTTAACATAAAGGAAAGACTTAACTCAACCAATTCAAATCATTCAAAAGCACATAAGATTTGTTAGAATGTTCATTCACAACTTGGAGAGAAAACTATAGGTGGCAAAAATAAAGGTCAACTTTCTCTTAAATATCCAAAAGTCAAGAACTTGAGGTTAAGGTACCTGAAACTCCATTCAAATGAATACCTTAATCTTCCTAAAAATAAAAGAAGAAGTAAAGAAAAAAGGTTACAAGGATTAAAGTGTAGAAATTCTTATCTTGCTTGAATTTGAGAAAGATGAAAGGAAAAAAGAATGGGTTTGGCTTTGTAGAAACTTAGGAGGAAGATATGATATTATGTTTAGGAAAAAAAATAAAGGAGATGGTGTTGATATGGAAACTTATGAAGGGGACAACCTTGAGGGCAAAAAGAAAAAAAATTAAATCCCATTCACACTTACATACTCACTCTAAATCACAATTAACTTGATAATATCTTTACTCATTTATTTAAAAGACATTTCACACAATAATATTTGCTTATATTCTTATTATATTTAATTAACAAATCCGCATAGACCATTTCATTTGTAATGGGCGTAACATAAGCTCATTTATATTTGATGAGTTTAAGCTTAAACATTTAGATATTTAGCTTAATTCAATCTATTTATACCCTTAATCATGATGGTCTACATTTTGGATATACTCAAAAATTAATTTTCATATAAAATCACATTAGGTTGAGAGATTACTAAATATAATATTTTTTAGTTACTTAATAAACAATTACATTAGAAGAAGTATAATATACCTAAACCTACATACAAAATTAAAGAGCACATTTGTAAGTACAATTATAGAAAAAAATAAAACATACATGATTATAACCTAGTAATTAATAAAAACTACTCAATGCAAACTATATTGGATTCAAGCGATTGGCTTTAATTAGTGATATTTGCAACAAGCTTCTAGTATAGAAGGAACTCACATATCCCAATTGCACTTCCTTGAACATGGTAGCTCACAAGTCAAGAGAGTTAGCATAATTAATTCATTACTATAAGTTTCTCATTAAAGCTTACATGCTTTGAAATTTCATGGAGTTGGCAACCTGAAGTTTTAGCCGTTTAGGAAATACTTTGTGCTTTTTGACTAAGGACATTTTGGCTTTTGATGAAGCTATATACTTTGTTAACCTTTGAAAATTAGGAGACCTTAATTAAGAAGGGTTATTAACAACCTTTGCAATGTTAATATCTTCCATCTTCTTGCTTTTCAAATAAAGTAGGTGTTGTTATACAACTATGTCAACGAAAGAATATACTAAAGTAGTGCATGGTTGTGGCATGATAGGCAATGGCACTAAACTACTACAAAAATAGAGTCCTGACCTATCATGAAGGATGTTCTAAAAGATGTTGAAAGTGAAATAGACAGTGTGGAGATTCCTAGTAAAATGTCTATCAAAGTGAGATCATATACACTTTGTTGAAGCATGCTCAAATTGGCCACAATATAAGCAAATATTCATGATTTTCTTCTCTTTGAGGAGAACTAAAATAATTTGTCTTGTAGTAGTTAGCACCGAACCTCTAAACTTTCTCGCAGAGAGCAATTTGGCTGTGTCAAAATTATGTGCATGTCGAGGTTGACTCATTTCTTGATGTTGGTGCTTCAATAATTTTATTTTATTTTCCAAGTTTAACTTTTGGATTTCCGAACACTTAATATCTTAATGCAACTTCAAAATTTGCTATTCAACATTGCATTTTCTACAGTCACCTCCTGATTTTTAACTTCAATTCTATTCTCCTTGCTCAGTTGCTCTTCTAGTTATACCCTTGTTAATTGGAGAATCAATAAACATTTGTTAATGATATAGCTTCTTGATGACAGCAATCAGGGTAATGGTGAACAAGGAAACCGATCATAAATGGTTGGATTTCATACAAGAAGCTCGAGTAAATTCTTTAAAACAACAAATTTCATTCTTCTAGTTGAGAAGTAAAATTGGCCGAGGCAGATTCCATATCCAAATAATCTTCCAACTGGATTTCATCATTATAAGGTTGTTTTAATTTTTTTTTCTTAATAATTTGGCTATTTTATCAGCTTCACTTAATAGTCAGTTCACTAATATTCCCAAGAGAATGAGTAAAATTTGGTCCTACACCATTAGTTAAGCTAGGTTTCCTTCCAGCCCATTCACTTTGCAAGGATTTAGTAATAATTTTTTAGGAAGAGAATTTTCTTGATAAGAACCCTTTCCTCAATCTAAAATTTTTGCTCACTTTCTGCCACAGAACCAACACAATCCCCCACTTCCCAAAAAAAAAAAAATGCTTGCAGGAATAATTGTAAATAGGTAACATACTAAACACAGTTTTTTTTTCTTATGTGATTTTACCGAACATATAATAAATGCACTGCATTGATAATCAAGTCTCTAAAATCAATTGTGCCGCTGCTATATCAAGTAACCCGTCAACAAGGTTTCGTGGCTAATATATAAATAATATAAAATATTCAAGAGAATTCTCAAGGTTTTTTCTTTTTTCCAACAGTAATGTAAAGTTATGTGTTAAACATTTTTTTTCAATTTTTCTTTATTTGTGTTTTTGGGTTTCTTTGGCGGGAGTTTGATTTTAATGGAAATGAATGCGACAAAGGCCGAACAAAAATTGCAATTTGCAATTAAGCGAGCAGCATAAGAATTTGGCTGCAACCCAGCACCGCAACAAAACATAACTGTCGGTGGTGGAGTCAAGAATTTTGACCTAGGGTTAGATTAATTGTAAATAAGTAATATTTTATTTAGATGAGTACCGAAATATTAATAATTATATGAAATAATTATAATTCTTTTAATAATTTTAAGTTATTTTAAGTTTTTGAAAAAAATATAAAAATTATGAGATATCAAATAAAATTATAGAAAACTTTCATAAAAAAATTATAGAAACTTATTTATAAAAGTTGTAGTACATAAATTATTTGAACTTTTACAAAAAAAAGTTGCAATAATTTTTTTTTAAATATAATCAACTTAATAAAATCCATATGCAAGTATGTATACCTGTTTTAAACATATTTACTATAAAAATTTTGAATGATAAAATAAAAATTAAAGTAAGTGGCATTTTTATCATTATCATATGTTATGTATAATTTAAATAAAAATATAACATTAAAGTCATAATAGTTGTAACATATGTAACAGTTATTCAAAGTTTTATGAAAAATTATAACCCAAATATATGAAATTTGCTAAAAAAATACTTTAATAAAGTTTATAAGTATCTCTCTCTCTCTCTCTCTCTATATATATATATATATAGACAGCAAGAAAAATAAGTACTAATTTTAGTACAATTATATTGTGTATATAATGCAAATAAATACATATGATTTTTAATGCACATAATATGTTTTTAAAAATAAAATTAGAGAAAAATAAAAAAAAATTTATAATCCATATAAATTTTTTATTTCAACTAATTAAATACTTTTAAAAAATATTTTTAATGTATAATATAATAAAAATATCCATATTTAGCAAAAAGAGAGAGAGAAAAATTAATATGTATATTATTTACAACTTTTAATCATAAAAAAAATATCATTTTGTACTTTATATTTGTATCTCTATTTTTTTTTTATAAAATTTATTACTATTGCATATGTGCATAATTTCTTTATCATGATTTTATATATATTTTAAAATTTTAAGAGATTGGAATTAATATATACTAACATACATGTATAGGAGAAAATACTAAGCATTAGAGGTCCAAGCCAACCCCATTTCCTATGCTGTGGTTAAAACCATAATTCTTCCTACCGTCATAAACAAAATTGCTCATAAATGCAAACAAATGCAGCTGTTGCAGAATAAATTGCAAGGAACCAGCTGCAATAGCAATTTTGCAGTTGTAATGCACAATTTAGAACCATGGTTTCAACCCATTATGGCCAAAGCTAGAGAAATAACTTCATCTATATGCAGTGGCAGCAATTAGACTCGTCACAATTCGATTCAAGCACATATCAACATCACGCACCCCTACACCACAACACCGAAAATCTTCTGACATAACATGCATGGTATCTGGTCCAAATTGTTGGAATGCTCCACTTGAGCATCCAAATCTGGATCAATACCAGCAAAAACATCTCCGGCACAAAATTTAATTACTCAAAATTATTCAAATATTAGAGAAACCCCAAGCATATATGCTTCAGTTCTCACCAGTCAACTTAATTGGTCTAATATAATATATAGCTAACCATTAACTTCCAATGCGATTTCAACATATGAAGCATCCTTCATTCCGTTACTGCTACATGAAAAATACATAAAACCTGCACTATAGAAAAGCTCGAGCAAATATAAACTCCAAGAGGAAGGACCTAGGTATGGACTCCAAAGAGTTTAGAACTTTCCTCCTCATGACCTCTTTCCACCATTTTCTCTTCTTCAGTCTCTTCGCCTGCATCCCTGGCATGTCCGAGTTATGCTACCGGTTGCAGTCAAACAATTTGGTGAGCAGATTCAACTGAGTTAGCATTATTTTCAGCTAAAATTGTGTCAATCGTGCAAAAAGTCTACGCTTCCTCTCCCGCTTTGAAGTAAAAATAGAAGGCAATAACACTCTCATTGATATTCAGCTAATTCTCTTTCACAACCATATCCCATCTCCTTGGGAGAACAAATTTCTGACTCTTCCAAAAGCTGGGATGGAAACCCCAACATCTCAGCATCTTGTCCAAAAACACCAGCTCTATGTTCTCCAGATTGAATCCTCCATTTGGCTGAACAACTTCAGGATAATCCAGCAAATACTAACAGGCAATTCTTCAGGATTATAAATCTGTTTGTTCTGACCACTTCACTTGGTGTCAGTTCCTATTGAAAGAGGAGCATGTATGTGAAATGACCTCTTATCTGCATCCCAAGACATGTTCAGACAACTGCTTGTTTCATCACCGAATAGCAAGACGACAAATATTCTGAGAACTTTTGCCAGTATGAACTGTCTTCTAAAATATTATGCACACCTCTGCTTCATTTTCAGACTTGAAGATCCCAGGCAAAATCCTTTGAGCGCACCACTTCACATTTTCTCTTCACATTTTCTGGTGGTACAGCACCCTTGAATTTTGTAGATGAATCATTACTACTGCATTGAAATTATTTTCTGTAGATAGAACTAGGTAAGCAACTAGGATTTAAAAAAGATCCGCGACTGCAATATTATCCGTAATATTGCATTTTTGGCGTAGACCGCGTCCGCAATTTTCCACAATTTTAGACCGTTATAGTCACATTTTTCCGCATTCACCCGCATCGCGTCGTGATGCGACCGTGACCACGACCGCAATTTAAATCCCTGATAAGCAATGCTACTTGAAACTGAGGCTTCTGCCTTGAACTTCTTCGCACCTTTTAATATCATGCTGGACACGTTCTCTTCCAATACAATTCTGCAGGTAAAACATAATGTCAATTCTCTCTCTCTGTTCTTTTCCTTTGAGATATTTCACATGACAAATGGCACTGCACAGGAAAAAAAGGGCCAGCCCTCACAAGTATGTGAGCTCACCATGATGAAATGCCACAGAACAAACACTGCACACCTCTCACGGACCCACTACCCAACCAATATGAGGCACCATTAATCAACTAATCTTTAGCGGACTTTAGGGGTTCCAATTCCATTTATCATTGTTTGGCTTCAGAAAATAGCATATTTGAAAGTTGCACCTCCTCAAAAACTGATTCATGGCCAATGAATGAAGTTCTCGGAATAGATAAAATATCAGCATAGGACAGACCTAGGAAACACAATTACTGCTGCTCGTTAGTGGACTTTGGGGTCACCAATTCCAATGTTCATCATTCTTAATCCTCAAGCATGAAGACTAAGGAATCTAGAATTTAGACTGATTCCTGATTTTTGGGGTTGCAATTAGGCTAGCAAAAGATTGGTAATGAAAATATTATTTAATGTGAGACAAGCTGGTGAAGGTACTGTTCTAGTCTTGGTAAGATGATTTTCAGCTCTCTGTGGCGATCCTGGTTTGTTTCAAAGAAATTTTTGGGCCTTTTAGTCATCAAAGGGTTATTCTTGCAGTAGGATATGAAGCTTGATTTAGATCGTTTTGCAATTTGGACAAGTTGATTTGGTTTTCGTATTTCTAAAGATTTGTCACATCATATTGATGTGGGGCAGCATAATTTGCTTTTTGTTTTGCTGCAATTTAGTCGATTTTGAAGTGTTTGGTTTAAAGGACAATTTTGAACATTTGGTGCTATTTGAATTAAGTCTAGAATGTTCAATGGGTTCTTCTATGAAGTCGTGTAAGTTGGATGAAGTAACTTTGAGCTTGATAGTTGAGTTGGTTTAGTTGGCTTGGATAAATTGATTGGATTTCTTGGATAAATGGTGTCCTTGCTTATTTTGTTTTGCGCGCAATTTCTGTTTTACTTGAAGTTCTGTCTAGTGCATTTTATGTTGCAAGTAGTGTGGTGGTGTTTGACGGCAATGAGCACAACTTTTTCAGTCAGGTTTGTGGTTGTTTTGGTGGTTGTGTAATTCCAACCAAGAATGTTGGTGATTGTTTGGCATATAATTCTAACGATGGGTATTGGTGGTTTTGAAAACTAGCTAAGGGAAGTTGAGGAAGCAACTTGGGAGAAGCTAGCATAAGCCTTCTAAAAGCTATGTCCGTTGTGCCAAGAAGAACGAGAAGGATGTTAAAGGAGTAACCAGGGGTAGTTGGGTAAAAATTTCTAAGAGTTACATTTGCCAATGTTTTGAAGTTTTCTTTAGGGTTTTATAATGTTTGCATTTAGGGGGAGTTGTTTACCAATAGTTGCTTGTTGCAAGGCATTTGAGAAGTTTGAAGTTTATAATTTTTTTAGGGCAAGAACATTGATATTGTATTTCAATAACAATGGTTGAATACATCATAAAACCCCTAATGCTCTATTTTTATAGAATTACTAAAAAATAAGGACTTAAGTCCATAACATAACCTAAGCCCAAAGATTCAGTTAATAATACTTTCTAACAATAGTCTTGAACAAAATTTTAATTATATATTTGAAATGCATCAATTCAAAACCATACAAGACAAACCTATCTAAAACTAATCACAAAAACCTCATAGACGAACCTCAAAACCAACACGTCAGCTGTAATCTTCACTTTTTTATATTTATCAGAATTTTATCAGGAAATAAGGCCAGCCTAATACTGTTCTTGTAATTTTTCATAAACTCAATCTCTGAACAGCTAGAAATAGCAGAAATATCCTAGCAAACAAGATTTCCAAATTCCAGGACAGCAGGTACACCATTTTCATTGTAGAAAATAAAAATAAAATTCTTTAAAGAAAAATGTTTATGCAGCATCCAAAGCAACTCCAAAAACTGGATTCTTTTGTGCATGCGTGAGTCAACACATCACTTTTAAGAATATTCCATACCAAAACAGCTTTCAGTCTGCCTTGACTACAAAAAGGCTTGAAATTTCTGAACAAAGTGGAGGCCTTTTCTAATTAGAGAAGAAAATATGATATTAAAACAACAAATTGGAAGTGGGGTCTAAAGCTAGGGTTGACCCAATTTCTGCAGTAAAAATAGCAGCTTCATGAAACTGATGTCTCACTACACTTCCAGTCAATTATGAAAATTGTAGATGTCTCAAAAGTTTCAAACAACAATTAATTAATGTACAGAAATTCTGAATTGGATATATATTAATTTATGTGATAACATTGAAATAAGTGGCTGATTTCCATTAGCTTCAATTCTTTAAACTAACGAACCCACCTTTACACTGCTTGATTATACAGCATGACAAATGTGCAGTACCACATGCATCTTGGTTAATTACATCACATGATAGGCATGGGCATGCGGGAAGTATTCGCACATTTCCACAGTGAATTTTACATACTCCAAAAGAAATCCATATGGCATTTAATTCAACCAATTACATTGATGAAATAAACTTTAGGTTAAGTTTATCAAACTCAAAGTATCCACGAAAAAATGAAAAAAAAAAAAAAAAGGTAAAGGGTTATAATACTAAAAACACATAGCGCCTCCCCATTCTAACAGTTTCCATATGACCTATCTCAAATTTGTGGTTCCAGCCCCCAGGAGCAAAAATATTATTTTACAATTTCGTAAAGCCAAAATGAATTTTTGCTTCTTTAATTTCCACTCAAATTTCAATCTTGTCTCTTAAGATTTATTTTAAGCAATTTTGTCACTTAAATCTGGGGGAAAAAAATACACAATATTACTCAGGAGGCTAACTCTGCTTTTCTAATAAGAATTCCTACTTGGCATCCACATTGCATCCTACCTCACAGCCCAAAGAATAAAAGGAGAAAAGAACTTGATTAAGATTGAAAACGAAAATCAGTACCACCAAAATGAATAGGAAAAGAGGAAGATAAAAGTGTAGAAATTGCGGTGCTTTTGGCCACAATGCAAGAGTATGTAGGTCTCACTGGAAATTATGCTGCTGTTTTTGTTCAAACTTCAGAATGTCATCCATTTTGGATGATTAGAAGGAATTTTTGTTACAAAACCGTAGGGTATTAGCTCCCAAAGTGAGGTTGTTATTATTCTAAAGTTAGGGGACAAAATTGCTCAAAAACAAACTTAACTGACAAGATCAAAACATGTGAAAATTAGAGAACCAAAAATGCATTTTGGCCATCTCATAAAAGCTCAAACTTGTTGCTTCCTTTCAAATTATGTCCATAACCAATTCCAGTGTTGCATTTTGGCCATGTCTAGTAAAAATTTAAATTGCTCATAAAGAATTTTTGGGACTTAATTTAACCACTTTTTATAAGTTATCCATTCTTCATGGTTATGGAAAAGCCCATTACTGAATCTTCATCTACAAATTTAAGACTTTGGAATAAATGATTTCTTGAATTAGCACCAAAACCCCAAAGACTAATTAGTTATCAATTTGACCTTGCTGTTGATTCCTTAACATTTATTGAATCATTTTTTCTTTTGTTTTCATTTTTTTTGTCCCTTAGTGGCTATGAAACAATGACATAGGCTATCCCCCTCCCGCAAGTCTGAACCCATATTCCCAGTAGGATTGTAAGACCTCCAATAATTTAGTGCTCAAAACTGGACCATTGAGGTGTTCCTTTGGAATTTTCACTCAACAAGCATGACAATATCAAAGGGCAGCAGTGCAAAAGCAAATGTCTCTTCCGAATCAAAAGGACAGAGAGAGTGTTATTACCTTAGAGATACAGTAACATCTAATATTATTTTAAAAATTTTATATCCTGTCATGTTTGGGGTTTGAATCTCAAACTTTATATGTGTGTATTTAGTAAATTATATTCATTCTTATCATTACCCCCCTCCCAAAAAAAAAAAAAGGGGAGAGAGTACAATTACATACCCCCAATGAAAGGTCAGTGGACCAATCCTAATATTTTATAGGACTATCAAACGGATCGGTCTGCAATGGGGCGGGTTTATGATGGATCAATCCATATTACCCATGTTCAAAATAGGTTCAATTTTAAGAGGTTCATATCTATCAAAACCCATGAGGGAACCGAGAGTTTTAATTGAAAATCTACAAATTTGGTGTAAATGGGTTGATTCATATTACTCGTATTAAAAAACGGATTTAATTCTTAAGGACCAAATCCATAAAAAAAAGGTCGCAGACCAATTTCGGGGGTTGTAGCCCATTTTACACCCCTAATCTTTTACTACTAAATTCAACAGTAATAATGACTGAGATTTTGGGTGAAATACGCCCTACCCCGCAAGGCTAATCAGCTGGAAGCCTAGAACCAAGTCAGAGGGAGTTCATCCTGTTATGATTAAGGATAAATGCAATCCACTTGCTAAATGCTAATACAAAATTCAAAATCAATATAAGAGGAAATTGCGTTTTACCAAATATTTAATTAATTCAGGTCAAATATTTGTACCTTGTAGTCCTTTGCTGCTTATCCTTACTGGCGAGGCCTCCAATTATGAAGCACACACATTTGAGAGCAGTCAATACGCCAACAACACTAGTAGATAGCTCTTATAAGATTTGATTTTTCCAAATGCAATGGATGTATAGAAGAACATAGCCTTCTCATTTCTTTTGTGATCATAAATGCAGATCCACCTTAATTTTGCAAACAGTGCAGCCAAGACAAATAAAATGACTATGGCCACTTCCTCAAATTAAATGAAACATATAATGTTTTTGGATGCAAATTGTCCATATCCACTTTATTACTGTTCTCTAATTTCAGTGCCTTCTTTTTTTTTTTTTTGGTTGGGAAGGGAGAGAGGAAAGAGAGACCAAATCACACAACAAAAATGCAGTGGAAAAGGAGGAGGAAGGAGAGCTCCTCTGATTCAAAGAGACCAGAAGAATATGAAGAGAACTAAACATTGAAATAAGAAAACAACGGAAAGAGGAAAGTTAAATTCCTGATGAGCAGGTTGATGGTTATTATATGAATTATATCATAAAAAGCGGAACACAAGGGTCCCATGAGTAAACTACAAAGCGAATTAAAAGGATAATAGAAAAAGTCATTTACAAATTCATTATCCAGGCTTCAAAATTTAGCATTATCTTTTAAAAAGGGGGTCTTTCAATAATAGTGTTCTCCACGTTTCTATAAGGCAATCAATTAACCAGGTTTCCCAATTTAGCTTTACCCTTTGCAAAAGGGGGCTTTCAATTATAGTGTTCTCCATGTTTCTGAGGCCACTCTATGTTTGAGAAACATACCAGTTATTTGCTAAAATCCATCAAGGAGGCAAACATAAATATATGATATGACAAGAATGAAGAAAAGAAGTGCACTCAACTCATCCTGTGGAAAAGATAATTTGGAAGAATTTTCTGCATCTAAACCTTCAGATGCACAGAAATTCCTTTCCAACAGTTAAATGGCAACACAAAGTATATACCAGTAGCTGATTTTTGTAGTGAATAAAAGATTTGTGCTTGAAATATAGCAAATAATGAAAGAGAAAAACAAGAGGCAAAAACTCGAAATGAATGCTTATGAACAAAGTCAATAAGTGTATATTACATAAGCCTTAAATCTAACGGCAATCAAGTTCAAGAAGAATGATTTAAAATACTACAGTCAAATGTGCTTAAACTATAAATTTACTCTAACCAATGCATGGACATAATCAGGAAGGGACAATATAGCTTCCATTATTTGATATAATAGCCATTTTTATATAACATGTTTATCAAGTCTCTAGACTTACGCACTCCAAGGATCAATTCCATCATAGACACAATGGTTTCACCGTCACAACTTTCTCAATCATCTCACCATCACCCAAGGAACTTGGAAATTAAATAAGATCTCAGTTACATCTCCCTCTCAACTCTATCAACCTTATATTTGTAGTATCATGGCATAAGGACTGAATTTCTCCATACCACCATTGACAGTTCCTTGAGAGACAACAAATTATTTTCTAGAAGTGAAACTTGATATACAAATATAAAGAATTTCAAAAATGGTGTTCGGAACACTCATATCAAGTATATTCCAAGGAAGGAAATATGAAAGTTTCTCCTAGTATATTTTATAAATGCTTAATATGAAGCATAGTTTAAAAGATTATATGCAGTGTGAAACTCTATCAAAGACCAAGCTATTCGTCCAATAAAAGCACGTAAATGTACATGTGAGATAAACATAAGGAAAAGGTTCAATATACATATTACTCTTCATAAAACAATGGACTCCTGGTTAAGTCTCTAGAACATTTAGCGGTCCTCAACACTTTTGCAAGTGGTCAACTGTATAATAATTAACCTTCACGGATACTTTCTATCATGCATAACCTTTAAATAAAAAACAAGATATGATTTTTGGTTATTCTAGGATCCCAGATGATAAAATAAATCTGAACATTTATTCAGAGGATACTTGATAATTTTGACCTCAAGATAACATTTCTATGTGAAACTTTGCCTACTACATGATTACATCTTGTCTGTATGAAGATACAAAATATGCCTTTAAGACTCCATTTGTTTTGATGGAAAATATCTTCATTGAAATATAATTATAAAGTATCAAAATAGTAAAAAATAATTGATATATTCAATATTAAATGTAATGAGTTTTATAGAAGACAACTTCCCTTTTTATAAGAAATTATTCTTCTCTACTATCATAACTCTAAGAATTATTTTTTTTAATTACAAAGTATAGAAATATATGATACTTATTCATTGAAATAAAATTTTCCTATAAAAATTGTATTTTAAAAAAATAAAGGAAACCTAAGTAAGTTTGCTATTTAGCTTCTTGAGGCTGACACAGAAGTCAGCAATTATACCTTACATTTTATGTTTTCATATAAACTATGGAATTTTCTGGAACCTTGCGTCATGGCTTGCAGCTGCTTGAAAATATGATACAAAAGGAATTGCAAGTTCTCAATACGCTGATTAGAAATTAAATCCAACAAGAATATCCGAGGCATCTATCCAGTAGACGAATGCCATATTAAAATGAGACAATATCAACACTAAACTAATTAATGATTAAATTCCTTAAATGGCTCGGCTATCACTAAATATAATTACTATGATCATGCATAGAACCCCATCAATAATGGTGTTTAGCTGAATAGAATAAATTCTGACAAATATAAAAATTTGTAACAGAATTTAGAAAATACTATCAAACGAAGACATAAAATCTGCAGTTCAAGAGGCCCATGAGTTAAATGAAACAGTGAACAAAATGCTAACACCATATAGAAACCAATCACTTGAGTGATTATAGTGTTTTGTCCCCTAACTCCGGACAACTTCTGTGATCAACAAACACTAAGAGGTTTTGGCTATCAGTTGTATAAATAATTGAGTCCAGGAGCCAAGGCAGCAAAATGGAAATATATTCTGAACTACAAACTACAAATTCTAAGGAAACAAAGAAAAAATTCTGAAAATCGGCTAATTGGAATAATCCCTTACCTGTATAGCAAAGATTGCAACTTTAAATCCTTTAATCATGGTAGTAAAAATATGCACATCGGCCCAGGAAGGATAAGAGACAAATCCTCCCATATTTAGCTGCTTGATCGACTTTCCGAAGGATCTCCTTGTCCTCCTGCTAGAACTCCAGTTCTACGCAAATTTCTTTCAAAGGAAGAGGAAAATGATATAAATTTACAATATTTGACCCTAAAAATCAACCAAAAAAAAACAGTCTCGAACAAATTTCCTTTGCTGGCTTTCTGAACTGCAGTATATTAAGCTAAGAGAAAAAATAGCAAAGCCAGGAGCGCGTTCCTTCAGGAAAACTATTTTAGACTGAAGGTGAAGAGAGAGTGAAGGAAGAAGAAAAGAAAAACAAGGGTTTGAAGTTTGATGAAACTGAGTGAATATACAGAATCTAAGATACAGTTTTCCGTTATAATATGAACAGTAACAGAGCGTACCTTCAAGAACCCCATTTGGGGTTTTCCGCTCTAATCCATGGAGGAGAGGGTCGCGAGTACCATCAAAAGTCACGCTTTAAATCTTGATAATATAATAATAAAAAATAGTATAATACAAATCAAAAAGTAATAAGAAATAGATTAAGTACACAAAAAATTAAGGATAAGTTCATGAATCATGACAAATGAGCCTACAAAAGATCAGAGCAAAGGAGAATGAACATTAGATGTTAAGGAAGAGCAGTTTTGTCCCGGTTACCGCCGATATCATTCGAACTCTGTCCATAAACACCATCATTTCTCCATCTGTCAGCATATTAAACACAAGCATAAAAGATTTGCACAAAAGTGGATATGGAGATGGGAGACGATAACGAAGGAGGGTTGGATGTACCGAGGCCTGGTGATGTGTCATTTCGAGAGGTATAAATCATCACTAGTGCTCTTTGCTTTGTGTATATCTTCATTGACTTGAATACACTTTAGAAGAAAGAAGTGTATGTGAATGGATAAGCACAAAAGCAGATAACTTTCAGATAAATAGTGAAAAAGGAAATAACTTACTCACTGCTTACTACTCAGAATTCTCGCTGCCAGCTGAAGAATCCACAAGAAGAGCAAACACAGAAAAGAGAAGAAAAGATATAATAAATGAGAAGCTGACAGAAAGAGAAGTGAGCACGCACCCACAAATGTATGCCTTTCATACAATTGCCAGCAGCGTGTGCTCACTCTCTTCTGTCAGCCCCTCTTTCTCTCTCTCTCTGTGTTCCCCTAATTTGGACTATTGCAGTGCTTCAGAGAGAGATAGCAGATTAAGCATAAGGACGTGCTTTTTAAAGTTTCTGATCAACCAACAGATAAGAAAACATATATTTCCACTCCAAACCAAAATGGTATATGACAATTTCCGGACTAATCAATTTTAAGGATCCCTGATCAGTCAGATCTAAAACCTCATTTCCTCCCATTTTTGGCAAAGTTTTATAATCCTAAGATAGTGAGCTCCATCCCTCACGCTGTGCACATGCCAAGATGCTCATTTTTAAACCTACATATTCCTAATCAATATGTTCATGAATTAGGGTTCTTTCCTCTCTTTTCCTTTTTTTCTCTTTTTTCTCCAACCACCGCCACCAATACCAAATAGTTCCAACAACCGGAAACCCTTTAATTTTTATCTCCTTTCGTTTTCCCTCGAATATTTTCTCTCACTCTTGCTAATTGCCTCGGCAAGTAAGCAACTTTATATATAGTTTGCTTGCTGCCATTTCTGTAGCAACATCCACAGCTCGGTTGTGGAATTCAACTTCCAGCGCAGCTCACAGTTGTGGTGGTGATGATGATGAGAGGCCCTTTGGTGCAAATTGGTTGCACGACTTGTTAGGCTCGGGAAGAGGCAAAGGACGGCAAAGAGGACAAAATAATACACAAACACATGGAGAGAGAGAAGGAAAGATGGGAAACTTTGAGAAACAGAGAGAGCAAAAACACCAAAGGATACGGAGGAGATTTCCCTGTCAAGTGCTGATTGGTTCAACGTCGCTGTCGGTATATGTGGTGCTTTGTTATTGGCTGATTTTGTTGACTTTTTTATATTTGACTAATGGAGAAGTGGTTTTAGCCCTCAGATGACCATCATGGTGGGACCCACTTCGTCCTTTGGTGGGTGGTTGTTTGGGTGCTCTAGCGATGAGACTGCGTCAACAAGGCCAACACAACGACAAGGACAAAGCCGTCCCATTCTAAAGTGCCTTTATTTATTTTTGTTATTTTTCTGTCGTATTAAATTAAATAATTAGGTAATATTTGTATGCAGTATTATTTAAATTTTTTATCGTATAACAAGACTTATAAGAGAATATTTGATGAATTTTACGGTGGCTAGAAGTTTTAAAATTTGAGATAATTTAGTGATTTTAAAAATTATTAAATTAAAATTTTCAATTTTATTTATTAAAAAATAAATAATAATTAAATAATTATTTTAAAAGTGATTTAATTACTAGATGTAAATTAAAAATCAAATATTAGATATAATAGAAAATATAAAATCTTCAAAAAATAATGAATACTATTTAAATAAAAAAGTTCTCAATAATAGTAATTAAATAATTTTAATCTAAGAATTAGAGAACTTGTTATATTACTAGATTTGAAACCCGCGGTTTGCACAGGCATGCAAAATATTATTTATACAAATATATACTTTTATAAATAATATTTTAATGACAGAATATTTTAGTTATTTTTAAAAAATTATATAGGTAAAATTTTAATATATAAATTAAATTTATGATTATATCCCCTAATCAAATTAAGTCATATCATAAAATTATGTAAAGATAAAAAGTTACTTTAAACTATAATTAAAACAAAAATAGGATAATTAATATTTCATAAAATATATGATTTGTTGTGTTACTCTTAATTGAATATTTTAATTGACTTGAAAATTTAAAAATACTTAGTCGAATACCAATAGAATATTGAAAAAACAAAATAAATTATGCAAAAATTTTAGAGTTGTATAAAATACAATATAAAAATACTATGGAAAAAATTAAAAAATATTCACAAAATCAATATCTAGCAATAATCACGAATAATTTTACTCTATATAATTAGGAGAAGGTCAATCTAATAATAAAATATTTTATGTTGATTAGCAAGAAAAAATGAATAAAATTTTTAATATAAAAAATGGATAAGAGGTAAAAATAATTCAAAAATAAAATTAATACTTAAAGAGAGCATAAAATATAAGGTGGCAAAAAAGGATACACTGATGAATGTAAAAAGTATGATCTATTGATAGATATTAATGAATTAATAAAATAATGATAGTAAAATAAAAGATAATACTATAGTTCTTGAAAAAAAATGTTCTGATTGTACTGAATATATAGTGTGTGTTATCTTTTGAAATTCAAATATTGTCCATTATCCAATAACATGAATTTTAATTCTTTTCTTTATTGTCCTACAATTATCATATATATTTTGAATAATTTTGAAACAAACTTTTTAGGTCAAATAATAAAGCTCTAAAACAAAATTATAAAAATTTCGTTTAAAGTGGATCATAGTTATTGGTTAATTAGTTAATTCCATATATTCAAAATTTTATTATCCACTGTCATAATTTTATTTAAATCTATAAAAATATTTAAAGTTAAATATATAAGTAAAATTCATACTATCACTTATTCATATATTATTATATTATAAAAGATTTATTAAATTTTTATTCATACATTATAATATTAATGCATATGCTTTTAATGAACTCCTCTTTTATAAACAAAATTTGCATGAGTGATGATTAACCATTTAAATAGATTTAATAAAAGAAATATTTACTTTTACAAAATTAAAAATATCTCATTAAAAAATTAAATTCAAACTCATTAAAATTTGATTAATTTTATTAAATCAATTCTTTAACCTATTTTAAATTTTTAGTAAGAATAAAAAGAAATGATATTGTAACAAAAAAATTAGAAGAGGATTTAAATTTTTAAAATAAAATTAAGAGCATCAAATAATCAAAAATTAAAATTAATTGATAAATGCCACATAAATAATGAAATTAAAAATATAAATATAAGTAATATTAAAAAATTTTAAAAAAATAAATATAAATATAAATAACATAAAAATATAAAAAGGAGAAAGAAATAGCCAGACTAGACCGCCTTACATATTTTAAATATTCTTAAAATAAAAATAAATTATATTATAAGAGAAAAATTAAAAGAGGATTTAAAAGTTTGAAATGAAAATATGTATAAAAAATAAACTTAATTTATAGATGACCATAAATCCGATGACCATAAATCTGGGTGAAAGCAAAAATATAAATTAATATTAAAAAAGTTGAAGGAAGGAAAAAATAATAATATAAATATAAACATAAATAATATTAAAATTAAATTAAATGTAAGGATGGAAATAAAATGACGCGTGGAATTGGAATAAATAACATTGAAATAATTGGAAGAAAGAAAAAATAATAATAGTATAAATATAATATAATAAATAATATTAAAATAAAAAACAGGATAAATAGATGAGAGAATACATTGATGGCCACATACGAAGGATTTCAGACGCGCTGAAGCAACGAAGGAAAATGACGATGTTATTTATTGAAAAAAAATTATTAAAATTGGGAAAAGTCTTTAAGAATAGAATAGTTAGATGGCGAGTGTAATGCACATTGATATTAGAGGAAGAAGGACTTTTATTGGGCCTACGGCAAATATAATATATATAGATATAGATATAGATTTCAAATTGAAATCTTAATAATATCATAGCAAGTATTAAGTATTTATGTGTATATTATTTTATAATATGATAAAAAAATTTTAAAGAAAAAGATCAAAATCTACTTAGGTATTTCATGTTATGTTGAGATTTGAAAATTAAAATTGAAAATTCAATTATCATAAAATTTAAATTATCTGTTTATAATATAAGAGTCTATTAAATATCTATTAATTAATTATCATAAAAAAAATCTTAATATTTATTAAATATTTCATCCAAACATAAAATTGGAGAATTGATGATGGAATAAAAGATTGACTCTTTTATCAGGTATTTGATTCGATGACAATAAAATCTATTATTGTTACTAGTGTTTGATTCATGAGGATTGGATTTTTTTTAAGTGTAAAATATATTTTAAAAAAGAAACTGTTATATTTTAATTTTTGATAAAAATAAAAAATAAATAATTATAGATATGAAAAATATTTTTTAGTCTATTATTTTTTGTCAAATTCTGAATTTTTATTTTTTATTAAATATTAAAATATAATACTTTATTCTTTAAAATATATTTTAAATTTTAAAGGATTCGAATTCGATTTACGCATACTGACTTTAAACAAACGCTCCAATTTGAAAAATCCTCTACTCCCCAGTTAAATTTTAGATTATGTTTCCTCACTTTTGCCCCATTTGCAACGTATCAATGGATATAATTTCTACGTCCGTTACTCACCACTGCCCTTATTTATACCACTCATCACAACCTTTTCCTTTATTATTATTGTTACCATAATTTTTATCACTACTATCACTTGTATAATCACACTTGTTAATATTGTCATTCTTATCACTATTACCAAAAGCAAATAATTTATCATAATTTTTAAAATTTAATTATAATTACATTCCCAAACTAATTGATAAATTAAATAATAAAAATGAATTTACAAACAATGCAATTTAATTTTTGAGTAAATCAGACAATTGAAAAGATAATAATTTCCTCATTTTTTATTCTCCCTTGTTAAATTTCACTCTCATTCATAATGTTAAAAACTAAACAAGATTAGCCAATTGATCAAGTGAATCATAAATTGGTTGGCGAATTGATTTAGTTAGAATTTTTAAATTAAAAATATATGTGAATCAATGAGAATCGGTGTGAACCGGTCAAAATTAATAAAATGGACCGATTTTATTTTTAAAAAAGTAAAATTTTTATAATTTTATAAAAATTGAGATGTAATACTTTTATAATTTCATATAAATTAAATTTATATTTTTTTAGTTATTTTTAATATAAATTATTATTATATCACTTAATTTTATTACTTTAAATATACATTATTAATATATATATATATATAATTCATATTTTTAAACCTAAAACCCCTTCAACCAATAAATTAGGAGTTAAATCATTAAACCAGTATTTCATCTAATTTAATAACTTGCTCAGTTTTGAAAATTATATTCTTGCCTATTTGAATTAAAAGCCTCAAACATATATTCCCTTGAAATTGCTTTCTCTAGTGCATTTTAACTTATGGCAACTTAAATTGATCATTCCTAAGATTTAATTCAATTATACTTGACATTTCTTGTTTTTTAAGTTATACATTTCTATTCTTAATAATTCTTCCACTATTATAAAATATAATAATTTTAATTTTTTAACTATAGTTTTTTTAATATTACTTCTAATGATAAAAAAATAATCTTCTTACATTTTCATATATAAATGTGTTCTTTTATTAAAGAATAAAAATATAACAGGCTTACAATTTCTTCAAAGAAAAGATATATTTGTACATAAAAATATAAGAAAATGATTTTCAAGTCTCTAAGAATGATATTAGAGACAAAAATTACAATAAAAAAATTAATATTATTGTTTTTCATAATACAAAAATAATAACTAGGGATGGAAATATATCATTTTGAAAAATAAGAGATGTTAAATGTAATTGAGTCAAACTTTTTAAGGGAAGTTAATATGATTTTTCCTTTAATTTATTCACATTTTCTTTACAATGATCTTATAGAAATTTGAATAAATTTTTTTGATAAATTATCATTTTTATTATTAAATCATATCTAATTATTTATCAATTTAATTAGTTGTTTATTTAACTTATAAATTTCTCGTAACCGAAGAAATAAATTTCAAAATTCTAGTATTATTATATATGACATTTAAAAAAAAATCAAATGTTTTGATGCCAGATTAAATGCTAAAATTAAAATGATTTCATGATTTATCAAAGTACAATAAATAATAATATTAAAATTTCCAATATTATCATTAAACTAAAAATATTTTCCATCATTAGATCTCATTTGTAACTTGTTAGCTTAGGTTTTAAAATTGGTGAATAGTTGGTTATTTGCATGAACGATTTATGGTTGACATCGAAAATAAGTTTTGTCAAGAAGTTTTGTGAAGAAGTTAAGCTTTTTAAGAAGTAAATTTTTTATATAAACTTTTAAAAAGGTATTCAAAATTATTTTGTTGATATTAGTAAAATGATACTTTTCAAGAAATAACTTCTTATATTTTTATTTGATTTAACTTTAAACTTTTCAAAAAATATTAATAAAATGATTACTCCACTCTCAATATTATTATAATATATATTAATAAATTTTGATTGTTATTAATTAAATTTAATAAAATTAATTTTATTTTTATATCTATAAATAACATAAAAAATAGAATTTATTTAAAAGAGATGTGGATAAACAATTTTTTATATTTTATGAAAAATAAAATTTTTTAATAAATAAATTATTTTTTTATTTCTCAAGAAATGGAGATGGAACTTATTATACTATTGCTACAAATTAAATGATTCCTCAATATAAACGACTTTTCACTATATATTTGTTCTTTTTTTTTATTAATAAGAGTAATAATCCATTAATTACACACGCATGTAAACGGTGGGATTTGAATTTCAAACATGACAATGAGTCAAATCCCTAAAATAATAAGAAGTATCACTCCATCATTGAAGTTTTGGCTCACATAATTTTTGTAAATATATAAAAATTAAAATTACAATATCCAATGAAATAAAAGGAGGTTTGCTTTTCAGAAAAAAAAATGTCATAATTAAACTACAAAGTACAATAATTTGGTCTGATCATTATTGTTCTTTTGATTAATCGACAGCCCCTTTGTGCTACAGGGCATGCACTTAGCTTTGATCGGTCATGATTAAAGGACGGGGTCAATTAATGCAAAATGATGATGAGTGGTCTCATTTGTATATATTATTTTTTTTTTAAGAAAGTGTTTGATACTCTTAAAAGGGAGTGATACCCACTCCATCAAATTTATAAAATTATGAATTTTATAATTTATAAATAGAGGGTTAGGAATGAAAGTAGTATTATCATTTTTATATTATCACTTACACATCAATATATTACATAAATTAAATCAAATTGTTGAGATTTATTTAAATAAATATATATAATATAATTGATTAATTATATTAACGATTAATTGATTGAATTAGTTATTAATTAAAAATTTATTATATTAATTATTTTGAACAACTAATAACATTAATTGCATATATAAAAATATTTTATAAAATTATTTATTTATTATTAATTATTTATGTATAAAATAATATACAAAAATATGTATATATTTTATAATTTATTTAAGTTTTCTTTTACTTTAATAATATTTTAGATTATAATATATTATTTATTATATTATTTTTTAAATATATATTATTATAATTTATCATAATTATTTAATTTTTATTTAAAAATGAATAATTATAATTTTCTAATTAAGAAACACATGTAATATTTTTGTAGATGTAATAACTATTAAAATTTGTTTCATGATTATTTTTAATATTAAATTTAAAATTTATATGTTTATCATTAAAAATATTGATTAATTACATAATTTTAAGTACAATTAAAAAAATCTTTGATAAGTAATATTATCCTATTGTTTCTCTTCTTCTTAATATGTAAAATTTTTTAATTCAAAATATATTATTTGAAAAAATATTAATAATTTTTTAATATATTTTCTACTACTATTTATGAAATGGAACATATATTTCCTTCTTTTTTGTACAATTTGATAAAAAAATATAATTATATTCATATAATTTTTTATTATTATATAAATATTTTAATATAATTTATTATACTTATTTAATTTTATTTAAAAGATAAATAATTATAATTTAATATTTTCTTATTTATTAAAGATGAAAATGTAAAAAATTATATAACTATGAATAAAAATATCTTTATCTATATTAAATACAAATCATTCAATTATAATATTCTATTTTCTAAAGGATATCATTAAATAGTTTATTCTAAAAATTTTAAAAGTCACTGCAACACCTTCGATTTTGAAATATGTAGGGCACAATAGAATTCCAGAAAAAATATAACATTTTTCATATCGGACACCAAAAGGACCTCTTGGAGAACAATATTTACCCAAAGGAAGAAAAGGGAACAACAATTTGGGAAATAGGACCAGGTTAACTTCATCCCTTAGTGGCCTTACCTGAGAAACAGCAAATAATGGTACCAACTTGGAGCAATTTGAGTCCAACGGTGAATGCCTTTTTCCATATACATAAGAAAGTAAACATTGCCCTATTTGGTCACCCTATAATCCAATGATCCTTCTCATTCTCCCCCTATACGTAGTAACATATTGGACTTGAATATCTCCGATTTTTCCCGCCATTTTCTATTATTTTTAAGAAGATAAAAATATAATCTTTATTTTAAAATTTACTATTTTTTATTAGGATCCATATTACAAATAAAATAAAATTTTATATTTATTTCTTTTTGAAAATAATCCTACTCTTTTCCCGAAAAAAGGAAATGATCTCTCTTCAAACATATTTAGATGAGAGTATGGCTCTTATGCAAGAACGACAAAAACGAATTGAGATTAATTATTAAAATTAAAATATAGAATTATATAATTTTTCATGTCATGATATGATTTTTAATTATATCTTAATTTTGATCATTAATACAAAATCGATCCAATGACTCATTATTTATTTATTTTTTACTTTCATATGAAAATGTTGCTCTCATTTTAATATAGTTAGGATTGGTGACGGATCAAGTCAGGTAGCTTAACCTTCTCATACCCCCTTATCAAGGACAAAATATCACTTTCCCCTATGTTACATTTTTTGGGACAAAATTTTTCTTATCTTCATGCCCCATGAGTCAACAAATTTTAACAAATATTTTTGGTGAGTGATATAAAATAAAAGAAATTTAAAAAATACAAAATTTGAAATTAAAGGCAACAAATTCACATGTAATTGCTAAATAGTCTCATATACTTATAAAAAAAATCCATATTTAAATATTGAAAATCATATATAATCAACATAATGTTGTAATAATATTCCTAAAACTACACATAATTAATTTAAGTAATTAGAAATTAGAAAAAATAAAAGTAATGTTCATATGTAACTAACAAAATATAGTGCTTGCTATAGTATCTTTGGGGTGACATAACAAGTTTTGAAACTATTAAATTAAAATATTCAATCACAATTGTTCATTTTTTTAATGAATATAATTAAATAATTTTAATTTAACAATTTTTAGGATCGTCATATCACTTTAAATTTTAAAACTACCGGAACACCATACAATTCACCATAAAATATTATTGTTTTCTTCCTTTGTCATATCATCAAATCTTAATGTAGTATTGGTATTTTTAAACAATTGAATTATTGAAATGGTTAAAAATATTATAAATGTAAGTGTGTATATCTGTATTCACAATCTATTCCCGAAGCACATGATTAGTATAGGTAGGAAGTTGATATGAGTGATAACCTACCAACCTTTCCTACAATATATCTACTGTAATATTTCATATACAAATATGCTATACTTTCAAAAAATATACAATTTTCCAAATTTAAATATAATATGTATGAATAAATTATTATGGAAGAGTGTTCTAACTGTCTCAATATTTATCTTGATGCCAAAGTTCCTTAAGCAAGCTTATTTTTATCCCATCTAACGATAACTGAACACTTAAAGGGAGAATATCCTTGAAAAAGACAAATAAAGAAAGGAAAAGAGATAGAAAATACCAAAATCCTCAAAATTCATGATTTTTAAAAAAATCCAAAATCTAGATTTTTATTCTTTAGAGTTTTCCTTTTTTGATATTTTATTTGAATCTGAATAGGGGTATTTCTTTATTTACATTTATGTCTTAAGTAAATAGAGCATTTACTTGAATGACATAAATAGAAATAAGAGAACAATATAAGTCAACCAGCTTTTAAAGCCTCTAAAAGCAATCCTATCACATAATGAACAATAGTCGATCGCAATAGGCTAAAGGAATGATCATTTGCTACTGGAAGAAAATTTATCATGTTTCCAAAATGATTAAATGTTTGGTCCTAACAGTTGATTGTTATTCTTGGATTCTAAAAAAATCCTTCATGACTATCATTGTTCATTTGCCATTAAAACCCTTCTAAAGCTTTTATTTTTCAATTAATCCACACCAAATCATGAATACCTATCCAATATAATTTATTCAAGCCATTTTCAACATTAAATACAAGAAAGTATTGCAAATCGTAGCAAACCCATAAGCATTCAAATGACAACCTAAACTTTAATTCAAACCAAACAAAATCATTCTAACCTTATAAATAAGGCTAGAATGCTACTCATCTAGTATAGAAGATAATTTTAGGAGGTTAGATTTATTATCTCTTAGCCCTAATCATTTAAAATTTCAAGGATTTCAAATTAGGGTTCATCCTTTCTCCTTTTAGGTAAACACACAAATCCCTTCAAATCTTAAGAAAAACATAGGAAATCTAGTTGTCAAGAAAATATTATCTCATCTATGTGAAGGATTTGGCAATGATTAATTTTCATAGTGCTTGATTGAATAAAAAATCTTAAAGGGAGGAAAGGAGGAAAAGTGAAGAGTAGAGAGAGGAGTTAGGGTTTGTGGGGAGAAATAAGGAGAAAAATTAGGTTTGGGGGATGAAATTGAGTTTATAAAGGGGTAAAGGCATTTTCATCCTTTTTAACTTAAATTTCTTCCATACTCACATTCTTGGTTCTAATCACTTATAACTTTTAATCTTTTTATACAATATACTTTTCCTTATCTAGTCCCTTCAAGTCCTTTGTTTCAACCCTACTCAAATAATTTATTTCTATTTACTCTGAGGTTCTATTCATTCCTTAATATATCATTCACATCTTCCCTATTGAAATTTATTCATTTCACTTAAATTAATTTTTTCCACTATAATAACTAGCTAATTAATCACTCTTTCACAACATAAAATTGTAGAATTTTAAGGAAAATAAAACATATACTTGAATAATTATAATTTGACTCTAAGAGTATAACAATATTTCCTCCTTCAAAAAGAATTCATTGTAGTATTCATTCCAAGCAACCTATTACTTTAGTTAGTGTATAAAACTCATGTCTAACATTATCACTAATTGCTTGGTCATATAACATAAACTTTAAATGCACTTAATTAAAAGAGTCTTCAAGGATTCTCTTTCAACAATAATTATTTTACATCTCATAAACTTTTTTGATATGATTATAAACTCCATCACTAAACATTCAAGTCCATCTACCCTAAAGGATATAGATACAAACTTTAACATTAATCACACTTCCCTTTATACAAGTGCCATCAAAATCTAGTTTATGTGCAACATTCACAATCCTATATCATACCCTAATATGGATATAAACATTGGAAGATAACATTAGTAAAACTCAAACATTGTTGCCATACATTCATTCATGTACTTCAATATATTTAACAATTACCAACATAGACAATTTCAATTCAATATTCTATACAAACTTATTTCCTAAGCATAAATTACCTTGGGTCATAAATTATGCAAAATGCCTTTGAAATTAAATGCAACTCTTATTTATGAAAAAAGGAAATTCCTTAAGTTATTTTTCTAGCTTGTTATCAGATCACAATATACTTGTAATAGTTTCATATTAATATAGATTTCATCTTTACACACTTTAGCACAAGTGTATAGATGAGTGAAAATTATACAATTATAATTATTACAAATTTAGAATATAATTATTAGCTTCTACCACGAGTTATGTTTCTAATTTTGTATAAAAATTAAAAAATTATACAAACTCTAATCCACATCTAATCAGCTTTACCATTATATGTTACTTTGGTGGAATGATCCCATTTTATTTAAATACATTGGGCCCCATACTGAAAAAATATTTATAATACTTAACATCTAATCCACTATGGTAAGAATTTGTGGTTTACTTAACACTATCTTATACTATCCTTTCAATCATGACTTTGAAGATTAAACCTCATAACTCTACAATTTTGCTTTAATTATAATATGATTGTACTTAAATTATCTGGCTTTAAATGTATCTTTGCATCCCTTATCAATTTTCATGCAATTTTATTACCCATTATCCTTCTTATACTTTGTTGCTCTTTTCATAACCATAAGTAAACTAGTTACTACAATAACCATTATATTTTTCTCTAACAAGCCTTTCGTCCTCTTACTTATTCATTAAACCAAAACATTTAAATTACATCTACTTCAATTACTTATGTTCATCATAACTAATTAATTACTATGTTATTATGCTTTCCAACATGAAATTTATTGATTTCCATATTACCTACTTAAACATTGCCTTATAACTTTTCTCCAATATCATGTAACACATATAAACTGAACAAGTAAGTCATAATAATAATATCTAATTAAACACTTCAAAATTTTTAAATGCCATAGTGCAAGCATTCACCCCTTGTGGTTACAAATATATGCAAAATTATATGAGATTTGTCGATTCAAACATGAAATAAAGACCTAAATTTTCAAGTTTTACCGAACATAATAAAGTTAATTTATACCTATCCTTCCTCTTATGTAATCATAAGCAAAGATTATAAGTAATATATCCTCATAAACGAGGTAGAAAATATGAATGTTAAAACTTTATATCATATTAGTGTCACCTTACATCAAATCTTCTTCTTGCATGGCTTTAAGGATGTTTTTATAAGTCTTCACAAGTAAAACTATATTACACTTACTTACTTGAATGGGATTTAAAATCTAAAACTTAAAGGTTCTATAACATATCAAGCTACCTAGACTTATCCACACATTATTACATAGATCAATCTACTATTAAACCATCATAAATCATGAAGTTCACCTATATTGTGATATAATTAAATGTCTAACTAATATGACTCCTTAAATGAGACTATATGACTCATATAATTTGAATAAATCATGTACTCACTAAAGTATCATTTTATTTGCCATGTTTACATTCATACTTTCATATAATTCATACTCCCCTAAGATTTTATCTTTCTCAATTGAAGTTTCCTATCTAATTATGTCCTAATTTTTCAATCCTATTAAACTAGCCTCATACAAATAAACTCCCTATTCATGCATATCAATTTATACTAATGTTTATATCAATAGTTATAAACCACTAACCCATGACTATTTCCTAAAAAAAAATCATATCCAATGTCTTACACATAATAAATCTGCTTAGTTCAATTAAAATAATATCAATGGATTAATACACTTAATATATCTTACAAATTTCTAATTTTCTTATCAAGATTTACATTTTTTCTTTCTTTGACTTTTTGCTCTTTATTATTTAAGTTATAAATTTGCAATTCACAATTTATCAAGTTCATCAATTAATTAAAACACTTCATGACACTAGAAGGTTGCAATACATGTCCCACTACTAATATAGAAGCAAACTCATACACAAACAAGATTTACATGTCTTATATATATGTTAATTGAGCCTTTTTAAGGCACAAACATATAAAATAGTAATAGTCATTTAATTTCTACATTGAATTAAACTATTAGTCCATGCCTTACCCTTCCTTGTACTAGATCAATTGCATTAAATACTTATAGAGCTTGTTTGGTAAATAGGTTTTAGGATGGCTTTTAACTATTTGATAAAAAATCAGGTAGTTGACTTATTGAATAAGTTATTTTTAATGTTTAGTAATTAGTTGATTTGATTAGTTAATTGCTTTCCAATCAGCTATTTTAGAAACGCTCGGAGACCTAGCATTTTATGTTAGCTAATTCACGAAAAGATAATTTTTTCCTTGCATAATTATCTTATTTCCCATTTTATCCTTCTTGAAATAATTAGCCCACTCATTCTTTTTTCCCTCCATGAGGGTCCAAACTAAAAGATGCTTTGCATTTCCATAGCACGTACTTTTCCTAAAATTATTCTCACTCCACACTTCTACATGAACAAGGCTAATGAGAAAAAGGCAACAAAAAGTAATATTTATTTTTATTCTTACTTCACTTAATGCATTAACATATAAAAATTTATAATATTTATTTTTTCATAAAAATTAAATAATTATAATTATTGATTTCTTATTGATAAACTTATTAACTGTAAAAATTATATTAATTTAATTTGAAAGAAATATTTAATATATAATAAATTATAATAATATATTATTTACAAAAAATTTAATCTAACAAATAATATATAAAATTAAAAATATTAAAATATAACTTATAAAATATATTTATATTATTGTATGTCATTTTACATACAAACAACTAATTATAAATAGTTAGTTTTATCAAATACTCTTATTCAAATAACTAATGCATTAATTGATTAAATCAGTTAATATAATTAGTTATCAATTAATAGTTAATTGAATTAACTAACTACTAATATAATCAGTTAATTGCCAAACAAGATCATAGTAAAAGTTATCAATAATTTGAAAAATGATAATAAACTCAAAGATAGAAAAGTACTCATTATAATTGTCTTTCATTGCCCATGAATAAAAGTGGCTATTAGGAATTTTAGCATATGAAAGGTAAATAATAATTCTATCCATGCCTCTTTTTGACAATGGCTAACTTATTATTGGAGCTCAATGCTTTCAAACCATTCACATGGACAATTGAAAATTTGTATTTCATGATTTCAATCAAAACACACCAATAAGCCTTAAATTTGAAAATTTATATTTCATGATAACCTACTAACCTCTCCTATAATATATTTATTACAATATTTTATTTATAAATATGCTATGTTTTCAAAAAGTATATAGTTTTCCAAATTCAAATATAAGGTGTATGGATAAATTATCATGAAAGATTATTTCAATTGTTCCAATGCTTACCTTAATACCAAAGTTTCTTGATTAGATTTCATCCTATCCCATGCAATTATAGCTAGACACCTAAAGAAGGAAGATCCCTAAAAAGATAAACAGAGAAAGAAAAAAAGTAAGATTTATTGGAACTGAATGAGTAAGCATTTAGGAATTAGTAAAGAATAATAAATTAAGAAAGATATTTTATAAGAATTATATTCATAATATGTATACAAATTATTTATTATTAACCAAGCTTACCTATAACTAACATCTACATATTCATACCTTTACTAAAGAAAAGGAATAGTTTCATCATTGAATGACCTATATAGCAAAGAAATAGAAATGGACCCATATTTATTTACAAGAATTCACTATTGTCGGTATCATTGCTAAAACATATATATTCATCATACCATAATCTAATAGAATTTTTTGAAAATTTTCAACATGGTTTATATGTCATTTCTTTGTTGAGCACATCATCTAGAATTTTTTGAAAGTTTTCTACATTTAGAGTCCCTATATAAAAAGCTATATAAAATACATATAATTTAAAAAATAAAAACCTCAATCTTGGTTAATTTAATATAGCTTAATCAAATCATGATTTTTAATGAATTTTTAAAAGCCCTAAAATAGCTTTTTAAGGATATGGAAAATAAAAAAATCTTAAAAATTAATCATTTTAAACTAGAATCCAAAATTTAGTTTTTTATTTTTTAGAGTTTTTATTTGAATTCAAATGGAATGTATTTTCTTATTTATATTTATGTCTTAAAATGGAAATAAAAGAACAGTACAAGTGAACCAGCCTTTAAGGCCTTAAAAAGTAGTCCTATCAAATTGTAAACAACGACTGACTATTTTGGGCTTAACAATCAACAATTTGCTATTGGAAGAAAACTCGTTAATTTTCTAGGCTAATAATTAATCAATATCTAAGGATTTTGCAAAACTCCTCCATGACTTTCACTATTCATCCATCATTTAAAGCCTTTTAGTGCTTTTATTTCTCAACCAATCCATATCAAATCATGAATACATATCCAAGAAAACTTATTCAAGCCATTTCCAACATCAAATATAAGCAAATACCACAAGTTATCACATTTCCACATGCATTCAAATGATAACCTAAAATTTAACTTAAACTAAACAAATAAGGACTTTTTGCAAGAAATTGCTTATTGTGCTGGGAAAAGTCTCCGACGAGTCACCACTGCTGGAATGGTGCAAGGATCGCTGAAAACCTTGATAAGCTACTAGGAGATTTGGTGCTATCTTCCTTACTTCGATAGCTCTCTTCCATAACAGTAACGCAAGATGGTCCCAGGTGTATGAGTATTACTGGAAATGGCACATACATCATACTAGAAACAAAAGGAGTAACAGCTCCCTATATAGTTGTTGCCACCCAACTGGGCTCCTTTTGTCGTAATGGAACAATAGTTTATAGAAAGTTATACTCCAATAAAATGGCCTATAGTGGTACAGCATCAGAAGGTTACTAATAGCAATTAGCCAAGGGAAAAGAAGGAGAAAGCGGGATAGAAAAGGAGAAAGAGAGCTAAAAGTAGAAAAAGGAGAGATAATTGTTTAAAATGAGTTATAGGTAGTGATCTTATGCTTCTCACACTTATAAGCTCACTTTCCTTTATAAAATCTCCACCCTTCATTTTCTATCTCAAATGATCGTACCCCTTCATAGAATTGTACTCCTATAAATCCTTTTTTTTTTAAATTCATTTACTTTGTTTATTATTTTTATTATTTTATTTATTATTTATTTTTTTTAAATGCTTCAAGAACTTATAAATATTAGAAAATTATTTTATTAAGTCCTAAACATGTATTTTCTTCCAAAATCTTCACACTTGAAATTTATAAATTTTTTGTAATCTTATGAAAATGTCACTTATCAATTATTCAAATAAATCTTGGAATGAAACCTTGGCCTACAAAATGTATTACAATTATCCTCATTCATTGAAGTAAATACTTGGCAGCATTTAAAATAGAATAAAACTTAAATATTAATTCAGGGTATTATATATGAAAATTTCAAGAATTTCATGTTAGGGCTAATCCTCCTCCTTTTTAGGTAAATGCCTAAATCCTTTCAAATCTCAAGAAAATCATAGGAAATCTAGTTGACAAGCTTATCTTACCTTATTTATGTGAAGAATTTAGCAAAGATTAACTTTCAAAGTGCTTGATTGAAGAAAAATCTTGAAAAGGAGAAAGATAAGAAGATTTAGGGTTTGTAGGGATAAATAAAGAGAAAAATGATGTTTAGGGGTTGAAATTAGGTTTATAAAAGGAAAGGAGGTGTTTTTATCCTTTTTGCTTTAAATTTCTTCCATATTCAAATTTTTACTTTTAATCACTTACAACCTTTAATCTTTTTATATGATACACATTTTCTCATTTAGTCCGTTATATCTTTCATTTCAACCTAACTCAAATAATTTATTCCTATTTACCCTAAGGTTTTATTCAAAACTTAATTTACTAATTTTTTTCTCAATATATCATCCACAATTTTCTATTGAAATTTATTCATTCCATTTAAATTTAAATTTTTTCTACTATAATAATCAGCTAATTAATCACTCTCTCATGATATACAATTTCAGTATTCTAAGGAAAATGTAACATTTAGCTAAATAATTAAAATTTCACTTTGGGGGTGTAATATGTATATATATTACCACAAGTCACCAAATAACATCACTTGTTTAACTTATTCCACACCGATTATTCACCATTGTATATACCAGTGTCATTTTATGTTTAATGTTTTTAACATCAATTCTTAGACTAACTTTGAATATAGGTAACAAAATCGGTTTTAATTCTTGGATATTATTGATTCATTTAAATAAGATGTTAATTTTTTAGTTTAATAACTAATGTGATTATTTATATTAGACATTAATTCATAAACCACTATTGAAAATTGACTTTTTTTTCATATCTTAAATTTCACATAATATGTTAATTTGTATTAGATAATCTATGTGTAATGACAATATAAAATGATAGTATTTTAAAATAATCAATGTAATTTATTAATTTTTTGTCTAATAGAATTCTCTTAAATCTTACTATACCTAGAGTAATACTTAAATCTAATTATAGAATTTAGCAAAAATATTATTATACAAATAGTATTATTATAGATTATAGTATCAAATCCAATTTCAATGTCTTTATGATTAAAAGTAATATCTTAAATATAATAAATACCTAATGACAATAATTTTATACATTTAAGTGGGTTTAAATAATAGAAGACATCTATTGTGTATATATTACAAAATTTGAAAATAATACTTTTAAAGGCCATAAAAAAGTTATATTATCTTCTAATAATATGACCATTGACAAAAATTCTTGTGAAAACCATTATGGCAAAAAAAAAAAGAAGAGTACAAGCACATCAAAATTAATGTTTTAGGTATAACATTAATATTATATGTTTTTATTGAAGAGAAACTTATTACCTATCTTATGCCATTAAACTTTAGTGGTATTGTGTATTGTCACATAGTGTTCCTGCCATCCTAACCAATCGTATAGAAAGAATACCCATTAATTTTTTTTAACTAAAAAAAATTGCTATCTTTTCTTCAAATATAAACATAAATCCTAGATAAATCATTTTACTTAGGTTATTTACATCATTAATTCCTATTCATGCTACAATACTTACATCAATTTCTGCAATAAATTAGGAAATAATTCTATATCAATCTCATCATCCTCATAACCTAATCTATCAATTAAAAAAATGGGAACTCTTATGCCATACAACTTTTTTTTTAGTTTCAAATAAACTAATAAAATAATTCAAATGAGATCTATATTTGTACAATCTATACGTGGGGAATATGTTAACACTTATACTATTTAAAACCTTAAAAAATGAAATAGAAGACATAGAATCCAAACAAATATGTATAGCAGACAATAGCTAGACATTCTTTACTAGTTTTAGAGAAAAAATAAAATGTTTAAAGGAACTTTAACATTGAGAAGAAGACATCAACGAGATAGGGCAAATTGTTGATTAAACTTAAGTTGTAATGATCTTTTGCATGAATTTCTCCATAAAGTATTATGAATTTCACAAGGAAGATATTCTTACTTTGTAATATGCGCTTTAGTATTGAAATAGGCTTGCCATCTATTTTAACTCCCACCTTTGTTTTTGTAAGTCTTAAGAAAAAAATGACGTCATTTAAATCTTCTACATTGATTATACATTAAAATTGATGTCTAATATTATTTTTAAAATATTTAATGGTTAAATATGACACATTGGTTTATAAAAAAACTAACTCCATACCATATTAATAATTGACATTATTTTTTATGTTTTTTAATTAAACTCTTATTGTTACTACTTGAATCTAATTAAAATAATTTTATTTATCCATATCAGTTATATAAACACAAAATAGGATATGTATTTGAGTATATCAACTTTCCATGTTAAATAATAGTTGTAGAACATGTTTACAACAATTAAAGAGTAATTTTAAAGTATAAAAATGAAAGCTTTTCAATAATATATGATAATACTATCTATCTAACCCCAAAGATTATAACCAAAATATAAAATGCTTACAAAGTATGAAAGATTAAGGAAAATGTCTTGGATAATATGGAGTAAATGCTAAAACATGGGAAAAGATTGATGCCATACAATCATTAAACAAATATCAGAGAAAATGGAGTGGAAAGCACAAAAAAATGCAAAACAAATCATTGTATGAAATAGGTTTGTTTACAATTCTAAGAAATAAAGACGAGGGTCAACTATTAATAAAAAAAAAAAGATACCTATATATTTTTATGTCGGTTATAACAAGAATCAATGTCTAATATCACATTCATAATTACAAAAATATCATTCAAGATAAACTTTTAATATTAGTTGTATATAAGGACTAATATCTAATGTTTAATACCTTTCCAAATCTAATGATTTTCCTTTATTTTTTTTTGGTTGGTTTGTAAATGATTAATATGGAAAGTTATGATTTTTTTAACCCATTTTTTAAGCTAACTCTTAAACTCTGATTGGACATCAGTTCCTTAATAACAAATGTAGAAAATATTTTATTGTTTTACAACATTAATTATTAGTTAGAACTAACGTGAGAAGTTACTCATATTTTTCAAAAAAATTCATTATGCTATTATATACATTAATTTTCACTTTACCAATGTTACTACTTTAGAAATGCCTTTTAATGTTAGTTGTTTAAAAAATTTAATAATATTTTTTACTTGACATATATACAGGCATTGTTGTATATTAAATAATTTCACATTAATTTTTTAACTAATGTAGAAAAGTAAAATAACATCATTTTCTATATGTATAAATCATCATTGTTTCTTCATAGAAATACTATATGAAAATTTTTAATTACAATATAACATTAGTTTTTATAAACAACTAACATTGTATTTTATATACTACTTTAGTTAATAAAAATAATCAATGTGGTATGTCATTCTCCTATCCCCTAGTTTAAACCCTAATCCTAACTCCTATCATCCTCCTTATTCCCTATATTTCCCATACCCTAACTAAACTAACATCTCCACTCTAATTTTAATAATTAATTTTTGGTAAAAAAAGTTTAAAAATGGTGAAAAGTTATCTCAGTTAGAGATGGGCATTTCAATACGAGCACTTGATTCTTGATATATAAGTTTAACTTACAAATATAATGAGTAATATTCATTAAAATTTTATATATAATATTATATTGAATATCAAAGAAGATGAATAAAATTAAATTGTTTACCTGTACAACCCTATAAAAGTTATATCAAAATGAAAGGTAATAAAATATTGTTGATTATAAAATCAGAAACTAAATTACAAAAATAAACACAAAATGTAAGACGAATCCTTACATTTATATATATATATATATATATATATATATATATATATATATATATATATATATATATATATATATATATATATATATATAATGAGTCCTAGATATCACATATTTAGTCATAGGTTAATGGAATTTCGATCTTACAAAATACTTAGTGAACATAAACACAAAATTGAAAAAAATTATCTCAAGGTTGGGAGGTGGGCATATTTTGTTAGAAAGATAAATTTTAAGGTTAGAAGAGCTTTGCAATAAAATTTATAAATAATATCATGACTTCACTTTTTTTATTTTCATCTTATATATTGGTTTTTCTAGTGTTTTAAGTTTACATGTCAGCTAGTAATAACAAAAATTAATGTGTATAATAAAATAACATCATTCACCTATAGAATTTGAAACATTAGTTAATAAATAACATCATAAATCAAATTTCAAGTAAAACAAATTTTATAATTTTACAAGTTGATAGTATCAAAATATTTTTTTTTCTACATTTGGTATTTTTATTATACAATTAAACAAGTTCAAATAGTAACAAATTAAATAATTTAACAAATGAAAAATTATAATTTATAATAAATAAAGGAATTTAGTTAAGGTTCATGAGAAACTATAATAAATTGACAATCTAATAAATGAGAAATTATAAATTTTTACTTAAACAATTATTGCATAAAGGTATAAAAGTTATAACAAAAAGTATTTATTTTTACATAAAAGAGTGTAAAGTGAGATATTTCTTCTGATTATTCCTTCATATTACTTAAGGGCTTCTAAGTTGAATGATGTAAATATGAAAACTAATAATAAGTTATAATAAAAATAAATAATATAATTATTTTTGTAATAAACTCAAGCCTTCCAATATGGAAATAACTATATTACTTCTTTTCATTAGTTTCTCATCTTTGCATTTTCTCCTTAATTATGCTTCTTGAGATGGAATATGAATAAAGATGACTTTTGAAGGTTTAATAGTTGTAAATTAATGATAAATTATAATGAGAAGAAGTAATATAACCAATTTTGCAATAAACATAAACGATTAAGATTTCTAATGCAAGAATGATCATAATACTTCTTCCTGCCATAATTTCTCATTAGTTTACACATCATTGATAGGGTATCACCTAGATATTCCAAATCGAGAATGAGAATGAAATTTATAAACATTATACAGAGGTTTAGATGTCAGTTGCTAATCGAAATTAACATAGTATGTATGCTTTGCTTCATAAGACTTAATTATTGATATGCCTTCTGATACACATTACCAATAAATACTTAGTATTTATGACACATGTTTTCATGTCCTAATATAATGCACCATATAAATGCCATCACTATTGGTAAATATTTATTACATGCTAATTGACCATTTGTGTACCTATAAATATTGATTATTATAAAAAAAATCCAATGTGGTGTTTGCTTTAATTTTGCCAAGATACATTGATTTTAATAAATAGCCAACGTTGTTTAGCTTTTTTTTTTTAAAAAAAAAAGTGCAACTTTATCTTAATATTTTTCTAACAATAACCTACACAAAACTACACTAGATTATCAATACATCCATCAATATTGGACATTTTAATCTTGAAGAATAAGTATTTTGTCATTGAAATTTATGGTGACATTATATTTATAATGGTGACTGCTTTGAATACTTATTATGGAACTTATAAATTTATCAGTGAAGTGAACAAATAACTTTTTTTTAATGATGCAACAAAACAGCAACCTAATAAAGTGTGAAAAAGTGGTTCATAGAAGTAGGAATTTTGATGCTTATTATTTAATCTCATGGCTTTGAAGAAAAATGATGATGATTCTTTTTAAGATATCGTCAAAGCAATTCCTCATTTTTATATTTATAGTAACCATTTTTAGGTGAATTCTTCAATAACAAGACTGAAAAGTTTTGTCACTATACCTCAGTTAGTAACCTAAGTTAACTTAGCTAGTAATAAAGGGTTGAATTCAGTAACCTTACTGCTTTATATAGTAATTATATTAAATGTAACTTTTTTCATTAATCTAATAATTGAATCCAAAGGTTGTTGTTGCTCCACATCACTTGATCTATCAATTTATGGATTTTCAATCCATACATGATAAAATTGGCTTCATTTTTATCCTTAAGGTTATTATCAACAAATTTTTATATAAATACTTACTCTTTATTACTATTGATATTATCAAATTCACTCAATTAAGTAGGTAATACAAAAAAAGAAACACGATCATCTTTATTTATTTTGAAATAATAACTTGATATAGATTGTGGTTAAGAAAGGATAATGGCTTAGGAGTAGCAACTTGCATCTCAGCAACTAATGATTAAGCAACATCAATCATATAGTATCCTCTTATGCCACCAAAATAAAAAATGGTATGAAAAAGAAAAGAAACCATGAATGCAATTTATAAGTAATACAGGATATTCTATGTTAATTATTAATAGATAATTAATGTTTTAAAAATAATTTTTTTTCATATTGAATCTATTAATACCTTTTAATTGTAAATACAAAACATCCTTTATTAATAGATAGTTGATGTCTTAAAAATATTTTTTTTTCATATTGAGTCTATTAATATACCTTTTAATTGTAAATACAATCATTAATTAGTTGTTAACATTCCTTTAGATGCCAAATTCACATGAAACTAACGCTTGAAATACAAATATTTTTTTTATAGTTTTCAATAATATTGTAAATACAAACAATAATTGGTTGTTAACATTCCTTTATATGTTGGTTTAATTTACAATTGACATCTAATATTCCATATGATATTCTTTTAGATGATAGTTGATTAAAAATTAACATGACATTCAAATTCAACGTTGGTTATCTGTATAATTGACATTTCAAATTTCTTTATGTCAGACTTTTGATCTCCTATCAAAAAATAAAGTTTTATAATGTTGGCTTATTATTCTAACCAATGTAATAAGTTGTATTTATTTTCAAAAATACTATTACATTATTATATATGTTAGTTTTTATTTCAACCAATATAAATAAGATGAGATTAAAAGATAAATTTGTAATAATGGATGTTGTATTCCAAATTTGTAATAGTGATATACTAAGTTAAAAATATAATAGTTTCAAAATAAGGTAAAATATTATTGCTCTATTTCAAAATTTTGCTTGCGTAAAAACTTTTTCCATATCTTGTCTTGGGGGCAAAAAGTTATACCAATCATAAATTCCATTAGGACAAATCCTTTGTAATATTTCAAAATAGGAGTATTTTATGAATTCTAGACATCTTCTATACATATTTGTGTGTGTGAGAGAGAGATAATGAATGAGTGTGCACATGGTTAATCACCAAATAAACATAACAGAACTTTCACTAAAAACTAAATGTATAGTAATAGTCACGACTTATTATTCAAAAAATTGCATGGCTACATATATAAGAAACTTTGCCTTACAAATTATAGAAAAAGGAAAGAAAAAACTTTTCTTTTTAAGATTAAAGAGAAAAAGTTCGGATTATCCTATTACTAAATTGACAAAAGGAGCTAGCTACTCCTTAATTTGTGTAAATGATGTTGCATCATACCAAAAGTTTCTTTTATTCTCTAGCATATCACTTTCATCGACAGAATGTATCCACTTCTGTTGTGAGTGTGACTGGGAAAAAAAAAAGAGGCAGAATAAATCCATTTCTTGCTCTTAAGTAGGCATGGTATATCTTCATCCTTAATTATAAGGGTAGAAACAATATGCTCAAAAAAATTTTATTACTGAACGTAGTTTACAATTAAAATAAAAATATTTTTTAAATATTTTAATATTTTTATTGGACATAAATTGACATTCTTTCAGATTGAACTTATAACCTTTAAAGTAAGATAATTATTGATATTATTGATGATAATGAAAAATATATAGGTAAATGATTAAAATTTTCATACCTATTCTCATTAAAAAATAACCTACTCATTTTTGTCTTCATCAAATTATTGAATCCATGTACTCGCTTATATTATTTTCATTTTATTTAAATAATATATATTTATCTATATTTCATTATAATTTTTAAACAAGAATTAAAATTTACATAAAAATAATAATTATTGAGAAATACTAATGGTTCCAACATAACAAAAGATGACATAGAATTTTTACTTAAGTTTATCTTTAAAAAAATTCTTATATTTAAATCGAATTATAACATGTATAATTTTAATTTTATTATGTATTATATAATATAGATATAAGAAAGAGTAGTAGAATCTCTCTACTCATACCGATATTTAATTAAAAAAATATTATAAATATTAAAAATGATATCTAAATTTGAGTATCAAATTTTTTATACCTATTAAATTGAATTTTATGAATTTATTTTATTATTTTATATTTAATCATTTTCATTTAAAATTCAATTTTAAACATCATATTTTACATATATAACATTGCTACTAGTAATATCTTTATAAATGATCAGATTTTGATGCACAACTAAATTTAATGAATCAAATCTATTAATTTAGACAATATTATACAAATTAAATAAAATTTAACAATTTAAAATCTGATACACTAGAGAATAATTTATCATAATTTAAACCCTATGCAGAAACTCTTTTAACTATATCAGTATCCATTGCATGAATCCTATATTCATTCCCTAATCCTCCCCTCGTACAATTAGACTAAGTGGAGCAAATCAAAAAGTTGCATTGATTCGCACCGATGGCTTCAATTGATGTCACGTCCAGGAGATTCACATATTTCTTTAAAGGAACAAGATCGGCTAGATTTCCGCCAGCATAGATAGATACGCCGTGATCTCAATACATGAATAAGCAGCGAATTGGAGTGCGGACAGCATCGTCTTCTTTCATTAGATACTTCTTTTGAATTAATCGAGACATGGGGCACGGTTGGATCACGGCGGATTTATCGTATATTGAGTAATATTTCAAAAAATTAATTTCACGTCAGACAAATTTAACTTTAAAAAAAAGTTCATATAAAAAAATTTATATAAAATGATAAAAAAAATGCTTGAGGCCAGACCAAAGTTTATTTTTACAAAATTAGATTTTAACTTTAATAAAATTTAAAATAATAATGTATTTACTAAAATATTTAGTTTTCAACAATTATTCAAATTATTAACAATTATTTTAACATTTATTTCTTAACGGCTATATTTCAACAGCCATTCTTTAATTGCTAGATTTTAGAACCTATAAAAGATATATTATTCATCTTATTTTGAAGAACACACTTATCTACAATCATTTTTATACAAACACTTTTCTCCTACTCTTTGGATTTTATTTTCCTGCTGCCTACTTCTTGTTTTGGTCGTGCATTTTTAGAACAGAAGAATCTATTGAATCATGGGGAAATTACTGATTCAAGCTCCACACAAGAAACTTAGATAATTCATTGAGGACAATGACCTTGTCATGCCTCAAATTGTACATCCATCCAATTTTTTCCAACAATCTCAATGAATTAACACTCAAGTGTAGTTTTAAGGATAATGTCTCTACAGATAAATTTTTAAAAAATTATATTTATAATTTATATGATGTAATTTCTCTAACCATTCTCTTTATTTGTGTTTGTTATTTGAGATATAGATTGTTATGATCCATAAGAGGATAGTTGTAATTCAATTCCTTTAACTATTTATAAATGAGGTGACATAGATAAATTGAAAGCTTATGGACTTAGGTAAGCAAGTACTCTACTCAATATTTACTCTAACATCAAGATTTTGTTGCTATTGTTAGTTAGTATATTGGTGTTATACTTGTGCTATGCTATAATACACTATTGAAGCGTGAAAAAAAATAAAAGTAACATTTTTTATTTCATGTTTAATTTAAATCTTGTGTAAAAAAATTATATAAATCTTCTATGAGAATTTACATTATACTTTTGAAGTTAAAATAAATTTAAATTTCTTTTATCAAATGTTTGTGGATTTCTTAAGAAGCTTTTATTAAGATCCTAAGCGGCATATTTATGAAGTCATAAATATTAATTAATTAGCATTTTAAATTTAATGAACCTTATCTTTCTAACTTTGATGGTGAAGATACTTATGTGTGACAAATAAGCTTATGTAAGCCCATGTAAACATATTTAATTCACTTAATTTGTTTGACTAGGCCTTATCTCAATTTTATCTGTGTCATTAATAAATATGTTAGCCAATATTATTAGTATTTATAAATTTATTATATCACTTACGAATAGGATAGCCCATAAGAAAATAGGAAAAATATCTTATAAATTATGAAAAAGTTATGCATCTAATTTATAATATTTGAAAGTGGAATGATGTTTGTTACGCACCTAATTTATAAAATATGGGAGTGTCAAATTAAAGTTTTATAACCTGAACATAAGAAAAGAAAAAAAAAACTTCGATTGTATATTTGTGGGATAAATGATGTGCTTAATTGCAATACATTAATAGAGACAATGAATGCTGAGTTCTTTGAACACATTTATCTACTACATGATAAAATTTCTCATGCCAATCAAACTTGGGAACTAGTAAATTTGCCACTTGGAGTAAAGCCAATAAGTTACAAATGATTTTTTTTAAAAAAAGAAATAAAAGAATATTTTCTTGATGGTTCAATAAAAATTTTTACACAAAAATAAAATATTTATTACTTCAATAATTTTACACATTAACAAGGATTTCTTTAATTTATATTTTGTTTGTTTTGGTTTCTATTTTTAAATTAGTTGTATATCAAATGGATGTGAAAACTATTATTTTTTCAATGAAAATTTAGAGGAAGAAATTTATATGGTATAATATGAGGGTTGTAAGGTCACAAGACAAGAACATAATAAAAAAATTACAAATTGAGAAAGTTTTTCTATGATAAAAAAAGGCCCTCCTAAACATTAGTATGAGAAATTTGATCAAATATTAATAAAACAATAATTTTTCTTACATTGAAGTGGATAAATGTGCATATACAAAATGTGAAAATAATAAATGCGTGATCATTAGCTTATATGTGCATAATATTCCTATTTTAGAACTAATATATAGTATGTGAGACTATATCTCATATACTATATAATATACAAATTGAGAAAGTCTTTCTATGATAAAAAAAAGGCCCTCCTAAATATTGGCATGAGAAATTTGGTCAAATATTAATAAAACAATGATTTTTCTTACATTGAAGTGGATAAATGTGTGTATACAAAATGTGAAAATAATGAATGTGTGATCATTAGCTTATATAATATATAATATACAAATTGAGAAAGTATTTCTGATAAAAAAAAGGCCCTCTTAAACATTAGCATGAGAAATTTGATCGAATATTAATAAAATAATAATTTTTCTTACATTGAAGTGGATAAATGTGTATATACAAAATGTGAAAATAATGAATGTGTGATCATTAGCTTATATGTGCATAATATTCTTATTTTAGAACTAATATATAGTATGTGATACTATATCTTAAATTTTTTTATCTAGGTGAAGCTAATATTATCTTGAGGATTAGAATCATGAGGAAAGATAATGGCATCTTGTTAGCTTAGCAACATTATGTAAAAAGAAAAAAACTTCTTGAGAATTTCAGTTATTTAGAGAAAAAGCCTATTAGTATTCCTTATGATTCTAATACACATCTAAAGAAAATTTAGGAAATAGTTATGTTTATAGTAAGTCAGAACATCCTGGGAAAAATATGGGAAATGGAAATCCTCTAAAACCTAAAGTAAATTTAGTTGGAGATGATAAAAATAGCATAATTGTGATGGTCATTTCTCAAGCAAATATTATGGCTAATGTGAATGTTTGGGTTGTAAACAAATGTGCTACAAGGTATGTTTGTGCTAATAGAGAAGTTTTCATCTCTTACTCACCAATAGGAGATGGAGAAGATCTGATTTACCTTAGAGATTCAAGAATTGCAAAGGATCTTGGATAAGATAAAATACTTCTGAAACTCACATTTGGTAAGACCCTGACTTTGGGTGATGTTCTGCATGTGTCTAATAGTGGAGTAAATTTAACTTGTACATATTTACTAAAAAAATTAGGATTAAAATATCTTTTGAATATAACTAATGAAATACTTAATGAATTATAATATTTTGTATGAGTGGATTTCTTGTTATATCAGAAGGATATAATGATGCTAATTGGATCTTTGATTTAAATAAGACAAAATCTGCTAGTGTTTATGTATTCATCCTTGGTGGTGATGTGTGACTTGAAAATCATCTAAGTAAATAATTATAGGTAAATTCACCTATAGAGTCAGAGTTTGTGACTCTTAAGATGGTTAGGAAGTAAAGCTAAGTGGATAAGAAATTTCTTATTTAATATACCATTAGGTATGAAACTAAAACTTTCAATATCTATTACCGACATTGTGATTGCCAATTGGCAATAGCCATTGCAAAGAATAAAGCTTTCAATGGTAAAATTTGACATATTAAATTGAGACACAATATTATAAAGTAATTGCTTAAAGATGGAATGATTTCCATAGATTATGTGAAGTTAGAAAAGAATTTGGCCAATCCTTTGATGAAACCCTTGGATAGAGAATAAATAATTGAAACATCGAGGGGATTGGGAATAATGCCATTTTAAGAGATTAACATTGATGGTAACCCAACCTATATGATTGGAGATCCCTATAAAGTAGGTTCATATGGGTAATAACAAGTCAATGTTAATTTTGAAAGTACTAGAATTAATTTTATATGTCTCTCTTATGGTGTGTGTGATTAATGCTTTAAAACTACAAATTATATATGAGGATGAGCTTGACTCTTAATAAATTCCATAGCCTTTATGGTTAGTATATTTAATTATAATGTACACTTGATGGTTCACCTATATAAGTGTGGAGTAGGGTCGTTCCTATGAGATATTGACAGAATCTCTAGAGCACTCATGAAATACCAGGCAAGTGCATGGCCTATAAGGGCAAAACTGCGTTACATAGAAAAATGATTTACAAATGTAAATTGATTAGGGAGACCTCTATTTTACAATAAAATATTATTAGTTCATAGAAACTAAATGTTTCACTGGTAACTTTGTAAATTAAGTCTCTCTCTTTCTAGATTTGATTCATAATCTGTAAATATACTAAATTAATTATTTATATCTATTTGAAAACCCAGTAAAGATTCTTTATTTCTAGATTAAGTCTATAAATTAAGTCTCTCTCTTTCTAGATTTGGTTTATTGTCTGTAAAGACACCAAATCGATGATTTACATCGGTCACTTTATAAATTAAGTCTCTCTCTTTCTAGATTTAGTTTATTGTCTGTAAAGACACCAAATCGATGATTTACATTGGTCACTTTATAAATTAAGTCTTTCTCTTTTTGAATTTGATTTATAGTTTGTAAAGATACCAAATCGATGATTTATATTTATTTGAGAATCTAGTAAAGATTCTTTATTTCTTTGTTTTCTTTTATAAGTCTTTTGAAATATGTAAGGGATTGTTGTATATTGAGTAGTATTTTAAAAGATTTAGTTCCACATCAAATAAGTTTGGCCTTAAGAGAAAGTTTATATAGGAATTTTTTTTTTTACAAAACTAAATTTTAACTTTAATAAAATTTGAAATATCAATGTGTTTATTAGAACATTTAATTCTTAATGACTATTTAAACATTTATTAGTAAAAGTCATTTTAACATTTATTTCTCAACGATTATATTTCCAACAGCCATATTTCCAATGATCATTTTTTACGGCTAGATTTCAGAGCCTATAAAAGGCATACTATTCCTTTTATTTTGAAGAACACACTTATCTATAATTATTTTTCTACAAATACTCTTCTCCTACTTATTGGGTTTCATTTTCTTACTGCTTACTTCTTGTTCTGATCGTATATTTTGAAGACAAAAGAGTTTGTTGAATTTTAGGGGAATTACTAGTTCAAACTTGCCTATGCGAAGTTAAGATAATTCCTTGAGGACAATAACCTGTGTCATGCCTCAGATTGCACATCCATCCAATTTTTTTCCAACAGGGTTTATTGGAATTTTCTTAATTCAAATGACTCTGTTTTAACTAATTTAAATTTTAAAATTTATTTTAGTTGCTTAAATTGGTTTAGGCTTTAGAGTGTTTAAACATATTAGAGATTATTTTTTAAAATTCAATTTTATAATCCTTGTTTAACTATTCACACTAAATTTTATATTTTTTTATAACATTAAAATATGTTTATATTATACTTGCGCATTATTAACCTTCATTTTGTATGACTATCCAACTCATAATTATCATGGGATTTAGAATTTTTATATTTATTTTAAATATTTGTAATATTTATATCAATTATTAACATGAAGATGTAATATTTAAATGAAAAAAAGGCAACTTCTAAACTTAAAATTATCATTGATTTGTAACTACATTATGTAATATTTTTTATATCACAAAGAGATAAATATAATATTTAGACTGAATTATCTTAATTAATTTTAGGGTACTAATTAATATTCTAAGAGAAAATTGGAAATCGAACTAGGAGTTGATTCTAAAATAAAACTAGTAACTTGACAAAGTTGAAACATTTACTATAAATTTATTAGATTATAAAGCCATAAATTAATTATATTTTAAGTAATAAATAATAAATAAATATAAACAAATAATATTATAAAATATAACTAATTAAATTTTATATAATTATTTCTTAATTTAAATATTTTAATTATATTAATAAAATATTATTTCAAAATAAATATAAATTAATTTATTTTTATATTTTTATTAATTAATTCAATAACAGATTTTATCAAATTATTATCTTTCAATTATTGCTATTAATTCATTTATTCACTTGTCAACTATTTATAATACATTGAACCTAAATTTTATTAACTAAATATTATCTAATATATTGAGAAAAATAGAACTTTCTATAAAGTTCTACTTTATAGACAAAACATAAAATTATTTTTATTAAATTTAATTAATGATAATTAAATATATTAATTTATATTATAATAATAAAAAAATTAATTTATTAATATTTTTCAGGAAGTATCTTCCTAAAAAATATTATTTTTTCAATATTAGCCATATAATTTTAAAAAATTAAAAAATTTATATAAAAATTATTCCCTATAAAATTTAATATTTCGTAAGAGTTTACCTTTTTTTCAATGAAGCAAATTAATTCTAATTCTAAATACACATACAAGGACCGAAATTGTTTTTCCTTTTAGGTCAACACGTCAAGGTTGTTGAAAATGTCCACCCCATCAAACGAAGTTGGGAAAATTACAGCATGGTCGTGCATCTCTTAAAATGGAAGATATATTTAAAAATAAGATAAATCATCGTAGCTATTAATATTGAAATTAAATAATAAAAATAATTATAAATTTAAAAATTATTTTTTAACTAATTAATTATTTATCAAATTTTTAATCTTTAACTTTTTAGTAATAATTATAATAATTTGTTTTATATTTAAAATATTCTTTCTATCTTTTTTATTTGTTATTTTTAATCATTTTTACAGAAATTAAAAAATAATTTAATATATTTATTTTTAATATATTTTTTAAAATTATCCTTATTTAAAATTAAAATTTATTTAATTTATTTTTCTACTCTCACATATTCTGAAATTTATGATCATAAATTTTAAAATAATTAAAAATGAAAAACAAACATGATAAAATAAATTTGTTAATATATTTTAAAATAAATATATGAAAATAATATTTTTTTAAAATAAACTTAAAAATAATTAATATTTTATGAAAATTTTAAAGCAACGGTCGGAAAGGAATAAAAAATTCCCACCGGAGAACACGTAAAGAGGATGACAAATTAGTAAAGGGGGAGGAAGGAGTGCATTTTGCATCATGGATAAGTCGAGTTCTGGGACGGCTCTAAGGGGAATTCCAAGGCGAGGGCGATCCATGGAATGAATGTGGTCCAAGTTCCGATCTCTGCCACATCGCTGCCAAAACCAAGAACCACTTATTTTTAATGACTTGTTTGTCCTTACCCGTACACCCCAGTACGTGGTCTAGATCTACGAGAATTTCTTAATTAGATCGCTAATTTTATTAATATCAATAAAAATTAGGTATAAGAAAAAATTTTATTTAATACTTTTTTATTATCTGTTATATTTAATATATTTTATAAAGGTTAACAAAATAATTTAATTTATTTATTTTTAATAAATTTTTTAAAATTAATTTCATTCTTATTTTTCTTTAATTGAAATTTATATTCAGACTTAAATTCATATTTAAATTTTAATGTAACTAAAAATTGAGGCAGAAAGACAAAATAAATTTATTAAAATATTTTAAAATAAAAGTATAAAATAATAAATATTTATTAATAAAAAATAAAATTGAAAGAAATATAATCAAAATTTCAATGAAGTTTTAAAATAATAAATAAAAAATTAAAAAATTAAAAGAATACGGCTGAAGAAGTATTTATTTTAATTTTTACGAGCAGACAAAACACAAATTACACGCGTCAACTAACAATAACATTCCCTCCCAAGTCTCCATATTATAGCATTCTTATTTACGTCAATGCATTTGTAATTAAAAGTATTAAACCAAATCTAATTTAAAACTCGGTTTAAGTGTGATCATTTATTTTATTTGTTCACCGATAATTTTAATGGTCCAGTCTTTGATACCTTAAATTTAAATGTTAAATATTATGTTGGAATCAATATATTTAGAATAAAAAGATTAAAAAATTATGAAAAACAGAAAAAATTAAAAAAAATATTATTTTATAATTATAATAATTATCACAAAATATAAATATATTATAAATTACTCTCACGTCTTTTCTTTTACCACACTCGGTCAAAAACTCCCAGTCTTATTGCATTATAAGAGCATATCTCACACCTTAGTACGTGAAATAATACTCCCGACCAGTCGGTGCTGCAATCAAAGCAAAGCAAAGAAAAACTGAATTGAACCTCTTTCAATGCAATGCATCCTATGTTTATATGTCGGAAAATGGTGGGTCGGTATAATGACATATTATGGATAATATGACTTATATTGATTTCAATGCAAGCCATTTGCATGTTGGCGTTTCTTCACCGCAAGCTTTGCTTTCAACTGTTGTCTCCTAGTGTGATGTTGCAGTGCGGCGCCCGACTTCTTAACCATGAAGGGTTGATTTCCGTCACTCCCAAGGCTTTACCGCTTTTATAATATATTTTTTTATTTCAAAATCAACTTTAAATTTTTAACGACCATCCTTTGAATTAATTTTAAAATAAAAAATAAAAATTATTTTTTTAATTTCAGAGTAGTTAAATTTTATTCTTTTTAATTTTAGAAACCTATTTCCTTAAATTTTATAAAATTTAAAATTAACATCTATCATCTATTTAATTAACTATTTTTATTAAATTATATTATTTTTTACAAAATTTTTAAATAATATTTATAATATTATGAAATACTGATTTATTTTTATATAATTTTGTATTTTATTTACAAGTATTTAATTAAAAATTTCATATATTATTTAATTTTTATTAATTATATAACATAAAAATTATATGTAAAATATGTCCAAAAAATTCATTATATTATGATATTATAATTTTTATTTAAAAATTTCATAAAAAAATCATACAATTTGATAAAATAATTAATTACAATAAATGATACTCAATTCCAATGTCTTTGCTTTCACCATGAGAAATTAGATTTTTAGCTAATGCAATGGTTGACTTATTATTATATATAATTGTTATTGAAAACTCAAGAATCTATTTTAACTCTTCAAGTAATCTATAAATCTAAACTGTTTAACATGTTATAGATGCTATTGCCATGTATTTAACTTTTATCATTGATAAGGCTATCACTTATTATTTCTTTGAAAATCAAGAAAATACACTTCCTCTAAAATAGGAAATATAATCAAAGGTTCATTTTTCTAGTTTCAACACGTCTGTCCAATCATTAATTGTATATTCAACTAGATTGAAATTATCATAATAAGTATTGAAAAGTCTACGATTTGGTGTACCACTAACGTATTGCAAAATTTGTTTTGTTATTTGTAAGTATAATTGATATGACTTTTCCATTGGATAATTTTAACTCCATGAACAACATCTGACCTAGTAGAAATCAAATAACATAAACTACTAATAATGCTTTTAAAGTAAGTTAGGTGTACTAGTTTTTCAGTACCTTCTTTCCTTATCACAAGGTGTTTAACTACTAGGGTTCAAATTGAAACTATTAAATCCATCTTGAACTTTTTCAAAAAATTGTTGGCATACTTTTGTTGGGAAATGAAAATGCTTTTATCAGTTTATTGTACTTCAATACCTAAAAAATAGGTTATCAATCCTATGTTTATGATTTCAAATTGGCTAGTCATAACCTTTTTAAATTCTATAAATATTTCTTCAAAATTTCCTATAAATATCAAATCATCAACATAAAGACATATAATTATTAGATTTTTGTAATTTTTTGACTTGATATATATAATATATGCTTGTAAGGACATTTTTGAAATCCATCTTATAGCAGATATGCATTGATCCATATATAACAAACTTGAGGTACTTGTTTTAATGCATACAAATCCTTCTTCAAACAATAAACCTTTTCTTCATGTCCTTTTCTCATGTAACTTAGTGGTTGCTCTAGGGTTTAGGATTTAAGGTTTAGTTTTGTGATTTCTCATGTGTCCTTTTTCTTCATGTCGTTTTCTTCTTCAAGGAAGTCATTCAAAGATGCTAATTTTATATTCATTTGATAGATTTTTCACTTATTCTATGTTGTAAAGGTAAAAATTATTTGAATATTATCTATTCTAGTTACTAGAGCAAATACTTCAAAATAATTAATTCCTAACTTTTATTTATAGCCTTGGACTATTAATCTAACTTTATAACAATCCACTTAAGCATTAGCTTTATACTTTGTCTTGTTCATCCACTTAACAACAATTAGCCTTTTATCAAGTGGTAAAGTTATCAATTCCCACATATAATTTTTCATTACTGAATGGATCTCATAATTCATTGCTTGAACTTATTTTTCATTAATTGTTTCATCTTAATAGAAAATTAAGTCATAGTTAGCAAATAGATAAAAGTTTACAGTATTTGCATAAGTAATTATATCATTATTGTCATTATTTGATGTGGCCATATAATCATATAAGCGAACTAGCATCACTCATTTTTGCTAAGGACATGTTAATGTCTTTAGAATTGTTATGGGCTAAGGTGAGCTTCTAATGAAAGGTAAATTGTCTGGAAAAGAGTTATTTGTCTCTATTGAATTTGATTCATTTTCTATAATAACCTGTTCGTCTTTTTTATTCTTATGGCCGTGCTTCATCTTAAATGAACTAGACATCTTTGAACATAATTATTTTTTTAGCACTAGGTTATATAATTTGTAACCCTTAGTCATATTATTTTAGTTAATGAAAATACAATTTTGGCTTTTGTCATCTAACTTTTTTTTTAGCTCTTCTAGAGTATGAGGATATGAAATACATCCAAATACATATAAGAAAGAAACATCAAACTTGTTACCGCTCCATACTTCTCCAAGGATTCTTCTAAGAACACTATTTATAGGATATCTGTTTAACAAAAATATAGCATAAGCAATAACTTTTGCCAAAAAGGATTTTGATTCTAGCTATTTCAAAATTATTTTATTTTTTCTTTTAATTATACCATTCTATTGAAATGTATAATTAGCTATTAATTAATGTTAAATTCTTTCACTTTTGTAAAAATTTAAAAATTTATTTAAGGTGAAATCTCCATCTTTATTAAATCTCAAGGTTTTCATATAAAAATCACTTTACTTTTCAATAATAGCTTTAAATTCTTTAAATTTTCCAAACACTTATGATATTTCTTTAAGAAAATACACTTAAATTTTTTTGGCAAAATCATCCATGAAAGTTAGAATGTACCTTTTTGTGTATGAGTGATTTTACCTCAATTGATGCCACAAATGTTTGTGTGCACTAACTGTAATGATTGTTTAGCTTTTCTAACTTTTCTAACTAGAAAATATCTCTATGCTACTTTCCAAACATATATCTTTTATACTACTGATCAAGAGCATTAATTATTAGTAGACTAGTAACTATCTTTTTTTAAGCTAATGACTTTAACCTACAAAAGTTCAGATGACCAAACCAAAGATGCCACAATCAAGTGTCATCTTTTATAATTGTTAAAAGATTCATTAAGTTTTGTTTGTAAATTCAAAGGAAATATGCCATTTGATGTCATTTGCACTTTTACAATCATTTTGCTATTTTTGCTTTTAATTGTGTAAACTTCATCCTAGATATTAAATTTGTGTCTTTTTTTGAAAAATTTGCTTACACTTAATAAATTCCAAAAAAGTTGTGGCACAAAATAAATATTAGCAATAATAACATTTGTGCCATTTTAAAATTGAATGTTGATGTCACTTTTTCCTATAATAGGAATTTTGGATTTATTTCTGAAGTTAATTTTTGCACGTACGGATTCATCTATTTATGAGAAAGCCTTATTTTCTCCATGAATATGATTGCTACATCTAGTATCAAGGTATCATGTATTTGCATACTTCATATCTAACTTATTAGATTTGCACTCAAGCATTATGTTTTCTTCAACATCAATAGCATTTGCCTATTCTATTGGTTAATTTGCCATTTTGAAGTAGCATTTATTTCAGTAACGTACATATTTTATGCACCTATAACATTGGATATTAGATTTGTTACCTACTCCATTGTAACTTCCTTGACTTATTGAAGGATTTCTATCATTTGATTTTTCTCTTTTGGTAGAATTAAAATGACCACCTCTTATTTGTTCTCATCCTTGTTTGCCACCTTAATAGTCTCTACAACTTTAATCGCCTTAATAACATCCATGATTTTGTTAAATCACCTTATCTTGCAAAGCTTGCTCAAAAGTCAAGTTAATGGTTTTCTTGCTCATTCGATATTCATGTGAGCATAACGAACTCATTAACTTATTCATTGACATGGCTAATATATCTTGCAATTTTTTAATTGCTACTACCACATATTCAAATTCTACAATAAAAAATCACATGATCTATTTTACAATTCTAATATCTAAAATGTTTACACCATTAATTCTCAATTGATTAATGACAATATGAACTTAATCAAATCGATTCTAAGTCATTTATATTTAAAGACTCAAAATCATCTCATAGTGTTTGTAGCCACACTTATTTGACATAAACATCACCTTTATAGGATTTCTATAAAATATCCAACACTTCTTTTATTATATTTGCGAATGATATTTTTTTAAAATATTTATTTTTTAATAGCTTGAAAAAATATGTATAATGCTTTCTAATCTTTTTTTTTTGAATTTCTATCAATGCATTAAACTCTTATTGATCTTTTGTCTCAATTTGGCTATTTTTCACTAAAATCCACAAATATTTGGATTTGAAAAATATTCTGAAGTGGATACCTAGTTATTAAAATTTTTGTTGCTAAATTTGGGAAGTTACAGTTGGATCAAATTAATTACCATTAGATGATCAAACTCTAATGTCAAATGTTAGAATTAATATACTTACGAATAATATTGAAACAAAAAAATACAAAAAGATTTTGTGAAGAAAGAGAAAAAAAATGAGAAATTTTTTCTTATTTTATAATTGTAATAACTCTTATAAAATATAAATATACTATAATTTTTTCTCATATATTATTACAAAACAACACTTTATTTTTCTCTCATCGGAGAACCTTCTCTTATCACGCCCACTAAAATAATACATTAAAAATTCTATCTTATAACATTAAAAAAGCATACCTCACATCTCACTACTAGAAATAATGGGTGTGTTTGGATATGTTTTTGTGTTATGTTTTTTAAAACAGTTTTGTAAAATAAGTTTTAAAAATAATTTGTGAAAGAACAAGTGAAATGAAAGTGCGTTTGGCAAAACTATTTTGAAAACAGTTTTATTTACAGAATTGCCATTAATGAATGTATAGTGTCAGCAACTTTCACTGTATTTGGAAAACAAAGTTAACAAAATAAGTTTTAGTTGTTCTTGTTTTATTATTTTTAAAACACATACTTTCAGCACAGTTTTTAAGAACAGGGATAAAAAACACTTACCCAAACACATTTTTTTGTTTTTAAAAACAAAAAAACTAAAAACAGTTTTTAAAAACCGTATCGAAACAAGCCCAATATTCCCCACACCAATATGTGTTATGCTATCAAAGCAAAGCAAAACTGAACTGAATTTCTTTCAATGCAATACATCCAATATATTAAAAATGGCGAGTCGGTATTATGATAAATTATAATAATATAATTTCTATCATTTCAATGCAAGCTGGCATTTCTTCACCATAAGCTTTCCTTTCACTATTGTGGCTTAATGTCGCAGTGCGGCGCCCAACTTCTAAACCATGAAGGATTGATTTCCTTCTCTCTTAAGACTTTGCCGCCTTCTATAATATTTTTTTTTATTTCAAACTTAACTTTAACAATTTTCAACATATTTTTTTTGAAAAAAATGCTGCTTTGTAGTTATCTTTTACGTAGGTGGGGGTGGGTAAAGACAACGAAAAAGAACATGCGAAACCAACCTTAATTTTGTATACGAACTTTTCAAGAAAAATGGTGGGATGGAACGACATATCAATAATTTTTTTAAATTAATTATCCATAAAATTGCTTTGTAGGTTTGAGTAAATATTGTTTTCACCGAAGTTACTAAAATTACTATAAAGTTGGATGCGAAAATATTTAAGATTTAAATTTAATTTATTATCAATATAAATTAATTTTATAGTATTATTCATTAATATATTTTCATGTTAAAAAAATTTTAAATTTTATTTAATACCGTTAAAAAATTTTATTTATTATTATTTTTTAATAATATATTTTTCTCATTAATTGATAGCGTAAAATATTTTATATTAATATTAAATTAAATTTAAACTCAAATATTTATAAGTTTTATTCCCATTTTTTTAAGCATTGACATCTGGGTATATATGTTAAAATAGAGCAATTTTTTTCTCAAATTTGAGCAATTAATTATTATTCTTCCAAATAGTGTATTACATTACTACTTTAGTCTATATGGAATAATAAAAATGTTTTAACATTATTATATTAATAAGTACATTAATCCATATGTTTTAAAGATTAAAGCCTAGACACATTATTGCACAAATGGAAGTCATAAGTAAGTTTTAGTAAAAATTAAGTTTCTTACATTACCAAAAAAAATTAAGCCTCTTAAAAATTAAATTTTCTCATGAATTTTTTAAAAAGTATTCATAATTATTTGATTGATAATATCAAATTAATACATTCTAGGAATTAATTTTCTATTTATTGTCAAAGTCGACTTTAAAATATTATTAAAATAATTAATATGCTCTTTAGAACTAAATTATCAAAAAATAAAAAATATCAATGAATTTCATTTTTGTCTTTGAATTTCTCTCTTTGAACTAATGTCTCTAATATCTTTCTACAATAATTTTTTTGAACTTGTAATTTTTTATTTACCATAATAAATTTAAATTAACTCTATAAATTATATGTAAAAAAACTAGATGGCTCATGTATTTATTTTCAAACTCATGATAATTACCTAAAACATATAGTACTACACAATTGTCATTCTACATTGATTGATAGATATTGACTGAAAGCAAAATCAATATTTATATGTAAAAAAACTAGATGGCTCATGTATATATTTTCAAACTAACATTGAAATCAATGTAGTAGTGATGTTTTTGTAAATATTTTTCTAACTTCATATATTTATTTTCCTTCAAGCCAACGTCATTTCTTTCATACATAAGTCCATGGTCATGTCAAATTAAAAAATAATGTATAAATGTTACTCCCAATACTTATAAATTTTACTTGCACTATTTTTTTATACTTTGATTGAATTTGAGCATAACTCATTTATTTTTTAGAAATACTTCAAATTTTATAGAAGCACTCCATCTAAGACTCTAATATCTCTTACTTTCAAATAGTAGCAAGCACTAGAGCCTTGGACCAAATACTTCTACAAATTTGAAAATTTCTAAATATGAGTAAGTTGTCCTCATATTCCACTTTTTACACTAAAGCAAAGAATGACTAATCTTTGTAAAATTTTGGGGAGCACCTTAATATGAGGAAAACAAATTATCTTTCTCCAATAGAGAAGAAAATTTACAACAAGGATAATTTTGTGGTGTGAATTTAGATACACAATGATTATGCTATATAAAAGTGTAAGTTTTGTAAAGGTTGTTTTATGAAATATATATAACTATAAAAATATTTTTTATTTATTTTCATTTCTTTTTTATAATGATTTATTGTTATTGAATTTTTTATTTTATCTTTACTTTTATTTATGAATATTAAAATATGTTTAATTTTTCTTGCTACAATCTTTGATCTTTATTATATAATGATATCATTGTATAAAATTGTTTAAATTTTCAAAAATTTGATTGTGTAAAAATGCATCTATACAATGTATTGAATTTAAGGAAAAAAAAGAAAACTATGTTGATAATTAATAATACCTAACATGGTTATCAAACATAAACTTATTTCTAATTTATCACATCAATTTTTTAAATGCCCACCATATAATGAAATACCAAATCTTATGTTAGAAAGAATGTTTAAAAATTAGATGTTGGTTGCATATGGGAACCAATGTCTAAAGGTATATTAATAGTTAACTAATGTTTGTATTTATAATATTATTAAAAATTATAAAGTATTAGACTTAGGTTGTATACAAGAACTAACATCTAAAAGTTATCTACAAGTAATTAATATTTGTATTTATAAATTTGCAATGTCAAACCACATTACGATATTCATGAATGGAGTAGTAATGTTAACAATCAGCTCATTTAAATTATACTATGATATTCATGAATGACGTTGTAATGTCAATCAATAACTCATTTAAACTATACTATTTCACTCATTTATAACGTCAATTGTTCAAATAATCAATGTCTAAAAGAAGTTCAAGCACTATAATTAAATCTTCCAAACTTCTAGATGTTAATCATTGTTTTAGCATTGACATATAATGCTTTGAGATTAGCTAATAACTTTTGTTAGCTGTATCCATTTTAAATAATTTTGGTGATGGCTTTTCCTATGTTATCTAATTCTAGTGTTTAAGTTGAATTTAAAAATAGCTCTATTTTCTTCTTACATTTAAGGAGTTACCTCCTTCAATATCTCTGGTTTTAAGTTAGGCAAACCACAAAAGTTATGTTGTGAAACTTAAAATATCAGAGAAAGCAAAGCCTTTAACAAGGATTAGAGCATCTCTAAATATGTTTCTTGAGATGGAAAGGGAGCTATTCTTGCATTTGATCGCACTCTTGAATGTAATAAAGGCAAACATATTGCCTAGATCCTTCCCATACCTCCACCTTAATCCTAAAAGGGAAAGTCTTCCTTTATAATGTAATTAAACATATGAAATATAAGCTAACTCTTTACTTTTTCTTGTTACTATAAGAGGAGGAGAAAGTAAAGAACTAGGCTCTCTTATACTTCCTTGTACTGTGGATGTTAACTTTCTCTTCAAGGATTAAGGTGATGGAGTTACCTATACTTTCCATCAACATCTTTCATATAAAAAATCATCTCTGTTGAATTCATTAATCTACATTTTTCATCTTTGAAGCTATCTTTAATGGTCTTAACATCTTTATGTACATCGTAAATTATAGCATTTTTGGTATATATATTGATGTATTGATATGAAAATAAATGAAATTATAGAATATATTTTTGTAATTGTCTTTCTTTTCTCTTATTTATTTTTATGTTTACATGTAACTATTTGTTGTTTGTATCTATTTAATCATATAAAAAATGTGAAAATGTAATAAAAATTTATAATGTTATTAATTTTACTTAGAGTAAGTTAATTTTTTTTAAAAAAAATCAATCATTTTACAAAATGATGTTAGTGTTATTGCAAAATTTATATTTAAACTGTGAAATTGTTACTTGATACCACATGTAAATCCATAAATTGGAACATATTTTTATCTAATTCTATTTATAAGATAAATATAAATGAATTTTGCTTTCGAATAAAATTAAATGTTGTATAAATATGTGATATATATATATATATATATATATATATATATATATATATATATATATATATATATATATATATATATATATAAATTATGTTTTAGATGTTGGTTTCATATGTATATTTGAATCAATTTTAATACAAAAGTCACAATAAAATAATTTTTGAAGAAAATATTCCCCAACTAAATCAGATTAATTATACATGCTTATGGCATTGGTTGCTTATATAATAGAAATTTAAAGATATACCAAAGGGTTTTGGAAATGAAAAATATAAATGACATTGATTTTGTGCTTAATATATGTTCAATAGTACATCAATTATAAATTTATGGGAAAAGCATGAAAAATTAAAAGTGTGTATTGAATGGCATTCATGCAATTATGAGAAATTGAGAAAATTTAAGATATTAATTTTTTAAAATGATTGTCATTTAAGTTCATTTCAATTATTATGACAACTCATGTCAAAATTTATACATCAATAAAGCACTTGATTGGCATCTTAAGGTATGACAATGACATATTCTTCAGATATTATTAAATTTAAGATATCAATTTTCTATTAATAATCGATGTCTAAGAATTGCTTATCACTTATAAATATCATTATCCTTTCCATAAAAAGGGAGAGTTTCTAATTTGAAGGATTAAAATTATTGTATTCTACATAATAAAGGCTAATTGAGAAGGTCATTGAGTTGCTTGAAAAATTATTAAAATATTTTTTGATCAACTCAATAACTTTCTTAATAGTCTTGGTTAATATTGAATACAATGGTTTATACACTTTATCTTAGAATTTGTCTTTATTGATGAATTTCAAGAGTCATCTTTGATATTTTTAGCATCTCTATTATTCATTCTAAATTATAATATTTTTGGTGTATAAGTTGATATATTGATATGAAAATAAATGAAATTGTAAAATATATTTTCATAATTATCTTTCTCTTTCCTCATTTCTCTATACATTTATATTCAATTTTGTTCTATTTATACTAGTTTAATCATATAAGAAAAATATGGTAATGCAATAAAGAATTTTAATGCTACTAATTTCACTTAGAGTAAGTTAAATTTTTAAAGAACTAATTACTTCATAAAATAATGTCAGATGTTCTTATAAAATTTATACTTAAATACAAAAATTATTGTTTGATACCACTTGTGAAACCATAAATCAGATCATATGATTCATATGTTTTGATATATGTTTTTAAGATAAATATAAATGAATTTTGGTTTTGGATAAATATATATGTTGTATAAATATATGATATATATATATATATATATATATATATATATATATATATATATATATATATATATATATATATATTGTATTTTGGATTCTAGTTTGGTATGTATAATTAAACTAATTTAAATGAAAAAGGTGTTCAAGCAAAAGAAATTAGTTTCTTTAACAATCAACATTCAACTATTATGATGTCAGTTCTTGTTTAGTAATTAACATTAAAAATTACTAAATAGGATGATTTTGTTTTATTAAAGATGATGGTAGGTTTTGTACTTAATCAATGTTTGATATTCAAAAGACTAACTTTAGACATTGTTGGTTTGCAATAACCAACATGAAAACCTCTATCCCTAAACATAATTTGAAAATTAAAATGTTAAAGCATGGCATGATGTGAAAATAAAATAAGTGAAGCATGACACTATTTGCAAATTTTTATTCCAAAGCTCTTTTAACCCTAAAATAATTTTTTTATAAATGACTTTCTTTGTTTTTATATTTTTACTCATTGATTATTTTTCAAATTTGAAAATTCATTATCATATAGCTAAACTCACTCATTGGGAAGCGTAAAATATAAATGTAAGGATTTGTTTTACCTTTTGTATTTATATTGTAATTTAGGTTCAAGTTTTGTAATCAATTATATTTTATTTCCTATTATTTTGATACATTTTTTTTTATAGATATATACATACAAGAAATTTAATTTTATCCATCTTCTTTAGCATTTAGTGCTATTATCTGTTATTTATTTATATGAAAGTTGTAATATCATATACCAAATTTTTATAAATGCTCATTGTATCTATAAGTATTGTATTCAAGAATGCAAATCTTTCTAGATAGTACAAATCTTATATATTGAGTACTGAGAATGAAATTGGATTTATTGAAGCACGCATATCTGATTGAAGCATAGTATATAACTTTTCACTATTTTTTATTTTTTATTCTTCAAATTATTCTTTAAAATTGTTGAAATTAAGATTCTATAAATTTATAGAAGAAATTGATTTCTATTTATATAACCTTTCACTATCTTTTATTATTCAAATTATTTTTTAAAATTGTTAAAATTGAGATTTTGTAAATTTATAGGAGAAATTGATTTCTATTTACAGTTAAAATATTCTAAGGAGGAATATAAGTGAAATTAGAAAAACAAAAGAGTAAGAAAAATGGAATGAGGTTAAGGTTTAAAAGGTGGATAAGTGAATAAGGAACTGTGGGATAATGACTTAGGGGTGGATAAATGAATAAAGAATGGGTTAGGAACAATGGGAGTTAGAATATAACACATCGATTATTAGAATAAACCAATGTCATATTATAGAAATTACATGTTGGTTCTTTAAAAGAAAATAACTATAACACCTTGAAGTAATATTTAAAGCTTTATTACTCTAAATACCTTAGGATATTTATTATAAATAAGTAGTGAAGTTAAATTATATTTATCTAACTCAAGGTAAAAATAAGGATATTTAAATTTGAATTTGATTAAATATTAGGATTTTCTTAATGAAAGTATTATTGAAGTATATATATATTTTTTGATAGGAAATGGAAGTGAGAGTGTAAATGTCATGAAATAAATTAGTTGTTGTAAATGATTCTTATTCGTGAATTTGTAAATTTTTGAGAATATTTTAGAAAGTTGAGATGCCGGGAATTTTAAATATATATATATATATATATATATATATATATATATATATATATATATATATATATATATATATATATATATATAAATGTGTATACATATATGTGGGATTATATACATAAATGGCTATGTGAATAAATATATAGGTATTGAAATATATGAATTAGAGCTCAAATTTAATTGGAAGGAGTTTTATAGAATGATGTTTACATTGAATGGCCAGGATGCACTTGAATATAAAGATACAGGGCTGAAATTAAAAGGAAAAATGGACTTATGGCACACTACGATCCATAAGATAAAAACCTAAGGCTTTTATTTATTTTTTTTCCTACTTCCTTTATTATGTCAACTAGTCCCTCTCTTTTATGCTTGGTTCCCTTTTTTTTCTAGTAGCTTTCTCTTTCTTTCTCTCTCCTTCTTTTCCTCCACACCACCATCTTACTTGAAAGCTATTATCTACATTGCTTGGTGTTGCTTACCACTAATGATGGCATCATCAACATGGCAACACATCCCTGTTAACTCGTCACAACTACTCCTTGCATGTGGGTCATCCAACGAACCAAGAAAATCTAAGGAAGTTACAAGCTTCAATCCAGCTATAGTGCAAGATAAGTTAACTAACAACATAAGTTCCAATTATTGTGTACTATCTTAAGTTACTCCCACTCTTTTCTAGTTATGATGGTGTCGAATATAAAAAGAGGCCGTGATCCATAATACTAGGTGTAGACAAACCCAAGAACTCGACTACAACATTTTTCAATGAACAAGGCTTCTTTACCAATAACAAAGCTTATGATGGCTCCTTAGAGTGATGGTAAGCATTTTGATATCATAAAATTTTAATTTTTATAATGATATAAGTTGAATCTGAAAAAAAAACTAATTTTTATTTATTTTAAGAAAGATGATGATACTTTTACAAAATGAGATTTTTATACTATGAAAAACTAAAATAATATGTTTAGGATCTATTTATACTATTAACTTTACAGGTGTTAGGTGATTGAAGCCAAATCAGAAAGACCCATTTTGTGTATGTTTGAAATATATAGTACCGACTTAGAAAATTGGAGTTTTATGATGTAAATTATTGAAATAGGAAGATTAAAGTAAACATGAAGTATTTTACCTTAATATTTTAAAGGATTTAAGTTTGCTCCAAGAAATTCCATTTATATATAGATTTTGAATAAATGATGATGACTTTGGTAAACCATAATTTTATGTTTTAGAATGTTAAAATAGCATGATTAGAGCTTTTATATTATTAGTCCCCATATTTTTAGGTGATTTGGAGTTTAGTTAAGAAAAAGTGCATTATGTATTATATATATATGCTTTAAGAAACTTGGATGATAACTTGGAAACATAAGAGTAGTATACTACGAAATACTAACGTAACATTATGAAAACATAATTGGAGTATAAAGTTTTCACATTTTAATTTGATCTATGTTTGGTTTAGAAAAATCCCTATAGTAGATGGCATTTTGAGTTTTAAAGGCTAAGATTGGAACATAAAAGAAGTCCATAAACTTAAAAAAAATTTATATTATGATATGAATATAGAATCATGGTGATTGGAAAGCAAGTACATAATACTCATATAATTATAGTTTATTTTTATAAATTGTGAAATAGAAGTAAAAGATGAAAAGATGTGTATGAGTACTTTAGAATTCTTAATAGTGCAGAAACGACCTAGGTAAGTATATATCCCATTCTAATTTAATATTTTAATATTAAAGTGTTTAAATGCTATACATTATAATCCTTTTTATAAATGATATAGATCATATATTTGTTGATCTATGAATATTAAATAATATAATTGTGAATCATGACATATATTATAAAATCAATTATGTGGTTATGTGAGAGAAATTTAAAAATGATACTTATGATTAGTTAATAATTACCATTGGAGAGAATGACAAATTTGTAAGGCATAGGGATGACATTACAAATTGTTAATTGATCACGATGGAAATCTAATGGCAAATGATATTTGTATAATGATTAGTTTTATATTGTTACTTATTGATATTTAACAAGACAATTGATTATGAAAGTTTATGATATTAAGTGAATATGGATTAACTATTATGGCCATCCAAAAGAGCATAGTGGTGCTAATATATATTATGCTATATATTTTGATTTGTCTTATGATGATAGAATAGTTGCTTTATGTTGATATTGTATTAAATCTTGTGAATTGTAGAGCTGAGCTCTACTGTGCATATTATAATGTGAAATATGCTATGAGTGGCATTTAAAATAAGATATGTGATATGAGCAATGATATCAAAACCAAATGGAAAATTCCTAGTAAAAAGATGGGTAGGATATAAGGTTAGCTTGAGAGGAATAAAGATAGAAAGGTGGGTAAGGTATAAGGCTGGACCAAGAGTCAAAAGATGGGTGTATATGTTTTCATTATCATTAATATGCATTTATGACGTGACATAGAAACTTGTTTATGATTAAATATTTCTAATTAATGTGATTATGATGATTTGATGTGATTGAGTCTTATTGGTTATTTGTAAATATGATAACCACCTGAAATGGGTGTTTATGATATAACAATCATATTGTGTGCCAATAAATAGTTGAGATATTGTGACTTGTGATGAGAATTATAAAGTGTAAGCTATGCATAGGTGAATACTCGATTTAAGGCTTAATTTTATATATCTTAAAAACTTAAAGAGTATAGATTGAATTTATTTTTATATTAAATACTTAATCAGTATATGAACTTTTAATATAATTGAATCGAGATTTAGTAGTGGTAGATATATGCTTACTAAGTTCTTGTAACTTATTTCATTTATTTTTCAATGTTTTCAGATTGAGATAAGAGTGTTTAAGCTTTGTTGTATCTATAAAGAGTCAGAGATGGCCTGATTGAAGGATTTTGACAGTTGGATTAGGATTGAGATATACACATGGAGATTGGGTTGATGCAACACTTGGTGTGTTAAATTATTTATCTATGTATACATATTGAGATTGCATAGTATTATGCATGTTGATGATGTTATTGTATTTGTAAAGAATATAGGTTTTTGTAATTTAGGGAGTGTGGCCTTCACAAAGTTTTTGAAAATAAGGAAAATTATCTATTTTCTACAAGAAGGCATAACATGATTTGAGTTCCTACAAAATAGGGAGATTTTCATTAGGTAAAATAAGAGAAATTAAAGGTGAAGTTAGTGATTACCGAGTATTAAGATCCATGCTGATTACGATTAGGTTTGTGTTGTGACAAAAATGATATCAGAGCATAGTTTAAGTTGCTAGTGGTGAGTGAACTAAAGTAAACTAACTGTTAAATTTGAGTACAAAAATCAAGTTCATGATAATGCAGCTAGCAACATTGATCATGAGTAAAAGTATATCTAAGTATACTTTAAGCCATATTTTTAAAGATTTCCATAGATTTCTTGTTACGTATGTGAGGATTATTGCTTGTTAATTTGTTAAACCCCTTCATAGTTTTTCCTTCTGGATGAACTATTTGCTTGGAAAACTATTTCTAGTTTGAATTTTGAAAAGATGCGATGGTTTGAATTGTCTGGAACAAATCTAAGTTGTGGTATGTGATTAATGTGTTAGGGTAGCATTTCTTCTTAATTGACTAAGAAAATGGATGTCTTTGAGATTATGTGATTAGTTATGAAATTTACAGTCATTGGTGACATCATGATTGGATCGGACTGGTTTGCCCTTTGAATTGACTTTATGCTAAATTATGTTTGATACCTATGTAATTTGTTTATGTAAATTTGATGTATGAGTGAATATGTTGATTTGTAAGGCACTAAAAGTTGTATGAATGTGTTTCAAGTATGTAAAATGTAAAGCCAAAGGTAAGGTATCAACCTTTGTAAAGCTAAAATTTTTGTGCATGAATCGAGTGCTCAATTAATACCAATCGCCCAGAGGCAAATCTAGAATGGGAGAATGGATTGTATAATCAATTCTCTATACCTCCAAAAGGCTCATGCCTAAATTGATTGGGCAATTAATTCCATGAGACTAAATGCAAACTTTGAGTAAAAGAATCAATTGGCTAATCATTTTCCAATGTCCTAATATAAATCCTAGCCTTATGAGCAATTTAAATGATTTCTTTATATGGCTTTAATCATAGCTATGAGGAAAGAATATCATCTAAAGGAGTTATATTCCTTTTACAACTACATGTCTCAATTGTTATGGATTATGCGATGATGGAAGTATTACTTAATCTCAATTGTTATGGAAACTTGATCTTGGTAGGAAGTTGTTAAAAAGCTTATGTCTTTTGTGGCTGCCATAGGATTAGAATATTCAAAATTGGTGTTGCGGTAAGCATGGTAAATTAAATATTGTCATTGGCCTAGAGTTAATGATGCGAGTAGGATGAGTTTAGGAACTTAGTTTAAAACCCAAGAATGATTCGTTAATTAGAAATGGTATGTCTACCCAAGAATGATTCATTAATTAGAAATGGTATGTCTTTGTCTTGGCATAGTATTCCTAGAATTTGAGGATGAATTCTCTTAAAAAGGAAGATTGTAACACCTCAGAGTAATATTTAAAGCTTTATTACTTTAAATACCCTAGGATATTTATTATAAATAACTAATGAAGTTAAATTATATTTATCCAGCTTAAGGTAAAAATAGAGATATTTAAATTTGGATTTGATTAAATAATAGTGTAAAATATTTTACGTTGATATTAAATTAAATTTAAACTCAAATATTTATAAGTTTTATTCCCATTTTTTAAGTATTAACTTCTATGTGTATATGTTAAAATAGAGCTTTTTTTTCAAATTTGAGCAATTTATTATTATTATTCTTCCAAATAATGTATTACATTACTACTTTAGTCTATGTGGAATACTGTGAATGTTTAAATATTATTATATTAATAAGTAAATCAATCCATATTTTTTAAAAATTACAGCCTGGACATGTTATTGCACAATTAGAAGTCATAAATAAGTTTTAGTAAAAATTAAGGTTCTAAAAAATTATATTTTCTCATGAATTTTTTAAAAAGTATTTACAATTATTTGATTAATAATATAGAATTCATACATTCTAGAAATTAATTTTCTATTTGTTGTTGAATTTGGTTTTAAAATATTATCAAAATAATTAATATGCTCTTCAAAACTAAATTATCAAAAAATAAAAAATATCAATGAATTTCTTTTTTGTCTTTGAATTTGTCTTTTTGAACTAATGTCTCTAATATCTTTCTACAATAATTTTTCTAAACTTGTAATTTTTTATTTACCATAATAAATTTAAATTAACTTCATAAATTATATGTAAAAAAACTAAGACAGCTCATATTTTTATTTTCAAACTTATGATAATTACTTAGAACATATAGTATTATAGAATGGTCATTTTATATTGATTAATAGATATTGGTTAAAAGCAAAATCAATATTTATATTGATGTGATAGTATTTTTGAAATTAATAAATAAATAAGATGGTAGTTATTAAATACAACCAACATCTATATTAATATAGAGATATTTTTAAATTCATAGGAAAACTGATAACAATGGTTAATATTTTAATCAATGTCTATTTGAATGTTTAAATATGTTATGAATCTTAAGACATTAATTTTTTAATTAACTAACATTGAAATTGATGTAGTAGTGATGTTTTTGTAAATATTTTTTTAAATTTATATATTTATTTTGTTTTAAGCTAATGTCATTTCCTTCATAAGTCCATTGTCAAATTAAAAGTTGATGTATAAATGTTACTCTCAATGCCGATAAATTTTGGCTGCACTCTTTTTTTATATTTTGATTGAATTTGAGCACAAATCACTTATTCTTTGGAAATACTTCAAATTTTGTAGAAGTACTCCATCTAAGACTCTAATATCTCCTGCTTTCAAATAGTAGCAGGCATTAGAGTCTTACATCGAATACTTCCACAAATTTGAAGGATTTTTAAATATGAACAAGTTATCCTCATATCCCACTTTTTACACTAAAGCAAGGAATGATTAATCTTAGCAGAATGTTGGGAAGCACTTCAATATGAGGAAAATAAATTATCTTTCTTAAATAGAGAAGAGAATTTGCAACAAGGATAATTTTGTGGCATAAATTTAGATACATAATGATTATGCTATAAAAGTATAAGTTTTGTATAGATTGTTTTACGAAATATATATAATTATATTTTTTTTTGTATTTTTTTATAATAATCTATTGTAATTGAGGTTTTCATTTGATATTTACTTTTATTTGTGAATATTTAAATATGTTTGATTTTTTCTTGCTACCATCCTTGATTTTACTGTATAATGATATCATTGTATAAAATTGTTTGAATTTTCAAAAATTTCATTATGTAAAATTGTATTTATACAATGTATTGAATTTAAGAAAAAAAAGAAAACTATGTTGATAATTTAATAACACCCAACAAGTATATCAAACATAAACTTATTTCTAATTTATTACATCAATTTTTTTAAAACCCACCATATAATGAAATACCAAATGTTATGCCAAAAAGAATGTTTAAAAATTAGATGTTGGTTGCATATAGGAACCAATGTCTAAAGGTATATTAATAGTTAACTAATGTTTGTATTTATGATATTATTAAAAATTATAAAGTATTAGACTTGGGTTGTATACAAGAACTGACATATAAAAGTTATCTGCAAGTAATTAATATTTATATTTATAAATTTGCAATGTCAACAATCAGCTCATTTAAATCGCATTATGATATTTATGAATAGAGTTATAATATTAATTGTCAACTTATTTAAATTACACCATGATATTCATGAATAACATTGTAATATCAATAGACAGCTCATTTAGACCATACTATCTCACTCATTTATAATGTCAATTGTTTAAATAATTAATGTTTAAGAGAAGTTCAACCACCACAATTAAATTTGCTAAATTTTTAAATGCCAATCATTGTTTTAGAATCGACGTCTAATGCTTTGTAAATTAGCTAATAAATTTTGTTAGCTATATTTATTTTAAATAGTTTTAGTAATGCCCTTGCTCTATTATCTAATTTTAGTGCTTAGGTGGATTTTAGAGACAATTCCTTTTTCTTCACATATTGAGAGAGTTGCCTCCTTCAATATCTTTGGTTTCACATTAGGTAAACCATAAAAGTTACATTATGAAGCTTGAAATATTAGAAAAAACAAAGCCTCTGACAAGGATTAAAGCATCTCCAAATATGCTTTTTGAGATGGAAAGGGAGCTATTCTTGCATTTGATCACACTTTTGAATGTATGATAGAGGCAAATATACTACCTAGCTCCTTCCTATATCTCCACCTCAATCCTCAAAAGAAGAGTATTCCTTTAAAATATAATTAAGCATATGAAATATGAGCTAACTTTTTACTTTTTCTTATTGCTACAATAGGAGAAGAAAGTAAAGAACTAGGCTTTCTTGTACTGTAGATGTTAATTCTCTCTTTAAGGATTAAGGTGATAGAGTTACCTTTCATATTAAAAATCATCTACGTTGAATTCATTGATCTACATTTTGCATCTCTGAAGCTATCTCTAATATTTTTAGCATCTCCATGTACATCATAAATTATAGCATTTTCCATATATATATTGATGTACTGATATGAAAATAAATAAAACTATAGAATATATTTTTGTAATTATTTTTCTTTTTTCTTATTTATTTTTATGTTTACATTTAATCATTCGTTATTTGTATCTATTTAATCATATAAGAATGTGAAAATGTAATAAAAATTTTTAATGTTACTAATTTTACTTAGAGTAAGTTGATCATTTTAAAAAAAAATCAACTAGCTCACAAAATAATATTAGTATTGTTACAAAATATATATTTAAACCATGAAATTATTACTTGATACTACTTGCAAATCCATAAATTAGAACATCTGTTTTATCTGTTTGTGTTTATAAGATAAATATAAATGAATTCTACTTTCAAATAAAATTAAATGTTGTATAAATATGTGATATATATATTGTGTTTTTTATTTTGGTTTAATGTGTATATTCAAATCAATTTTAATGAAAAAGTCATAGTAAAATGATTTATGAAGAAAATATTCCCCAACTAAAGCACATTAGTTGTACATGCTTATGGTGTTGGTTGTTTATAGAATAGAAGTCTAAAGATATACTAAAGGACTTTGGAAATGACAAATATAATTAACATTAGTTTTGTGCTTAATAGACGTTTAATATTACATCAATTATAAATCTATGAGAAAAGCACAAGAACTTAAAAGTGTGCATTGAATGGCATTCATGTAATTATGAGAAATTGAGAAAATTTAAGATATCAATTTTTTATAATAACTTTCATTTAAGTTCATTTCAATTATTGTGACAACTCATGTCAAAAGTTACATGTTATGAAGTATTTGATTGACATCTTAAGGTATAACAACTACCATATTTTTGAGATATTATTAAATTTAAAATGTCAATTTTCTTTTAATAACTGACGTCTAAGGATTGCTTATCACTTATAAATATCATTACCCTTTCACATTTAGGGATATTGAGAAAACTAAAAAAAGTTTGCAATTTGAAGATAAATTATAATGAGAAAAAGTTGCTTATCCATTCTTGCATTGAAAGGTTATTCAATGCAATAATTGATATGCGTCTTCTTCTCAATATAAAGAAATTTTGACTAGAGGAAACCTGTTTTTCCTTTTCATTTGTATAATGTATTTTTTTATTGTTCATTATTTTTTAATAGTTTTCTCGTTGATAGGACTTGTACTCACATTGCTACCATGAGCATAAGTATTCTACAAGGCATTTTTGAGGACATTAAACAAGAATCTTTTCAAATTCTTTTATAGAGTCCTTGTACTTATTGCTAAATTGGACGTACAATAATAATAAAGCTTTATCCCACTAACTGAGATCGGTTATATGGATCGCACGATACTATTGGACTTTATCAGTAACTAGATGATAATTTAGTTAGAAGTTACCTCTGTTAAAGATAATAATCTAGTTAGAACCCCTTAAATTGGAGGTACAAGTCTTAATAATATTGAATATGATAATCTATGCCCTTCATTTTGGAAGTTGCCTCTATTAAAGATAATAATCCATACCTTCCATAAAAAGGGAAAGTTTTTAATTTAAAGGATTAAGATTGTTGTATTCTACATAATAAAGGCTAATTAAGAAGGTCATTGAGTTGATTGAAAAATCCTTAAAATATTTTTTAATCAATTCAACAACCTTTTTAATAGCCTTAGTTAATGTTAAATATAATAATCTACACGCTTTGTTTTAGAATTCATCTTTATTAATGGATTTTAGAAGTCGTCTTTGATATTTTCAACATCTCTATTGTTCATTTTAAATTATAATATTTTTGGTATATAAATTGATGTACTTATATGAAAATAAATGAAATTATAAAATATATTTTCATAATTGTCTTTCTCTTTTCTTATTTCTTTATACCTTTATATTCAATCTTTTACTATATATACTAGTTTAATCATATAAGAAAAATATGGTAATGTAATAAAGAATTTTAATGCTATTAATTTCATTTAAAGTAAGTTGAATTTTTAAAGAACTAATTAGTTCATAAAATAATGTCATTGTTTTTACGAAATTTATACTTAAATACCAAAATTATTACTTGATACCACTTGTAAAATCATAAATTGGATTATATGATTCATATGTTTTGATATATGTTTTTAAGATAAATATAAATAAATTATAATTTTGGATAAATATAAATGTTGTATAAATTTGTGATATATATGTTGTGTTTTGGATTCTAATTCAATATGTACAATTAAACCAATCTAAATGAAAAAGTTGCTCAAACAAAAGAAATTAGTTTTTTTAACAATCAATGTTCAACTATTATGATATTGACTCTTGTTTAGTAATTAACATTAAACATTACTAAATAGAATGATTTAGTTTTATTAAAGATGACAGTAGGTTTTGTACTTAGTCAACATATAATATCCAAAGGACTAACTTTAGATGTTTTTAGTTTGTAGTAACTGACGTGAAAACCTCTATCCCTCAGCACAATTTGAAAATTAAAATGTTAAAGTATGGCATGTTGTGAAAATAAAAAGAGTAAAGCATGATACTATTTGCAAATTTTCATTTCAAAGCTCTTTTAATCCTAAAACAATTTTTTATAAATGATTTTCTTTGATTTTATATTTTTACTCACTAATCATTTTTCAAGATTGAAGCTTTATTATCATATGGCTAAACTCACTCATTAGGAAGTGTAAAATACAAATGTTAGGATTTGTTTTACTTTTTGTATTTAATGTTGGAATTTAGTTTTAGGTTTCGTAGTTAATCATATTTTTTTCCATCATTTTGATACAATTTTTATAGATTTGTGTAGATAAGAAATTTAATTTCATTCATCTTCTTTAGCATTCAGTAGTATTATCTATCATTTATTTATATGAAATTGTGTAATATCATATATCAAATTTTTATGAATGCTCATTGTATTTACAAGTATTATATTTAAGGATGTAAACCTTTCTAGAGAGTTCAAACCTTATATATTAAGTAATAAGAATGAAATTAGATTTAATGAAGCACTCATATCTAATTGAAGCATGATATATAACCTTTCACTATTTTTTATTTTTTTATTCAAATTATTCTTTGAAATCATTAAAATTGAGATTTTGCAAATTTATAGGAGAAATTGATTTCTATTCACAGTTAAGGTATTCTAAGGAGGAATACAAGTGAAATTAGAAGGACAAAAGAGTAAGAAAAAGGGAATGAGATTAGGGTTTAAAAGGTGGATAAGTGAATAAGGAACTAGGGGATAATGACTCTGGTGGGTGGATAAGTGAATGAAGAAAATAAGGATGGGGTAGGCAGAATAGGAGTTAAAATATACCACATCAGTTATTAAAATAAACTAATATGATATTATGAAAATTATATATCGGTTCTTTAAAAGAAAATAATGTTTAATGTTATTTCTTGAAGTGCTAGCAAAATAAATGATATTGGTTTTTATCTATATAAAATCAATGTTGTTATTATCATTTACAATTGTTATAGAATTGACGTTAAAAAATGAATATACAATAATGCTCAAGAAAATGTTAATCGTATGCTAATGTGATGCTCAAGAAAATGTTAATCGTATGCTAATGTGTAATTCTTTAAACACCCATTGTCAATCAATTATTATGTATTAGTGACATAAACATCATACAAATAAATACCTAACTAATAACAATAAAAGAATAAAAAGGTCATTAGTTAGGTTGTGTAAGAATAGTTTTTTATTTACTCACAAAAAACATCTATTTTTTTACCCCTTACTTATACCATATTTGGATAGGGAAAGGAGAGGAAAAGGAATGTTGTGTCATAAATTTCTCTTTATTTGAGAGTTTAGATTAATTAAGGAAGAGACTAAAAGTTTATGACTAGTCCTTAAAAACTTTCCACTACTAACTATTTTCATTCCTTCAATTTGGTAGGTTTTATGGGGTTTTCTAAATATTTGAATACAAGGAAAAAGGTTATGACTTAACTCCATTTTTCTCCCTTATATTCCCCTCCATTCTTTCCTGTTGTCTTCCCTTCCTTTCCATTGCATTTTCTTTTATTTTTCCCCTATCTTTCCTTTTTCTAACTCTCTATGCTTGTATATAAGAGAATTAAGGGAAAGGAGATGCAAGATGGTTATCTTATAACCTTCCTCTAGTTTGGAAGTTTTGATTATAATTTGTTTGGATAATAAACAATAGATGGAAAAGAAAGGGAATTGAAGGTTATATGATAGAATTTCCTTTGTTTAAAGATTTATGACTAATCCTTCAAAGTTTTCTAAACTCTTCACTACTAACTATTTTGTGTTTATCCAATTTGAAGGATTTTAGAGAGTTTTGAAAACATTTAAATAAGGGGAGAATAAATTATGTCTTAACCATTCATTTTCCTCCTTTCACTTTATTTCTCCTTTATTTTCTTTCATTTTTGTTTAACTTTAGTTGAAAATTTTTCAACTAGGAGTGCAAGGATAGTTGGAGTAAAGTTTGTTAGTTTGATTGAGCATTTCTTTGAGCCAAAAGGATTAGTATCTTCACAAGTGATAGAATAATCGGCTACAATTGAGCTTGTGATCAAATATAAACCCTTAAAGAAGACTTTTGGCATGAAAGGAGTGAACAAAAGGTAATGGTAACTAGGTGTGAGAACGCACCAGGAGATGACAGGTGAGTGATGGGTGGCCATTTTGAAGAACATTCAACTGCTCCTCATCGAGTTTTCTATGGTATAAACAAGATAGATACGAAGACAAAAGGTTTCTTTTTGCCAAAAATTGCTATTGAAACACTTTGTGTCTACATTTTTGTAACATTATTGCCATTACATTTCTTTTTCTTGTAATTCTTTGTAATATAAACTTTAATTTTGAGTGTAAGCAAGGATTTAGTTTTCAGACCACACCTATTTGCTATATCCATTTGATGTAAGACTTTACGAAGGTTAAATTGTAGATTGCATTTGGATTGTCATAATTTTATGCACTTTTATAAATCACTATATTTATTTACATATTTGTGCACCATTTGTTCTTTTTATTCACTGCTTCAATTTATATTACATTGAATCCATTAAAACTCTACTAATTTATTGGAGAAGAATCCAATGCTTCCAATAAAGAGTCAAACTAATTCTCATATTTTTCAATTAAAATAAATTGACATGTCCAGTGAAATTTGGTTAAAGTTTATAATTTTGACGCTTTTCATTTATGCAATTAAAAAGTGGTATAATATTACCATCTTCTATTAGGAATACCAGTATGGTTTCATCCTCTGAGACTGCTCATGAAAGTTTTTTGTTTCAAAATAGGGTTATTGAAAATGTTAATGGGTCTAAATTAAAAATAGTAATCGAAAATTTAGAGTCTTTGAAGGTGGCTCAAAATACAAAAAATAATAATGTGTTAAATGCAGCACGAAATGTATTCAATATCGAGCTGAACAATGGCCAAAGTTAACAAAATCCTCAAAATTCACCGCATCAGAAAGCAAAATTAAAGAAAAAGTCGCCAAATTAAATAATAATCAGGCCGTACAAAATCAGAACAGTATTAAATTAATGTCCGTTCATCTCACCAAAAGTGTAACAATGTGTACAACAGGAAAAATGAAATTCCATTAATTTGCATGGCCCAGCCTTGACTCCGCGCGCCACAGGACCACTGGGGAGGCACCTCATTTTCCCATTGGCATTTATTAGGGGTTGAATGTTGCGTTCACGTGCAGTCGCAAGTGGTGCAAAATATCCGTTGGGTTGCATCGTGATTTTATTATTTTCAGAGCATAATTAGAATTATATAGTTCTCTGGTTAATCATGATGTAGAGATATACATTATTCAGAATCGTTTGATTAAGAAAAGTTCATATTCTCACAGAAAGTAATTCTTCATGTGAGCTTTCCAAAAAACTTTAAATTATATTTTATTTTATAATAATTTAAATTTAATTGTAAATTAATTTTATGAAATAACAAGTAAAATTAAAAAAAGTCAGATTATAATTTTTTAAAACTTAAAATTTTATGCTTTCGGTTCATTATCTTATAAAATTATAAAAAAAAATCGGATTGTGAAGTACGATGACATTAAATAGGGGGGCATACTTAAATTTGATAAAAAGTGATACAGTAAGAATGTAACATAATTTTTTTTTAATAATGATACTGATTAATCATTAACTCTTGTGTGTGTGGGGCATGTTTAAAAATAGTTTGATTTATATAAGTAAGTTTGTATAAGAAGTTAAACTTATCTAGAAGTAAATTTTTTAGTATATTTTTTAAAAAGTATTTAAAGTTATTTGAATAGCACTTAAAAATTATTTTTTTTTAGGAACTAAATTTTTATGTTTTATTTCATTTCATTCAACTTTTAATTTCTTAAAAAATATTATCAAAATATCTAATGTATCTTTCAAAATCATACATATAGTATAAATCCAAACTTTAATCTCATCTTCACTATTCCTCATTTTTTTTTTCTCCAAACCCCAACTTCACCCTTTTTCAGCTATCTCTTTCTTCTTCTCTTTCAACTTCTAACTCTCTCCCTTTTCTTTTCTTTTAACTTATTTCTTGATCAAGAGGAGAGTTAATAATCATCAATTCTTCAATCAAACTAAGGCTCAAGAAACAACAAGTTCGCTACCCAGCCATTTCCTTAATACTAGATTCATAAGATGAGTCACCTCTACTATCACTTTAAAGTTGAACTTCTTGAAAACTCTTTAATATAACTTAAGATAGTATAAGATATTTGAATGTAATTAGATAGATGGAATCTTATTTTAATTAGATGAATGGTAGATGGTTGGGAGTTTAACCTCTTTAAGGACTAATTAGGTTGACTTATCATCAAGTTAGAATGAATTGTAAACATGCCTATCTCCCCTCTATTGTAAAAATGTTTTTGATAAACAAAAACCAAATTACCTTTTTATGATATTATGTTATCCTTAATTATCTACAATATGTTTAATTATGTTAATAAGAGAAATAGGTTAAGCTAGTAAAAATTGGATAATTGGATTTATGCTAATCATGATTAGGTTGAACTATGATAGAAATATTATCAAAATAATTAATATATCCTTCAAATTGTAATAGAAAAATAAGAAATATCAATAAATTTTAGTTAAATTTAATTATTTCTTTCAAATTTTAATTTTAATTTCTCTTTCCATCATAATTTTTTTAAATTGATAATTTCTTTTATTATAAAAAAGTAAAATAGATTCATATGAAAATTTTAAGATACCTTTATATATTTTATATAATTAATAATTATATTTAAACAAATATATTTATATTTTATAATCACTAAATTATATTTATCATAAATAAATTATTCATATTATAACTTTCAAATGATGATAATAAAAAGTTAAAATAATTATTAATTAAATTAAATAGAGATAGTTTTTTACTTTTATCTATAAAATACATGAAAAGTTTTCTTGTCTAATGAAAGTGTAAGTAAATAATTTGCCATAATTTAACTCCTAATATGTAGTATAATTAGAATATATAAAAATCTTTCCTTAGGAAGAAATAAATAAATAACTTCTCATTTTTATTTTCTATTTTAACGATTAACCAAATGAAAGATGATGTCAACGTGAGAACATTACACTCTACTAAAGAGTATAGGTTCACAATAAAATTCAATTTCTTTGCAGAAGGGATACAGAAATAAAAGTAGAAGATAAAGTGCGCAAATATCATAGAGTGCTGTTTGGGCCAAATTAATCGAGAACAACGAAGTAGATTAACAAAGTCAGAAGCTACAAGATATGTTGGAACAAAATGGATTCGCCACTATAAAAATGTCTTTTAATATTAATTATCTATTTGATTTAATATTAATTCTTACTTGATGTATATATAAGCATTATTGTATATTAGATGGTTTTATATTGATTTTTAGTAAAAAAAAATAATAATATTAGTTTCCATGTATATAAAAGCATTATCATATTGTAAAAATATAATATGAAAATTTTTTATTACAAAATGATATCAATTTCTACAAACAACTAATGTTATATTTTATATACCACTTTGATTGATAAAAATAATTAATATGATGTGTCATTCTCTCTATCTCCACCCCAAACCCTAATGAGTCCTAACCCTAATAAAATAAAAATAGCTTTGCTTTATAGCACTTTGATTAATAAAAATGATTTAAGTAAAAAATGGAATGAAAGAAAAAGGAAATTATGAAGGTAGAGAAATTATGGAATGAAAAACCTTTATATAAATTTGAGTGAAAGTGAAGGGAAATTATGGAGGTAATTTATCAACAATGCGGGACACTTTATGTCAGTTATTAATAGATAAATGATGTTTTAATTTTAATAATATAATGTTTAGATGTCGATTATTTAAAAAATTGATATTATAAGTTTTCATCTTATGAATGCAATAATGTTTTTAAATGAATAGATTGTTGAAATATAAATAATTTTTACAATTTATAATAACACCAAAAATAAAGATATTAGTTGATTGTCTAATCTTTAAACACTGGTTTTCAAAAGTAATTAATGTCTAAAACAATAATAACTTTTTATAAATTTCAATAAAATTGTAAATATATATATGAATTGACTGTTGATATTTTTTTGAATATCAATTTAATCTATAATCGTCGCCTTAAGATTTTTAATGTTAAACCCTCAGCTTCCTATTCAAAAATAAGATTTTTATAATGTTAATTTATTATTATAACCAATATGATAAGTTATACTTATTTTTAAAAATATCAATGTTTCATTATAAACATCAATTTTTATTTTAATTAACGTAAATAGAACAACAATAGAAGGTAAATTTTTGTGTTTGGATACAGGAGTAAGATATCCATCCCCAGTTCTCAGGCTGCGATAACAGGACTTGGAAATCCAGGTCGTTTAGGTATATAAAAAATGAGGATATATATGAGTTGAGAGAGATCTTAAGGGGAAAAAAATGAAAAACTTTAAACAGAAGTAGTAGGATTCGAAATGAAATTCAATTATAAATATGACAGAACATTAATGATAGAAGCAGATAATAAATGTGAAGTCGTATTAATGTGAAAAGAGAGAAAAAGAAAGATAAATTAAACACTTAATCATTCTCCTTTTGATCCTCTAATTATATAAAAAAATGAGAATTTTTTTTTGGCTTACAAAAGAAAGAACTGAATCATCTTTTTTCAATATAAAAGAAGACTAAGAGGAGAGCTGATTAGCTTTACTCGATAAAAAACATGATTTAGCATAAGATTATGGATTAACATAAGATAAATTATGGAAATTATTGCGCACACTTTGTGGACATAAAGAGACATTTTCTACTAAAAGATAAGTCCTTGATTAAATAAGATTTTGGGTCAAAACATTCTTATTTCATATTTGAATGTGATTATTGTCAAAATTCATGATGTTCCCTCCCACTCAAAAGCCAAAAATGGGAAACAAAAACTTTATCGGTCAACATAAGCCATTACCCAAACACACCACTATATGGGTAGAGCCTTACTGATTGGTCTAATAATGTAAGGCACTTTGCAGAATGGTCCCAATCTTGTGGGTACTGCCTGTTGATAATGGCGGACATGCTCTCTATGACGGGGAAAATGGTCCCTTTTTGAGATTATTCTCTGCTACTTTTGCGCATTGTATTCATTTAAGTGAATCAGTGATGGATGGCAAAACCCAGGGGAGGTACATTGTACTGTTATCTACAATGGCGCAATGAGGACACAAAATCAATGAAAATAAATATATTTTAATATTTTAAATAAAATAAAATTTAAAGATAATAAAAATATTTTAAATAATATATATGTATATATAATTTTATATAAAATTTTATAAAAATTAGTAAAGATATATTTATGGTAAAGCATATGTAGTTCTACCACTTATTATCAGAACGTGTTTCACACATAAATTTCCGTCACTCTCACCGCATGACTAAAGCCCTCAAAAGTGCTTTTCCATCAGGTGTGAAAATTCTCACGGAAAAAATAATAAACTTACCTGTAATTTACTTATAAAAATATTTGCTTACAAAAATTTGCATTGCCAAAAGTTTTAAGAGAAATTTGTTAAATTTTCCTTGAAACTTCGTGAAATTATACAAATCTTCTCTTTGATTTCAAAACTACTTAAATATTCCTTCAAACATATAAAAAAGTCTAGACAAATAAGCTAAGAAAATACTATGCATATTATTAAATTTAAATTTCTTCAATAAAAGGATGGAAACAATTATTATAAATTTAAATCAAATATTATAAAATATTTTAAGTATTTTGTAATGAAATAATAGTGTCAAATGGGTGGATTAGTTTGGATTAGTTTGAATGTAATCAAGTTCTTGTAAATTTTGGTTTGTGAGAACCAATCCATATAAAGTTGCATTAAAGGGATTAGAATTTGGATGGCTTGATCTACAAATCTATAAACTTTGAATTTAAGTTCTACAAGTCAATTCAATTTAGATCAATTTATATGAATTAATTTATATAAGCTCACAATTAAAATGGACAAAATTTTAAGTAATTCAACTGGTTCAAATCCTTGAATTGGTTCAGTTCAATCCACAACTTCAATCTATTTGATAATCCTAATGAAAAGATAAAAAAATATTACACTTATATTGAAGTTTGATTTTTTTATCATATATATCTTAATTGTTCAAATTAATTAAAATATATCTTCACTCATAAAATACTTAAAATATTTCATATTATATATTTGTATTATATAATCATTCTTTTTATTGTTTATCAATGAAAAATTTAAATTTGAGTTTATATAAATGTATGTTGTTTATTGTAATATTATAAACCAAATATTATTTAAAAATTATTATAATATTTTTATAATTCAAGAATCATTTTCTTAATATGTTATAATTTTATGGATAGAATTAATAATTTTATATCCATATAAAATGAAAAAAGTTATAATATACCACAATGATATTTTAATATATTATTAAATTTAATCATTAATATATTATTATATAATATATAAAATTTAATTTAAAAAATAAATTTAATATATAATCAAATTTGATTATATATTAATGCATTATCATATTAATATATTATCAAAACCTTTCACACATAAAATATGGTGAAGGAAAATAGTACTGCATCTGCAACACTTCCACCACCACCACCACCAATAATTATTTGTTCTACACATCGTACAAATCTCTCCCCAACTTGCTCCTGCATGGTAATTGTCACTAAATGGCATACTAACTTACCTATGTTTGTACCAATGTACGTGCTGACCAAAATTGTCACATGCAAATCATAGCAACGTACTTTCTTTATCTTTTTAGACATATAATTCAACTAAGAAAGCTTATTTTTTATTACTTACATCTTAAATTTAAATATTGTTATTAAGGATTTTAATGTATTAAATATTCAATAAGTATTGTTATAAAATTTTTAAAGGACTGATAATGGGAAGTAACCTTAAAATAAAACAATAAATCATAGGCCTAAGTTTCTATATAAAATAAAAAGCAATATGTACTTTTTCTTTTCCTCCTTTTCGTACTAAATTCATTAAGCATTGGGATGTGTCTCTCATCATGTGTTTTCCACCTATGGCCTCACATGCTTTGCAAGAAATTTGGATCCCCCGTACCTTATCTTTACGAGATGGGTGAAGTGAATTGCGGAGGAAAATAGATATAATTTTTTTAATTGAGTCTCACCAATAATAAAAATAGAATATTTTAGAATAAAAAATTGTGTATTCAATTTTAAAAAGTTACAAAAAAAATTAGAAAGGATTCAAATCTTTTGCAATCTATCTTATATTTTGGATTTGTTCACTTCGATACGAAATTGTGATTCTTTATTTTATATAATATTTCATTCAACTAAAATATATATCACCTTTTAATTTAAATAAGCCTAACTTATTTACTAACGTTTAAGTTATGATAAGTTAACAATAAATCTACAAACTTTAGTGTATAAATATTATTTTAAAAAAATTTAATATACTTTCTAAACTTTTATTGAGTGATAAAAATAATATATGAATTTTAAAAATCTTACCCTTTACTCCTTAAACTTCAATTAAATAACAAAAATAACATATAAGCTTTAAAATTTTACATTCTAATATTTTATATTTTAAAAAAATGTGAAACCATTAATTTTGAATTTTGTCTAATGATAATATCCATTGATCTTATTTATTTTATTGTGTCAAAAAACTTTTTAATTTAAAAAAATAAAAAAAACTCAAGTTAAACAACAAATTTGGGAAGAAAATCAAGGGAGGGTTGAGATATTAGAATTCAAAATCATCTCTAAAATTTGAGGCAACATTTTCTCTAAGCGTATAATTTATTTTAAATATACTAATTTGTAGTTTATTTTAACTATATTTGTTTGCTTAATTTTTTAAAAATGTGTAAAATAAATCAAACATTAAACCTCAAATTCACTGTACATCCACTAGATCAAAATTTTCGTTTATACACTAATCTTTTAGAAATTCATTGAAAAAATTTAAATAAATTTTTTTAAAATATTCCTAAATTATGTTGTCAAACAATTTAATTTTCAAATATATAGATTAAATAAATTTTATTAAATTTTTATAAATATGAATTTTGAAAATCCTTCAAAAAGATATTTCCATTAAATATACTTTGTTACCACATTTTTATCAAAATATTAGTGGTTTAAAAAATCCTTCACTCTTTTACCTTTTTATTGATTATAATTTGACACTCTTATACATTTTTATAACGTACACAAGTTTGTTTCAAAGTTGTATACATTTTACAATGCATGAACTTTTATCTTAATTAGATTATTAAAAAATTTTATTTTCTATTGTGATTTGATCTCAAATTCTTGCACATATGAATCTAATAGATCAATTACACCTATCTTTATATAAAAAATGACGTTGAGTAAATTTTTTTACTACTCAATTTATGTAAATAAGGGGAAAAAAAGGTAGAAATTGTATATTAGAAATGAAGGAAAAAATAAATAAAACGAGTAACGCTGGTGAGATGATGCATTTTGGAGGCCACAAAGCATACTATGCAGATTCTCTCCTTTTTTATTTTATCATTTTCAAAAAGATAAAATTACAATTTTTATTCTGATTCATTACCTTTTTTTTATTAGATCTTATAATTTTAAATCAAGAAAAAAAAATTCCGAATGCATTTCTTTTCGAAATTCAACCCAACCTTTTTCTAGAAATAGGTGATGATGGAACAATCATCAATGAGCAAAAACACACAAAAAAAAATTACCTAATTGTAAATATTTTCAGTTAAATTTAATTTATCGGAGTCCGAATCAATGATATTATTCACGAAGTATCAGATAATATACATGCACTTGTAAAGCAGTTAAATTCTGATTTGAACAGACGCACACATCAGATTTTATGTAATGAACTTTTGATTTCAAACTTGAAATTTCTATTGTGGCATTTCTTGTATAACAATTTTAACGATTGTTTTGACTAAGATACCCTTCAAACGAGGATAAATTTTCTTTATTTTAGGGGATAAAAAATTCTGTATCTATTATTGTATTATGACTGGAACGTGGATTACCATATCTGAATGGGTTATAAAGGGTCACCGGGCTTAAATGTTAGAATAACTACTTTCAAATTTTGGTCCAAATTAAGTGGGCTTCAATACATTTACTCATATGGGCTGCAAGCATTCTTAAAAAAAAGGTAACGTTGGGCCTGGATATCCTGTTTTGGGACCAATGCTACAGTAGTTCATATGAATAGATTAGTCCATGTTTAATATTAGGGGTGGATGGAAATCATTTAACTAAGAAGCAATCATAGGGTACGGCCATTCTATGAACTATGAAATAAATTTTCAATATTATGTTAGCAAAGTGCTAGTCTTATATAAATATTATCAATTTTATTATTTTTTTAATTCAATAATTTGATTTGATAAAAAAATATTTATTTTTGATAAGAAATCAAATTGATGAATTAAAAAAATAATATATTTAGCAGTATTTATATAAAAATAATACTGAAGTTTCATTGCTTACATGGTATTAAAAGTTTTTCCATGAACTATGGCCCTTATAATTTAAATCTTAGGAAGGGATTGGAATTCTGGACCAGACTAATCCATTATTGATTATGGTACCAAATTCACCAAAAATGCTCCATATATTATTTTTCTTGGGTGTATGTTATATACCCTCTTTTACCCTTTATTTGGCAATATTAAAAATAAGATTTTGGATCCATTTGGTTTAGGGAAAAATAGAATTTTTAGAAAATACTTTCCTAAGAAAATATATTTCTGAAAAATAAATTGATTTTTTGTTGTTTGGTGTATAGAGAAAAAATATTTTCTGATGTGGTACATAAAGAAAAATTAATTCTATTTAAAGTAAATCAAAATTATTTACTTCCAAATTATTATAATTTTACTTACTTTTTAAAAAAGAAATTTTTTAATAAAATTTTTATTATTCTTAGTGTTCAATAGTCCAATAATGATTAGCTTTTAATAATAAAATATATATTAAAGGCATTACAAAATCTTATACATGATTCATATAGTTTATTTAATTATTACAAAATATTATATTATAGAGTATCCATTACGAGAAAAAAAGGTAGAATATTTTAGTAAATATTACATAAAAATGTGCGCCTAAATTTTAATAAATAAAAATAAATTTTATAAAAATAAAAATAGAACATTCATCATAAAATATTTAATAAATAAAAAAAATTATTTATGATTGCGATTGCGTAACAAGGTGAGAAAGTAAAAAGTTTAGGCTTAGGTATGGATGTACTAAGTAATAAAGAAAATAAATTTTATTTTTTAAAATAAAAAATTATTTTCTTTAAAAATAATACAACTTTCTAGTTGATCAAAATTTATTTTTTTTATTGACCAAAATTTTTTAATGTCCAAATAAAGGAAAGTTAGAAAATGAATTCCAAAAATTCATTTTTCCCCAACCAAATAGACCCTTCATTTTATTTTCAAATGAATTTTTAAAAAAAATAGTGTTTGGCTTTAAATATAAAAGGATTTTATTTCATTTTATTTTATTTGCAATTCTTATTTTAATTTCATTTGTGCCATTATGAAATCCATCTAATTTAGAAAGGATTTCATTAAAATTCATTTTATTTTACTAAAAAAATATTTTATATGAAAGTTTTACCCTCTTCCTAACATTATATTTATCATAATACTATGAAAATTTATTTTTTAATTAAATTTTATATATTTTTTAATGCATTCCAAATAAAATAATTAATTTATAAATAAATTAAAATTATTATTTTTAATAAAGTATCCAAACAATGAAATTTATTTATAAATGAATGGAAATCATTTCAATTAAAATGAAATGAAATCAATTCTAAAAAGTTATATGCCAAACGAAACGTTAATGGATAGTAGATTTTATAGAACTAGGAATCTCAGCGTTGATGAATACAGAGTAAACAAAGTGAATTTACGAAAGTGAAAATAATATTTGTGAAATCTAAAACTCTTGAATAATTTTTTATTCCCTCGCTAGCAATAAGATAATTTAGATGTGAATATGCATCTATTTTAATTCATCGTTATTTGTGGTGTTTTGGGGGGGGGGGGGGGGAAGAGGAAAGGGTGAGAGGACAATAAAAATTAATTGATGGAAAGGCAAGAGAGAAAGACTTAGAAGATCTCTCAAAAATCTTTTAATTTGTAGTATGTTTGCTATAGTGCAGCATCCCTTTAGGTTTGTTTCACAGGCACCTGTTAGCCAGCCCCCTGGAGCCCCAGCTTCATCTTTGGGGACTAGGTGATGCTGCTGGGCTCTTCTAGTTTTTTTGTTCTGGATGGGGTTTCAACCTCTGTACTTTTTTGTTGTATTCGTCGTGGTGTTCCTGTTTGAATTTCCTCTAATGTCGAAAGTGTACTATAAAAAGTAGAGGAAGATATTACTATTTTTAATTAAAAAATTAAGAATTTTGAATTTAATAAATAATAATTAATTTAAAAATAATTTTAAATTTATAATTATTCATTCTATTAATTTTTTTATAAAAAAATTGTAATATCTCATTTGATTATTTAAAGTGCACTTTACATTTTACAAAAATTTATCAAAATGCATGTATCTACCTTTATTGGCCTATGTGGCCTTAAATACATTATTCTATGGAAAAAAAATTTAATTGGTGGAATATAAAAAGTCAAAGTCAAAGGATATTAGAAAATTAATCATAGTTCCTCATCTATTTCACCATTGCTGAAATTTCCAAATAAGAAAAATGTCATACAATAACTTTTCCTTCTTTTTCCTTATTCCCTTTTCTCTTAAATCAAAATTGAATCAATCTGACATTTGGAATATTTTAATTTAAATTGTCAATTATTCAATTACAAATATCTTGGTTTATTATTTAAATCCTTGAAAAGAAATTATACAACAACTGATTTCCTAATGTAACAATGTTATGATATTAAGGTTTAGGGTTTAGAAAATTAATTGTTGCATCAATAAAATTTTATTAATTGTTTTAATAACAAATTAATATATTAGGCATAATTAAATGATTAAAGGATTAAATTGAGATTAGAATTATTTGAGAAACATGATTATAAGGGTGTTTGGTAATTAGTTATATGATCAATTTTTGATTAATTGATTAAATCAAATAATTATTTTAAGTATTTTTGTGAATAGTTATTTTGATTAGTTGAATATTGTCAATTAGTCATTTTGAACAAACATTAGGAAACCCAATGCTTTCAATTAAATGATTTATTAAAAATAAATTAAAAGATAAAATTACTCCCAAATTATATAATTATATATTTATTAGAATAAATTATTGAATTGATTTTCGAAAGATACAAGTTACATCAAATTTTTTCTAAAATTTTATTTTACATCATATAAGTCTATAAGTATGTAATTTCTACATCAAATTCATCCTTAGAAAATAGATATTATATAAATATTTACTGAACATTTATTTTGATTAGCTAATTGATCTCAATCAATCATTTTGAAAAAAACATTGAGAAATCCAAAGTTAAAATTACTCCAAAATTATATTGTTATATATATTAGAATAAATCACTACATTGGTTTTTTCGAAAGATATAAATTACAACAAATTTTTTGTAAAATTTTATATTACATCATATAAATACGGAAGTATTTAATTTCTATATCAAATTCATCTTTAAAAGATAGATGTGCATTAGATTTCCTCCAAAATTATAGTCAATTAATGTAAAATAAACTCTAGAGGAAAATTTGATATAACCTATATTCAATGATCAATTTGATGATTTACTCTATTATTTTTTTCAAAATATGACATGCAAGTGAACAAATAAAAATTTTACCATTTAATCATTAATCATTTTAATTCTGTATAGATAATTTTAAGATATATTAGAATATAAAAATTAATTATAAATAAATAATTATTTAAATTTTTATAAATTAAACTTATTTAATAAAGTTAATATAAGTTAAAAAATAAATATTATTGTGCTATATGATTATTTAATAAATTTAAATTTTTACATTAAAAATAAAAATTAATAAGATTAATGTATATATATAATAACACATACATGTGTAACCATTTTTTTTAATTTATCATTTAGCCCAATTTTTAAAACATCAATGAAACAAAAGGAAATTATTTAATATACAAAATATTATAAATAGTATAACTATTTTTTATCAGGTTATATTTTTATTAAAAAATGTGATGAAAAAGAAAATAGATAATATTAAAATAGTATGACCATTATAATATATATAGAGTATATTGAAAACTTGATATAAAATAACACAAAAGTGAATACATACATTTAAATATATTTTTTTAAAAGAAAATTTTGACAAGTATAATAAGTTATAGCAATTTATTTTTTAGGAATAAATTAATAAATAATAAATTATAATAATATGTCCCTTGAAGGAAAATTTAATTTAATGAATAGTATATAAAATTTAAAATATTATTAGATTAAAAAAGTATACTTAAATAAATTATAATATATACATATTTATATATCATTTTATATGTAAATAACTATTTTTACCAAATAACTTTACTCAAATAACTAATATTATCAGTTGATTAAATCAATTAAAATAATTAATTATTATTTAATAATTAATTAAATTAGTTAATTATTAATATAATTAATTGATTTTCAAATAAAGCCTATGTCTAACCATCATACTATATAAAAAAAAATTCCACCTAGAAAGGTTTGAACACGTGGCATGCTGCGGTGATGTTATTTCCCATTAACAAGCAAAAAAATCTTAACCATTTACTTACACTTCATCTAATGGTTATATGACAATAAATTTAATAATATAAATATATAAAAAATTATAAGTTTGTATAAATTTCAAAATTGATTATTGATTAATTGAAACGTGTAGATTTTTATTTATTTTTACCATAATTTTAACTAATGATTGATTTTTTAAGAAAATAATTAATGTAAATAATTTTAATGAGAGAAAATTATAATTAAAGTTAATTTCAATGGTACATTACTCCAGATTGTGAATGAGGAATTCTCGATACTTGATTTTGAGTTTCTATCTTTTAAAAATTCACTTTAATGTTACGTATATAAATTTTATATTTGATTATTGATTGATTGAAATGTGTAAATTAAATTTGTATTTAGTATGATTTTAACTAATGATTAATCTTTTTATAAAAATATTTAGTGTAAATTTATAAACTTAATGCTATGTAAGTAAATTTTATAACTGATTATTGATTGATTCAAGTATATAAATTAAATTTATATTGGGCATGATTTTGATTAATGATTGATTTTTTTTATTTCTTCAATAATTGATCATACATAATTAATTTAATACTATGTAATCCAGATTGTAATTGAGAAAATAGTAACAACTAATTTTGAGTTCATATTTTCTAAAAAAATATTTTACTGTTATGTAAATAAATGTTATAATAATTATTAATTGATTGAAGTGTGTAAATTAAATTTGTATTTGGTATGATTTTGACTAATAATTAATTTTTTTAAAAATAATTTTTGTAGATAATTTTAATGAGAAAATATAATTAAAAAATAAGTTATAAAAAATAACTTGTTATTTAATCATACATAATTTTCTCTCACTAAAAAATTTTAACATCATTTTTCTCTTAAACAATCAATTATATATGATATGGACTTACGTATATAATTATGATAATTGACCTTAGAATTCATTATCATAATAATATATGCATATGTAATTATATCAATAAAAAAGAATTGATAAATTAAAATAATTTCAACCCCGTAAATACTTCTTATCTCCTACATTTGCCACGTAATCTCTGTTGTGGACAAGAATGCTTTTTCCATATTACATTATTACTCCCTTTTTTTTCATGTGTACAGCATATAGTTTCATTCATATTGATCGCAAAACTTATAAATTCATGTTAATTTGTTAATATTTTATATGTTGGGGTAATTTTTCGAATTCTAATTATCCAATGCATTTTGATTGGGAATCTTCAGTATTTTTTCACTTAGTATTTGATATATTTGAAGAATGACAGTGTAGAAATAAATATAATAATTATGATAATCAATGTTTAAAACTTTAAATTTGTGTGCATGTATATATACTTGTATTTGAAATTTTTTTATAAAAAATTAGCATTAAAGTTAGGACTTTTTATATAAAATCGTGCAATTTTTCATAATTAAAAATTTACAATTAACCTGTTAATATCATATTGTTCGGAAAAAAAGTTTTATGCATTGCTTGGGGCACTAATTAATTGAATAATTAAAAGAATAGATTGCTATTAAAATTTTTTAGAAGATTTCTTACGCCAGAAATATTTCCTAGAAACAGACTGATACTATATAAAGAGACAATCATGTGCACGCTTGTGGCATAAAAAAGAGGTAATTACTCATATCACCTCAGTTAGCTTAACAAAATAATGAAAGGAAATTTTACGGGGGCCTGATGCTCCGAGGTCAACTGATTTTATTATTAGATTATATTTTTAATTTAAAATAAATAAATCAAATAAAAAATTTTGTTGAAAAATTTTAATAAATTAAATTAATGCGAAAATTGTACATACTTATTTCGCCTTTGGATCTTGGTACTATATTCTACCATTTGTTGAGAATCACCACATATTAGGAACTCTTGTCTTTGTTCAGAATAATTTCACCTAGAACTCACACTTTGAGAGAGAAGAATTTTTTTTGGCTCTCTGTGTAATTTTTTCTAAGAAACTTTCTTCTAAAAAAATGTTCTCTGATGATGTATTCTTTCTTTTAAGTGGTTACTTTCTTTTGTTTTATGTGGGCAATTATCTTGATATACCACTTTGTTGTTAGTTATAAAAAAATAACTAATTTTTTCTTTTTAATTTAAATTCAAATTTTAAATTATTATAATGATGTGGGTCACCTATTATGGGTGTCTCCACATTCATCATCTTCCACTCACACATAATGAGATGTGCCACATCATATAACATTCACCTCTCCTTGGGTTTTCATACTCAGTACATTGTCGTAACCACGTGGCATGATATCATCTTGGATGTTCTTGTATTAAAAATTCTTACATAAAATTAGCACAAAACAACCCTTACTTGTAGTTACTTGTATTATGCCTCAAATGCCCTAAATATTCCCATATATACTATTTATTTACAAATCTAATCCCTCACAAGCTTTATTACAAGCTCAAATTGCCATCTACATATGCATAGCATTCATACTTATGATGTTACCAAAATTAACTTCATAACAGACATGTCTCAGACACTACCATAATCACGTATATGTTAAGAAATCTTCCTTTCGCTCACATATCACTTTGATTTAAAACAACTGCTTTCCTAACATTTTATTTTTTGGACCGTATATATCATGATCAAAGGATGCATACTAAGGTAGCGAACATTGTGTCATTTATCTATGATATCGTTAAAGTCAAAGGACATCTTTGAAAAGAAATTTTCTTTTCTAGGACTCACACAGCAATTAGGGGTGCAAATAGGTTAGGTCGGGCTAGGCGTTACCTTAAATAGGCTGGACCTGTATTACAAAATATTAACCCGAACTTGACCTATTAACCTATATAAGGCTTTATTTTCAAGCCCGGCCTGGCCAGGCCTAACCTATTAACTTATTTAAAAGCCTATTTTTAAATACAAGCTTTTAAATAGATCAATAATTTAATGCTTAAAAGGCCTATTATAAAAAGACCTTAAATAGGCTAATAGCTTATATAAGCTTGTATTAATATATTCTTAAGATGTACCTAATAATATTAAAATTAATACAAAATTTTATATAAGAACTAATTAATAAAGAAATAAATCAATAAATCAATATACTCATAACACAAAATTACTAATTTAAATATTCAATATTAAATTGAAAGTAAAATAACATTAAGTTGCCATAATATCAAAGATTAACAATAAAGGTAAATTAGTTACTATAAATTATACAACAAACATTCAAAATATTTAATCTATATAATAAACTTAAAAAAAAAGTTTATATGTCATTGTCTTTATAGTAAATAAATTTAAATAAAAAAATATTAAATAGGCTGGCCTAATAGGCTTGCGAGCTAGGCTTAAAATAAAAAGCTTGACCTATTTAATTAAAAAGGCTTTTATATTAAACTTAACCTAACTCATTTAACTAAATAGGTCAAGCTGAGCCGAGCCTAAATTAGGTCAGGCCATAGGCCCCTAATAGATTACCCGACCCATTTACACCCTTAACAGCAATGAATTAGGGATCTTTCACTTACTTCCCATTTGCGGTTCTTTTTGCACATGTGATATGAATCACATGCTACGGTGTTTGCCTTATAACATAAGGGCATATGTCAATTTTATTAATAACATCATACAGACTATAGTTTAGGTACACATAATACCTAACTTGAATTCTTTTACATTATTCGACTCTTTTTTGACGTCATTATGTGAACAATTCATTATTTAGCCATAAGCATTGTGGAAGGTGAGAGAATCCATAATTCGATCCATATTTGTATCTTAGATCTCATCTCAACTTTACCTTGTTGAGGTAACATATTTTATTTTATGTTACGTCTCTACCAAAATACAACATTTCTCATAGTTATGTTGGTGAACACATGTCTCATCTCTACCCATTCCTCATGAGCATCAGAGGCAATTGTTCGTGTGAGAGAACCAACTTTATCAACCTATACAACATACTAGACATTTGTATACTCATGCACATATTATAACATTTGTAATTGAATAAAAACATACTTTATTCATTTTAATTTTAGAAATGTTCAATTATAATCTACGCATACTAAGAGATTTTACATATTCAATATATACATCTCTAGGTATTGGTTTAGTAAAAGGATTTGCTATCATCTTTTTCGTAGGAATGTGTTGGATAGTGACCTTTTTCTACATTATAACATCTCTCATAAAATGATACTTTATGTTAATATGATTAGTTTTGCTATGGTACTTTGAATCATTTGTATAGGCGATAGTTTTCTGATTGTCATAATATATCAGGATGGGATTTAAATTCTCACCACAAATCCCCAAATGTTCTATAAATCCTTTTAGCCATATTGCCTCTTATACTACTGCAAAACATGCCACAAACTCTACTTCCATTGTTGACAATGCAATGCATGTTTGCTTCTTACTACACCATGATATGGCACCATTATTTAGCAAGAAAAAGTAACCTGATGTGGATTTTCGTTCATTTAGGTCTCCTGCCCAATCTGTTTCGGAATATCCAACGAAACATAAATCGTCTCCTTGATAGTATAGCGTATAATCAATGGTGCCTTTCAAATATCTCAATATCTTCTTGATAGCTTTCCAATGTTTCTGTTTGGGATTTGACTGGTATTTGCTTACGAGTCCAACTGCATGACAAATATCTGATCTAGTACACATTATTATGTACATCAGACTACCAACTATTGGTGTGTATCCTAGGAGCCAATCATAGAGATAATTGCAATATTACACAATGTATTACATTGTATTTTGGCAATATAATTATTATATTTTATTTTATTTTACGTAAATTATAAACTTAAATATAATAATTATCCTTGGAATAGTTTTGCTATTCCTAAAATGCCCTTAGTCAAGTATTATTACAAAAATGATAGTAATAATACATCAAGACTAGCATGTATAGTGACTAATGATTATGAATCATGAATATGTGATATCAAATCAATACATGAGTACATTATTAGTGAATAATGTACTAGACTGACCCACTATGAGAATATTACATAGATAAACGTGTTATTAGTTATTCTCATATGATCACAAATGCACATAATCATTTGACCTGAAGCCACTACAGTTCCCTATATGAGGAGTTACTCACTTTGATGTCATCCTATGTCACCTTTAATCAGGATGATGAGTAGGACGTTGATTGGGTGTGTCACAAATCATGGAGAGGAAAGTGATATAGATGGGATTTTGTTACTCTTGTATAAAAGAGAAATATTCTTGGGCCCCTTGATTGAGTGAGACTTAGAAATGCATGGCCATGCTTAATTGGATCAATATGTGATATTGATTATTTGTTTTAAGTCTACTCAGTATCAAGAAATATAAATTAAACATTGACGAGGATGACACACTCTATGCCTCCAATTCGATTTGGATATTATTACAAAAGGGATTATGATGCAAAATGTTAATCATATATTAGGTAGATGTCGAATCATACACATTCTTATTACTTTAAATGACAGTGATGTATTGTTAGATACCGCTCATTATTTATGACCCAAAATGAGTCATTATCAACGTAGTAAGAACGTACATACAGGGTCACATAAAAGGAATAGGAATGAGATAATAATTAATTAAATTTTAGTTGGACTAAAATTCAATTAATTAAACTTATTTTTATGCACATATATATATTATTAAGATAATATATATTTATTCACATAATATATATTATATATTATATGATATTAAAGTAATATCAGATAATTACGTTATTAGATATTAAATAATTATATTATGAGATAATATTATTATTATCTAATATTAGATAATTAATAGATAAGTTTATCTCTCCTCACTCTCTTTAGGATAAGGATAAGGTGATAGTTATTTAGTGTAATTAGAATTTTTGAAGCATTATCCTAGTGAGACTAGGATTGTAATATGCCTTAGTTCTATAAAAGGACTTGAAGGCAACATATTACACAACACATATTGGCTTAGTTCTATAAAAGGACTTGAAGGCAGCACATTACACAACACATATTGGCTTTAATCAAACTCTAAATCACTCTAGAAAATGTCCAAACCCAATCCTAGTGAGAGAAATGAATCCTAGTAGCTTCGTGGAGGGGAGAAGTCATTGTTCATTCCGTGTGGATATCGTAAAGACACTATACCTTCTGGCTGGCGTTTGATTCATCTCAGTTTCTCAAGAATTAGTTCAGAAAGAATACGAGCATAAATAAGATAAAACCCTAATATTAGTTTATGACTTTTGCATGGATTCTAGGAAGGTTTTGGATTAAAATTTTAAAATTTCGCTACATATGTTGATCCAAATCCTAACACCAATCGCACTAGAATAAGGAACTCTTTCTATTGATTTCTTTTCAGATTCATTTTCAGGGTACATTTCTTGACTCAACAGTTCACTCTTATTTACAAGGGTATCTATGAGTTTGTAATCTTTTATATTGAATTTCTCAAGGATTTTTCATATATAACTTTCTTGAGAAAAAGAAAGAAATTTCTTGGAGCGATCCTTAAAGATTTTGACTTCAATAATATAATCTGCTTCACCCATGTCTTTCATATCGAAATTCGAGGATAGTCATTCCTTAATAGCCATAATCAAATTCATATTATTCCTAGCTAATTGTATATCATCTACATAAAGGGATAATATCACAAGATTACCTTTATGCTACTTGATATAAACATAATGGTCTTCCTCAATCATTTGAAAGTCATATAAGGTTATAGCTCGCTGAAACCTCAAGTACCACTATCTGGATAATTATTTAAGTCCATAAATGGATCTTTGGAATTTACAAACTTTCCTTTCTTCTCTATTTTGTACGAAACTTACTAGTTATTTCATGTAGATTTCATGTAGATTTCTTCATCTAGTTCACCATTGAGAAAAGTGATTTTTACATCCATTTAATGTAATTCTAAATCTAGATTTGTTACAATGATTAGAAGTAATCTTATTGAATTGAAATGTATAACAGGTGAGAATGTGTCCTTATAATATATTCCTTCTTATTGTATATTCCCCTTTGCAACTAGTTAAACCTTATACCTTTCAACTGATCCAATTGCTTTTCTTTTAATTTTAAGAACCCACTTGTTCCTAATTATCTTTTAACCAGATGGTAGGTCAACTAACTCCTAAACTTAGTTAGTTTTCATTAAGTTTATTTCTTCCTCCATTACTTTCTTCCAATTTTCCTTAGCAGGGCAACTTAAAGCCTTTTGAATTGTTCTTGGCTCTTCTTCATCTTGAGGAGTAACCATAAGAGTTGATCCCTTAATTGAAAAGCATCTTACACTTCCTCTTTTACTTTTCCATAGTGGGGTTTCCTATACTATATCATCTCTAAATATAGGTTCTCATTTATTCTCTCAAAGCTCCCACTTGAATCGATAGGTATTCTTTGAAAGCTCCCACTCGAATAAGACGGATAAGATTCAATATTGTTATCCATTTGATCTTGTGACTTATAAAAAGATACAATACGATCAATTTCTTCTTTACTAGGAAACTCACTTTCCAAAAATGTAGCATCTCTCAATTTAAGTTCCGTTATTGTTCCATCCTCATTTTCACTAATGAAAATGTATCCCTTAGATAATTCTAAATATCTTGTAAAGATACATTTCTTCCCTCTAGGATCTAATTTTTCATATTTATAGGAAGCATCATGGACATATGCAGCAGACCCTCATGATCTGAGAATACTTAAATTAGGTTTATGCTTTGTCCATAGTTCATAGGGTGTAGATGTAACAAACTTTGAGGCACATAGTTAAGTATGAAAGAATGATAGATTTCCCTATGCCATCATTGACCTAACCATGTCTAGAAGGGTCTTATTTCTTCTTTCTGCTACTCCATTTTATTGTGGAGTACCAGGGATTGTCAATTATCTTCTTATCCTTTTCTATTTCCAGAGCTTTTTAAATTGTTCAAATAAATATTCAAGTTCACAATCAGTCCTAAGTGCTTTAACTTTCTTGTCTATTTGATTTTTGACTTCATTTAAATAACATTTGAAACATTCTAATACTTTTGACTTATGTAAAATCAAATAGATATAACCATATCGTGAGTAATCATTAATGAAAATGATAAAGTAGCAAGCTCTTGCCCTCATACTCAAAGGACCACATATATTAGAGTGAATTAATTATAATGGAGTTTCTGCCCTAGTCCATTTTCTAAATAATTTTCTAATTACTTTACCAGCTAGATAATGTTCACACAAGGACATTTTCAATTTCAACATTAGGCCTAGCAATCCTTCTTTTACTAGTTTAATCATTCTATTTTAATTTATATGTCCTAGTCTAGTATGCCAAATATCCATATTAACATTTAAATTAGAAGTGGAAGTGGTAAAGTAATCAAAAGCAGCATTGTTAACAACATCTAAAATGACAAATCCATTGAAAATAAAGCTAGAACTATAAAATACATTATCCTTAAAAATGTTAGCAACATTGTAATGAAAATTAACTAAATTTTGAAACAAAGTAAGGAACAAGCAAAAACTAAATTCCGTCGAATGTCAAGTGCATAAGGCATATTATGCAAGATTAAGTTCTTCCTCCACTCAAATCAAATTTGCATGTACCAATGCCTTTAAACTCAATCCTTGCATTCTTTCCAACATAAAGCCATCTACTTTGACTTGACAAATGACAGTATTCTATGTAGGATCCTTGATCCTTAGTCATATGGTCTGTGGCGCCTCAATCCAAAATCCACAAAGGATGAGATTCTGTTAGAAAAATAGTACTGGAAATATATGAAAAATGTTTGAAATCAGTGTCTAGTAATACCTTATTTTGTTCATTTTATTGAGTGCAATCTCGAGCAAAATGGCCTATTCTTTGACAGGTATAACATTTGATCTTCTTGAGATCAAAGTTCCTTGCGCTATGCTTTCCCTTCTTTTTTTTGAAGGTTTTCTTACCTTGAAAATTGGGCCTAGTTTTTCGCTTTTGAAATTTTTTACGTTTCTTGGATTTAGGCTTAGAATTGGAGGGTCTTGCTCCCTTCGCCATATATGCTTCTCCGGAGGACCTATAAGCCCTTAAACATTCATCCTCAAGTTCTAGATGTTTCGCCACATCATCAAAGGTAACAATACTTTTGTTGTGATTCAAGTTGACCTTCATATGTTCCCAACTTGCAAGAAATAACCTAATTACTGTTTGCAGTTGCTACTTATTAGAAAGTAGCTCATGAATCATGTTTGAAATTTCATGCAAATGTTGTTTTATCGCCATATTAGGCCAAAGTTTATATGTATCAAATTTGATTGTGAGTCTTCTCAATTTGGTAGCAAAAGTACCACCAAATTTCTCTTTCAGGGTAATTCATATTCCTTGGGTAGTTAGGTAATTCTTATATTCACACATAAGGTCATCCACTATTGCACTTAAAAGTGTAATGTGAGCTATATTGTTCTTTTTCTTCTAAATAACATATGCCTTAGCATCTCTTCTATGTTGAGCTATGTTCCCACTTTCAGGTTCTAATATGACATTGTTTAGGACTTCTAGAGCATTTTGCTCATCTAAGACATATGATATTTTTGGATGTCAAATGTCTCAGTTATCCCCATTCAATTTGTCACATTTATTTAATTTAGCAATTATATTCTTGCTGGCCATTCTGTTGAATATACGAACATTTTCCATGAGTATATAATGTCACTTATTTGTATAGTTCTCTCACAGAACAATAATAACATTGCTTAGTTCATGGTTAGGAGTTTACGTTTGTTATACCCCTATCGCATGTTTGCCTAAGTACTATTATTATTTCTTATTGAGATCATTCTCATGTAAATATGTTGTATCACTCTTAAAAAAAAATCTGAGAGCTCCCACTCAAATGTAGCATTCCGTAAAAAGTGCATGTAATAGTAAACATTCACCAAGTAATAAATAGATTCAATAAAAATATATTAATGTTCACAAAGTAGTCTTAACAAAATAAAAGAAATAAATACATAAAAAAAATGAAATTCATAGTTAGTGTTCCTATTCTAGCTTCTTATTTTGAATTCAATATCTTCATCTCTTCAAAAGTGTTGAATAATTTTGATGGATTTTTGGAATGAACTAGTCCAAAGTTGTGCATGTTTATAGTTTTGAGTTGATCTTTCAGGTGTAATCCCTTCTCTAGAGTGTTATGCCTAAAATGTCTTACACTCTTCATGTTTGGGAATTGTGACATCAGAATTATTTTTCTCGAATTATTTTTGAAGTAGCGGACTTCTTATAGTCTTAGCTCTTCCATGTACTTTTCAAGATTAAGGTATTTGACAGTTCCCAATTTATAGTCTTTGCATAGCTATGGAGTCTTTTTGATTGGTTTACAGAAGTTGTTATCTGGAATTACATTCATCAGGGTATGAATCCCAAAGTGATTAGAAAACATTTTTTCGTTATAGCTGAGATCCCTTTTTAGATTTTTAACTTCAAGTGGGAAAGCTTTCATCGAGTAGTCTGTGTGTGCATTTCTTTTATATAATGAGTGCATCATTTCTTTTAGGTATTTTAGAGTGTCTATCTAGTTTGACTCTTTGTGTTCTTCTCCTACATTCTCCACAAACTCATATGGATCATATTCCTCCATAAACCATTATTTCATACCTATTTACAAAAAATAGACATAAAATATGATTAAAATAAGGTATTATTGCTACTTTTTAAATCAAAATAGTGTCACAGAAGCTTAAAAAATACATAAATAATACACTAATGTGTAGATCTTGAATTTAGAAAATTTTAGAATCTAAATTTTCCTTTAAAGGACATTACACATTCCCATAAGTGCCTTTGCATCACTTCTATATGAAAAAAATTCCAAAAAAATGGAAAAAATAACATTTCCCCACTTTCAATGATAGCGCATAAGGCCCATGCGCTGCCTTACGGGATTTTTCCGGTCACCAAAGTTGGCCAGATGGAGAGAAATTTTTTTTTTCTTTCCAACAAGGTGTGACATGTGATAATAAGGCATTGGGGTGGCCTTTACGTGCCACCTCCGAGAGTAAGGAGAGAATTTTTTTTTTAGCTTCTAGTTGGGTGTGAAACGATGTGTCGTTTTGGATTTTGATTAACGACTATCACGTCTCAAAACAACATGTTATTTTTTTGAATGCCAAAATGACCTGTTGTTTCGGTCATTTTTTACCTCAAGACGGGTCAACTAGGTCGACCCAGCCCGGTTTACGGACCCAGTTGAATCTGTGCAATCTAAAACACTATTTTGGTTATAACTTTTGATCCAAAGCTCTATTTTAAGTGATTCAAAAGTCATTTTTCTTAGAATTTCATGCTTTACAAATATAAACTAATTTTATGACCTAAAAAATTTATTTTCTAGGGGACCTAATATTTCAAAGTTACAGGTTTTATAAGGTCTTTAGGTATCCTTGTTATTTTCTGTTGTTCAGGAGTGTCTTATAAATGTTTTATGTATTCCTTTTATACTAAAATCATCCCTAACATTATTCTTCTAGAACTAGCAGAATAGCAAAAAAAAATCATCCAATTATACTCCATACTATAAATAGAACAATCGTAAAATAGAAAAAATATGTTTTTTTTTAATAATTACTAGTAATTAATTACAGACCCATACTATTCATCTCACACAACATATGCCTTGCATTCAATTATATTAAATATATGTAAGGAATTACAGACATCATATTTAACAAAGCTCTGATACAAATATTGAAAAAATTTAATAAATCAAATTAATGTGGAAATTGTATAAACTTGTTTTGTCTTTAGATCTTGGTACTATATTCTACCACACGATTGCTAGGAATCATCATATATCAAGAACTTTTATCTTTGTCCATAACAATTTCACCCAGAACCTATACTTTAAGAGGGAAAAAGTTTTTTTTTTTCTCTCTGTGTAATTTTCTCTGAGAAACTTCTAAAAAAATGTTCTTTGATGATGTATTCTCTTTTTTGGGTGGTTACTTCTTTTTGTTTTATGCGGGCAGTTATCTTGATATCCCACTTTGTTGTCAGTTATCAGGAAATTACTAATTTTTGTTTCTTTTAATTTAAATTTAAAATTTAAATTATCATGATGATGTGGGTCACCCATTATAGGTGTCCCCACATTCATCAGATTTAATATAAATTAATTAAGCATTCAAATTTTAAAAACTTAAACTCTTTAATTAAAATTACCCTCGACCTACAATACAACAGCTACGTATAGCGGTATTTAAAAGTAAGCATGAAAATAAAGTTCATGTAAGAGGTCAAACTCCTAACAAAGTAAATTATTTTATCACCTTTCCATTAAAAGGGTTGGTCTAATAGTATCGAAATATTACTTTGTCTTAAAAGTTATAAGTTTAATGTAAAAAATGTCAATTCATGACTATAATTAAGTGGAGGACTTTTTAAAGTGTTAAGAGTTTTAGTAGGAATATGGTGATAAGCTTGCCTTTTAGGCAATTGAATATTCTATAATGAAAGAGTATTCCTATAATATGCTTACGGAGGAAAGTCAATATTAGTTACTCTCGTTAGAATTTTTATGTGGGCTATTATTGAATGTAAATATTTTATTTTTTTTGATAAAATTAACTGAACAATAATTTAAGAGATTTTTATTTTGTAAAGCATAATTGTTAAAGTGATCTATTATTTAAGTTTATAGATACCTGATTTTATATTAATATATTTAGTGATTAAAGTATAAACTTATACCTTTTCTGACCTTTAATGGAAGGGTTTGATAATATTTTATTTATATTGATTAGGTCCCTCTTTTACTCTTAATCTAATTTAATCATTGACTAGTTCTATTGAAAGTCACATACTATAGGAGAAGGAAAAAAATATTTATGCCCTATGATATTTATCTAAATACTACCTTATCCAAAAAAATAAAATCCACAATAAAGGTATGCTTTCACATTAATTTTATTTTTATAGTATCTTAAATTCTATACAAATTTCAATTTAAATTCTTACATATAGTATCAAAGCCTTCTTGTATAAATTTAGGATCCAACTGTATGTCATCATGTATACAAAATACTTCACAATAATTACTATCTATTTTTAATTTTAAATTATTCATAAATAATAAATTAGCCATGATAGAGGACTTTTGATTCATGAATTTTATTTTGACAAAGGATAAGAAATTTTTCCCTTTGAAATTGTTTGGCAAATAGGATTTTAGATATGAGATATGTGCAAGCATAAATTAAATTTGGGTGATAATATTTAGAGCATTCATGAGACCATAATTTAATATTCTTTATTTTACTAGAATTCAATTTTCATAATTGGATAACAATATAAATAAATTTTAGAGAGGATGACAAAAACCTTATAAGTTGTAAATTCTCTTTTATGGTAGACATTGTATGCCCATATGATTTAAACAATAGTATCATCATATATTTTAAAATACACAATAATTATTAATATTTTGAATTAATTATATATGTAATGTATATAATTTGAAAAAATTATCTTTGATTAATTTAATATGAGGAACTCCTATTTTATATGTTTATTTTATCATTTGTTTTAATCTGATTAATTTTATTAGATTGTTTGAAATTATATTCTATTTTAATTTAATTATTTATCTATTTTATATGATTAATTTTTTATTATTTTTGCATAATTTCCTTATTGTAAAATTATAATAATTCAATATTATTATTTTGGAAATTAATTAAATGATGAACAAATCTTAATCTTATGATTCCATAAGTTTATTTGATTCCTTGGACAGTTTGGCAAAATCTTTTAAAATTATTCTATGATAAATTTGAATTTGGTATATGTTAAATTCATCAATTATCACTTTTATTTTATAATAAATACTCTATTTTAATTTGTGATTCTTATGAGATTTATTGTGCATAATTTATCTATTAATAATCAAGAACAAAATAGATGAATTAAGTTCAAATATATATATATATATATATATATACAATTTTTTTATTTCAATGTATTATTTGCTATTGAAAATTGTATTTTTTGGATTGGATTTTACTATTTTTTGGCTTAGCTTGATCCATGCTTAAATAGTAAAAAGCTGAAAGGAAATATAAGGTAATATATTAAAATTACTCTTGTCTTTCTCTTTTTATTAATTTATTATTTTCAATATTAATTATGAGTTATATGCTTTAGAAGTAACACAAAAGGTTTTCTAGTTAGCTTGGATGTGTGCAATTCAACCTTTATGGTTTATAAATTATATACATATTTAAATCATTCAAAATAATTATTTAAATATTTTGTATTTAATAAAGCTTAAAATTGTAAAAATTAATACAACTTAGGGCTCTTATAATCAATATAGGTGTAATTTGTATTACATCCTGTTATGAAATGATCACATATTTCTTGTTATTAATTTTAAAAATTATTTAAATGATAGTTTTGGATTTTTTATTATTATCTTGAATTTTATTTAGAAAATTTTTGGATTAATTTTGAAAAATTATCACTAAAGTAATCGTATTAATTTATAAGATCCTCAAGTCATTAATATTTATGGGATTTATGTCTAATTATTTAATACAATTACTTGCCCAAAGGGGGTAATTTATGTATTTTAACTAGAAATTGACTAATTAAAACATTTTTAGACATATTTTACTATTAAAAATTTTTCTACCCAAAGAAGATAAATTATCAATATTAAAATATTGTTTTCATTGACTTCAATGATAGGAGGATTTTTATATACTATAATTTTTTATCCGAAGAGACAAGAATATAGAAATTTTTTATATACTCTTAAATATTTTTTATTATTTATGTATCCAAAAATTACCATAATGCATTTTTAATATTATGCACAATATTTTTTTGCTTTATTAGTTTATTTGTATTATTAAAATTATTTTGGACAATTATTATCTTAAAGAGAATTTTATTAGTGAAAATAAAATAAAAAATACTATATTTTTAGTAGTTATCTGTTAATATTCTTAGTTGCCATTTTTGAAATTTAATATTAAGATAATTATTATATGGAGTATAAGGTAAAGAAAATATTATATTTTAAATATCTTATTTGATAATAATTTGTCATCAATTAGTTTGATAGAATATTAATTTCTATTTCATCCTTGTCATGACAAAGAGATGACATTTTATAAAAATCCTTGTTTAAAATAATTTAGTGATATAGCATTGATAATTGAGCAATATTTTCATTTATTAAAGTTAAAAAAATAAGTTTTAAGATTGTATTATAATGTAATATGATTTTGATGATTAGTATTGATGTATATTATTTAGCATTCCTTAATGGACTCATCATATTATTATTATATTTAATAATTTAATTTTATAATTTTGGATATAATTTTAATATCTCAATTCTTTTGAAAAACTTATGAGTTAATTTGAATAATTATCATTAAAGTGAAATTATTTCATATTGATTTATAAGTCTACAAGCTATTAATAAATACTTATAGGATTAATTTTTAATTATTTTATATATTTATTTGCCTAAAGGAGATAAGTGTGTGTTGTAATTAGAAATTAGTTTAATAAAATAATTTTTAATTATTTCATACAAAGATCTACCCAATAGGATTGTTACATGTCGTAATTAGAAATTAATTTAATAAAGTAATTATATTTTTGAATTTATTTTATTATTGTATATTTTATATACTCAAAGGGGATAAATTTATAATAATAATAATAATATATTATCCTAGTTAGCTTTAATTTTAGGAAGATTTTTATATACTACATTATTTACTCAAAGGAGAGAATGTATAAAGAATGTAGTAATATTTGTATACTCTAAGTATGATTATTTTGTCCAAAACTAACATATTGCATTTAATTTTTTTATATAGTCTCTTTTGCTATAAATATATGTTATTGAGCACATAATATTTGTGAGGTTTTTCTTTATATCATTTTCACACATAGTGTTTATATTTGTAAACATTTTTATTTTACCATGAGTTTTACACTAACCATGTAAGGTGCATTATTAAATTGTGTTAATATTATTTTAAATATTTTATTTTAATTTAAAAAATAATTTATATTTCTAAAAGAAATATATTAAAGAGATATGATTAGAATCATGAATTTATCTCTATAATAATCTTGATTTAATGATAGCATTAATTTTCAAAATAAATCTATATTTTAATCTTCATTTTTTTAATTGCACAAATTTAAATATGTTTATGTGCAAAAGGATTAAAATTAAGGTAATTTGGATTTAACAATATTTTTTTATTTTTTGATTATTTATTATTTTATATTAGAATTAATCACATATTATTTGTGCTTAAAAGGTTATTGTTTAGGATAATTTTTTATATCCTGAATCTTTGAAAAATTTATGGTTTATTATGAATAATTATCATAAAAGTGAGATTATTAATATTGATCATAAAGTCTTTAACTTATATTATATGAGATTAATTTATGATTATTGTATGTAATTACCTACTCAAATGAGTTTATTGCATATTTTAGTTAGAGATGTTGTACAAAGCATATAAATTTCTATAGTTACTTTAGTTTTAAAAATATGTTTGTCCAAAGGGGACATGTTTTCAATGCAAAGGTATTTTCTTGGTTAGCTTCATGATTAAGAAGATTTTTTACATGCTAAATTTTTTACCTAAAAGAAACATTGTAGTAATGTAAATTACTCCTATGTTTATGAATTGAAAGTTACATTCTTGCTTCTAATATTGTTTCTTTTACTTTTATGGTAAAAGTGTTATCTCTTTGATTAATCATTTTTTCAAGGTATAATTAAAACATATTATTTTACTTTGATTATAAAAGTAAATTAGTTTACAAAGTCTATTTGCTTAAAGAAGATAATTTTTCAAATATCATGTTATTTTTAATGTAATTAAGTTAATATATTAAAAAAGAACTTAATAAATATGATATGTTCTACCCAAAGTAGAATTTATAATTATATATTAGAAACTCTTATGTAGAACTTGTTAATGTATAAGAAAATTTTCTTTTGTTTATTATATGTTGTTAGATGATTTGTGCAACTAAATTTAGTTTTCTAATATTTTAAAAAGTTATTAAATAAATCAACTTTGAAAATGACATATACTATTGTGTAATTGTAATTACATGGTGATAAATTAAATTTTATATTATTTATAGCATTATAGCATATTTGTTATCAAATATAATTTTTTCCTTTTCTTTCTTTAGGGTGGAATTACATATAATTTTCTTTAAAAAATTATATTTGATAAATAAATTATTAAACAATTAGTGTAAATAATTATATTTTAAAATAGTGTGCAATTTTTTTAGGAATTGTACTAAACCTTTACATCAATGGGAGTTTGATTTAATGTTATGAAATTTTATTTATATTACAAAATGTCATACCTATGTTCAAAAGCTTATTTTGGTTGAACATTATTTGATGATATTTTAATTACTTTACTTTGTAAAAGTACATTTAAATATCAAAATTTGTCTATATAGTTTAATTTGTAAAAAATTATATGTTATTACACATATTTGTTTCTTAGAAAAATATGCATCGTGAAGAGGTGAAAATTTTTTGAGTTCTCTTTTATGTACATAATATTTAAATTTTGAAGTAATTTTTATCAAGTACATTTTTGCTAATATTAATGAATTTAATATATAAGTTATTGTATATTTATTTGAGTATAGTATGAATTAACTTATAAAGTTTTTAACATATGCATTGTAAATCTTTTTTTTAGATACTTTTTTATCAATAGAACATATTGCAATTATGAGAATTTTTGAAATTATTTAAGTCAACTTCAAGACTTTTATTTATATTTTGTTCAAATGATCTCTAGAAATATATTTTAAAAACTTTCTTGTTAAATTAACCTTGTGTCAATTTTAATATTTAATTTTGATAACTATGCAAACTACTTATTTGAAATATTGAAGTTAATTATATAATTGATTTCTCTTAATTATTAATTTATTTTATTTATATTATATCAAGTTGATGATTTGAGAAATCATAACTTCATATACCACTAAAATATATATGTGAAATTTAAATATTTTTCTCCTAATCTAAGGTTCTTATGTTTATAGGATGTTTAATAACCTATTAAGATACGAACATCCAATTTTATTTTCCTATAATATACTTGGTTAATGGGAGTTTTATATTATATAGAACATTTTATCTTAATTGATGATTATAATTTGTTGATTTTTATCATATTTTCTCTTGATCATATTGATATATTATTGTGCACTTATATATGTAATTTATGGATTGTTTATCAATATATGTATCTCTATATTGTGAAATATACTAATTATTGTAATTATAAGGATTAAGATTTGATGCTAATTGTTAACACCTAAACATGTATATATGGTCTATATGTACACCACATTGGAATAATGAAAATTACCTTGATAGAGATTAGGTATCAAGTCTAATATATTATTTTCTATTATATCTTATCAGGATTAAAATTTGTTATTTATTGATTAATTATATATATATATATTTATTTTTTGGTTGACACCATTTTTAAACTTTGAGACATTTTAGTAATAAATTCATTAGGACTAAGATTTGGTATCAATTATTAGTTTTTGAGTTATATATTTGTCTTAGTTAATATTATTTTAAAACTTATGGAAATTCTGGCTAACAAATTTATGAGAATTAGGACTCAGTATCAATCACTAGCTCTTGTATTTGATGTTTGTCTCTTAATTAATACTATTTTAAAAATTTTAAGACAATTAAATTTATTGTTACTAAAAAATATCTCTATCTTATTGTTGAGCTTGTTATAAAGAAATCTTTAAGGATTGACTAGAAAAATAACATGTTTGTTAAATCATACTTTTGATGCTATTTTTTTACTACACTTTCACATTAATGACTTATATTTAAGTAGTTGATGTTATATGTAACTATGAAAGATCTTGCATTGATAATAATGCAATTATTGCCATGATTTGATATTGTTGGTTACTTAAGTATGAGTCATGTTTTAGGAATCATTTATTGAATGATATGTTTTCAAAATCGTGGCTCCATGTTCTAAATTTTATGTTCAGCTTAAGAGTCATTTTTATATAAAATATTATAAAGTAAACTTTTTACTATTAATGTTGTCTAAGTTGGAGAATGCTAGAATTTTTATATGAGCTACCATTAATTATAAGTGTTTTATTTTATTTTTTGATAAAACTAGCTAAATGATGATCCAAAAAAAAATTATTTTGTAAAGCCCAATTGTTAAAGTGGTTTATTACTTAGGCTTATAGATACTTGATTTTAAATTAATGTATTTGATGGATAAAGTATAGGCCTATACCTTTTTCTAACTCATAATGGAAGGATTTGGTAGAATTTCATTTATATTAACTAGGTCTCTTCTCTACTCCTAACCTAATTCAATTATTGACTTATTCCATTGAGAGTTATACATTTTATGAGAAGTAGAGGAATATCTATGCCCTATGGTATTCATCTAAATATTAACTTGTTCAAGAAAATTAAATCCACAATAGAGGTTTATAGTGTTTTAAATTCTATACAAGTTTTAATTTAAATTCTTACAACTCTTACTCTTTCTTTCTCATAGCAATATCTCTATATTATATATTAACTATGATATTTCTTATTTCTTATTATGACAAATATTAATTTCATAATTCATCATATATTAATTTATCATTTTTTATCTTATAATTCATCATGTGTCAATTTACCATTTTTTATCTTATAATTCGTCATGTGTCAATTTATCAATTTTTAATGAAAAATTAATTTTATCATTTCTTTTCTACCTAAAAGATAATTTTATTTATCTTTCATTTATATTTTCAATATTAAATTAATTTCCAACAAAAATTTGATCTTAAATCTTTAGCATCATCTTACATTAAAATAATTTAATTTTAAATTTTGAATTGATGGATTATCTTAAAAAAATGTACAAAGTCAATATCTAAATTCAAAATTAATTATTAATATCAAAAAAAGTTATTTGATGAAATTATGAAAGTCATCTGTCAATTTAAATTCAAAATTAACAACTAATCTATATTAATGGAGTAATAGAGTGGTGATTTGTTTTCTTCTATAAATTTCTTCTCATAATATCACTTTTGAAAAATTTTATTTTTTATTGCTTAATTGCTCCAAAAATTTTTTGTTGCTTTCTTCTTTTTCCTCCTTACCTTTTCTCAGGTTTTTTTGAAGTATCATCTTATATTTTTTTCTTTATTCTTCTTTCACAAAATTTATCTAGAAAATTTTAATTTACTTTTTTCTTCTTCTTTTCCTATTTTGCTTCAAGATTTCACACTACTTTATTATGAAAAGTTGAATGGATTTTTTTAACTTATATCACCATTTCTAAATTCATGCATAGATGAGTGCTTCGTTTCAAGATTTTTTTTGAAGTATTATCTCATATTTTTCTTTTTCTCTTCTTTGACAAAATTTTTCTAAAGATTCTTAGTTTATATTTTTCCCTCTCTTTTAATTTTGCTTCAAGATTTTTTAGAAGCTTTGCTATAGAAGGTTGAATGGACTTTTTTGATCTTATATCTTTATCTTTAAAATCATGCATAAGTGAACATTTTATTTCAATTTTTTTTCAATATATTTTTATCTTTTATAGTTGATAGTCGATTTTTTTCCTTTTAGGAAAACCCATTTTTTTTTGCCTTATAGTATTTAAAATTAATTTTTTAAAATATTTCTCTCACCCTATTTCTTTCCTTTGTAATAAATCATACATTTTCATTTGAGAGGTTGCTCTATGATTGTTAATGGTAGAAGTTGGGAGGCTTTGCTATAATGAAATATTTTAAGGTATGTAGAATCAAATTTGCTATGTCGATTAATTTGTAGGAAAATCCATTCTCATGTAAATTTAATGTGATTTTTGAAAAAAAATAATCTTTTTTTCCCTTTAGGTTGTTTATCTATCTATGACATCTTCTTTTGAGAAGCAATTGTTTAAGATATGCTAGTGATATAAGATTTTTCCAAATTAAATCAACAATTGAGATGTATAATTTTTGTAAATTTACTAATTTATAAAATTTTAATTTTTGCAAATTTGCAGAAGTATATTGGCGATGATATTCTACCGATAATAAATAAATTATATTTTTCTCATTCTCTTTTAGCATTTTGATTTTTTTACTAAAAATATGCTTTATTTACCAAGAATATGAAAGGATAAATGTTAGAATAATGTTGCTCAAACTATGAGCATTTTCTTCAAATATATATTAAAGTCATAAGTTAATATTTGGAGTAATTTAAGATAACTAAAATTAATTAGTATTTTAATTTCAAGATGATTAGAAAGTCTTGAGATAGTTGGTGAGGATTAAAAGATAGTAGTAAGAATAAAAAGGTTCATTTGTTATAAATAATTATTATACTTTTTATCATTTATATTTGTAATCAAAGTTATATTTAGGATACTTATCATACATTTTCTCATAGCCTATGTTGCGACATACGCCCGTGGTGGAATCCATAAGAGGTGAGCAAGTTTTCATGCCTTCTAAAAAATGTGATGGTAAGTATGAATAAAAAGAAAATGAAGTCGCTACCAATCATTTTTTATAGTGCGATTGAAATATTGAAAATGGTTTGCATTCCCAAAGTTCAAATTTGAAAGTTGGTTATGTGTAGGGAAGGTGTTAGCACCCTATAACGTTTGTTCAAAAAATAGTTACCAATTTATTCTAATTTTACCTAATGAATTGAATTATAATTGTCCTTATTGTATTACTGTGTGTTTCCTTGAGAATATGGTTTTAATTTTAATTATTTTAGTTAATTTAATTACTAAAATCTATTTAACTTTATGATAGGATTTGAATGAAATAAAGTATCTTAATAATATTAAGTACCATCATAATTATATCAGTAATCAAATCACTTAATTTCGACATGTCAGAGGTATAAATTTTATTATTTAAATTATTTTTTGTTTTATCATAATTGGAAATTTTATTATTTCTGAAATATTTTATTTTATCATTTTAAGAACATTTTTATTTTATTATATATAAAATATATTAAATCTATCTAACTTTATAATAGGACTTGAACAAAAGAAAATACCTCAACAATATTAAATACCATTATGATCATACTTGTAATCGAATTACTCTACTTTGATACGTCATAGATACACATTTTGTTATTTAAATGATATTTTAATTTATTATTTTTAAAGTATTTTTTAAAGGACTTTTATTTTATTATTGATGAATTATTATTTTATATTTTTATAAAGATTTTTATTTCATTATTTTTAGAATTTTTATTCATCATTTTTAAAAGATTTTTATTTTATTATTTTTGGAATATTTTTAATAAAATATTTGTAATATGATTTTTTAAAAAAAATAATAAGATAAAGAAAATTATTTAAGTGGTTTTATTTATTTATTTGTTTTTTTAATGTTTCATCAATAATTTCAATTTAGATTATCAAATTCGTCTAATTTCATAGCCAAATTTGAATATAAAAATTCTTAGAAGAATTAAAATTAAAATTATAATATTATCCCATAATTTCAAAATATTAAATTTGTTTACTTTATGGTCAAATATAAATATAAAATTACTTTGAAAAATTGAAATTATAATTCAATATTATTTTTTATAATTTTTGAAATATAAAAAATTTTCAATTTCATAATCAAATTTGAATAAAGAATTATTTAGAAAAAATTGAAATTATATTTATTAAACTTGCAATTAATTTTAAATATTATTCCATCATAAAAAAATTTTAATTATATTTTAAATAAAAATATAAAATTATGAGTGCACATGATAAAATATTTTTTACATGCAATAATATTAAAAAAATTTAATTTAATTGACTCACTCAATTTAATTTTTGAAATATCTGCCACTTCAAGAATATTAAATAGTTTGAACCTCTAAATCGTTTCATTTTGTTCCATTATAAGAATTGAACAAAAAGAATATCACATATTAAATAAATAAAATATTATTTAATTTTTAAAAGAAAGAAACAAAATAGAAAAATTTAAATAGGATGGGATGACCATTGAAAAGTAGGGCATCCTTTTAAAAGATGCTTGAAAAGGGGAAGTTCCTTGAAGGGATGTTAGGTCATTTAATTTTTAATAATTTATTTTTTAACAAGTAAAATATAGAATAAAAATTAAAATAAAATAAAATTAAAGTGAGGAAAAGGATGGGATGGAACAAATAAAACAAATCTTTACTCTCTTTCTTTTTTTACATATTTCCTTCTTCTTCTTCACTTGCAAATTCGATTTGCTTTTCCTTCTCCTCCTCCTCCTCCTTCTTCTTTCTGATCTTTTTGCCTCTCTTGTTTCTAATTTTTTTTAAAATATCTTTTCTCCTTATTTCTAATCTTCTAAAATTTTTCAATCTTCCATCCTTCTACAATTTTTTTTAATTTCTTTTTTTTAGATCTCCATCTTTCTTTCTAAATAACATACTTCTTCCCCTTTCTCGATAACTTACTTCTCTTCCTTCCTGAATAACTCACTTTTCCCCTAAATTGCCTCTTTCTCTGAAAACTAGCTTCCCTTTAAATAACAAAAGTCTTGTGTTTTTCATATGTGAAGGCAGAAAAATCTATAACAGACATGATAGAGAAATAAACTTCAATTAGGTGAAAGTTGGTGCCTTCATAATTGAAATTGATAGCCAAGTTTGGTGAGATGTTGGTAGCTGAATTTCAAAATTTCCAATTATAAAATCTATGAAAGTAAATTTGTAAACCATAATGAATGAAGCTTTAAGATGCTCCTGTACAATATATTCCAACTATAGAATTTACAAAAGCAGATTTAGAGACATTCTACCCATGTGAAAACTTTTGCTTATTTGTTGTTTGTTTTTTTAAATTTTTTAATGTATTTTTATATTTTAATATTTATTTATGTTATTATCTAGACAAAATTAAGTGTTAACAACTGCCCTATTTTACTCATCATTCTAAAATTAGAAAATGAGTAAAGACGTTGACACATAGTTGCATTTAAAGCTCCACTAATTTAATATAACAAATAAGAGTAACTAAGAAGCCATAGTACCAATCATAACCACTCGGGAACTCTATCAGTAGGGATGGTAATGGATCAGATTTTAGTATACCTAACCTAAATCCAATTAGATCTAAACCCATTAAGGATCCGTTATTTTGGATCCATTAAAGATCCAACAAGATCCGATTAAAAGATCCGAAATAGATCCATTTGGATCTGCTGATACAAATATAACTTAAAAATTTCTTAATAAAAAATAAAAAAATATTTTTTTATAGTAATTATACTTAGCAATTATAAATTATATCTATTTTTTATTTATACCTATTCTTATTTTAACCCATCTCCATTATCCATATTAACTTTAGGATAAATATAGGTTGTATTATTCCTATTGATAATAATTATTCTTGATACTTATAAATTATATTTATTTTTTTATCTATATTCATTCTTATCTTGAGCTATTTATATTATCCATAATAACTTTAGAGTAAATGTAGATTATATTAAGTTAACTCATAAATAATTATTTATCTATTTATATTATAATTAGATATTTCTATATTATATAAATTAATATTATAAAATAAAATAATATTATTTTAAAATATCTTTATAATGTAATATAAATTTAAATATTTTTAATATTATTTATCTTAAATAAACTATTACAATATTTTTATATATGTGATAATATTAATTTTCATATAATAATAAATTAATAATAAAATATATTATTCAAATAAGTTTAATGAAATACCCAAAAGAGATTCAAGATTCATTAAATATTTGTAGGAGATAAGCTTATATATTGTATAAATTAATATTAATAGGTATAAAAAGATCTAAGATCCATCAGATATTAAATGGGTAAATCCAAACCCAAACCATTAAACAATGGATCTAACTTGGGTAAGATTTATTAGGTAAATATCTATTGGTTTGGGTAAGACTCATTAGGTATGGGTACTTTTGCTATCCCTATCTGTCAGGCAGTTACTTCTTAACAGCAATGACTAATAATAATAGAGTGGTTATAGTAATAAACACCTTTCAGTTATTCCATTCGAGGTTTTGTTTAGTTACTACTTCTTCACAATAATGGCTAATAATAGTAGCAGCATGTTTGCAATGATCAATATCTCACAATCATTCCATTCTGATTTTTGTATAGCAACTACTTCTTCACAATAATAGCCAAGAGCAATAGCAACACAATCATAATTAATATAGTAATTAGCGTCATCTGATCATTCACAAGAGAAGGATTCCGTCTTTGTAAAAAATAGTAGAGCATCCCCTATTGATCCAATCCTAACCATGGATAACCATTATGCTACTATGGATCATAAAACACCACACAAGTTGAAGCTATAGCTTAGAGTATAATAGCCAAAACGTATAATTTTAACATCGTAGCATCTCTTCTTTAAATTCTTGCAAGATTGATGAGTCTCTAAAATGTTGCAACGTCTCTGTTTTGGTGTGAAGCAATGTAGTGGTAATCTTAAACAAGCTACTAAAAGATGAGGATGGTAGAAGTAAAGAGCCAAATTATTGCATTATTTCCCTTGTGGCATGAAGTAATGTAATTGCAATCTAAAGTGGAAGTAATAGAAGATGAAGATGGCAGGAATGAAACATTGAATGAAAAGAGAGCTAAGATGTTGGATAATGAGAGTTAAGTAAGGAGGGCCAGAATAAGGATAAGGATAATGGTAAAAAAAGAAGAAGCAATGTTATTAGGTAATAGAGATTATGAAGATAAAGGAATATGATAGGATAAAAAGGAAGGAATTGAGAATGAAGGCTAGTGCTAAGAAAGAAGGAATTTTTTTATGCATAAGGACCATGATATAGGGTAAAAAAAAATAAAAGGAGAGGGAAGTATAGTTTGGTCTAACCGACATTGAGTTAGAAAGGGTAAACCTGCTTTACAGATGCAACCTGAATCAGTTGGACTAAATTAACTAATTTTGACATAACAATTGAAATGAGATAAGTTTAATCCAAATTGATTAGGTTCAAAGGAAATGACTTAGATAAATACAGGCTTGACCTAACTTAGATGCATTCAATTTAAAAATATAAGGAGTTTGACCCAACTTGAATGGCTTGATTAAATTTGATTTAATAATGAAAATAAAAATGACTTAAATTGATACAGGCTCGACCCAATTTGATTGAGTTCGATTTAACAAGATAAGGAAAATGACCGAGATTGACATAGGCTCAATCTAACTTAATTAAGTTCAATTTAATAATAAAAAGGATAATAACCTATATTGACATAAGCTTGATCTAACTTAATTGAGTTTGATTTAACGATGAAAAGTAAAATGACTTAGATTAATATAGACTCAACTTAACTCGATTGAGTTCGTTTAATGATGAAAAAGGAAATGACCTGAATTGATGTAAGCTTAACCTAACTTGATTGAGTTTAATTTAATAATAAAAAGTAAAATAACCTAGATTGATGTAGGCTTAATCCAACTTAATTGAGTTCAATTTAACAAGATAAAGGAAAATAACCTAGATTGACATAAGCTTGACCCAACTTGATTGAGTTCATTTTAACAAAATAAAGGAACATGACTTGGATTAACACAAGCTTGACTCGACTTAATCAAGTTTAATTTAATAAGATAAAGAAAAAAGACCTGGATTATTGTAGACTCGACCTAACTCGATTGAGTTTGATTTAACGATGAAAAATAAAATGGCTTGAATTAATGTAGGCTCGATCTAATTTGATTGAATTCAATTTAATGATAAAAAGTAAAATGACTTGGATTAACGTAAGTTCGACCTAACTTAATTGAGTTCGATTTAGCAATAAAAATGAAAATAACCTAGATTGACATAGGCTTGACCTGACTTAATTAAGTTTGATTTAATAATAAAAATTAAAATGACCTGGATTAATGCAAGCTCGACCCAATTTGATTGAGTTTAATTTAACAATGAAAAGTAAAATGACTTAGATTAATGTAGGATTAACTTAATTTGATTGAGTTTGATCTAGTAATAAAAATGACCTAGATTGGTGCAAGATGGACCAAACTTAATTAAGTTCGATTTAATGATAAAAAATGAAATGACCTAGATTAACATGGGCTTAACCCAATTTGATTGAGTTGGATTTAGCAAAATAAAGAAAAAGGACATAAATTGACACAAGCTTGACCCAATTTAATTAACTTTGATTTAACAATGAAAATAAAATGATTTAGATTGATGCAGGCTTAACTCAACTTAATTAAGTTTAATTTAACAATGAAAGGAAAATAACCTGGATTAATATAGGCTTGACCTAACTTGATTGAGTTTAATTTAACGATAAAAAGGAAAATAACTTAGATTAACACAAGCTTAACTCAATTTGATTAATTTTGATTTAACAAAATAAATAAAAATGATCTAAATTGATACAAACTCTACCCAATTTGATTAAGTTCAATTTAATGATAAAAAGTAAAATGACCTAAACTGATGCAGGTTTAACTTGACTTGATTAGGTTCAATTTAACAATGAAAATGTAAATGACCTGAATTGACATAAGCTCAACTTAACTTGATTCATTTAAATGAAAAATGAAAATGACCTAGATTGACACATGCTTGATTCAACTTGGTTGAGTTCGATTTGATGATAAAATAATTAAATGACCTAAATTAACTAGGTTTGATTTAAGAGGGTAAATTATACACATATGATTTAATGTAAGAATGCAATGCATGCAATAATGACTCGATTATCTCTCAAAAGAATTTCTTACTTCATTCTTTTAAGAAAATCATGTTTGGAAAGTGCCACGTTGCTGTTTCTTATCATGTACATTTCCTTTTTGTTTAACTTAAACCTTCCATCAACATTACCCCTTGTTTTCTATGCAGTAGAATTGAAACAATTTTAATGCCTAGTTCAACCATATTTGCATTATTGATTTCATTGAGACATATTCAGATAGGTATAGCATCTTATAGTGCTCCAATATACACTTACCATATGAAAATGCATGATATTTTCATAAAAAATAAAAAAGTGATATAATAATGATTATTATCATTATAAGAGAAACTAAAAGCAAAGCATGGATAGCAATATATATCATTTGTAATAGAGTTTACGAGGGATTCTGGCTTGTTCACAACATATTTTAGAATTATAATATCAGTTGTCCCTTACATATGGTTAAATGATCACAAAATATGAAACCAATCATAATAAGCCTCACCAGAGAAAACCTTCCTTATAACATATAATCCTTCCAGCCTCTGCTTACATTAATCTTTTTAACAAAATTGACTATGGCATAATGCGAATAATCTTTTAACAAGATTTAATTGATCATATTAAGCCTAAATCCATTTGGCTTTTTTTAGTGGCAATAACTTTACCTAAATGAGCTCAATTTTGCAAATATGAATAATTTAACTTAATGGAGATTTTAGGAAACACTTCAAAAGTTAAGAATAAGGCAATGAAAATTAGTTTTATAAAATTCCCTATGCTTAGTTTTGCATGTCCTAGGCAGATACAAAAATATTAATTTTCACTGAAGTTAAAAATGCAAAGTTGTGAGCAAGAAAGTCATTACAATGTAAAGATATCATAGTATTCATGAATCAACAATGCATGTCATCTTGAATAAAAAAGTATGGAAACTTTATTTAAGAAAGAAAAAACCAAATGGATAGTATCTCACAAGTCATACTTCCAATCTCTCAAATGTTTAAGGATAAATGTCTCACTTAAACTCAATATATTAAAAGTTGCACTACTATAGGCTTGCTTAAATTCTCAATCTCCATTACCTAATTCACATGCATAAAGCAAATCAAAAAGACTTATTCAAAGTTGTAATGGAGTCAAGGTAAAGGAAAGGTGATAACATGAAAAAAGAAGATACTAACTGAAAAGGTTAAAAGAGTATTGGTGGATGGATCTAAATAGCAAGTGACTAAGAAGGCATGCAATTGGAATTGTAGTTGCCCTTATGACAATCACCTTTTCCCTTTTCTATTTCTTTTATTTTTCTTATTTTGCTTCCTTTCTTTTTTTTCGCCTCTTTTCCTTTGTTCCTTTCCATTTCTTCTTCATTTTTTCTTGAATGAACCCTTCTTTTCAAGCATTTAATATACTTTGATTCTTATTTAGGAACTCATCCTTTTGTTGATTTAATACTCTTCTAGCCTCCAAGGTTACATAAAATATATTTTTTTGGGCTTGAAATGAGCTAAAAACAAGAAAAGATAAATTATGAACAAAAAAGGTATCCAATAGACATGCAAAGATTGGCTATTCAAGTATAGGTGGTTCATTTAGAGAAAAATGTCTTAATCATATTTACTTATACATGTGAAAATGTAATCTTAATAAGAATTAAAGCAACTTCAAGAGTTACAACCTAATAGGTGAATCTCTCAAATAAGAAAGATAGTTATAATTAATTAAGTAGGCTTAAAGTCTCACGGCTGAAGGTTGCCAAACTTTTTTTTTTCAATTTAAATTTATTGCCAAACCTATCAATTTTAAGAAGCATGATAATTGTTCAACCATGCTATAAAACCTTCAAACCTAATTAATTCATGCTCATGACTTATATAATTCTTAAAATCAGTGGAAAGCATCCAAATAAGCAAGAAGACATAGAATACTTCAAATGGAATTTTTAAAAGGACCCTTTCTTTCTTTTTTTATTTTTTTTTTGAAATGAGGGTACATCATAAAGAAAAATATGCTATTAATGGGATGTGTATCAAGAGCCGAAATAAATTTTTACTTAACTATCCTTTGCACATATAGTTAGTCTAATGGTTTCACTAAATTTTTTTTTTGAAGTGAAGATACATTAGGAAGAAAAACATGTTACTAATGAGATGTGTATCAATGGGATACGTACCAAAAGTTAAAACATGTTACCAATAGGATACATTAGGAAAAAAACATGTTATCAATGAGATGCGTATTAAGAGTTAAAAATAACTTTTTACTCAACCATCTTTTACACACATAGTTAGTTTAATGATTTCATTAACAAAATATTTTTTAAAATAAGGATAAATCATAATAAAAATATACTTCTAATGAAATGCGTATCAAGAGCTAGAAATAACTCTTTACTCAACCATTTTTTACACACATAGTTAATCTAATGGTTTCATTAATGAGATTTTTTTGAAATGAGAATAAATCATGAAAGAAAAAAAAACATATTACTAATGGGATGCATAACAAGAGCTAAAGGTAACTTTTTACTTTCTTATCTTTTACATATACAACCAAACTAATAGTTTTAATAATAATCTTTATTATTCCTCCTCTCAATCTAATTTAGATATCATCTCCAATGTCTTTATAGATAAGCAGAAATGTAAAAAAGAAGGATGAAAACACAATAACAAAAATGGAAGTAAAACCATGAGAGTAGAGAAAGTTACAACTAAAAAGCAATGTCTGGCTTATGCTCTTTATTGTTGTTCTTAACTTATCAATCTACCTGTTTCATTAATGGGTCAAGTTTAGGTACACAAATTTACAATTGGTTAATTAGCTTATCAGCAGTTAAGGTAGATATTATGGAGTTAGGAGTCATTTGGGAAATAATTCCTTGTTCCATAATTTGATCCAAGAAAGACAATAAACCATTATAAAAACCATTAATGTTTAACAATCCTAACGATTTTTTATGAAAGTTTAGTTTAGCTTAATATGCAATATTGAAAATTATTTCTAACGTTTCCAGACCACCGAGTAATGCAACAAAGGTTTTGGCATTATAAAATATGTATCTACAATGCTTGGCAAACTTAAAATCTTTAACTTAGTATCCAAGGTATAGTTAGTAATGATCTTGTTATCCAAATCTTTTACAGTAATACTCAAGACTTTGCTCCTCTTAATTCACAGTGATACTTAAGACTCTGCTCCCCCTAATAAGTGTAAATACTATCATAGATTCCTTTAAACATTAGATTCTTCCTCCATACATAAGGTTGATATTTCCGGTAGCTAACATTTTGCCAAATTCATTTGTCGCTTTCATAAACTCATCATCCTTCCCCCAATTAGATCTATCAAAGACACAGATTGATTTAAATCTACATATTAATGGTCCTTCCACTTTTTCTTCTACCTTAGGATAAGCCATATGTACATTAACAAGTGTAAATATGCATTTTTATATAGCAAAAATCAGCAATAAAAAGATCCTGCAAATTAACCATTGTTAGAAAATTTTGAAATTTAAGGAATCGAACACAATAATTTTTAGAAAATGATGGGAAAGTGTATAAAAATAGTAAAAAAGGTCGTGCAAATTAATTATTATAAAAAAATTTAATATTTGAAAAGGAAAAAGGTCAAAAGTAGATCTTAAGTACAATAACAATATAGAAAAAGTAAAGACAATCCATAGAAAAGTAAAATATGATTGAAAAGCTAAAAAGAAAAGATATGCACATGAACAGTAATTGTAATTTTGGCTCACATCTTCCTCTGATTTTATGTCTAAAAATAACTTAAATGCCTTCTATAAGTTAAAGATTTTCTTCCTATCTAGTTTTCTTATAAACTAGCAAACAAAGTTTTTTAATATTAGATTCCTGAGATGGTAATGTTCCTTTTCCTTATGGAATAGATCCACTAAATCAAGAAGAACACTATGAACTTGTCCATTATGATGCATCTCAAGAATTTGAAGGATATCATTCAATGATTCTTTACTCAGTTCATCCTTTATGAACTTAATTTTATCTTTCCGATTTTGGAAAACCATTTTAGTATTTCTACAGTATGTATTACATATTCACCTTGCATACTTATAACAGACTCCCTTTCTTTTAGCTCTCCATTTCTTAGTATGAGAACTTATTCCCATTCCTAGTATATACTTAACAAATGAATCATAACATTCACTTACTAGATGCACTTTAGCTTCAATGGTCTAGCTCACATCTTCAAGAAGATCTAGATGTGTGAGTACCTTTATTTTTTCAAGCCAACATCTATAAATCTTCCTAAGCAAATCTGCCTTGGGCAGAATAAGGAACCTAATTCTAAGTTTTGTGAGAGCTTTCTCCATATTTTCTATAATCCTTGCTTAAAAGCGGGATAGAAGCAAGATTTCTCTCTTATGATGAGTTGTTTTAAAGGGTGAATGCATAAATATTTATAAGAAAATGATATTACTAAAAGCCATTCATTTCATTTTTTAAAAAAAATGGCTAGGTGGCTTATTTTTAATCATTTATATTCATAAACTTTCAATTTTTTTAATGATTTAAAGCTCATAATCAATGGTCAATAAGTTCAAATTATATAAATAACTTTTAATGATATCTATGTATGATGAAATGATAGATACAAGAGGTTAAGAAACAAGAACAATAGCCACGTTTAATTAGGCAAGAATAAGACATGGGATAAACCATTCAAATTTAATTTTTTTGAAATTGAAGGTAAACCACCTAATTTAACCAATATATAGCTTAATTATCATTTTTAGGTAAACTTGCATGCCTTTAAAAAGATTGGTCATGGAAGAGTTCCCTCATGTGTTTTACAAGGATTTTTTCTAGACTTAAAAATTTCCTCTCATAGGATAAATTTTTCTCAAATAGAGTGGTTTTAAGTTTATTCTAAAATTTATGCTTAGTTTAGGTTTTATGACATTTAATTGATGAAAGGTCCCTAAATTATCCTTACTATCACCACCAAAGGCTAGTAAGGTCCCCAATACTCACTTATGATAGGCTACAGATGGAAAATGTTTAATTTAAGTAAAGGTGTTTCACTAGCCTTCATGAAGACTGGTGGTTTCATGAAGGTATAGCTATTTTGCCCCTAGTTAATTCTATAAGGTAATCTAAAGCTCGAGTAAGAGGCTTGTAATAGGTGTGTGAGATTCGTAATGTATAGGGTGTGAGAGGGATTATTAACCATTGCAAAATTTTTCACATGGTTAATTTACCATAAAATAAAGATAATCATGATGAGAAAAGCATGATAAATATATATGTAAATAAGATGTTAAGCCAACATAGACGAAGAAAATTAAAAATTAAGATAGAAAAGGAATAAACAAAATGGCTTAACTCCAATAATGTCCTCGGTGGAATCGCCAAGCTGTCACAATGTGCCCCGCAGCAGAATCTGTGAGAAGTGAGCGTGTTTTCGTGCCTCCTTGGAAACATGATGGTAAGTATGAATAAAAAAATGGAGTCATCACCAAATATTTTTTTTATAGTGTGATTAGAATATAAAAAATGGTCTACATTCTGAAAGTTTATATTCAGAAGTTAGTTACATATAGGAAAGGTATTAGCACCCTACAATGTTGATTCAAAGAATAATTACCTGTTTATTTTAATTCTATCTTATAAATTGAATTATGATGATCCTTATTATATTACATGTGTGTTTTCTTAAGAATATGATTTTAATTTTAACTATTTTTGTTTATTTAGTTACCCAAACCTATTTAACTTCATAATAGGATTTAGATGAAATAAAGTGTCTTAATAATATTAAGTACTATTATGATCCCATCCACAATCAAATCATTTAACTTTGATATGTTATAGGTACAAATTTTATTATTTGAATGATTTTTTATTTTATTATTTTTGAAATATTTTATTTTATAATTTTAAGAAGGTTTTTATTTTGTTATATTTAAAATATGTCAAATCCATCCAACTTCATGATATGAATTGAATGAAAGAAAATACTTCAATGATGTTAAGTAGTATTGTGGTTGCACTAGCAATCAGATTACTTTATTTTGATATATAAGCATAAATCTTATTATTTGAATGATGTTTTAATTTATTATTTTTTAAAATATTTTTAAATATTTTTTATTTTATTATTGATGAATTATTATTTTATCTTTTTATAAAGATTTTTATTTAATTTTTTTAATATTTTTATTTATCATTCTCAAACATTTTTTATTTTATTATTTTTGGAATATTTTTAATAAAATGTTTGTAATATAATTTTTTGAAATAATAAGATAAAGAAAATTATTTTAGTGGTTTTATTTATTTATTTATTTATTTGGCGTTGCATCAATAATTCTAATTTAAATTATCAAATTTTTTCAATTTCATGGCTAAATCTAAATAAAATTTTTTCAGAAGAATTAAAATTATAATTTTAATATTATTTCAAAAATTTAAAGTATTAAATTTATCTAACTTCATAACCAAATCTGAATATAGAATTGATCATAAAAATTGAAATTATAATTTAATATTATTTTTTATAATTTTTGAAATATTAAATTTATTCAACTTTATAATCAAATATGAATAAAGAATTGCTCAAAAAAATTGAAATTATATTTATTGTACTTATAATTAATTTCAATATTATTCCATCATCGTAAGACTTTAAATTATATTTTAAATAAAAATATCAAATTATGAGTGCATATAATAAAATAATTTTTATGTGTAATAATATTAAAATTTTTTTATTTAATTAACTTACCCAATTTAATTTTTAAAATATCTCTCACCTTGAGAATATTAAATAGTTAGAACCTCTAAATTATTTTATTTTATTTTATTCCATTTTAGGAATTGTACAAAAATAATATTATATGTTAAATAAATAAAATATTAATTAATTTTTAAAGAAAAGAAATAAAATAAAAAAATAAAAAATATATAATGTTGTTCCATCCACTAAAAGGTAGGGATGCTTGAAAAGGGGTCATCCCTTGAAAAAATGTCCCTTTTTAAATTTTTTTATAATTTATTTTTAACAAGTAAAATATAGAATAAAAATTAAAATAAAATAAAATTAAAGTGAGAAAGGGAATGGGATAGCATAAATAAAAAAACTTTTCCTATCTTTTTCTTTTTACATGTTTCATCTTTCTTCCTCATTTACAAATTTGGTTTGCTATTCCTTTTCCTCCTCTTTTTGATCTTTTTGCCTCTCTTCTTTGTGATTTTCTTTTTAAAATATCTTTCCTTTTTCTTCCTAATCTTTTATAATTTTTTGATCTTCTATCCTTTTACAAAAATTTTTTTAATTCCTCTTTTTTTTTAGATTTCTCTCTTTCCATTTGAATAACACATTTCTTCCCCTCTCTCAATAACTTACTTCTCCACCTCCCTAAATAACTCACTTTTCCATTGATTCACCCCTATCTTCAAAAACTAGCTTATTTTTAAATAACAAAAGTCTTGTGTTTTCCATATGTGAAGGGAGAAAAATCTATAATGGAAATGACAAAGAAATAGACTTCAATTAGGTAAAAATCGGTGCCTTTATAATTAAAATTAGTAGCTAAGTTTATGAGATGTTGGTAGCTGAATTTCAAAATTTTCAACTACAAAATTTATAAAAGTAAATTTGTAAACCATAATGAAGAAAGTCATGGGATGCTCATATACAAAATATTCCAATTATAGAATTTGTAAAAATAGATTTAGAGACATTCTATCCTTGTAAAAATTTTTGTTTATTATTTTTTTATTTTTAATATATTTTTATATTTTATATATATTTATATTATTATTCAAATAAAATTAGGTGTCAGGAACCTATATTATTATTTTATTATTTTTCTTAATAAAAAGCATTATAAGAAATTTATTAATTAAAATACTTAGAAGTGTGTATGTAATTTTATTGTAATATCTACCTTGTAAAAAGTTTAATAACTTTTGAATTTGTTGATGTTATTTTGGGAACTATAGTTTTTTTAGTTTTTAGGGATTGTATTTGATTCTAATATAGAAAAATAAATGTATATTCTTTAAAATTTACAACTAAAAATAATAATAATAATCTATACAAAATTATATCATAATAGTTATTGAATGAAAACTATATCTTCTTAAATACTAAATTAGAATTTACTAATCAGATTATATCCTTTTTATCTTTTTAGTATGTCTTCTTGCATTAAAATATTAAAAAATAATATTGAATTATAATAATTAAAATATCTATTTATTCTATTTAAAGTAATAATAAAAAGTTAGAAACATCAATTTAAATTTATTATCAGATTTATTTGTAAAATTTTATAATTAAAGTATAATACACAAGTATTTACATAAAATTTTGCATCTATTATATCAATTAATCATTCAATGTGTATACTTAACTAGCTTGTAACCTGTGCATTGCACGGATTTAATTAATTTTAATTGATAATAATTTATAATATAATTTTAAGTTTTTAAAATTTAAATTATAAGGTATTCAAATAATTAATATAAAATATGTCCATATATTTATATCAATTAAATAACTATAAAATTGATATAATTATATTTAAGTTAAGCAAAAGGATGGATAATGTGTTTTTTTAACTCATTGCTATTCAATAAAGTTATAATATTACATTAATAGTGATCATGAATACAATTAGAAAAATTTATGCACATTTAAATATTAAAATAAATTAAATTTAAAAAAATAACATAAAATTATATATAAAAGAAATAGTATTTATTTATCTGAAATTAAATGTTTATATATCCATCCTTTATTGTATATAAACATAAATTGTTACAAATAATAAAAAAAGCAAACATTGCCTAATTTATAATCTTTCCAAATGCTTTTCAAATAAAGAATATATAATTGATTAAATACATTAATCTTTCCAAAAGTTATATATTGTAATGCAAACATATATACACTAAATATAACTAAGGATTGAAATTCAACTTGTAATAGAATAATTCAAATGTTTATATACTTCAATCTTTAATAGAAAATTTGTGTTACATACATTTTTAATGCTAAACATGTAAAGCCTTTTCATTTATCAACCTATAGTGGAAGGACAAATGTAAGTTAACTTTCTGCTATATCTAGAATTATAGAAAAAAAGAATTCACTTTATATAGTGAAGCAAGTCATACACAATAAATTTATTTTATATAAAATTTTTTTGTACAAATTGTAAAACTTGTAAGAAGAAAAGGCTTATAGGTTCAAAAGGATTGTTTGTTAGAATGAAATTCTCCTTTACTTATTTCTTTAGTTGAAGAATATAATTATCTAAACTCATTGCTTAAATATATTCTCATTCATATAACTATTTTAAACAAAATATTGCATGTTAATGTTTCTAAATAAAATAATGTCTAATTTTATTATAGTATTAAAATTTTAATGTTATTGCACATTGCATTTTAACATAGTGGATTGAATAAATATTAAAAATTAGAAAGTAAATTTTTTATTTATTATTAAAAAATTTTCTTACATGGCTATGTCATATATAATTGCACAAGAAGGAATCAAAAAAGAAAATGATATTAGTAAAAAAAATCAAAGAAACATAGAACTATTTCCAAAGAGATCAATACTCACCAATTAATAACTATGGTGAAGCGACGTGCTAGAAGGAATCACTAAACGTAATTAATGATTGCTAAGATGGCACCATGATGATTTATTAGCTTGTTATTATCAATAACAAAATAATGTCACTTAGAAACTAAATGACTTGCTTGATTAGAGTTAGGGCTAATCATATATTTTAAGATTTGAGAGATATAAGAGAAAGGTGAAATAAAAGAAAGTTAGCTAACATAAAAAAGATGAGGTAAAAAGATTATTAATAAGGGTTTAAATATCTTTCTATGATGTAACATAGAAGTAGAAATGAAAATCAATAAAAAATAAAGGCATGATTTTTTTTGAATAAATAAATTAATTCCTAATAATTAATTGGTGCTCATAAAAATTAACTAAATAAGAGAAAGAAATCAATGAGATTATTCTAGAGAGGAAGAAAACATATGAAAATTAAAAAAAACTTAGTAAATAAGGGATAAAAATTAGAAAAAATTATGAAAATGCAATAAATGAGGGAAAGAAATTTAATTTTTTTATCAATTTAATATAAATTACTATATATAAATGGGAGTTTTAGCTCTAAAAAATGCAATAGATCAAGGAAAGAGATTAGAGAAACTACAAAAATAAAGTAAATAAAGCAAAGAAATCAAGAAAATTATTCCATAAAGGAAGAAAATATAAAAAATTAGAAAACTTAATAAATTAGGAAAATAAATTAGAAGGATTATGAAAATATAATAAAAAAATAATGGTTTAAAGTTTTTTGTTAATTTAATATAAGTTGATATATAAATAAAAGATTTAGTCCTTTGTACTAATTGTGTGTGTATGACTTACTATAATATAATATTTATCAAAAATAAATAACAAATTGATATGTGACAAGTTATAAGAATGACACTCGGCAAAAAAAGAGGTAAAGAACATCACAATTAGTATACATGACAAGTTATAGGAATGACACTTGACATAAAAGGAAGTAAAGAATATTACAACTAGCATATAATATAAAGATTATTTTATTCTTAACAGTAAATCAAGAATTAGTTAGAGAGTAAAGTAGATAATTATAACTATTAGTAAAAAATAAATATTAAAAATTTGATAAATAACAAGCCATCAAAAAAGTAATTTTTTAATTTGTAATTATCTCATTTCTTAATTTTTTTTATCAATAATTGAGATTATTTATTATAACTTTTCAAGTATATTTTGCATTTTAGAAGAGTTAGATTCATATGTTGGGAATTAACTAAATGAACTTCACTTGCGTTTCATCTTTCAATTATGAGATTAATTATATATTTTATATTTTAAAAATAAACTAATAAATAAATATTAACAATACACTAATCCTTTTATGAAATAATAATATATTATTATAAAAAAATTTATTGTAAATCTAAAAAAGGTGGGATTTGAATTTTTTCCTTCTTTTTTCATTTTCAGAGAGATATGCAATTATTTATTTGAGAATAATAGAGAAGTAGTAGTATAATATACATAAAGTATTGTTATAAATATATTGCTTATAATATAAAGGATTATTGAATAATAACATGAGTAATTTTATTTTATATCTTCTTTCATAACTTGTAGCCAAAAATAATTATTTCAAATCATCTATAATTCCTAGATTATATTTTTTAATATTAATTAGTAATTATATTATTATAATTGTATTTCTTTTTAAACAATTAATATATATTTATAATACTATATAATATTAAATTAATTTTTTTTGTGCAACGCTCAAACTACCTTCTAGTATACATATATTGTGAGTTTTGCAAAAAATATTTAAAATTATTTCATTAATAAAAAAAATTAAAATTTCTATATTTCTTTCTCATAGTAAGATAAGGAAAGAGCTTTCTATATTTTATAGAAAATTTTGATAAGTTTTACTTTTTCATTTTATCAACAAGTAATCAATCAAACAATTTATCTATTATTTATTTTCTAATATAACGTTCAACTAACCAGCCATACCCCGAAAGAGGATAAGTTAAATTATCCATCACAATACATAACTCGGCCTATTTCTAAAAAAGATTGCTGCTTGTTTCCATAGTAATTATTGTTTTTTATTAGAAAATCTATGTTGAAAGAGGAAACTAAAAGGAGAATTGTTAACAAAGAAAATTCGAGGAAGGGAAAATTGCTGGCTGCATATAAGATAAGAATAAGATTGATATCAGATAAACGTGGGATGAGGTGTTAGATAAACTCGCGCAAAATAAACTACCCACCCACTCATTCTGCTTTCCGCTTTTCTTATTTCTTAGTTGTTCCCCACTCTCTACTTTCTTTACTCTTTAACTGCTTCCTTCACCTAACTTTAATATATAATATTCCAAAAATATATATATTATTTTAATTTCTTCTCCTAACTACTCCAAATTCGCTCTTCATCAGATGAATAATTCACATTTGAAATTCTAGAAGAAAAAGAAATGAGCAATTTTACAATTTGTTTCCATGTTGATATGATATGGAAGGTAAGAAAAAGGGACATTTATACATTTTTAATATAGTGTCAAATTTAATTATACATTAAATTTATTTTTTTTTAATATCAAATTTTACATGCCAAATAAAAGAGTATCAATAATTAAATTTGATAGTATATTGATGCACTAATTGTCAGTAGCATAATATAAAATTTTCTAGGTTAAGATTGTTGTCTAACCTTTTCTATGCAACCCTTCAAAAGTAACCAACTATTCCTTTAGGAGTTGGCAAGTTTTTCATTCGATGACTAAATAAGTTTAGATGCGGAGTAGATACCTTAAATTAAAACACTATGAATTAATATGTGGTGGTTAATCTTTCTCTGAAGCATGCGGGAATGAGGTCAGCTTTGAAGATGGATTAATTTGACTTGAGTGTCCAATTCTAGCGGTGCATATGGGCAGATTAATCATTGATGTGTGAAATTATGTGAATAGGAATAAGCTATAAAGACGAGGGGATAAACATAATGCAATTACTAAGACAATACATACAACCAACTTGCCGACATATAAATAGACGACACTGCAACCACATTGTGGAATCCTTATTTGCAGAATGACAAAAGCGCATTTGGAAGAGCGGTTGCGTTTTGACGGCCTCGGGAATTACATCTTGTCCCTTGGATTGGGCACTCTTGTTAATTTGTTGTACCTATTAATGGATCACTTTAGTTGTAGTAAGGATTGGTAGAATGATGATTCCTTGAAGAATAGATGTACTCATTGTATTATCTCTTCGTGCATAAGCTTTTGTACCAATCTGAAGACCTTTTTTTAATTTAAAATATTAAACATAAGATGTATGCTTCAATAGTTTTAAATTGATGAAAAAAATAGTATAATGTGTTAAATAGTGTTTAAATAATTTTAAATTTTAAATTCTATTAATTGATGTTTTAAAGTTTTAATCGATATAGAACTTGTACTTTCCTAAATAATTTTACATAAAAATAATTAAATTATTTCTTTAATTGTCAATTAAAATAATTAAAACTTCACATAAGTAATCTTTTGTCCAAGTTTGAAATATATAAATCAAGATTTTATCTTCTACTAAATTTAAACACCGCAACAACATAGAAAATTCACTTATTATAACAGCAAACATTTGTAAGAATACATTACTCTTTTGGTAGGATACACTGACAACTGCAAGAAGCTCATCACTTAAGTAACTAATATTTGAAAACTTGAAAAGTAATTAGCAAATGTGAATGAGATATTCGCCATTGCCCCTAAATGAATATTTTGTCCCTGATTTAGCATGCTATCCCATCAAAATACCATATGGAACATGAAGTTCGAATGCCGTCCAATCTGTCTTGACCAGTTACTGTTAGTAATGCTGCTGCAAACATCAGCTGAACACTTGTAACTCATTCTTAAATGGTATCTAAGTCAATGAAATCCCACCAATCCATAATGAAGTCGTGATTAGACAAACCTCCATCTTGTTTTAGTTATAAGATTAAATCATTTTCACACTTGTAACTTACGCTTTTTTTATTTTATTCGGATGGAAGATTATTGTTTTATACATAAATAAAAAAATGATATGTGATTCATATATCTTAATTAAAACTTATGATATTTAGTATTATTGTAATAGAAGGAAACAATATTATCTATCTTATATTCTTTATATTAAATATTAAATAAATAAAATAATTTTTATTATTTTATTATTTTAATATTTTATAATAAAAATACTATAAATATTAAAAATAATATTTGAATCTTTTATATTCATTAGTTGACTTTTGCAAATTTGTATCACCAATCTATAATTAATTAATAATTCATAATTTATATTTAATTTTAAAATTTATTTTTATTACATATGGTATTACTATTTTCTAATTATATTCCTGCAAATAAAAATATTTTACCAAAATAAAAAGGTTTTCAAAACTAAACTCTCAAGTAACGACAAATCTCGTTCCTAATAGTAATGGCAAAGTGAAGTGTTCGAGTTCATGTGGCTATAAATCACTTGAGGTTGAGATTGGAGCCAAAGAATTAATTATGATGTCTAGAAGGAATTTTATTATTATAAGGTGATGATCAATAACCAATTAATGTTCAAACTTTTATTTAATTATATAATAAACAACTCCAACAGGACCTTGTGGAATTAAACCTTCTCAATAATTTATGTAAGATTCCATCACTTTTAATTAACCCCATAACTTATTCTCTTTACTCTTCAAACTTTAAAAAAAAAAGGGTATAATTTTTGTCAAAATAATATTTTGGGATGCTTTGAGTACATCTTGCCAACTTTAACAAAAGCCATTGAGTTGGTTATTATACTTTTAAAAATTAAACAATTGGTAAAGCCCGTTGACAAGAATAAAAAGTGAAAATTGAACGATTTGGTGTTTTTATTCTTTCTCCCGACCCCCAAAGTTCAAGGCCTATTGCCCCCGTGAGGACTCAAGAAGCAAGGGGGAGAGTAGAGAGAGAGAGGGAGAGAGGAAGGAATCATATCCAATTGAAGCTGCCAAGCCTTTTGGGATAAAGCCCATCTGATTCGTAATTATTTCCTAATCATTATTTTAACTTTGATAAAAAGTAAAATAATGGCTACATAAATGATAATGTATTAGTATAAAATACATTAATGTTACAAAGGAGATCTGGCACTCAACATATTATGATCTCCGTAGAAAAACTCAAGAGGATTATTAATTATAAATTTAAAAATTATTTTTAATTATTAATTATTTATTAAATTTTTAATTCTTTTTATTAAATATTGTAATATATCATTTTTTATCTTTTAAAATATATTTTTATACCGTAAATAAAGTCCTATTCGATAACCAGTCATTTATATGGATTGTTATTTTCTGCATAATTTTTTTTTGGGTTTTAAAACTAGCGCAAATTGGAAAATACATTGCCGTGAAAGAAACTCAGCCCCTTTGAAAATTTATTTCTCTGTATCATTGCTTAGAATAAAAAAAGCTAGCGGCTGACAGGCCCACATGGAATTTGAAAAAAAAAATGTGCTAAGAAAAGCAAATTCGAGGGGAAAAAAATAACACCCATTGTTTTGATTGGTTGGTTGAAAAGTTAGCTTTGCCAAAGTCTACGTAAATACGGCATCGTCATTCGTCAAACTCCCTCTCCCGACGCATTATTTTCGTAGACTTCAGACGACGACGTTCTGCTGCTTTTGAAAAATCCACGTCAATGTCCTCCTTTTTTTCATTTTTCCCCACTTCTGTCCATTTCACCAAAGTCAGCAGACGCCGTGATCACGGCTTGGAAACTGAGGCAGCGTCTTTGACGGAGCTGTCAGCAACGGCGACGTTAGCCACCGTCGCAGACTGCACAGTCAAGACAGACATGCTGGGAGAGGAGGGTCCTTCACCGTTGGATGGGATGACTGGATGGTGGTTGTTGTTGTTGACCAATGGGTTCCGGGAGTGACTGGTGGCGGTGGAGATAGCGGTGGCGAGAGAGATGGGCATGAGGCAGAGGCCTTTTCCCTGAAGGTACTGCATGGCGGAGCCCATGTCTTCTTCCATGAGCCTGGCCACTTGGTGCTCCGTCATGGTGAGGGTGTCATTGGAGGAGGACGACGGAGTTTGATTGTTGTTTTTGTTGGAGTTGCGAGTGGCCCCGCCGTTGCCGGTGGTGGCTTGGATGCAGTCACCGCCTCCCTGCAAACAAGCAAAGACAAATCATCGGTCGCGTGATTGTTCGATGGAAAAGGAACACAGATAGAGAGAGAGAGAGAGAGAGAGGAAAAGGAAAAAGTAAGAAGAGACAAAGAGGAATCTGAGAAAGTGGCACGCGTGCTTCTTTTTGATTGTCGTTTTGTGGTGATTGAATATTTGAGAATTGATAAGGCAAGCCAAAACTAAGGTGGATTACTAAGTAGCAATAATGGGTGGTGGGTGCCGCAACACTCTCAAGACTCAGCAGTCAGCAGTCCGACAACATTCATACATAATGCTCTATGATGTTCTGCATTTACTCTTTCATTCCATTTTTTCTTCTTATGGAAACAAACCTCCCATGTTTTTCTTCCATGTCTGTCTCTTCCTTTTTTTTTTTTTCTCCTCTCAAATATTGGGTGTTGTGGATTATCTTTCCATAGGGAGACAAAAAAATTTAAACCTTTTTGACCTTTTAGAAACAGTTCATGAGATCAGTAATAAAGAAAAAAAAACGGAAATTAAAAAAAAAGATAGGATGTGATCATGTGGGCATAATTCAAAAATGAAAAGAGTTAACGGATAAATTTTAAAGAGTTTTTTCCCCCTCTTTTAATATTATAAAAAGTGGCACTATCATTGTGAAATTTACCTCAGAGGACATATCAGCAACGAGGGGAGCCACAGCTGCTGCACCGCCCAATCTGCTCATGCTCAGAACCTGTACGCAAGAGGAATTGCATACTTAGAAATTTTACTTTATGATAATTAAGCTATTCATTCCTCCGACTGAAGCTCACCTTCACTTGGAGCTGTAGAAACTTCACATAATCGATGATCTCATCCAGCATTGAAGCTTTGTCCGTCTGTCTCATTTTCACAATGCAAATCACCATTGGTATCATACAATAAAGTATACACATTCCTTGTAAAGCTATTTTTCTATTACTGAATTATACAACTCGCATACTATATCTCTACATAGCTTTTTCAAGTTAAGGAATGGATTCCCCCCCCCCCCCACTTACTCCTAATTTTTTCCAATAAAATGGCTGGTTATCGCCAAGGTTTCATTTGTTTAGATAAAACAAATATTTTTATGATATAATTATAAAATATTAAAATAAAAAATTTATTTATTTATGAATAAATATGAAAGTCTAAAAAAAATTCCTTTTATAAAGAAGAATTTATTTTCTTTAATTATTAAAAATTAAGTATCGTTTTTTTTAAATTATAAATATAAATTATATATCACTCTTTAATCAATATATATAGAAATATTTTCTATAAAATATATTTTCAATTAAATAAAAATAACTTAAATAACCTTTCCGCAGCACAAAAAGACAGCCATACAAGCGACTCTAGTCGAAGGCCAAACCTCTGCATTCCAGCTTGCTTGTCAAGTATGCACGGAAAGATATAACGAGAAGCCAAATGTTAAGAACAACAGTGCACTACCGGCGACGTATCCAATAATCTTTGGACATCTGTCTCCTAATTTTCCGTATGACAGTGACAATTGACAAAATTCTTATATTTCCTAACTATATTACATATTTATAATATAATATAATTATAACTAATAAATAAAAAATAATTATTAATTTTTTATTATTCTAAATAATCTAAAATTTTAAAATTTATATTTATATTTTTAATATGTGTAAGTTTTATAATTTATCAAATAATATTTATCATATATAACTAAAATCAAATATTATTTTTAAAATATTCAAGAATTTCTCGATGTTTTATATGGATACATGATTGATGTAATTATAAATCAGTGATTATTAGGAGATTAAGGAAGTTACTCCTCATATCTTTATTGTATTTATTTTACAATACTTTCCATTTTAAGATAAATACACAGTGTAATTAAATATTTATTAAAAATAAAAAAAGGTAAAAACTTAAAAAATTAGTAATGATTTTTAAAATGATAAGGACGGAACTTTTTTCAAAACTATGAATAAAAGGATATGGAGGGTGTATAATTATTTAACCCTCTGACCCAGAGATTAACTACTATAAATTAGTGAGTATAATTAATGATTAGTGAATTATAATAATGAAATCTGGTATAATTGATGATTAAATTAATGTAAATTGAGACAGGATTACCTTGTTGGCATTTGGAACGAGTTCTTGGAGCGCCTTCATCCTCTCTGCGATTCTTTCTCTTCGTAACTGCCACATTCAAATGCATTACAAATATTCAATATTCCCACCCAGCTTCGCAACAACAAGAAACCTATAAATCTTTTAACCAACTGCTTCCGATCCAAACGTTCCAAAACAAACACTTCGGTCTTGTTTTATTTTCATTTTCTACTAATTTCTGTTAGTTGACTATCGCTTTTTTTGACGGGGAAAAAAAATCCACTTTTGAAGTCGTTACAGGCCACAGAACCCGGAAAATGACACCTGAAATTATTGGCTCCATATCCATTTTCTCGGCCACCAAACGCGTTTTGTGAAAAAAAAAAAGAAAAAAGTCAGAAACACAAACCGTACCCTCTCAGCGATGCTATGTGGGTCAGTGGCCTGACCCCTCCGAGCCCTGACTCTCTGCTTCGGCTGCGCCGGCGTACCAGTTGCCGTCCCATTCGTCGGAGCTTGGTTCGCCGCCGCCGCCCCCGAACCTCCCATATTCTGCCCTTGCATCACTCCGCCCTGCTCACAAGCGCATTTAATTTTATTTTAAAAAACAGAAAAATAAATCAAAACACAAAGTAACCGCCACAATGATTTCCATTTTGTTTTCAATAAAAACCTGAGGGTGGTGAAAATGCTGAGTCTGGCTTGAGGATTGACCCATGCCATGCAGGGATCCAGCGAACCTATTGTACAGAGCTTGGACCGACCCTTCACCAGCCTATCAAAATTACCTCCAGAGTTCAATAAAAATCACACCAAGACCATCAGAAACTTCTTTTCAAATGCTAAACTTACTGGATTGGAGGCTTTGAACGAGGAGGCATCGACGACATCGTTCCGAGAGTGCTCAAAGTCACCACCACTCAATGACAACGGCATCTGAAGGAGTCCAGAATCCCCGACTCCGGCTAAGCCTAAACCTCCGGTTCGAGACATCAGAAGCTGCTGCTGTAGCATCAACGCCGCCACCGGGGACTTAGTCGTCGGAGAGTTTCCACTGATCTGATGGTTGCGGAACTTCGTGGCCAAACTGGTTTGCTCGTCATACTGAAAACCAACATTCTCCGCGTTAGACGGTGTCGTTTGGTTGGAGAGGTCTGTGGGCCTCATATCGCCGCCGTTGATATGGACCGAATTGGTGAGATTGAATGGGTTGAGTTCAGGCCAAGAGGTTGAAGGAAGACCGGAAAGCATTTGGTCGAGAAAATCGTCATGGGAAGTGGGGTCGAAGTGAGCGGAGTTGTGGTTTAGCTCAGGGTGGTAGTGGTGCATCTGAGAGTTTTGGATCTGATGTTGGTGATTCGGAGCACCGTTATGGAGGTCGTGTGGGGAAATTTGAGAGGAGTTCAAGAGGGAGTTTATTCCTTGCATTTCTCTACCACAAGGCTGCATAATCATCCAGAAATCAGCGAAGAAGGAAGACGAAGACAAAGAGGTGAGAGTCAGAATGAGGTATGAAGGTGAGAGTCAGAATAAGGTATGAAGATGTGAAGGTCTGATTGGGCAGAGAGGGCTCTGGTTACAGGATGAAGCGGTGGGATGGAGAAGCAGAAAAGGAAAGAACAATGCGTTTTGGTTTTTTGGGGGAGTTTATAGGAGCAACTTCTAATCCTCTTTCTCTCCTTAAATTGTGTTTTAAACAGCCGAGAGGCAACTAAAAGAAGAATTATATATATATATATATATATATATATTTGTCAATAATATTTGTCAATACTACGTACCATCAATAATCTGATGAACCAAAAAAATAAAAAATTCAAATTACACTCACTTCTCTTTAAGTACCTCAAGTGTCGTTTAATTTGTAAAATCAAACCTTAAGGGAAATTTTAATATTTTTAAAAAATTTAATTCTCAAAAATTTAATTTTTGAGAATATGACATTTTTATATTTAATTCAATTAAAAACATTTTAAAAAATATTATAATATTATATTTTAATTATTTTAAATATTTTTATTATAAAAAATATTTTCATTAAAAATTAAATAATTATTAAAAGTGTGCAATAATTAATAATGATTATCAGTGATAAGTGATAATAACAATAATGATAGATAATAATCATTAGTAATATATAGTAACTGATAGTAAATAATAACTAGCGATGGTCATCAAAATAGGTGATGACTGATGGTAGTCATTAGAGATAGATAATAATTGGTAATAGTCACTAGTAATAAATAATAATCAATAGTGAATACTGACAATGAATAGTAGTTAACAATGATTACTAATAATAGATGGTAATCAGTAATAATTACTAGGAATAGGTGATTGACAATGATGATTAATAATAATTATAAAAAATGATTATTGAAGATTTGTAGAGACCAATTATGATCAGTGATGATCATTGATAATGATGATAACTAGTAGTGATCATTGAAGATTTATAGAGGGCGGTTATGGTCACTAATAATAATGAATGATAGTAAACGGTATTAATTGGTAATGGATAATGGTGAATAACAATTATCAGTGATGGTTTATGGCTAATAATATTCATTAATAATGGACGGTAATTGGTAATGATTACTAGTAAGAAATGATAGTCATTAATGATAAGTAATGATAAATGATAACTACTAGTGATGGGTAATAGCCATCAATAATTATAAAAAATGAATGATAATTGATAGTAGTCAACGATTAATCATTAATAGTTATTATCAACAATAAGTTATGGTAAACAGTGGTTGATTGTAGTGAAAAATGGAGTAGGTAATTTCTTATATTAATTAAATATTCTTATATTATAAAAATATAGATTACTTGGATTTCATATGGGAATATTATAAAAAATATATTAAATTAAAAATATTTATCTTAAATTTGAATCAAATATAAAAATTTTATGTTCTAAAAAATGTGATAAAGTTTAAACAAGCAGGAGCCAAATAAAAGATAATATTTTTTTAATACTAAAATCAATAAATTGAGTAACCAGAACAAATAGAAAAATCCAAATTACACTTACTATGGAACCTTGTTATACACATTTCTCTTTTATTTTTATAAATATACATTAATTTTTTTCACATATATTCACCTCACTTTTGTGTCATTTTAAACATAGGTTCACCCCTCTTACTTATAAAAAATAAGAGATATAAATATAGATTTCTAAAAATAAAAAGGTGTATAAGTATAACCAGGTTAAAATTTAAGAAAGATGAGTATAATTTGTTGAAAAAGAAATATTAATTTTGTGCTAAATCAAAAAATTTCAAATAGTCCAAAAATATTATTTTACATCAAATAATAAATTATTGTAATCATAAAAAATTACTATAGCTTTTGCATTTACATGGCATTTAATTTACAAAATTTTATATTCTTGAAAAAATATACATTTGTGAGAATATAATTGTTGAGAATTTAATTAATAAGAATATAATATTATTATATTTGATTTATCATAAAATTTTTTAAGAATGTTTTATTAGATTCCTAAATATGTTATATTCTTATATTTAATTTATATTTAATATTCTCAAGAATTTTAAAATTATTTTAAAAATATTCTTATCAATTTTTTATTATAAAATATAATATAATAAATCATATTTTTATTTAAAATTATATAAATAATTAAAATTTTTAACACCTAATAAATTAAAATTTAATATTTAATACCTAAAAATTTATTTAAATATATGTAAAAATATTCTATACTTTATTATATTTTAATATTTAATGCATTATATTTCAACATTTAACGTGATGATTTAATAAGTAGAATTTGACTGCTACCCCTACTTGGAAATAAGTCATGTATAAGTTGGCTATTTGTTCTTTTTTGTGTACTTTTTACTTTTACAAAGTATATTCATTACTAGTTATACCATCATCATCATTATCATAATCATTATTATTATTACATCAAATTTCAAAATAAAGTGGGTGTGATTTATTTAAGTTATTATCATACTATTAAATATATTTAACATTTCTTGTATTATAAAATTATAAATTTTTATTGCTAAATTATCTTCATAATTATGTTTTATACTGGTATTATATTTTAAATTGTAATTTCTTCTTTAATATAAAAATATTATTATTTTATATTTTTATATATAAAGATACCTTTTTTAAAAAGAAATCTAAGCTTATTGTATTAATCTTCAATGAAAGAAATCATATATATATATATATATATATATATATATATATATATATATATATATATATATATATATATATATATATATATATTAAAATAATCTTCCAAATATTAGGAATAACATTAGAGAAGAAATTGCAATTAAAAAATTAATATTATTATATTTTATAACAATAAAAATATTTTAAAAGATAGAATTGTATAATTTAAAAAAAATTAAAGGTTTCAGATGTAATTCACTAAATAAGCAAAATAAAAAGCCAAAGTAAGTGATTAAAAAAATTAGATGAAAATGTATTATTATTATTATCATCATCTATCTATCTGTTTATCTATCCATCTATATAATATTGAATATACCTTACAAACGAAAGAAATGTACAAAAATTAACAAATAGCTAACTTAAAGGTGACTTATTTTTAGAATAATTAAAATAAAAAATATAAAAATGAGGGAAGAAAAATAGTATAATTGAAAATAAAGTGATAATTATTTCTTAGTTTAAATTAAAAGTTATTTGGCAAAGTGATATATAAGAAAGATAATTAAATATGATGTTAATTTTATAATTTTATTTTAGTATTAACATTTTTATTTTAAAAGAATTTAAAATATCCACCTGCTTCTAAGTGAATATTTTGAAGGAAAGTTAAGTAAAAAATATTTCTAAAAATGTGACATTTTTATATACTTTTTTTAAATTTTGAACTAAACATAGGAATATAATATTTTTTTTGAAATATTTCTAAAAATATTAAAAATCTTCCACAAATCAAACGCTCTCTTGGAGTAATTTTATTTTTTATTCTTTTGTTGTAAAATGGAAATTGACGAAATGTCTACATGCCTCCCTTCGACCATGCAACAATTATGCCATCTTGTCAACTATTGTTTAATTTTATATATATATATCTTGTATCATAGAGTTTTGAAATTTTTTTTAATCACCATATGGGATGATACTTCGAAAATTAAAATATTAACAGACTGTTATCCATATTTAAGTCTTGATTTTTATTAAATTTATAAATCATAATTTTTCAATTTTTCGTGCTTTTTTATAAACTTTGTCCCTCCTTTTGTTGTTGCAAATAACAAACGAGAGGGCATGAAACAAGATCAAGATTCCGAGCGGGAAAATAGAAGGGTTCAAGAACCTTTTTGGCTCGAGGAACATTTCACGTCCGACGAGAATTTGTTTTGTCTTATATATTTAGATTTAAAATTCATTTTTTTTAATAATGACTTAAGCTCTATTTTGCGTGAATCGTTAATAAGTTAATTATAATTAATAAATTAGTTAATAATTTATAATTTATAATTAATAATTGATAAATTAATTAATTGTATAAGAAGTATTTTATAAATTAACCGTTGAATTAATTAAAATTAAAAAATAACATAAAAGAATATATTAGTAAAAATATATGTATAATTAAAATATTTCATATATATCTAAATATTAAATTATATTAATACAATTAATATATTCAAAAATAAAAATATAATACCTAATATTTTAATTAATTATATTTTATAAATTTATATATACATTTATTTATATATTTTTTATTTTATTATTTATGATAAAATTATGATTACTTATAATTATAATTATATAATTATATTTTATGATATTATATATTTATTTATATATATATTTTTATATATTTATAATTTAAAATCAGGATATAATTATATCAAAATTAAATTAATTATATTTGATAAAAAATAATATTTAAATTTATATCATGAAAAATATAAGTTATAAATTGATAAAAACAATAAGGTCAGATTTTTAAAGAACTTGAATAAATGATAGCTTATAAGTTATAAACTATTTAAGGAAATTTATCAAATTAGAACTTTTTTTTTCAATAAATTAATATGTAAAATATATCTAAAAATTAACTTATAATTTATTAATTAAGTTAATAAATTACAAGGTATTTTATTTATTACACGAAACAAAACCTTAATAGTTTCTATTATTATAAAAAAATGAAATAGATGGATTCATGCAAAATTTATTTATATTTTTAATTTTTTATATTTGCTTAACTGATATTAGGTTTCGTTTCGCGCAACAAATAAGTTATCTTATAACTTATTGACTTACTCAATAAGTTATAAGATAACTTTCAAAAGTATTTCTCACACTATTTTATAAGTTACTACAGGTAACTTATAAGTTCTGATTTAATAAGTTATTTAAAGTAACTTATAGCTTATAAGCTACCCTTTTTTTAAATTTTTTTTCAAATCTATCTTTATTCTTTTTATTAATTTACAACCCATATCTTTTATAATATAAATTTAAATAATTTTTATAAAATATATTAATTATATTTTAAGTAATTATAATTTTATAATAAATAATAATATAAAAATTATATAAGTAAATAAATATATAAATTTATAAAATATTAGAAACTATACTTTTATTTTAAACTTTTTAATTACATTAATATAATTTTATTTTTAAATAAATAAAAATTATTTTAATTAAATATATTTTTATTAATATGTCATTTTATGTCATTTTACAATTTCAGCTAGTTCAATTGTTAATTTTATAAAATATTTTAATTAGCTTATCAAGTATCAGCTATTAGTTATAAGTTATTAGCTATCTAATTGCACGAAATAGAGCCTTAATTTGTTAGTTACTTTCACCAACAATTTTTAGTACTTATTTTTTAATTATAAAATTGATAATTCACTTAACAAAATAGAGATGCAAAATTAAGAATTTCAACCCATGATTTGAAGGAAATAAAGTTTCTAATATAACATGAAATATTACTGTATACCATCAATTTTTTGCACTTTTATACGAAGCCCTTGATCTAGCAAATTACATGCATTACTATCGTGTTTGTTTGCGCTCGTGTGGGTACGTTGAAAAATAACTTAGTCTTTAGGAATTATATAGTTACAGAATAATTCGAAAAGTAGCAGAAATAAAATTAAATTTATTAGTATTATTTTAAATAAAATTAAAAATTTTATATAGAAATAGACGTTTAAACATATAATATAATATTTATTACATATTTTTATTTTAAAAATAATTAAATACATGTATCTTTATATTATATGTTTATATTTGTAAAAATAAATTCATAAATTTGGGTTGGATCAAGCTAACATGATTCATAATTATGATTTGAATTTGATTCAAATATTAATTGAATCATAAAAAAATTTAATAAATTCAGTTAATATTCAAATTAAAAAAAAATAAAATCCTATATTACTTTTTTTTGGGGTCGTTTGAAACATGAATAGATCTAGAAGGTAACTCTCCCTGTAAATTCTTCTCAATATTAGAGTTTGGCTCAATGCACAAAACTTCACAAATAAAGTTCAAAAAAGGAAATAAATAACGGCATATAACACTTTTTTCTCGCAAACTTTTCTCTTTTGCCTTTCATTGGAGATTCGAGATGGGCAGAAATAGAACTTTTAATTTTAATTTAAAGATAAATTATATTAATCAACTTAATTACATATATATTTCTTTAATCTTTAAAAATATACACTCATGTTTTTTTATTTTTCAAAGATAGAGGACCTAAATGTATGTTTAAAATAAAATGAAGGGAAAATAAATATATATAAAAAATTAATATATATATATATATATATATCTAAAAATAAAAAAATTGTACAAGTGTAATTAAACTAGACGTAAAAGGATGTGATCATAATTTTTTCATGCAATTTAAACAAGCGAGTGGTAAAAGACAAACATGGAGATGAAGGACAGTAGGAAGAAATTTTTTATTTATGACATAATATTTAATATAATTTTATATGATACTCGTTTTACTTATTATATAATCAATAAAATAATTATATTTTATATAATTAATAATTTTATTTAAATAAAAATATTTATATTTTACAATAAATAAATTATATTTATTATAATTTTTAAATAATAATAATAAATTAAAATCATTATTGATTAAATTTAATGAGAATAATTTTATAATTTTATCAATAAAATATGAGAAGTTTTTCTTATAAAAATGTATAAATAAGTGATTTTTCATAATTTACATAAAGCAAAAATTTTTGAAAAATTTTATTTCTTTTATTTTAAAAGTTAATAAATAATTAAATCATTCAAAAAAATTCTACTTTTGAGGAGATGCACTTCCCACCTTATTTTTTGCGAACCAACGACCTCTCCGACTCAGAAAAAATGGGGATAATGAGGTCGGTCCATTCACCACGGAGATGCTGAAGAAGGAATGCCTAATAGCTTTAGCCTTTTTTAGCTCCGGAGAAGAAAGGTATTTCTTTTACAAAGATGGCAGTCATATCTTGACTGTAGCCACCTCTTCTTCTCACAATTTTAGCAATTATTGTAATAATTGTAATCCAAACCCAAAGGATCGCCATAAACACCCCATTTTGGCTAATCATGTTGAGTAACACTTGTTTTTATTACTACTTACCCTCTCTAGCATTTAATCATCGAGCAATTTGGGTTTAAAAAGTATAAAAAAAATTTAAATCATCAATAAATAAACAAATAATATATTATTATAAAAAAATAATATTAATAATTTTTAATAATAATAATATTTTAATAATTTTTATTAATATAATAACACATAAATAACTGTAATATAAAATTGATATGTACCGATAATTATTTAAATTTAAATCATATCATTAATACATGCCAATCTAACAACTTTTTTAAACCAAAATTAATACATTTCCATACTTTTCGAAAATTTGTGATATTCACGTATACTTTCGATCGCTTATCTTTTGCCCCAAGTTTGGCGAACTCAATCGGCCAAGTTTTCAGTTTCAGTTGGGGTTACCAATTTGAAATTTTATAGTGGATAGCCTCGACCAAATGAACGATAAAACAAATCACCCCAAAATGGGTTAATGAAATGGAATGAATTACGGTAAATTATTGATATAATATTAGATCTATTTGTATTTTAAATTTACTTTTTTCAAAATTAAATTTGACTTATTATATAATAATATATTAATAATTAAATTTTATAATATATCATTACATTATTATATTAATGATATACCACAATTTTCTAAAGTTTGTTTACTTCAACATAATTCCTTCATTGTTTGTATGCATTGACCAATAAAATCAAAGTGAGTGCCGTGCCGCTAACCTTCTACCACTTGACAGTTCTTTAAAACTTTATACCTATTTCTAATTATGTTTAGTTTAATTATCATCCTTATTATTAAAAAATAAAAAATCAGAGTGAGTGTTTTAGTACAAAAGTAAAATACTAAACTAATATAAATTAATATTTTTTTTATTTAGCAATTAAATTTTATTTATTTGATTACTTAAAATTAATCAGAGATAATCAAGTGAATTTACGCTCACGTCCATATTCTTTATGTAAAGACAGATCAGTAATTAAAAATCGAAAGAAATAAAGCATTTTATTTGGACTACTGATAAGATAGTAATTAAGATTTGAAAAGGGAGTTTACGAAATCTATTGCAAATTAATGATGGGCCTAATCACTATTTCTTTATGTCCCGATCTTCTCAATTGATCCTCTCAGGCATTCATGCTTAGGTAAATTGCCTAGGTCTGGTAGTCTTACCCTCCAACTAATTAAATGGTTCTTCTTTCTCCGGATACTTTATTATTTTCTATTATTTAGAACCTATTTTTCATTGAGCAATTTTCCTTGTGTTGAAGGTTTAACTGCCATCTCTAATTAATTTCCTCTTTTTCACTATAATTCCTAAATAATAAAAAGGTTATACAATAACTTATTTTCTCATTCATTTTTTTTTCTATTCGAACATATCATAAGTTATTGTATTATTGTTGGATGAAAAACAAACTATGACAAAAGAAATTTGTATAGTTTTTTTTAAGATATTCTATGAAATTTTGAAATATCAATTCCCGAAGAAAAATATTTGTTTATGAATGAAATTTGGAACTAGATCAGTATAGTTTGGAGAATCAAAATTGGATCTAGGAATTGGTATGCTAGAGTTGATATAACGATAGTTGTCCCTATCGTATCCAATTTGCAAATTGGATCTTGGTTGTTCGGTATGCTAAGTTCATTGCATCTAAACACATTTAGATCATATTGCACGACATGGAATCCCTCAAAATATGTATTCTATATAATGATTTATTTTCTATTTACCAAATGGGACGTAAAGTGCATGTTATTGCTAGTTCGAGAGAGATTCTTAAGCTGCACTACGTCACCGTCGCCAGTGCTTCACTTCAAAATTTGAAGCACGACAAAAATTTTTTTGAATCAAATAATCTGTGTAAAATATATTTTTAAAATTTTTTTGTATAATTATATCATACTAATATATTATTTTAAAATAAACAAATACATTTTATTCACATGTGATGTAAATTTATTTGTAATTTACTATTTATATGTGATTTAAATTGGCAAAAAAAGCCAATAAGTGATTTACACTTTCAACACTTTGCCTGCCTATATTGTGTTTCATCCATATCTATCATGAAAACTATTATGTGTAAGTTACATATTCTTCTAGTAATCCTAATTTGACCTAATTTCATCCTAATCCATTCATTATCTCACCCTTCATTCTCAATTTACTTCTTTGAGTTGGAAGTATTAGTGTTTAATATTGGAGAAGAAATAAAAGAAAAGATGATATAAATAAATTTTTAAAATTCTATTTTAATTTGATAGATAAGGAAGAAGAATATGTAGAAGATTTGTGTCAAATTCCATACATATAAACTAAGTGAACTATATTTTTTCTTTAAAAAAATTTTAGAGGGTCAAGACTATTGGAAATGCGAATGAACTGAACTAAGCCAAGTCAAGTCTAATATTTATACACTTAAATTTGAACTCACAAAAAATAAAAGAATTTAAACATGAGCTAAATATTATTAAATTTAAATAATTCAAATTTGAATTTGAACCTAACTAATACAAGCCTAAACAAATTTATACAAACTTATTTGAATAGTATGTTCTTATACTTGAATTCTCATGGGAATTGAAATATCTGAATTCAAATTCCAGCTCCTAATGAAAATGAGCCTAATAAAATTTCTATAACCTTATTCGAATAATTTACCATTTCATCTTAATTTGGTCATACACAATTTTATCTTTCACAAATAAATTATATACTAAATTTTTTATCTTATTTTATTTATCATTATAAACTTTTTTGTAACTGTTCAAATCTATTAAAAATATATGCTCAATTATCACATAATACCAATAAGTAAAAACTAATATATATTAGAAAGTAAATTATTTTAACTAAAATATCATACCTCCTTATGTGACTTTAACAATTACTATTGAAATTAAAGATGAATATATATTTTTTATCAAAAAACTCGCAAACAATTTGAATCGAATAATATAATAAAACTCAAATTTAATTTATACATTAATCATACTTAACTTATTTAAGTTCGTCTCATTTAAAATTGAATTCTTTATGAATTAATTTCAGAATGCTTGCTAATAACTTGATTTATTTAGACTCCTGAAAACTTTATATCTCTTTTACATTCTTGTGCACTAGGTACATATGGATCAAATTAATTAGAAAATCAACATATTATAAAATAAAGAAAGAAGAATACATAAAAGGAGAATGTTAGATGTATCGAAGAATATGAATCAAACGTACACCGAAATCATGTTGATGATATCTTAGGTGTTGAAATATCCATAAAATCTATTTAATTTTTAAATCCAAAGAGTGTTGTTGATTTGGCATCATTTTGGAGTCAATCCTTTGATACCAGCAACATTGCTTTACATCAAATATATAATAAAAAATACTATACCCTTCTTCTATCTTATTAATTTAGCACAAACATAATTAAGTGTATTTAGCGTAACTAAAAATTGATACGCTTGTTTGGTATATCTTGTTACTAATGTCTTACTAATTATTGTCCATGTCCACAAGGAAGCAACCAAGAAATCTTATTGTATTGAAATTTATTATTGCTTTGAAGTTTGATTAAGTCTGGCCATTAAAGAAGGCCAAAGTACAACAAGTATACAGCTCTTCAAGATTCTGAGCTTTTTTAATTTAAGACGCCTATCATTCTGCAATGAGTTCGCGTGTCCATTTTCTACATAGTTAAAGCACATGACATGAGGTCTAACGCCTATTCAATGACCAAGCACATGGACCACATATGCACCCAAAAATCAACACTACTTCTGAGCACGCAATTTTCACCATTTTCAGTATTTTGAATCTAAACTCATGACATTATTATTTATATATATTCCACAAAATTAATAATTTTATTTCTAAATTATTCTTAACCTAAGTTATGTAAAATTTTTAAATGATAGTTTGTACATATAATTTCTTCCTTATTTTATAAAGGCATGACATTATGTACATAAATTATTATTCAATGATAAAATTTCAATCTCATACAATTTTGAAATTATTTTGTTAATATCCTATAATTTTAGGAAAAAAATTATTAATTTTATCCATATAATAAATTATTTAGCATTTATTTTATAGAATTAATAAATAATTGTTTGACTATTTAATTATACAAAGAAAATTTAATAATTATTATGAGTATGTATTAAATTATAATTAAATACTTATGAATTAATTTTTTTAAAATTTAAGTGATATATCAACAAAAATTTAAATATAAAATATTAAAAATAAAAATTTTATAAATATTATTAAATCCTACTACATTATTATTGTTATTAAATTAAAAGTAATGACAAGGATCCCTCATTTTTTGTTCATAAATATACTTATTTTAACACTACTTTTTATTTTTTATCAATAATATTATCTCTATAAAAATAAGATTTGAAATTAAAATTTAAATATAAATTAATAATTTTTATTAAATGTAAAATATTAAAATAAAATTATAAAATTTAATTTAATAAATATAAAATATTTAAAATTTATTTTTAGTACTTATACTATCTTTATTTTTGAATAAGATCAAAGGCTTGCGTTAGTTAATTGGTAATATATATATATATAATAAAAAAGCATTTTCGGCCATGAAAACTTTTGTAAATTAGATAATTACCTCCGCGGTAACTTTTTCATCTTGGTGGAAAACCAAAAGCTAGACCAATTTAAATTCCCACACGTCAAAAAAATTGGAAAATTTCCATAATTTCTACAAACACCAAATGCCGCGCTATCTAGGCGATTCCCATACCTATGAAAATGTGAAAAAACAAGATGACTTATCCAATGAAAAGACAACTACTGACTCAGCTTTTCTTGATATGTGCTAAACTATGAAAGCCTACATCGAGGACGCAACTTACCATATTTCACAAAGTTTCTATTGCGTATAAATGATTTTCCTAATTTCCTTGTTCATATCTTAATCGTATGATCCTAAATGCCCTCTGTGTGTAGCCTACCCTCTTTAAAATGTCACAGAAATTATTACATTGGTGCAAAAGTCCTAATTTGCACAAAAATAATCTTAAATTTTGTTTACCAAAACAAAACAAGTCTTAATTTGCCAGCTCCCATTACCCATTTTGTACCGAGTGAGATAGATTGGATACATTATTAATATAATAATATATTAATGTATAATTAAATTTGACTATATATTAAATTTATTTTTTTAAATTTAAATCTATAATTATATGATGATATATTAATAATCAAATTTAATAATTTTTTTTGTCTAGCCACCTAATATTTAGCGAGCTTCATTGGATCGCTGACTAATCTGAATTCGAGCTGGGTTAGACCCAATGCGGAAGTAAGCTCTCTCAATACTATCTACTCCATCCACAAAGCTCGAATTCGAGACCTTATTTAAGGGGTGCCGAGTTCCTTACTACTCGAATCAACAGTCATTAGTAATCAAATTTCATAATGCATCAACATATAATTATCTTAATAATGTACTATAGAAATTTTCAAATAGTAATATATGCTGTTAAAATGAAGAGATTAATTATCACATTTTTTATGATAAAAATGATAATCTATTTAATGTGTATATAGATAATGTTAGATTCTAAATTTAAAATTAAATTTAGATATAACAGATAATAAAAATTTTAAAGTAACATTAAATATTATTATATCGTTCAAAAAATTAATTATCCTATTTGAAGAACATTAATTAGCACAGTGAAATTTTCAAATTAATTTTGCTTGGGGGAGATATTAATACGAAAAGGTGTTGAAAAGTAATGAGAAAAATTGATACACACGGGTGCACAAACTGTCAAGTTGATATAAACAAATTATAGGGCAAAATATATGATAATGACAATATCAAAACTTTAATTTAATGTTCAAAATGTTGACACTCTTACTGATATAATAACATATAATTTTATTTTTAAGGTTTTTGTTATGCTCCAATTTGAATCTAAAATTTTGTGTATTAAATAATTTATATTTCTGTCATCATAAAAAAGAAAAAAAAATAATGTCAAAAGTAATGATTTTGGAATATGATCCAATCTTATTATGATGAAATACTATGTTTTAGATTATACTACTATAAAACTGCAAATAAATATTAAGTATTTAACAATTTTTAATCAATAATGATTAAATGTCATTGTATATCAATATTGATGTTAGTTCTATAACTATCTTGAAAATAATATTAACAATATCAGTTATTATATCGAAAATAACTAACATCATTTTTTTTAACCATTGTAAGAAATAACATTATATGTGTTAAACAAAACTAATGTGTAATATCTTAAATATCATGTCAATTTTATTAAATAATCAACACAATATGCTTTTCCTTCCCTAACCCTAATTCCTCCCTCCTTACTTCTCCTTACTCCCCATGCATTTCTCTATTCCTCCTTTCTTGATCCTCTCTTTTTCTCTTATATTCCTCCATACAGAATGCCCTAATCAAAATAGAAATCAATATTTCTTATGATATTATAAAATATTAATTTGAATAATTTTAAAAAATAAATTGAATAACAAAAGCTTGTAAATAGTAAAAAAAAATATCCAATACTGCAATCAAATATAGGTGTTTCATTAAATTTATCTTAATATTCATTACTCAATATGTAAGGTTGACTTTCCTTAGAAAACCATTCTTAAATCTAATACCTACAATTGGCTTGAGCATTCATTAAAACTTGATGTACAATATATTACACATTTTATACAAATAACTAGTAGATAATATCCTTAAAGGTTAACGAAGATGAATGAAATTAAATTTTTTATCTGTACAAACTTGTAAGAGTTATACCAAAATAATATGTAACAAAATATAACTGATTATGAAATTAAAAATTAAGAGTGTGTTTGGGTATATTTTTATTTTTGTACTTTTAAAAATTATTTTTTAAAAGCTATTTTTTATTCTTAAAAACTATTTTTAAATCAAAGAAAAATAAAGAATAAAGGGTGGTTAGTATTATAAATAAGAAAATATTTTATTTAACCACAAAACTGATGTCTTGAATAAAAAAATAAGTTTAAAAAATAACTAAAAATTATTTCTATTTTTCTAATTTTAAATTATATATTTAGAGAATAATTTTTAAAAATAAATTACCAAACAAGTTCTTTTACTTTTAAAAATAAAAAAATAAAAAACTATTTTTGAAAATAAAAAATAAATTAACCTTAAATTATGAGCACAAATACAAAAATTAAACAAATCTTTATATTTATATATTGTGTTTTTTCTAAGGAATACATAACTTCACATATTTAGTAACAAGCTAACAAAACATTACTTCTGCAATATATTGGTAAGCATAAACACAAGACTAATGATTTTGTAAGCATAAACATTACTTGCAAGGTAAGCATACAACATCATCTTGAAAACTTTTCTAAGGTTAGAAAAGCTTTAAGATTAAATCTGCAATTAGTGCTTATGTTTTACTCTTTTTATTCTTAACTCTCTCTAGGAGTTTTTGTAAAGAATTTGTCCAGATGATATGATTTTTCTTTAGATGTCAATTATCTATATAAAATCAACTTCTAAAATAGTAATGCCTTTTATTATAAACAACAACATATATGTTGGTTATAAATTAGGAAATTGATGTATAAATGATGATGACATCATTCTATTAAAAAAATGTTAGGACAATAGTTATTTATGAAATAACTAACATGGTAATGTTGACATTCCATGACAAATATTTACAAAATGCCAATGTCTCATTATCTAAAATATTGATTTATCAAAAATAATTGATGTCTTTTCAATGACCTATTTTTTGAAACTACGTAAAAAATAACCAATTGACAACAATAACAAAAACTATTATTAGAGTTTTTATATAAAGTTTTTGAACTTTCATTTACATATCAAAATACAAGAGCAATAATTTGAAAAAGCAAAAATTAAAACCATGTTATTTACAAATACAACACTGTTATCAAAATCTACAACAAATTATGACCTTAACCTAATATTACATATTCAGATGCATAGAACCAAAATTATTCATTCCAGTATAGCTTTGGCCTTGAGAGAATACCTTGCCCAAAGCTCCCACACTTTATCAACATGTTAATTTATACTCAATTAGCATGTTAGCATCAAAATTGATTCAAGTAATTAAGCATATAAGAAGTGGTAAATAAGTAAAAACAATTACCTAAGTTAGGTTTCATCAAATACATAACATATTAGCCACGTTTTGCATGGCATAATAGCCACACCATACATTGTTAGTCCATCTAGGGCATTGCAATAAAACAACAAATTAGTTACATCCAATTGATGTATAAGCATCCATTTGTAACATATTATGGACTTATTCAGGAAACTTATTTTCACTTTGCCTTATTTTACTTTTTAATCTCTCCTTTCTAATAATATGTCCTACTTGTAGCATATACCTAGAGCATCATCCAGGACTAGCCTCAAGGTTAATTATCATGGATTGACTAAGAAATCCAACTAAAAAATGAGCTTTTTCATTTGGTATACTACAACATCTAATGTTACTTATAATACAATGACATAATAAAATGTTAAAATCTTCTTACAAAATTTGTTGAATCATAACTAATGCCAATCACATAATTTACCCTTCATGTTAGAATGTGAAAAAGGATTGTTTCATGGACTATACTAGCAATGCAACCATCATATAATATTTCCTTTCCCTATTATCCTTAGTTTGATGGTCAATATGATATGGATATATGAATTAATAATAGGCTTTTACCTTTTAGGAGGCATAGCAATTATAATAATATCTTTAATAGAAGAAATATAAGCTAAATGTCTATTCAGACAATAATCAAATGTAAATTATGTGTGTTCAAAGAAAAAAAAAATAAATTTATCTTATTCAAATTTGAATACAAGTGACATTGAGCTCTTTCATTCTTAAGAGCTACAAAATGGCAACCTAACCAATAAACATAAAATAAGATGCTTCCACCATTGTAGCCTCCATCATGATCTAGAAATAGATTCCATAGAGCCTAAGAGTTATCAAGCTCTGTATGTAGTGGCTTCTAGTCATGTTTAAGAGGTCATTAAAACATAAATCATAGGTTAGTTAGCCTAATTAACAAGACTAATATAACTTTAATCATATAAAAAGTGAATGGAAGAATATATAATAATACCATTATTGAGAATTGAATGAAGGTTTCATAGGTTTCATCTACTATTTGGACTTCATCATTTAGCATTAACATCTTAGTTATGTGATCTAAAGGCTCATCAACCACTACATTGACTTAATTGTCTAATAATGGTTAATAATTGAGCATACAGCTTTTCAAAACCCATTCGATCGTGACCTTATGCATAAGTGGTCTTGCCACATTAAAACATAGGGCTTCACCTTATTTAATTTAAACCCAACTATTAAAAACTCACTTTGTGTGTATGTGTGTGTGTGTGGAAAAATATAAGGGTTTAGGTGATACTTACCTTAAGTAGTCTTTGTAATATTTCATATGCTAATAGTTGCAGGTGGACAGGCTAGTATCTTTGACATACTAATGGCAAAAGAGGTCATCATTTGTTGCTGATCAGTAGTTCGAAAAGTAAGCTGAGTAGTGGTTATAAAAGTTGACTCCTTCATGTGTGGAATGGTTGTAGGGTTAGCTTCTTCACATGAGGAGTGATTATAAGATTAGCTAGGTAAGTGTGATAAAATTGGATTGTATAGTCTACTAGAAGGCAATGTGAAACTATTGTTGTATCTGTTACATATGCATGTGTTATTCCTACATCTATTGCATCTTTACTATTTAATTGGTATTAAGTTAAGCTTTCATATCCTAGGTGATCCTCACTCTAAGTCCTTCTACTATGAGCTAAATGCCTCATTGAATAGCACTTTAATGCACTAAAGTAGTTTTTAAAATCCATACTATAAACATAGTTAGAATGTTCTTCAAATTCAAACATTCTGATTAAAATGTCTTTATTCCCAGTTAGTTGAAACTCATTATAGGAGGGCTACTGCATGAGATTAAACCATAGATAATTAAATTATTTTCACATAAAATAGAAGCTTTAAAAGTAAACAATACGTTTTGAATTAATTTTAAACACTTATAATCCTCTTCATAATGGACCTAACTTTTCGAGATCTTGTACTCTTTTATGAGTTAACTTTATCTTGATTCTATAATCTTGCACAAGAAATGGAATGTACTTGATTGGTATGGTCATTTTTAATTAAAGCAATCTTTTCTTTAACTAATTTTTGCTCCACCTTTTGGTAGCCTTCTTATGAAAACCTATATATGTGTGTATTCCTCCCTCGCCTTTTTCTATTCACTGCACTTAACTTTATTAACAAGAAGACATATTAGTTCATAAGTATAATGGATATACACAAAAGACATAGAGTAGAAATGGTTGTTAGAATGCCTAGTTTTAATTAGAAATGTTTGGTCCTGCATTGTTCTAAAAACTTCTCCCATAATTATTAGTTAATGAAGTTGAACTTTTGAAACAAGTTTTATTTTTTCTTAGTTTTAGGATTGACTTAATCCCACTTTAAACTCATTTTGAAATCCTTTCATTAGTTTGTTGCTTGTGATAATAATTCTTTATGCATTTGAAAAATGTTAGGAATATCGAAGACATTTTATAAAAAAATGCACATAAAAAAATTAAATATGATTATTATATGATTATAGTTTTACATATCTTTAACAGAAAGCAAAACAATCAAATATATATAATAAGACCTCCTTCTAAATATTATCTTTCAAAGTCAGTAAGACATACTTCTAATCTATATAACCTATTAATATTTTGGTTTGTACTTTTAATCCAATGTAATTGCTTAATGATACTTTAGGTGAACCAATTAGTTACTCTTTACCATTGAACTCAATATGTAACTTTTCACCCTTAGTTTGTGTCATAACAATGGACCTCAATGTTATGGGGACCTTGTTAGTTCTTTAGATAGAAGTAGTTGCCTCTCTAGATGGATGTATATCGTATTTATTTCAAAAAAACTAATGTCAATTATGTATAATATTATATAGATAAAGTTAAAGGTTGACATTACTCAATAATTAAAAAAATGGTAGTTATACAAATTGTACTCACAATAAATGAGACATGCTAGGAACTGTAAAATACATAACTTGCCCAATAAACAACTAAACTAAAATTACAATAATTATCATGCTTTATAGACTCTTCCTTTAATTTATATATCCAAGGCACAAACAAGATTTATTCTTTAACATAATAACCTTAATCTTTTTTATCATTATAAAATTATGCAATGACAAAGACAAAGACAATAATTTAAAATGGCAAAGGCATTCCTATCAAATAGAGCATCACCATAACCATATATCTTAAGGAAGATTAAATCTTAAAAACATTACCAAATCCAATAAATAATATAAGCCTAAACCATTAACAGATCTAGTTATATAATTATAGGGGTAATTTCCCTTACAAACAATTTTTTATGCATATATACACACACACACACACACACTCTAATGATATATCTTGCCTTCATAAACTTAAGTAAAATTGCTCCTATAACTTAATTCTACATCAATTAAAAGATAATTTCATTTCAAATAAATACATGAATATTTGAAACTCATTAATTACACATAAGGATACACACATTATAAAATATTAAATTAAATTAGATTATACTTTTATTTAAATATTTAATTTTATATAATAATTTTGTCTTAATTTTACATGTAAATATTTTTAAAATTTTTGGATCTACCATTAGCTTAAACTTAATAATGAAAAAGACTACTATAATGTTACTACACACACACACACACACACACACACACACACACACACACACACACACATATATATCACAATGAAATAAAATTAAATAATCTATTAATATTTAAAAAAATAATGAAAAGGAGATAGGACAACATAACTAAGAATGATTATAATGATGAAAACAAGCTTCAAGTTTATTATAAATGTAATTAAGAATGTGATAGAAGTTTGAGAACTGTTAGAGAAATGATGAAAATATAGATTATTGTTGAATAACATGAGTTTCAAAAAATAAGAATGAGAGTGAAATAGAAAACGAAATGAAAGTTATATAAACAAAAAATTTTAGAAGTTGGTCTTCTAACAAATAATTGACATCTTACATAAAAATGTCAATTTTATACAAAATAAATATATAAAATTGAGCTCATATTTACAAAAAAAAACCCTCACAATATTTTCAACATTGGTTCTTTTATAAATAATTGCATTTAAACATAGTGTACTTATCACATTAATTTCTTAAAGATATTTGATGTATTAAGTTTTTCTAATACTTCACAAAGTAATGGTTTGCATGACTTTAAATATTAATTTAATTAACAATTAATGTTTTAAGTTTCTCAGTAATTTCAAGATGTCATCACGTCTAAATAGATATCAATTGCATGTTTGAACCATCATCTTAAATTTCTTAATAATTTCAAAAATACAATTGTGTCTAAATAAACATTGATCATATGTTTGAACTATCATTCTCAAATTTTTAATAATTTTAAAAATGTTTATGCATCAAAATAGACATTAGTACTAATTTTGACTAATGTCTATATAATGATATTTATTTATAATTCTATAGTAGTGTTAATAAAACAAAAATGATGTATATTACATAGTTTTGGATAAGAAATAAATACCCTGTGGAAGGTATTGAATTTGAATAATACTAGTGATTTCTTTTAGAAGTATATTCACCAATTGTAAAGTTGTACTCTGCTTCATTTATTTATTTTTTAAGTTGTACTCTGTTTAATTGATAGAACAAACTCTTTGGATTTCTTAATTTGTTAAGAAATTAAATTTAATTCTTTGTTAGTATAAATTTTTTGTATTATTAATAAATAAAATAATAATATTTCATAAAAAATTAATATTAATTAAAAAATTTAATGATAGTAAAAAAATTAATAATTTTTTAATGTTATGATAATATGTAAATAGCTAATAATTTAATATAGATTTAAATTAATGGTAGATCAAATTCAAACCTATTTCTTAAAGTCACTAAAAAAGATATTATCAATTAATCATCCATTAAAGAGGATTGATTATCCCTAATCATTCCATCAAATTAACTCAAGCATATCCAAATGCAATATAAAGCATTGGCATTAAATACATATACATGTCTAAACCCCAAAATGTTAGTTCAATTGAAATCTAGCAGCATCACTATATTAACCATTAATTTTACTAAGCACATTGGGAATATTTATGGGTCTTAATTAGAATTGGATCCCATGAATCAAACATATCATATTAAGGTTCAAAATGTTTAATTTGATCATATGTCTTATCATACAAATTACAAGAATAATAATGAGAATTTCATATTTATGCGACCCCATGATCATATTCTTTCTTTTGGGATGTCAAAGATATTGATTAAGCTTAAACTCTCTAAAAAGATACTATACATAGCGTGTGACATTAGACTTTAGGACAATGATTTGATCAGTCCATCAACGGAATGAAGGCCAAATGGGTAACAAATTAAATATTCTTGGATGAGACAAGAGAAGCAAGGGGTTGAAAACAGAAACGTAACGTTTCGAGTATATGGGAGAAAGATGGAGGTCTTTGTAATGACTAAACAAAATGAGCTTTAATAAAGGTTTAGCAATGAAAGAAAGATGCAAATATATTTTAGGGGAAGACTACGGATATGTCGGTACATGTCCCTGTCTTGTAGCAATCACATTCCTGCTTTTCTTCTGGTCTTTGGGCTCTCCCTTTACACCGCACCCCACTTATTAACCTAAAATTATTATTATTATTATTATTATTATTATTATTATTATTATTATTATTATTATTACTGTGTTCTGCTAATTATTTTTAGGGTTTTCATTTCATTTGAACCATTAGAGAAAATACCTGAATTGTCCAATACATAGAGCGTTGTCTAGGGTAGGCCATATCCTAGAATTTTTGCTTGATTAGACGGCATTCGCGACTTGCTTTTTTTCTTCCTTGCACAGATTGCACCTACCCCTTACAAATTTGATTTAACTATATTTAACATCTCTTCTTATTTTAAGATATATTTTCTCATCCTTTAAATTACTTTATTGCTATAAAATATTATAACATTAACTTTTTAATTATAGTTTATTTTCTAAAATCATAATTCATAATTGGAAGATCATTTATCTATTTTTTTACATAAAAATATTACTATATAAGTGCATATAACAAAGGAAAGATTGTTTTTGAGAAAGGCTTCGGTACATTATTAATAAAATAATATACTGATATATTAATAAATTTAATCATACATTATATTTACTTTTTTTATAAAATTAGATTTTGCACATTATAAAATGACATATTAATAATCAAATTTAGTGATGTATTATATTATCTTGTTAGTGATTTATTGTACATCTTTCCTTATTGTTATTGTTTAAAAAAAAGGTGCATTTGTATATAAAAATATAAAAATTATCTTTCAAACATGATGAATAACAGCAGAGAAAATGCTAAAGTTTAAAGGTTAACATAATTGTATTTCATAACAATGGACGTGAATAACTTTCGAGAATGAAGAGTGTCCGGTGTAGTTAAGCTAAATCTTGTAAGAGATTAATGTAATTAGCTGTTTCTCTTTTGTATTTTTATAGTACTTCTGCCTCCACTCTTTTATTCACATTTTCTTACCCTCGTTCTGTTACATGTAGGTTGGCTAATGTGAGAGAGTGCGGATGTAGGAATTAGACAAGATTTATGCGTACTTTTATGCACGGATGATAAATATTGTTCATAATTCTCTCAACTTAGATTATTACAAGTGATAATCAATATCCACTTTTGTGGAATAATTATCGGATGCAATTTCCTCTTCTTCTTCTTTTTTTCTTTTTTCAATGAAATCCATTATCGTCTTTAAGATCTTTTTTTTTTTTTTTGCAACTTAATACATTGTATGTGGGTACACAGGCAATAACTATATCTGGAAATATCTCTAGTGTATTGAAATGCACATCAAGTGCGTTCATAGCTCAAAATTATTGGATGTTGAACCATGAGTGATGAGTTTGTCCACAAATAAATACGTATAATTTAATCATTTGAACACTTAGATCAAGAAATTAAGAAAGAAGAGAACATTAGAAAAGCAGTTTCCTAAAACTTAGAAATCTCAGTCAGAGATGCCAATGCTTCGTTTTATTTATATTATCATCATTCCCTCAAACCCATTTTGTATTATTTTCTTTAAAGGTTGGACTGAGTGGGAGGACTTAGAGACAACGAGACAAACAGGCAAACTAATCGTCAATAAAAAATCTTGCATTCGAGTCAACTCTAGCATAACCTTTATCATTGAAACTTCATGTCACATTGTTATTATTATTATTTAATTTATTTTCCCTTTTGTAACATCTTTTGATGCTTCGATCTTTGTGATCGGAACTTCATGTCAAAAAATCATTATTATTAATCTTTAAACAAAGGGTGCATTTCTATATAAAAATATAAAAAAATTATCTTTCAAACATGATGAATAACACCAGAGAAAATGCTAAAGTTTAAAGGTTAACATAATTGTATTTCATAACAATGGACATGAATAACTTTCGAGAATGAGGAGTGTCCGGTGTAGTTAAGCTAAATCTTATTAGAGATTAATGCAATTAGCTGTTTCTCTTTTTGTATTTTTATAGCAATTCTACCTCCACTCTTTTATTCACATTTTCTCACGCTCGTTCTGTTACATGTAGGTTGGCTAATGTGAGAGAGTGAGGATGTCGGAACTAGAAAAAAATTATGCGTACTTTTATGCAGGGATGATAAATATTGTTCATAATTCTCTCAACTTAGATTATTACAAATGATAATCAATATCCACTTTTGTGGAATAATTATAGGATGCAATTTCCTCTTCTTCTTTTTTTTTCATGAAATCAATTATTGTCTTTAAGATTTTTTTTTGGGTGATTTAATTTGGAACTTAATACATTGTATGTGTGTACACAGGCAAAATCTATATCTGGAAATGTCTCTAATATATTGAAATGCACATCAATTGTGTTCATGGCTCAAAATTATTGGATGTTGAACAATGAGGGATGAGTTTACCTGCAAATAAATAGGAATAATTTAATAATTGGAACACTTAGATCAAGAAATTAAGAAAGAAGAGAACAATAGAAAAGCAGTTTTCTAAAATTGAGAAATCTCAGTCAGAGATGCCAATGCTTCGTTTTGTTTATGTTATCATCATTCCCGCAAGCCCATTTTGTATTATTTTCTTTGAGGGTTGAACTGAGTGGGAGGACTTAGAGACAACGAGACAAACAGGCAAACTAATCGCCAATAAAAGATCTTGCATTCGAGTCAACTCTAGCATCACCTTTATGATTGAAACTTCATATCACATTGTTATTATTGTTATTTAATTTATTTTCCCTTTTGTAACATCTTTTGATGCTTTGATCTTTGTGATCGGAACTTCATGTCAAAAAATCATTATTATTATTACTATTATTCCTTTATAACATGTTTGATGCTTAGTTTGTTTTTTCAACGGTGGGAGGAGCAATGCTACTAAACCTATACACAAGAATTCAACAATCCGGATTGAATCTGAAATGTAACAAAAAATAAATAATCATCAGATGTCATTTGAATTAAAATTTATCTAGAGATGCTTTATTATTGAATAATATATGAGGAGAATTTCTTATGGTCTTTCACCATCCAATCATAGACAACAACAGCATATTCGACCAAATACGACGCTTGCAAGGCTCATTGGACAATTCTGAAATGTTAATAATAATAATGTTGAAATGAACATTTTTTAATTTTCAAATTCCTATCTTGTGAAAGATGTATGGCATCAGATGTGCCTTCAGTTCAATGCTCACTGTTTTTTATTTTAAGCAATCAAATATTATCTGAATTATCTTATGTAAATCTTGACTAACTCATTATTCTGAGCAAGTTAAAAGGACTCCCCTTGTATAAGATTTATATGAAAATTTCGTATGACCTGATCCTAGATGGTAACTTTTGTTGGAGTTATTTAACTATATATTTTAGACAAGAAATGCTTGATGAGCTCTCCTTTTGGACGTCTATCATACTTTCTTTTCTAATAGATAGTGAAGGGCATAGAACCACCAACTCCATAGTCTATGAAGGGGGAGTCAGTAAGGAGTAAGTACATGGGAGTGAGAGTAGCTCTATTAGTGAAACTCATTGTCTTGGCCTTCTCTGTAGTCAAATATTTTCCTCAGTGGAATATATGTGCCAGCTGAGAATTTGCTTTTGTATATGAAAATGCTAATGAGGTCTTGAATAGGACATGCAATTTGCAGATATGACATGGTTCATAATCCTGCCAATTAATATTCCTTTGACCAACTGGAGGATTTGAGGTCAGTTCCGCTGTATGTTACCTTAGGGACAAGATGAAAGACAGAGTTGAAAATAATTACAAGGGACAAAATGGAAACAGAGAAGCTTGTGATAAGAGGAAGTGATATGTTCCCTCGTTTCATTGGTTTTAATACAAAAGGACAGAATCACATTCCTTAACATACTGACAAGGTAAAAAAAAGGTCAAATCATACATTCATGTCTTCCTAAAATCATATTATTATAACTCAGACACATGACTTGGCTATGTGACAGATCTATCACAATCATTATTCATGTTTTTCTCTGATTCCCAGCTGCAAAACAAGGTGCATTACAAACTCTTTCTGCTACTTAGTACTGACACAGTATGATTTAGCTGATAACGTTTTGGTTCATGTCTAAAATACAAGTTGCTGTATTTTAGCCCATGCTATATGAAGGGGTTGGCAAGTTGATCACGGTAGTCTTGACCTTTGTCATCATGTTAATACTGTTGGTAATCCCTTGTGATCCAATTCCACTGTCCTTGATACCCTGTATGTGAAGAAGCATTTGCTAAGAATGGATACTCTTGAAGTAGTGAAAACTGAATAATGTTTAATTGTACTTTCACGCACTCACAACTACCCTCACAATTGAGTCAAATTGGCTTCGAAGTGAGTCGAACTTAGATTGAGTTATGTGTGCATTTATGATTTTAGGAGTATTAAGTAGTGCAACTTGAAGTAGCATAAATTGACTGGCGGTTTCTATGGTGAACTCACCTGAAATGGGAAGTGATCTGGTCCACGAGCTGGGGCTGAGTTTATCTGAACTGTTCCTGTCTCCATTGCATCACTGATCAATATTGCTTTGTTGACATCTTTTGTGAAGACACAGCCCTGCAACAAGTTCATTGTGTTGATGCGAGTTAGTAACATGCTCACAGATGACTAGAATGTATTATAGAAAAGCATCATATTCGGAGGAAACTGATATTGTTCAAGTAAGAACAAGAAAATTACACCTGAAGTCCGAAATTGCTAGCATTGCAATGGTGGATTCCTTCCTCAATGGAGTTGATCCTCATAACTGGCAAAACGGGTCCGAATGGCTCTTCCCATGCAATTCTCATGTCAGGCCTAACATTATCAAGCAGCAAGGGCCAAATGAGATTTCCTTCTCTTTTGTACTCTTGACAGAATGTTGCTCCTTTCTGTTTAGCATCCATAACCAGGCCTTCAATGTAATTGGCTGATGATTCCGACACTACTGGAGTGATATCAGAGTCACTCTCAGGCGGCCCGACTGTCAATTTCGCCACTTTAGCCTTCACTTTTTCGACCAAAGCATCAGCAATAGATTCCATCACTAGGACAACCTTAACGGCAGTGCACCTCTGACCACTGTTGTTGATGAAATGTAACAATAAATCAAGTGAGTGACCATGGCAAAAAGGGAATACCCATATGAATTTTAATTTTCCAGAAATTATAGCTGGTCTAAGAATACCAAATTATAACACATATTCATCTGAAGTGGAAGAAATATGTAGTTCCTAGGTACTTGCGCATGCACACACATAAACACGTGTGAATCTTAACCACGCAACCTTCATCTCATGAAGTTAGCAGATATGTTGCATGATTGCTACCCTTCATATTATTTCTTATGAATATGGAAATTACACTACACTGCATTTGAAGTACTGAGAATGATTTACTTCATTGGACGAGGCATCAATCTTAATACTGGCTATTTTATTGAATCATGCACAAGGTGAAGTACAAACACATCGTACAAAGGCTACTCGGTGAGGTATCTTTAAGTGTTAGCAATCAATGAAGGAGCCAGAATTTTTCACACAAAGGGGTCAAGTATCAAAATTTTTATAAAACATATACAATTTTAACATTTGGTGGGAGGCCAAGGGCAATTTAAAATTATTATATGTAATAATGAAGACATCAAGATTTTTAGAAAGCTGGAGCCGCTGCTAGCCCCCCCAACTCTGCCCCGGTTAATAATGCTACAGTATTTCTGATGTGGCACCTCCAAAATATTTCACCAGAGGTGCTTATAAGATATGGAATTCACCTGTATGAAAATCCTCCCTTAGTAACATTTGCAGCCGCCAAATCAAGATCAGCATCCTCAAGCACAATGCAGGCATCTTTTCCTCCCAACTCCATTTGCAAAGGAATCATGCCTGCCTTCTTAGAAATTGCAATACCAGTATCTCCTCCAGTGAAGCTGAAACATAAAAGAATTGAAGTCAGAAATAGCAAACTATTTGAATTATATAATGTAAAGCCATTGTATAATCATACAAAAAATGAAGCTGCTATTATAATCACCTAATACAGTTCACCCCTGGATGCATTGTAAGGAAGTCACCGATCTCAGAGCCTTTGCCGGTGACACAACTGATTAGGCCTTTGGGAAAACCAGCCAAATGAAAGCAATGCACCATATGCAGGCAAGAAACAGCTCCCTGAGTTGGAGGCTTTAGCACAAGGGAGTTTCCAGCAATCAGTGCCGGAGCAATTTTTGAGACAGCAAGATTGACAGGATAGTTAAATGGTGGGATGGCTAAAATCACTCCCAGCGGAATCTGAAAATAAATTGCAACTTACTCAGATCCCATGATATGTAAACAAACAAATAAGTCGCTTGAATTAAGAACTTAAAATGGAGAAATGTGATGCTGATATTACAGCATAAAGTTTACTCAGAACATCTACATCTTGGCTAATTGTGTTTTGATATAATATGATTTCATGTTTAACTTATAACCATTAAAGCTCTTAAAGATCAATTTTTCTTTTATTTTATAATATACTGATTTATGCACATGACTATAGCAAAATTATGACCTTATCAAAAACTCTGAGCCCTTCTTCAAACAAATGAACAACTAAAGGTGTAACAAGATGACCAAGGGACAAAATCATGAATGCTAATCCTGATAAGATGGAAGATAGACAACGGACACTATACTTAAACAATCATTTCTTGTGAAATTTAAAAATTCATCCATCTCAAATTTTTATCTGAGCATTTTATGGCAAGAAAACACTGAAATTCTAAATTGTCTGAGGAGTGTAGGATCATTTATCCTTGTAAATTAGATGCTTCAGCTCCATTATATATAAATTTACTTAGATCAAATTGACTAAATGGTGCTAAATCCTTGCTTATTCCATTGGTTTAGATAACTTAAATAACAGAAACATAATGCATAGTGCTAAACCAATGTTAATTAAATAATACAGACAACTAGAAGGCCAAGAATTCTAATAGATAAAATTGTTGCTCAGAATTGCTGAGATGGCAATTTAAGCCATATAACTGATAAGAAGACGACCAAAGAATCTAATAGGGCCAGGGAAAACGGCAAAGAGAAACATAAAAGCTGAAAGTTTCAGGGTATCGGCTTTTAGTGGCTTATCCAAGATGACATCCTGGTCTGGTAACATAAGAAGTAGCCAGAACTTGACACCCCAGTTCCACCACCAACAGTAAGTTTTCTCCTTTTTTCACAACTTACAGGTTATCCAAAGAGAAAAATTGGTTGCACAATTAGTTTACTCACAATCAACTCACACTTATCGATACATAAAGATGTGAGACCTGTACTTAGGTTTTTATGTGAGCTAATTGTGAACAGTACTTGTCACACTGCTTTTTTATCAAAATTACTTCTGTAAAACTCACTTTTTAGTCTTCCGCCTAAGTTTGTATGTTAATTTTGGGGTAGTTGGCATGATGAAAGCATAGGAAAAGGTCCTTGGGTTTTGTGTTTTGTGTTTTGCATGAATATATACAGCAAAAAATTTATAAATCTTCCTTTTTCCTTTCCATAATTAAGAATAGTATATCACAACAATGCATTCCCATAATGATAATCGAACAACATATGAAGCAAGATGCAGAATAAGAAGTGGTGCTGAAAACTTACCTTAGATGTGAGGCAGTATTTTGTCCTCTCATTTCCAGGAAAACTATCAGATACCAAGAACTTCCCTTCTCCCAGAATCCTAACCCCTTCTTCAGCTGTGTAAGAAACTAGATCTCCAGATCTTACAACCTTCATTGAAAAGTCCAACAAAAAAAAAAAAAACCAGTTATCTTCATGACCCAAATTCTTAATAAAAAAATATTATGCTTTTACATCCCAAAACCCATAACACAAACCTCAGTAACTGCATCTTTGGCTGGCTTGGCTATTTCTTTCATCAAGCACTCGGCAATTGGAGCTTTGTGCTCTTTCAGAACAGCAGCTGCCTTGTGAAGAAGCTCAGCTCTCTTCCACAGTGGGGTCTTTGCCCATGCCTTTTGTGCAGACTTTGCCAAATCCATAACCTTGTTAACCTCTTCTTGTGTGCAAGCTGCAAAAAATAAGTAAATGAATAAATAAATAATTCAAGGAACCATCCAAATTTTCACGCATAGTGACATTTTCACAAACATTGAGTATGTCAAAACTACCTAAACTTAAACTAACATTTACATATCAAGTATCAAAGTACTAAATAATAGAAGATTGTAATATTGGTAATGGTTAATTACCCTGAACTTTATACTGAGTCTTTCTGGTAGTGGGATTTATGATATTAACACTTTTTCCAGAAGAAGATTTCTTCCATTCTCCATCAGAGTAGTACTTGTACACATCTCCATCCAAGATTTCTGTAAAAGGTCCAGTCCCAGCCATTGTATTAGTAAAACCCGACTAACAAATTCCACCAAAAGCACTGTCTTTCCTTCTCTCTTTTTTGCCACTAAGAATGAATGCAAGAAAGGAGAGAGAAGAATAATGTGAAGGGTAGGAGAAATGCTTGCTGCAGTGCAGCTGGGTTTCTGAGTATGGTTTGTGAGTGATCATGTGTTGTTTATATAAGCAAGAGGTGAACCACCCATTGGTTTCGTCCACAGCCGCTGGCTTGGAAAACAATTAACACTTGTCATCCACATTTTCACATGTAAATTTTTTTAAGTGATAATTACGAATTAATGATAAAAATCTAGGAAGTACTTTTCGATATATAAATCATGAAAACCAATAGCCTGTTTTTACATTAAATCTTATTCTTCCAATAAGTTGTAAATCTTATCCAATGCAATTTATTTTTTACCCATTTGATTGCTTCTTCGGTTAATTCCTCACTTATCTTTAATGAGTATGGACCAAACACAAATTAACTTCAATTTTAAATTCCAAGAAAGCTATTTTTGTCTAGTCCTAATAGGGCATCCAAATTTCCTTCCCCCCCCCCCCAACTCCCTTATTTATCAATCGTTAAGCATTCCACGTGTTGAATTTCTACATAGAAAAGTACTTCGCTCACATCTTCACCGTATAAGAGGTGTGTGGACTCTATTAACTATGAACAAATAATATATAATTTTTTTTTCTCCACAATTGCTGGTTCAGTGGGCCAAAACCTACCAAGTGAGCTTTAATCATCAGTTGCCATTTCCTTGTCATATCTTGATTTTTGTGCCATTGAATTACGAAACAGCTTGAAGATGAAATTCTAGCAGTTATACGTGTTTCCTCCGACAAGTATAGAGATTTCATTACACCATGCCAAAATGTTTTTGACTAATGATATTTTGCACACATCTTCTTCCTAGCAGTTTTAAATTGAACTCGTGAAATGCAAGTTTAAATGCAAGTTCATGAAACCGAGTTGTCTGTACATGTTGAGGAACGGGCAGATTACGGGTGGGCAGATAAGGAGATTAATAGCATCTACTGCCTAGACAATTAGTTGGGGATTTAATTAAATCTCATGTATTAATTATGCCTTGTTCAGCTCTATTTGCTACTATTGTTTCGTTCTTTTCATTGGCCATGTTTAAAAAAAAAAAGAACTTGTTGTGCTATATTAAAACTAAAAATTTAGTACTACTTTTATACAAATATTATTATGTATATTGTTTTTTCAATTCAATAATTTGATTTTATGAAAAACAGCTGATTTCCACCTAAAAGATGACTTTTTATCAAATTATATTGTTGAGTGGTAAAAATAATACATATAGCAATATTTATATAGAAATAATATTGAGCTTTTAATATTAATATAGTACTAGAAGTTCTTTTCCATGTTATAAAGAAGACAACCTCATGTGGGAAAAAAAAAAGAAAGCGGATATAAATCATAGGACTGAGAAGCTGTTAAACATGCAATAATACTCACCAGTGACTCTATTTCAATGCTCTCATTTTTCACTTTTTTTTGCCAATATAAGAAATTGACCGTTTATTGTAAATTGTTGAAGGCAACTCATCCATCAAGTTAGATTATGGACTTATTCACTAAAATTATAATTACATTAGTTAAGAGATTAAGACTCAACAAATTATAATTACACTTAAATTATTATAGTTCTGGGGTTCAATTACATTTCAAAAATTATCTAATTTAATTTTTTTGGTATAATACGTGTGACAAGTCACTAAACGTCAAACTTAAATATGTAATATTTGTATTCGAATTCAAAATACTTAATAAATTTTAAAAATAATATTAAATATTATTATACCACTGAACAATACCGCTAAAAATACCAATCGGATGGCAATTTTTGTCAAGAAAGAGAACTGCGTAATAAAGTGGGTTGTTGGGAAAATGGTGCTGGTGGTTGATACAAACACAGAGGGCCTTGTCTCCGGATCGGAGCTAAGAAGAACCACTGGTTGTATTACTCAACTGGTGGTCTATACTTCACCTCCTTCTGGGACCACCTTCCTTTTATTGCAGCCATATGAATTTCAGTCCCTCCCAAATTTTGTTGGACGTTTTAGGCCGACCATCACAATCATTTGGAATCATTTCTGTTTTGGAATTGTAGTACATGAGGCGGAAGATGAACCAAAGAAATTGTTGTATATATGAAGTTAAAGGGAAAATTCCCATGAAATGACCCCCCCCCCACCAAAAAAAAAAGGAAAAATCTTAAAGTTGAGAGCTTGGTTTATCATTCCTGTTAATAATTTGTTCAATGACCAACCAAAAAAGTTATTTTCTCCTCTTTTTAAAATGAATAATCAATAAATGCAGTTATTCCCCAATTGAATGGTACTACCCCCTTTTTTAAAAAATTATAAGAGATTATACTAAATTACATCATAATAAAGCAAAAAAAAAAAAAGCAGCTTTTATAATATTGTGCATCAACAAAGAATTGCAATCATTAGGGGAGATATAAATATATGAATATCAATGGCTAAAATTTAAGCTTGATTTATTAACTAATTTACAACAAAATTACTCTTCCAATAGAAGTGAGATATTCAAAGTTGTCATGGTAAATCAAAGGTGCATAAGGATGATTTCCAAGACATCTATGAAATTAACCCTCCTCTTAACCAAAGCGAGAAAAAACAACTTCTGTAACATTGTGCATCAACAAAGAGTTGCGACCATTTGGGGGAGACATAACTATATAAATACCAATGGTCAGAGTTCAAGCATGATTTGCTAATTAATCTAAAACAAAATGACTCTCACGGTAGAAATGAGAGATTCAAACTTAATGTGGTAGATCAAATGTGCGCAAGGATAATTTCTAGAACATCCATAAAACTAACCCTACATCTATAAAATTAACCCTTCTCTGAGCCAAAGCTTTGCCTTCCTCTAATAGCAACCACCACAAAGAACCATTTTGCAATCATATATCTTTACGAAAACGCATTGTTCTCAACCATAACCTTCAGATAAAACCAAAATAACAAGCCACAAATTTCATAAATACTTAATACTGCAGAAACTATATATATCGAAAAAAAGAATAAATTGAAGACATATGGCAAAATCGCCTACCAAAATCTGTAATCTAACAAATCATTGTCTCTTTATCCTTTTCTTTTCACTTCGGGAGCGCTCCCACTAAAGCCATACAAGACACCATCATATTTTTTCTTTCGCGAGCCATTGAAGTACCTTCAAATTAGAGCAAAGAAAGTACACATTCACATTGTAAGCAAACACATACAATCCAGCAAAGTTGCCAATTTTGTTCGCTCCCAAATCCTAAGAAACCTCATTCAATCAAGCAAAAAGAATCATGAACTTGATAGCAGAACAGAGTGCAAAAGTACTTCACCAATTTCAGAAACCGTGCTTCTATATTCTGACCAAGCAACTTAATCAAACATCCAAAATCATATTCTCCATGGAATGTAATCCCACTACAGTTCTGGATACAAAACTGTTATGATTAATTCAGATCCTAATGATTTGCTAGACTGTTATGACACTTAAAAAAATTTGATGAGTGTGCGTGTGATATAAACGGCTGAGACTTGGCCTTGTATATTGAATTCCAGATATACAGAAATAAGAAAAAATTTCTCTCTGCTTCTCTGCTGCTTTGAAATTTTTCCTTATTTTTCTAAGCTGTTTTTCATTTATCTAGTTCAAGATTGTAACTTGTAATTAGTGCTCCGACAAATGCAGCTCCAAATGGCAACAATAGCCCTTCGAATTTACTGCAATGATTCCCGTTGTAGTGTTCATGTTGAGATTGAAGCTAGTACTATTTCTTAACATGTTAACGAAGCCTTCGAAATGAATATCCTTTTCAAGATTTAAATGAACATCAAATTACCAAAAAATAATGCTTTTTTCAAAAACAAGAAAGATTTCATTCTTCTTGGCGAGTGTGATCCTTTAATGAAGAAATTATTATGTGAACTAACATACTTACTAATTATATATGAATTTGGATTTCGAAATGTAAAGATGATTTACAGCATTTGATTTGATGCAAAATGGTGATTATATTATTAGCAATGTTATATGCATCAAATACAAATCAAGGCTTGTTATTAAATATAGGATGGTAGGATAAATTTGTAAAGTTTTATTTTATGGATATAAAAGATTTGCAATTTAATTTCCCATTTCATTTTTGGTATCTATAATATTTTTGCTATATTATTATCAGGCTTTGTTTTAGTACTTAGATATATACGAATGCTTTGTTTTATGAGCCTTTGTATTTTTTTTTAATGTATAAGTTGACCTAGTTTGTTTCACTAAGGGAAGGTTATAAATGTCAATTTCATTTATTTTGATGAAAAATATCTTTTGTAGGAATATAGTTATAAACTATCAAAATGGTGAAAAATGGTTTATATATTCAATATTAAATGTAATGAATTTAGTAAAAATTATTTTCCTCTACTATTATGATTATAAGAATTAATTTTTTAATTATAAGGTATAGAGATACGTGATTCTTTTTTATTTATATATAAGAAAATCTAAAATTATCTTTTGAAAAACAAATGAAACTTACATGTCCTTGTGATTGCTATGTTGTAACCATAAGGTTTGTACAATATATCAAAGAATAAGTATTGTACACTTTTCTTCTTTACTATTTTTACAGGAATCATATGAATATCAAATTTATATTCATGTATATTTTTCTAGGTGTAGTTTTCTATAGTAATGTATTTTTTGTTTAATTTACTTATACAAAATTATATTCTTTGTAATGTTACGTCAATTAAAGCAAATCACTTTTTAACTTTCAATTATTTGTTCACCCTCAAAGGTAGCTATCAATGACAATCTTTAGGCTAAAATTTTCTAACATATAATAGCTGAAACGTTGAAGGATTTTGCTTTAAATTTTGTCAAACTTGAAAAGTTTGATGGTAGAAATTTCATACGCTGGCAAAAGAGAATGCATTTCTTATTAGTTACTCTTCAAGTAGTATACGTTCTAAACACTTAGAAGGCTACAGAAAGCGAGAATGAAACTGTGGCGAACACAAGACATAGCAAAAATAGGAGACTGATGATGAAATATGCCAAGGACACATCCTTAATGCCATGAACGACTTTCTATTCAATGTTTACCAAAATGTTCCTACTAAGGAGTTATGAGATAAATTAGAAATGAAGTATTTGGTTAAAAATTGTACAAGTAAGAAATTTCTTGTTTCTTACTTTAATAATTTAATATGATTGATGGTAGATCTATTATGGAATAATTTTCTGAATTAGAAAGAATTTTGAATCATTTCACTTAACATAATGTGTATATCGATGAAACAATTATTGTGAGTTTCATAATAGACAAGTTATCTCCTTTCTATAAAAAGTTTAAGAGAAGTTTGAAACATAAGAAAGAGGATGTTACTCTTAATAGTCTAACTAACTATCTGCATGTAAAAGAAAAATTTTGCATGCAGGATGAAACCAAAGATCCAAATGTCTTAAAGGTAAATATGGTAGAAGAAAAGCAATCTAGTAAAGCCTAACCTAAGAGGAAGAATTAATACAATGATAATCCTCAAGGTAATAAGAAAAAAAAGAAAGGTAAATGCTTCATTTGTCATAACGAAAGATATTATAGGTCTAAATGTCAAGCTCTTAAAAAGAAAAAGGAAAAGTAAGGATTTAATAATACTCATTCCAAGGATCTTGTTACAATAATATCTGAAATTAATTTGCTTGAGGATGATGATGCATGATGGGTTGATTCTAGCACTACCTAGCATATGTGCAAGAATAGAAGCCCGTTCAAAACCATAAAAACTCTAAATGATGGTACTATTCTGTACATGGGCAACTTTACTATTGTTCTTGTCCTTAGGATAGGAAATGTAGAATTGAGTTTTATTTCTGGGAGGGTGTTAACACTAAAAAATGTTTACTATATACTAGAAATTAGAAAAATTTTGGTGTCTAATGGTCTACTAAATAAGTTTGTTTCAAACTTGTATTTGAAATTGATAAGTTTATATTATCTAAAGGAAGAATGTTTGTGAGAAAGGGATATTTGTTTGATGGTATGTTTAAGATGAACATTAATTGTTGTATTACCAACAACAATAATAATAATAATACTAGTTTTATTCACGTGGTTAAGCTTTTTTTCCTTTGGCATCAAAGATTAAGACATGTACTCTTTAAAAGGTTGTATGAAATGATTAAATTAGATCCACTATCATATTTTGAAAAATCTAAAAATAAATGCAAAACATGTATGATAACAAAAATTATAAGAAATCCATTTCTTAAAGTAAATAGGATATCAACTATACTTCAACTTATTCATAGTGATGTTTGTAACTTGCATAATATATCAACATTAGGAAGAAAGAAATACTTTGTCACATTTATTGATGATTACACAAGATATTACTATGTTTACTTACTATACTATAAAGATGAAGTATTAGATAAATTTAAGATATATAAAACTAAAGTTGAGTTGCAATTAGATTAAAAGATTAAATGTTTGAGATCTAATAAAGGAAGAGAGTATTATGATCCTTCCTATTTTGAATCCATTGGTGTTATTCATAAAATCATTACTCATTACAAAGCACGACAAAATGGTGTGATTGAATCTAAAAATCGTGTTCTTGTTGAAGTGGTAAATTTCATGTTGACAAACTCTAGTTTAGGCTAAGGATTTTAAAGTGAAGTATTGCTTACAGCATGTTATATTCTAAATAGAGTTCCTAATAAAAGGAATAAGATAACCCCATATGAGCTCTAAAAAAGGAGAAAGCCTAACCTCAACTATTTAAGAGTTTTTGGTTATAGAACTATTGTCAAAGTGCCTAAACTTAAAAAGAAGAAATTAGGTGAAATAGGTATTAAGTGTATTTTCTAAGGATATGCACAAAATAACAAAGCCTATTAGTTTATGGTTATTAAATTAAATGACTCAATATCAGTTAATACCATTATTGATTCATGAGATGCTATTTTTAAGGAGAATATATACAACTCTGTTTCTCATGTTAATGACAATAGCTAAAAGCAAAATCAATATTTTGGTAAAGATACAAATGTTAGTGTGTGTCCTAAGAGCCAATCATAAAGATGATTGTAATAATGCACAATGTATTATATTTTATTTTAAGCAATTCAAATTATTATATTTTATTTCATATTTTTTATTACTCTGCCCAATTATAACTTAAATATAATAATTGTCCTTGGAATAACTTTGTTATTCCTAAAATCTCCTTAGTCAAGTATTATTGCGAAAAAGATAGTAATTATACATCGAGACTAGCATATATAGTGACTGATGATTATGAATGATGGATATGTGATATCAAGTCAATACATGAGTACATTGTTAGTAAACAATATACTGGACTGACACACTGTGAGAATACTGCATGGATAGACGTGTCATTAGTTATTCTCATATGATCACAAATGCACATAATTCTTTAACCTAGATGAATAGCATGGATAGCATGTATAGTATTGATGATTATGAATCATGGATATGTAATATCAAGTCAATACATAAATACATTGTTAGTGAACAATGTATTAGACTGACCCACTGTAAGAATACTGCATGGATAGACGTGTCATTAGTTATTCTAATATGACCACAAATGCACATAATTCTTTAACCTGAACTCATTACGGTTTCTTACATAAGGAGTTACTCATTTTGATATTGTCCTATGTTACCTTTAATCGGGATGATGAGTAGGGCATTGATTGGATGTGTTATGAATCATGCAAAGGGGAGTGAATGATGTAGATGTAATTTTGTTACTCTTGTATAAAATAGAGATATCCTTGAACCCCTTAATTGAGTGAGATTAAGAAATGCGTAGCCATGCTTAAATGGATCAATATGAGATATTAATTATTTGCTTAAGTTAGTCTACTCGATATCAAGAAACATAAATTGAATATAAATGAGGATGACACATTCCATGCCTCTAGTTTGATTTGGATATCATTACAAACGAGAATGTGTTCCAAAGTGTTATTCACACATTAAGTGGATATTGAATCACATATAATTTTTACTACTTGGGTGACAGTGATATATAGATAGATACTGCTCATTATCTATGGTCCACAAGTAGGCCATTATTAATGTAATAAAAACCTATAGGGTCATACAAAAGGTGTAGGAATGAGACAAAAATTAATTGGGCTTTAGTTAGATTAAAATTCAATTAATTAGACTTATTTTCGTGCATATATATCATTATTAAGATAATAATATTTTTTTCACATAATATATATAATATTATGTGATGTTATTTAATATTAAAATAATATCAGATAATTTTGTTATTAGATATTAGATAATTTAGATAATTATATTATGAGATAATATTATTATCTAATATAAGATAATTATATGGTAATTTAATATTAGATAAATATATTATGAGATAATCCTATTATTTAATATTAGATAATTAATAGATAAGTCCTATCTTTCCTTACTCTCTCTATGATAAGAATAAGGTGATAATTGTTAAGTGTGATTAGGATTCTTTTGAAGCATTATCCTAATAGGACTAGGATTGTGATATGCCTTAACTCTATAAAAAGGACTTGAAGGCAGAACTTTCAAGAACGTACATTAGTTTCAATAAAATCCTAAATCACTCAAAAAAACACCTAATCCTAATCCTAATCCTAGTAGGAGAGATGAATTTTAACAGCTTCGTGGAGGGGAGAAGTCGTTATTCACTCCGTGTGGATACCATAGAGACGTTGTACCTTCCGATCGGTATTTGATTCATCTCGGTCTATCAAGAATTTGTTTAGAAAGAATACAAATACTATTAAGGTAAAACCATAATACTGATTTATGTCCTTTTACATGGATCCTAGGTAGGATTTGGATCAAAATTTTAAAATTTCGTTGCGTATATTAATCCGAAACCTAACAACAAATACATTAAAGAATCAACTGAAGATGAAGTCACTAAACTTCGAAGGAGCAAAAGGAAAAAGACACCAAAAAATATTTAGCTTTGACTTTTTTATATATCTTATTGAAGGTATAAGAAAGTTTACAAGCAATAAGATTCCTTATTGCTTTAACACTGAGGCTAATCCTAAAACGTACCAAAAGGCAATGAAATCATAAAATGTCATATTTTGGAAAGAAGCCATCAATGATAAAATAGATTTAATCATGGGCAACAGACTTAGAAATTGGTTGATCTTCCACTTGGTTCCAACCAATTAGTTGTAAATGGATTTTTAAAAGGAAAATAAAGATGGATGGAACTATTGATAAATTCAAAGCCATATTAGTTGCCAAAGGCTTTTCATAAAAACATGGCATTGATTATTTTGATATATATTCTCTTGTGGCAAGAATAAGCATAATAAGAGTTCTAATTACACTTGTTTCAATTCATAATTTAGTAATTCAACAAATAGATGTTAAAATAGCATTTCTTAGTGATGAATTGGATGAAGAAGCATATATAAAATAACCTAAAGGCTTTGTTATGTCTAATTAAGAACATAAGGTGTGCAAGCTTGTAAAATCCTTGTATAGATTAAAGCAAGCACCTAAATAGTGGAATCAAAAATTTGACGAGGTTATTCTTGCTAATGGCTTTAAGATTAATAAATTTAACAAATGTATTTATAGCAAGTTTGATGGGCAAAAAGGAGTTATAATTTGCTTGGATCTGGATAATATGTTAATATTTAGAACTAATTTAAAACAAGTTAAGCTCACAAAATCCTTTTTGTTTAAAAAATTTGACATGAAGGATATGGGTGAAGCTAATATCATCCTCGGAATAATAATCATAAGAAATCAAGGGAGTATTATGCTTTCTTAGTCATATTATATTGAGAAAATTCTAAAGAAGTTTAATAATGAGAACTGCACTCCTATGTCATCCAAATATGAATTTTGTGAAGAGTATTGGAAACTCAATATCACAACTAGAATATGCAAAAATAATAGGATGCTTAATGTATGCAATGACATGTACTTAACCTAATACAACTTATGTTGTTTGTCGAATAAGTAGATACACAAGCAATACCTAGTGATATGCATTGGCATGGTGCTAGAAGAATCCTAAAATATCTATGGAAAATAAAAGATTATGGCTTGAATTATGTAGGATTTCCTTCAATACTAGAGTGATTTTTTTATGCAAATTAGGTTACCTATAAGGATGATCATGCATCAATAATTGGATGGATTTTCATGTTTAATGGAAGTGCCATCTCTTGGGGATCTAAGAAGCAAACATGTTTAATTGACTCTACAATGGCCACTGAATTTTTCACTTTAGATTTTGCATGTAAAGAAGCTAAATGGTTAAGGAATCTATTATATAAAATTCCCTCGTGGCCTAAACCAATAGCTTTTATTTCTATCCATTATGATAGTGTTGCAACCTTAACTGGAGCATATATAGTCAAGTGTATAATGACAAGTCTCAACATATTGGTCTTAAACATGGTTATGTAAGAGACTTGATTATAAATAAAATAATCATTGTTAACTTTGTAAAGTCAAGTTATAACATAGCTGACCTTTTGACAAAAGGGTTAAATCGTAATCTTGTGAATATTAATTCAAAAGGGATGGGTCTCAAGCCTATAAAATTAAGTTACTATTGATGGAACCTTAACTTAACACATGATACAACATCATGTCTTAAGTTCAATGAGTCAAAGTACATCAAAAGTATGATTAAAGCACTATAATGAGTTAATTATTTCCATCCCAAGGTAAATAGTATTTATTTTCTCATAGTTTACTTAGAGAAGGTTGTGTTGACACAACATTTAACAAACTTGATAAAGATACCAAATAATGAGGGTATTTGAATTTGCCTATGTAGATATGGAATTTAGCCATTCTAAAGAGCTAAAGGCTTAGCTTGAAGCATTTATGAAAAGGATATGAACACAAAGCCTTAAATTTATTGTTTCTCACTATAGTTATTTATATCTTAAATCATATATGTAAAAATTTATACAGCTTATCAAAAAGAATAGTTAGTTCAAAGCTTGATTACTACTTTATTCAACTTTGTTGTAATAAACTTTTACAAAATAGTGATTCAATCGTAAGATATTGTTATTTATGCATATGATTTATTTGAGAATTATTGATGGTCATACTATTTTAATATTTTGAAAATAATAGCGGATTGTTATGAATTCTTAAAACATTAAATATGTAACCTTTCAATTTCTAAAGGATATAAATTCATAAAATTATAACTCCCTATGTCTTTTCACAAGGTTATAACTCTTATGATTCTCCATGTCTCTTCATAGCATTATAACTCTTATGACTCCTTATGTCTCTTCATAAGATTATAACTTTTATGACTCCCCATGTCTTTTCACAAGGATAGAACCTTTGAGTTTCTTAAAGAATTATATCCTTTAATGTATAAAGGTAAATTCCTCTATAAATAAACCATTCTTAGATAAGTTTTTTAAGAAAAAAAAAGAAAAAAAAATACTCTTTCATACTTTCATAATTTTGTCCAAAGAGCAAACATTATATTGTCCTTATCTTTACTAAGTGTAAGGTGTAGATAGATTAGGTTTCATTCTATCTTGAAAGGAATTTATAAATCCCCTGTTGCACATATTAGGGATAAATTTAGTCTAAAGGATAGTGGTATTGTTGTGTGACTTAAAGTAAATTATTTTCTAACTTTCAATTATTTGTTCACCCCCGAAGGCAGCATTAATAATATGTAATATGTTAATTATGATATATTAATTGATACCTTTTTCAATATTCAATTCATAATAATGATGGTCATATCGGCATCATATGTATTGTAAAACTTTACCCATAAATTTAGTGCCTAAAATCACTAAGTAAATTAATCTCATAAGGAAAAAATAATGTCTAAAAGGTTTCCTTCTCAAGAAAGAAGATATATTCATCTGAAACAATTAAAAACCCAATGAAATAAATCAGCATCTCTCTAATACTATAGAGGGGGAATAAGGCAAATATAACTAAAGATCAATTACCAATTCAAAGTTATGAGGACCATCTCATTAGAGTGATACTAAAGGCTTATGAAAAAGCATTTTTAAAAAAGAAAGCAAAGGTTAATATGGTAGAGCACAATAGCAATAGGGATTTAAGTGAGAGTAAGGTTTCATTTAATTTTCGAAAAGGTTTAAAAAGTAAATTATATAAGCCATGGAGCCACACTTTGATTAGTAAGATGTTTGGGAAAAAAGTGAGTTTTCAATACTTAAATTTCAAGGTTAGATCTCTCTAGCAACCTAAAAGCCTTTTCACAATTTTAGAAGTTAGGAATGATTTCTTTATATTCAAGTTTGAATATGAGATAGATAATATTAAAGTCCTTAGTGGTAGGCCTTAATTTATATTAGAACATTTTCTTGCTTTGCAAAAATGGGAATAATTTTTTAAGTCTTCTTTTGCTCAATTATCCTCCATTATTATTTAGATAAGATTCCTAAAGATTCTTGTTGAATTTTATAATATTTATTTTTTACCCTAGTTAGCTAGAAAGATTGCACCAATATTGAAGGATGATGTTTATACATTTTTTGGGGATAAAAGGAAACGTGCTAGAGTATGCATGCAAATTAATCTTAATAGATGATTGATTCATACAATTCATATTGGAAGCTTTAAATTGTAGGTTCTATATAAGGGGTTAAATCAGATGTGTTTTACTTATAAATGAATTGGACATCAAAAATTTTTGTGTCCTTATTAGGTTAGTGAGCAAAATGTAGAATGTTTTACACAATCTCCTATAGCTCAAGAATAAAACATTACTCCAATAGTGAATAGGAATAATGCCTTAATAGTCACTAAGCTTATGGAAACAAATATTGTGCAAGATCAGTATAGGTCATGGATATTGGTGGAAACAACAAAAAACTATTTAAATAAAAAAGTTAATTGTCACGACCCAAACTTGATCATGACTGATGTGGATCCTGATATCTAGTATCCACTAACCTTATCATTAATTTCTTTAGTTTTAACTAATAAAAATCTTCCTACTTTTGTAGGAACTTAAGTCATACTATAAATTCTTACATAAAAATGGATAGAGTTTTCCCTATTTTTCAAACCTTCTCGAAGGCCACTCTTCTTAAATCACAAGACCTGTATAATCTCAGATACGATAACACGTTCAACATACATAGTATTACATAACATCATTACACACACATAGATAAATGATTCAATACATCAAGTGTTGAATTAACCTATACTTTACATTCATATCCCGATCCCAATCCAATTCTAATTCTAATCTAATTGTCAAAATCCTTTAACCAAGCCATCTTTGATTCTTCATGGATGCAACAAAACTTAATTACTCTTATTTCAACCTGAAAATATTGAAAATAAATAAAATGAGTTACAAGAAATCAATGAGCATATATCTATCACTATTGAACCTTAATTCAATTGTAGTAAAGATTTATGTACTAGTTAGATATCTAATGCAGAAATAAAGGCAATCTATACTCCTTGAATTTTTTAAATATATTAAATTAAGCCTTGGATTAAGTATTCACCTGCGCACAATTTAAACTTAATAATTCTCATCACAAGTCATAATATGATGGCTATCGATCAACACACAATGTCATTGTCATATCACCCGCACCCATTTTAGGTGTTCATTACATTTACAAATAGTCAATAAGGCTCAATCACATCAAATCATTTCTATTACATCAATAAAAATATTCAATCACAAGCAAGTCTTAATGTCATAACATAAATGCATATCAATCATAATGAAAACACATGCATCCACATTTTTTCTCCTGATCCACCTTTATACCTTATCCGTTTTTCTATATTTATTCCTCTTAGGCCAACCTTATAGCTTATCCACTTTTTTACCAGGAATTTTTCATCTAATTTTCACATCATCTCCCCTTTCACATTTCTCGTTTCAAATACCACTCGTGGCATAATTCATATTATAATATGTATAATAGAGCTCAGCTCTATAAATCACACTTTTAATACAATTTCATACAATTCAACTATTAATCATCACCAGGCAATTTAGAATACGTAAAATAATACATATAGTAGTACCATACCCTCTTACATGGCCACATTCAATGTAAATTCCACTATAATTTTAGTATACCAATAATAACATAAGTTCGATCACATTACGAATATTATTTACCCTCATATTTCAATCATGATTAATCGATAATCAATAGTAATCATTACTATGCCTCGTAAGCCAAACAATATTCATTCAAACCAATAATTACTAACTTATCACAAGTACCATTTCCAAGTTCTCTGATATGTACCCATAGATTAGTTTCATAATATATATATATATATATTATGACTTATTATCACTTTATTTTGAAATTCATCAATTAGTGGACATATGGTCTTTATCATTTATAAGGAGGATCATAAGTGATGATATTTAAATACTTTAATATTAAAACATTAAAATTAGAGTAGGATACATACTCATTTGGCTGCATCTATTCATTTTGAAGATTTTCGAATACCTCGATTCATATTCTATTCTTTCCTATTTCACAATTTATAATAATAATAATTCATAAATACAAGGTAACTTCTTATATTCCTTTGAGTATTACCATTCTAGTTTTATTTCGTAGTTATATTAGCACTCAAATTCATTAACTTTGTTTATTCCTTAATGGGAACTTATGAAATCAAAACACCATATTTTAAAAATCTAATTAAATCAACTTTGAGAATCAAGATGTTAACTTTTACAGTACAAATATATTATAAGCATACTAATTTAATATTTTAGAGCTTTAGATCATTACTATATCAATATCATGTTAATTATTCAAGTAAGATGATAATATAAGATTTTTCGAACCAAGTATGAAATAGTTAAAACATTATGGCTTCATACCTTAAGCATATCCTAATTATGTTACTTTATAAAACTATAAATTCACATTTCAATATTTCCATATTTACATAAAAAAAATTATAAATTGTGGACATTCCAAAGACCTTCCAACACTGAAAAAATATATGATGACTTATAGTATAACAACTTTGATCATGTCAATCTAACTTTTTTTGCCACATAAAGTCCCATTTTCCTAAGCTATCATCCTTTATTTGAAATCTACGTAAATGGGATTTCTTGGATTTGACTCAAATATTTTGAAATATTAAGATATAACATTTCATATTTATTATAATCCCATTATTTCAACAAGTTATATCATGAAACTTTTATTCTCATGCTATTATCACATATTTTCAATATATGTGAAAATGGGTTTCGTAAAATTAAGTTAAAATCATTTAAGATATAAAGCATAAACACTTTGTGTTTATTCTAATAATAGCCTCTTAGCATCATATAGCATAAACTTTATATTTTTTAGTATTATATTTAAAGAACCACTACACATTTTAAATAATTTTTTTCTGGATCAATTATCAAAATAAAAGCTCCTTTTTTTTTTAATAAGAATCACTTACCTTTACCAAAAATTATCATCAATGAGTTATCATTGCTAGAATAACACTAGAACCATCGAAAAAGAAGAAGCTTCCTAAATTGCTTCTGCACAAGACCATACAACTCTAGCAACGCTACCCATGCCATCCTCAACGACGATCATTCGAGGGTGAATGGCAGTGAAGAAAGACTTCCATCATGCACCTAAACCATACTTCCAAATTGTGCTCCTTTGCCAATGTTCACAACGATAGAGGAAAGAAAACAAAAATGCAAGCTTGGAGAGAAGATAACTAGCAAGTGCAGTCCTATAGTCCTAACAGTGGCACGTCAAACAAAAAGGGAGAAGGAGAATAAGGTTGTCAAGAAAAAAAGAAAAGAAAGGAAGAAAGAGAGAACGAGAGAGAGAGATTAGTTGGAAGGGGAGAGAAAAGGAAATATAAGGAGTTTTAGGTTAAAATTCCATGCTCCTCGCACACCATAAAGTCATTTTATTTTTAAATTTCACCCTTTCATTCTTATATTATAAACAATCCCAGCCATTCATTATATTTAAAAGATAAACTTCTATAAAATTCCTCTTTAAAATTCTTAAAAATGATTTTATAATTCTAGAAATAATTTATCATTTTAAACATTTAATTTTATAAGTCTTTTCACTCTCAATTGGTAAAATTATTTTCAATTTATGGGAAAATTCCTTATAAAAATCATTCTATCTAATCTTAAATTAATAATGATCATATATAAAATGAATAAAATTTTTAATATCACCAAAATATCATTCATTTTTTTGTTCTAAATTCTTCAATATGGGAAGTAAATTTAAAATCACATATTAACCGAATAATAAATAATTCTTCTCAAACATCAAAACTCATAAAATTTTAGATTCTAACTTGGGATATTACATTAATAAAGAAACATCAAAGAGGCTTATTGTTGTTAGGAAAAAGAATTTTGTAGTAAAACAAAATATTAATTTAAACTCTAATAGTGGAAATGCTAATCAACCTCCCATTAGTCAAGGGCTAATCTTTACTAAAAAAAAGTTAATTCTAACCTTAGCAATCATGTGTAGGCTTAATTATTCTCAAGTTAAACTTAATTGGACTCTTTAGTTCCAAATCGTTCATATAAGATGAAGTGAGTTGCTAATTAGGAGAAAGTAAACTCTTTTGCATCTCATATTCCTGAGAGATCAAACTCTCTTATTTTTTCATTTTCTTAGAAAATAAACTATAGTGCAGTAGAAATCAATACACCCAATGCAAATTATGTCTCAATCCAACCAATTATCTTTGAGCTAGAAGATAAAGGATAAAGAAGTGTAGGAGATAGATGTCATGTAGTGTTTTTTGTGAACAAGTAGTTTTAAGAAATCAATTTGGACACTTAAGAATGGATATCAATCAATCCCACCCTAGTAATAGGAAAGTTCAATCCAATTCAAGAAAAAGTTTGGAAGACATTGATTCTTTATAAACGCCTTTTAAATAGATGAGATCCTCTTCTTTAGAAAAGGAATTAGTGGACACTCTAATTCCTCCAACAATGATTCATATGGATGATAGTTTGAGTTGGAAATACCTAAACACAAAGTTGAATTTATTGAAGCTCAACGAGAATTTACTTAAATAACTTCTAAGTACTAAATGTGAACACCTTTATTTTTTTTCAATAATTAAGTTGCCATTTTTTAGTTTTGATGAGAAATGAAAGCATAATAGCTTGACATTGTGGAAGAGCTTTAAAAGATAATATAGATGTACAAATGATTTTTTTTATGAAAAATATTTTTAAATGAAATAAACATAGTCTAATTTACTATGTTCCATTTATAGAATCAAGAGAGTTTAGGTTATAATTTAAATACCCCCTTTATACTTAAACTTTATTTTAGTTCTCGAAGTATTTGATTTATATAATTCAGTTTAGTTCCTATAAAGGATTAATAATTTACTTGAATTTAAAATTTTAGAGATCAAATCGATATAAATTTTAATTTAATAATCAAATTAATATAAATTGGATACTTCGAGGATTAAAATAGGGTTTTAGTCCTCCTTTTTTTAAATGAATATTGAACAACTTTGAAATGTGGATTTTTTTTGTAAGTTAAACTAAAAAATATATATCTTCTCTTGTTTTGTTTAAACAAAAAAATTGATTTCATTTCTAATAATACATTTTTTATAGAAACATATTTCATAATTTTTTGGAAAAAATGTAAACTATCCCCTTCTATTTTGGGATAGTTAGATTTTACCCTCTTCAATTTTAAAATTTTGAAAATCATTACCTTAAATTTGACAAGACTAAAAAATAACATTAATCTTCCACTTGATTAACCACTTTATCAAATTATATGATTTTTTATGAATTTTTTTAACAAGAATAAAAATATTATAAGATATTAATTTATTTTATTATTTTTTGGATAATAATTTTCCATTATTTAATTAAATTTTTATATATAATTTAATTTTTATTAATTATATAACATGAAAATTATAAATAAAAAGTCAATATTCTATAATTTTTTATTATTATCTAAAACTTCATGAAAAAATATATAATTTATTAAAATAGTTAATTAAATAAATAATGAATGTTAATCTCAAATTTATAAAATTTAAAGGGGTGATTTTTAAATTTTTAAAATTTTAAGAGGTATTCAACAACTCAAAATTAAATGTAATAATTTATATTTTTTCCTACTTTCTTTGTTTTACATGTTAGAAACATTAATAATTTATTAACAGGGTAATTTTAAATCTAAAAAAAAAAAAATTGAAACTCCATTCTTTATTCTGTATGCTCTTTTCTGGTTCCACTTGCTGTGAGAGTGGGCTTGGAGCGGACAAGATATAGCAAAACCCTTGGGATTCTGGTGAATAAGCACCAATTGGTTTTCGAAATCCTGACTTGTCTAGCCATAACGGAAACCGCTTACATCACCTCTCCGCAGGAGCCTGATGCTCTCTCTCCGTCGAAGCAGTTGGGACAGAAGTGCGGTGACTACGACGGCCAAGGTATTTGATTTTGTGCTCGATTTCCTTTAATTATTTTGTTTCCATTGTCTTTGCTCCATTTTCGGTTTTTCTCGAAGAAAATTATATTGATGTTCTTTGTTTTCTGCTTTTGCTGTTTACTTCTCATTGAGCTAACTTTCTCATAGCAATCTTAATTGCGGATGGATTAACGAATTCATCCGAAGCATCTTTCAATTGTCTTCTACTTTCCTTGAAGTTAGAATCAGGTGCCTATTTGTTTATATAGTTCCTCCGACCTTTGTTTATATAGTTCATACTTGATAAATCAAAATTGATTGTCTGCTTATCCCTATAGTGTTTATTTAGGATCAGGTGCCTATCTGTGGTTCCTATCTCTGATTGCAACTGCTTTACTGTCTAGTTAGAATTTTACTGTCTAGTTAGAACTTTCTTTTGCATAAATATTTACCTTAAAGATGCATGGGAAACAATGATTTTTTCTACTTCACTTGAACTAAGGTATTAGCTAAATGATTCAACATTGAACAATTTCAATTATTTGATCTACTTATATATTGAGCTACATTAAAGCAGTATTACAGTATTCAGGTTGTTAAAAATCTTTCAAGCCTGTTATCTTGTTAGATAGAGGCTGGAGTGACATCGGATTACTGCATCGTTAGCAGAAATTAAAGGAGCAGAACGCGTAGTTGGAGCTTTCTTATATTGTCATTTATGAGCATCTTCAAAGGGTTGAAACTTGATGTGTATTAGAAAACCCCCACTTCCTCGTCTTCTCCTCAACAATGTCTCCTGCATGAGAAATGCGCAACAAATTCTGCGTCATGTGAATGTCTCTATTCACGATGGTGGTGCGCTTGTGCTGACAGGCACTAATGGCTCAGGGAAGTCAACATTCCTGCGGATGTTAGCCGGATTTTCTCGTCCTTCTGCTGGGGAGATCCTTTGGAACGGCCATGACATCACACAGTCAGGAATCTTCCATCAGTACAAGCTTCAGCTCAACTGGCTTTCCCTCAAGGATGCTGTTAAAGAGAAGTTTACAGTTCTTGACAATGTTCAATGGTTTGAAGTTCTTGAAGGAAAGCAAGGAAGGTCTTTGCCTGCACTTGAGTTTATGGGGCTAGGAAGATTGGCAAATGAAAAGGCACGAATGCTGTCCATGGGGCAGCGCAAAAGATTGCAACTTGCCAGGTTGCTGGCAATTGATCGTCCAATATGGTTGCTGGATGAGCCTTCAGTTGCATTGGATGACGAAGGAGTGAGGTTACTTGAATATATTATTGCAGAACACAGGAAGAACGGTGGCATTGTGATTGTGGCTACTCATTTGCCAATTGCAATCGAAGATGCTATGATCTTGAGGTTGCCACCAAGGTTTCCAAGAAGGATGACATTAGTGGATATGCTTGATCGTGCAGATATTTAGATATGCTCCTATTTTTTTTTCCTTTTGTTGTCTCCATTTTGTCATCACCGTAGGATTAAAGTGCTAAAAGAGGAATTTCGTAATGTTTATTGATAATTCACATATAGGATTCACCCGATGCTGATCTTGTTGCTTGTAGACTTTTAGTCCGCCTTTATAGGCAACTGGATATCATGTTTTGTTGGGCATTTGGCTCACAATAAGATAAATATGTAGTTCTTTACAGCTTACACGAGTGCATTTTTTGATGCGGTTCATATATATAACAAAATTTGCTACCTTTATTTTTTCAGCTTTCAGTGTTGGTCTAATGGGACTGCAAAAACACGCAGAAGCTTAGAGCATATTTCAATTTTGAAATGTTTTGTCTAGGTCCAGATTTGGACAAAGATTTGCTACATCGTGGTTTAAATACTGATCTCCATATGCGACTGTTAGATATTATGACAAATCCGGGTCCAAGTTGAACGCAAGTTTAGTAATGTACAATTTATAGCAAAAATTGTGCCTTTTTGTCCATTCTGAAGAAGCTTCACTGGTAGCACTAGGTTTACTTTACCTTACCTGTAACTTCTACTATTTCCTGATATGGAACAGCAGAAATAGAATTCACTCCTAACTATTATTATTATTATTATTATTATTATTATTATTATTATCATCTTAATAAAAGCTGAAAGAGAATATACTGCCACAAAGTATGATGGATAAGTTACACATAACACTTGAAAATTCTATTTGATGTGTGAGTTACTCATTATAGTATTAAAATATGCTTATCATCGACTTCTACTTAATTATTAGCGTAAAAAACGCCCTTCCATTAATTTTTTGTTTCATATCTTGACAGAATATTTTACATGAATAATTTTTTTTCTTTAAACTCCTCCTCTTTTCTACACTTTTCAATTGTTTTGCATTTTATTTTATTAATGTGTAAAATTTATATTTTATTTTGTTGTTATATATAATTTAAAAGTCAAATTAATAAGAAGCATCCGGTGAATGTAGGTTTTATCACTGTGATGTGAAAATTTTCTAAAGTGACTATGCATGAAACAAAATTAATTATTTGAAGGGAAAAAAATTTCTTTTTTTAAGCACCTAATCAATTTAGGTGTATCATTAATTTCATTAGTTAAAAATTCTAATATGAAAATTGATTGTGCATTTTTATTATAAAACCTTTATATTATCACAATCTTCAAATTATTTTAAAATAACATTTATGGAAGTAGAAAGGAACGAAGCATTACTAATACAATACCAATAACGAAAGATGAATTTTTATCTAAGGTAGTAATCAATCCAGTAAAATAAAGTTTTAGTTATTAAACTTGTTTTCTCAGATGAATAATAATGGTATTAATAGAAATAATTAAAAAAAATTTGAATTAATATTTATACAATAAATTAAATCAACTCAATAATTATAAAAATTCTTTTATGGTTAATATATGATGGATGGAAAATGTTGGAGACCTCTCTAGAATTAAAGTATCAATTTTCTTTGATATCATAGAGAAATTGTTACATATATAGATCCTCCACTAGATTTTTAACGAAAAATTAATTAAAGAGAGTGCTTTTCACCATCAATTTAATAAAAATAAGTACAATATAAGGGAAAAATCACATGTTATAACAAATTTAGGAGAATTCTTTGTAATTTAGCCGATGATAAACAATTAAGTGTATTGAAAGGGGAAAGATACCTTTTAATCGCTGCAAATTTTCAGGGCACCCATCCTTTTCAAAGGATAAACATGGGTGATGTCCAATTTATTCTCACTATTTTTTGGTAATGCCAATTTATTCTCGCTTTGATTGCTAATTAACATTTAACAATAGCAACTGGCGAGAATGTCCAAGATACCCTTGATTGCAAAAGCCCTCTCTAAAAGTAGCTCTAAGGCTATGCTGGTGTATAACAAGCGCGAGTACGAGGCTTCGTTTTCAGGGAGAAGAGGGTGTCTGGGAGAGTTGTTGCCCCTCTCTGAATCGCTTCGGAGGCCGATGATTATACTCAAACAGCTCTCCACATGCATATACATACAAATACATTTATCCATATATCCTTTAATTCCATATTCAAATTCTCTATCTCTTTCTCTCTTTTTGCGGTTTCCACCGCCGCCCCCACCTCTGCTTCTGCTGCTGCTGCTGCTTCTTCATCTGTAAAATCGAATGCATGCGGGGGCAGTGATGTTTTCAGCATTTTAATCAGGTTTCGAGTGGCAAGCCTCTGACTTGGCGAGGCGACTCAGTGTATCTGTGTGAAATCACTCTCCTTGTGCTTTCTGCAGACACCGGCCGCAGCCATGCCGAGGTTTTCCCCTCTTTGTCTGAAAAAAGGCGAATCTGAGCCTCCTCCATTCATATTTGAGGGCATCCTTTTGTGTATTTGTATCTTCCCCTTTGCATGCCACTAAATCGGAGAGAACGAGGAAGACGCAAAATGATTTCAAAGTAAAAATGATTTTTTTTATTTCTTTTTAGATCGTAAAATGCTCTGAAAATGCTTTTCCAGTGAATTTCTCTTTCATTGCCATAAATCGTAGAACACAAGAGAAACCCATAAGGAAAAATCACAACTTCATTTATTTTTTGGTCGAGAAATTACTTCTTCTAGGGTGCTTTTCCAGTAAATTTTCCATTGGTTGTCAATTAAATTGAAGAATATGGGGGGAACCCGGAAAGGATTCTTCGAAAAGTCACAACCTTTTGGGTTTGGAATACACTATATGCTTGTCGAGGCTGTTCAGAAGAATCGTAAGTAGTGATTGACTGAACGAAAGCTTTCTGTATACAACGATATGTGCCTCTGCACTCGACCGTTCTAGAAGGTTTCAAACTCATTAAGTTTGCATGTTTAGATAGTCTAATAACATTCCTCACTAAATGCGATAAAGGCAAAACAATAATACAGTAATAATTCATGTATATGGTAACTAGTTTAGGATGTGTATGTATTGTTGGAGTCTGAGATAACGCAATTGAAGCATTGGGTAAGGTCCACTAATATATGTACATATTAATGGCCATTGGAAAGTATACTATACACAAGAACAACCAACAGGGAAACACCAATGTTGGCTGCATTGGCCCAGGCACTTGAATCATCTGGTTCTGGTGGTGCACCAGCTTGTTCTTTTTTTGCAGTAACCACCGCAGGAAGTGGTGGGTCAACAACATTTTCAAGTGGATACGGTTTGTGTGGTGGTGACCTTGCTTCAGGAGGAACCAAATTTGTTGATAGATCACCAGGAAGAACAGGGTAGATGATATAATCATCTGGCGAAGGGCTAGGATTGCCACATGAGCTTCCTGCAAATCAGAGAAACACACAGTATATCAACTTCAATTTTATTGGGAAACAGTATGTTACTTGCAGTATCACTATAACCTATTTTAATCCGTCGAAGTGAAGTGGCACAATAAGTCAGATTAATCCTACTTTTAAACAAAAGATCAATTTGACTGACTCAGTTTATATATGAGAGGGAGAAAATTTTGCAGATGGTTACTTCCTATATAGGCATCACAAAAGAAAGTGCTGAATAGTGTTAATTTGTGGGTATAGTAAGTATCATGTGATAAAAGTGGGTCCAAAAAGTAATATTTGTTAATCCTTGAATGACAGTGCACATTTAAATGCACGGTGAAAACTCTTGCATTAGCCAGAAAGAATACTTACTCATATATCTACTGGCTGTTGCAGGATAATCAGATACAATTCCATCAACCACAGGGGTGGTCTTGCCTTCCTCAGTTTCAGTGGTCCGGACAAAGGTTGCGAGCTCCACATAAGGATCTGCGAAGTAGTCGAATGCTAGTGTGACAAACTCATTTCTGAGATAGTGGACAAACACGGTCAAATTAGCGTCTTTCATCTCTTTTAGAACATTTGTCCATCTTTGGGTGTATGCATCACATTCGATGATGGAGCTTCTTGGAATATTTACTGCATCTGCATACTTCTTGATATCCTCCAGGGACTTCGTCGGAGCCTCCTTTATGTTCTCAGCAATGAACAACACCCTCTTATAAGACGAAATATCCTTAAACTTGGACAGCACTGAAGTATCATCGGATTGGATCAGGACTTGTGTTGTGGATAGCTTGTCAAAGTTGGCGCTGCTCAAGGCAGTGCTCACTGCACCTACAATGTCAAGATTCTTCTTTGACGCAAGGAAGGCAGCATTCTGTGGAACAAGTAAAGGGACTTAGAAAAGTATAGGAAGCATTCTTTTTCAGTCGCCAAATACGTCTATCTGTTGGTTTTAGAGTAAGAAATTTTAGAATTATTGGAGTAGGATAAAATTCACAAGTTGCAAACCATTATGTTGATCAAAACTCCAGGAGCTGCCCTTGATTTAGCCAACTCCAGAAAGTCAGAGAGGGTGACAAATTTACCAACGTTCTTGTTTGCTGGGTTTCTTGAAAAGGAATAGTCCCTTAGAGGGCTCCCGAGTTGAGCTGAAACATCAAATTTTCCTTAGATAAGTTCATTTTTCAAATCTAGAATGGTCTGATGTGTATGTGAATTGAAATTTGAGTTTCTAGAAGCATTACGCTTTAATTTCTCAGAAATCTCGCTCCATGTGAGGTCGAAGGAGAAAATCCCATCTTGGGATTGAACTTCGGGGACATGTGAAGTTCGAGACATGAATACTGTCAATGCATTGGTATCTCCAACAAGGTCTGTGCTATTTGAGCAGAACGGAACACCGTCTTTTGTCATTTGCACCGAGCAATCTATAATGTCAGCCCCATCATTGATTGCTTGATTGTATGCTAAATCAGTGCTTCCTGGATAAATACCACTTGCTCCATTCCTGGTTATGATCGAAGCTTTCACTGCAAAAACAAACGACCATATTGATCGGTTTTTCATAATGTTTGTCCTTTGTAATTGTACACATAGTATAGTCTGAATTAACGGAAAGAGTTAGTTTGAATTAAAGGGTGTTATTTTTAGATTATGCAATTTGGGAGCGTTCAAGATCAGTAATTGTACCTATTCTGGGTCCGGTGTTGTTGTTTGCAAAGCATGCTGAAATACAATAATTTTGGGAGAGTTAGGCTTCTCTACTAAAAAACCATAATCTTGGTGAGGGAAAAAAAATGAAAAAGGGAGGAGATTTTCGGTCTTATCGTCTTACCAACAGCTTCTGATGCTGTGACAGGGTAATCTGTGACAACACCATCAACAGATTCACCTTTGTCTATAAATTGCAAGTACTCAAGAACAGGGTCATAGCTATAGTTATAACTTGTGAAGCGATCATTGGCAAAACCAGAAGCATACACTTCTAGACCTAGTTTGTGGGCATCAGCTACAAGGGTGGAGCGAATTCCCAGGTATTTGTCATGTCTGATTGGCCATATGTAATCCTTAGGGACCATTATCCCTGATGCAAATGACTTGATTGCCATGAGATCCTTCAGTATGGTGCCGTATGTCTGCTTGGTTGTGGGTTCAATTTCTTTCTGAGTAAGAAACTTAAAGATGACTTTTGTAACTGCCTTGTTCACTTTCCCATTGATGCTTTTCAAGAAACCAATCTCAGGAGACGACACAAATTCTATGCCGAAACGTGTCACCACATCAGTAACATATTCAGCTGTTGCTATCCCATGCTGGGTGTAGAATGCATCGTACTGCAATAGAATGCTCAATTAGTACAAAACCATAGTATTCTTAATTCAGATGATCAGAGGGTGTGGCATCTGACTCTGAATAAGTCTCTTAAATTTAACTGTCCTAACGACTTGTTCATTTAAAAAGGAAAAAAACTATTAAGAGGATAATTTGTGTATTTTAGAATGTGTTTGTTTGCTATAGTGAAATCAATTATATGGTGATTATTGTTTGGGGTAGAAGCTACAGATTTTAGCTTGCCTCTACGGGAATTTTTATTGTGCTTTTGGTTTTAGTAATTGTTTGGAAAAATATCTCCTCTCCAATACATAAGCATCAAATAATTAAATCAATCAAAATATCACAATAAATATACGAATAATTTAACATGAAAAATCTTAAACTCTAAGAAAAAAATTATGGATGAAAAATATCTACTATATTATCAAAAATTATATAATAATATATATGGAGATCCTCAATTATAATCCCATAATTTTCTAATCACTATTTCTACAATTTTCATAAATTTGTATGAGAGAGTTCTACATAAATCCTATAGGTACTTATTTGCAACTTTTTTTTTTCTTTTTATATCAAATCTTTAACTATTACGAATATTTATAATATAGAAATACTTATTTGATAAGGAATTTTAATTTTTCACTAACATAAATACCTAATTTAAATAGAAAGATGACTCACTTTAAAAACCAATCAACAATTACAATTTGGGTCACATCCAACAGTAATTATGTCACTAATTCACTGTTACCATTTAGGCATCAAATGCTTTGAGAGTCATACCTGAACATTCAACCAGTATCTTTTGGGGGGCGTGTAATCTTGAACAGGAGTAAGTGCATCAGTAACAGAACCAATTGTCTGGCCATCAAAATCAAGGGGCCGACTATATATAGCCTGATTCACTGCAGAACACACAGCAAAAAATGCAATTTTCACTTTCCAAGAAAGAACCTATGCCTATCATTTTGATCCATCTCATTGCTTATAACTTAATGTTTATGCATGTCAACTTGAAGCTTTAACTAGTTCTGAACTCTATATTCATACTCACATGTCATGTTAAAGGCTAGCTGATCCATAGTGTAATCCACAGAGAAATGTCCTCGCACATCTTGGCCATTAACATTGTAGGTTTTCACGCCGCTAGGATCCACATCTGATACGTTTGTTGCATTGTCAAGCCTAACACCAGTCAGACAGATACCGACTCCGTCTTTCGTCATCTGAAGATTGCACAGTATAACACAATCTGGCACACTTACAGACGCTGCCATGTTCATTGCATTGACGCTGCCTTCCGGGAAGAGGCCGGAGAACCCGCCTCGGGCTATTACCAGCGGCGGATTGCCTGAAAGTGTTAAAAGAATCATGATAAACATAGAAGTCAGAATTATTTTTCCTTTCATCTTTCTTTTGTAATTGCGGTCACATAGGAAATTAGAGAGTTTAAGGAGTCAAAATCCTATGATTGCCTTTTAATGTTGGCCATTTCTTGGCAGGGACAGCAGCAGGATCTTTTGCAGGAGAACCATGTCCATTTTTCTGGGCTAATGTTGTGTGGATCAAAAGGAAGACAAGAAACAAGCTTCTGATCATTTTGTCCTTGTCCTGCCTCAGTTCAAGAGGGAAATCAATCAAATGAATGACAAAACTCATTATTCTAAATTGCAGTGATGTGACAACTACAATTACAAACCAATGCGGAAAAGATGTGGATGTTGCAGTTGCAAAATTGAACATAACAGATATTGCATGCAATATCGTGACCGCAAACCTTGAATTTTATCCGACAGTAATTTTCTTAGTAATTTTGTTTTTCATTAATGTATGTTGGAATAAGATAATTTCTCATAATTCAACAGAAAACTTACCCAGAAATTCAGACTAAAATACTTTGATTAATGGGATGGAAGAAAAAGACATTCCCTGTCAAGTTTCAGGGGGAAGCAATCCAGGGAATGTGTGGGAAAACAGAGAGGCGGAAGGAGGGAAAGCCAAAAAGAATAACAGGATTTACTGCCAAATGAAACTTGTTTCTCTCCTCCTCTCTGTTTTCCTAATTGCTGCCGCAGATCAGGATCTTATGTGAGAGGAGAACCTATTAACGAAGTTGGTTGTTTTCTTTTGTTTGTGTCTAAATTTGAACATTCACTATTTTTGGTGTTTCTGACTTATAAGATGAAGCCATAAGCTGTTTTCTGGTTGTGCGTCCTGGGAAGACGCAGGGTACAGCTTCTGACCTTAACGGTCTTAACGATTTTTCAAAACAATGTTTAAATTTATAAAAGGAAAAAAATGCAACATGTCCCCTTCAATTTTGTAGTGATTGAATTTTATTCCCTTTAATTTAGAAATTTTGGAAATTATATTCTTACACTTTACAAAACTTAGAATTAATACCAATCATCCACTTAATTAACTATTTTAATTTTTTTGTTAATTTTTAAAAAGAATTACCATAATATAAAATTTTGATTTATTTTGTTATTTTTTCAAACATAAGTTTCCACCTCATTTGCAAGTATTTAATTAAAATTTTTGTATATAATCTAATTTCTATTAATTATATATAATATAAAAATATGTGTGAAAAATGACAAAAAAAATTAACATATTATAATATAGTGATTTTTCTTAAAAATATTATAAAAAATTATATAATTTAATAAAATAATTAATTAAATGAATGATAAGTGTTAAGATTTAAGAGGGTGATTTCTAAAATTAAAGGAATAAAATTCAACCACTTCAATATTTTTTTTAAAAAAAGGTCATTTATATTTTTCCTTTTTAAAGTACCCAAAGGACATCTTATATCCTTGAAGACTTTTTACCTTTTGATGTATTCAGGATTTAATCCTTAACTTTTATGTGTATACTTTCAGTTATTTAATTACTCATCTATTTACCCAAAAAAATATAAAAGAGTATTTTGTATTTTTTTCCTAAAAAATGATTTTGAGCTTTCATCATAAGTTCCATTTAGATGACTTTTATTAACTTATTTTTCTGCTAGTTAATTGATGCTCTCTAAATTCTTCATCTCAACTTGCAACATGCTTAGAATCTCATATGCAGTCGGGTTGGTCCATTGAAAAGAAAAAGGAAATGCTGTTTGGATGGCCTTCGTTTTCCTTTGTTCCAATTGTAGTTGAGTAAGTTGCTAGATAATGGAATGAAGTATCTGATTCCCACCAAACAAACTTGAGAGGAATTTCGTGTTGGAAGTATGAATTAAAATCACAAAATATAAAATTAATCATAATAAAATTATGAGCATACCTGGAGCATAATTTAATAAGGCCATGACTGATCTGAATGATGATGAGTAGAATTACAACCTACTTGACCCTTTTGGTTATCAAGATAGAGAGAAAAGGGAGAGAAAAATTTAGAAGAGTGGGAATCCTTATTTTTCTGTGTGTTCAAATAATAACTCTGATCTCTCTATTTATAGTCAGACTTGTGATAGGAAACTACTGACTACTAAAGGGCTGTAAGTTGGGACCTCTACCCATATGGGCTTATGTATGATCCAACCTATCATGAATCATATACATTAAACTAGGGCCCAATCTGTTCTATGCTTAATGTTAAAATACAAAACTAATTACTTAAATAAATATTTCAATAATTGATTAATGCTAATCCATATAATATTTTTAATAAAATTAATTATTTTATTTTTAAATACAACAATCTCCCACTTGGATAGCATTAATTAATTATATAGAATAATTAAATCATCAATAATTAAGCAATTAGTTATACATTAAGCTATAAACTTAATTCAGAGAATGAGACCACATAGAATCACTGAATCTAATAGAGAGACAAGTGATATAATGTCTCATAATATGAAAGGAACAGAATAACGTTTAGTCTTTCAACTATAACTCAGAAGAGAAATAACTTAAAATCATTGAATCCAATAGGGAAACAAATGATTTATATATATATATATAATATATATTACCAATGTTTCAATATCCAAACTGAGTGACGATTACAAAAGTGGAATGAGACCATACAGAATCACTGAATCCGATAGGAAGACAAGTGATGTTAAATTAATGTCTCATAATCCCAAAGGAACTTGATATATATATAAAGTTAATCTTTTGACCACAGCTCATAAGAAAAACAACTTAAAATCATTGAATCCGATAGGGAAGCAAATGATTTATATATGTATAAAACATATCACCAATGTTTCAAAATGAGCAATTACTGGTCACAAATATTAACAAAATAAAATAAGCATATCTCAGACTCCCACTAAATTAAGGCTTCATAATAATTTAACAAGACTCATATGAGTTAGTTAATTTTAAATACTCCTATAGGTAAGCCTTAAGTCAATAGATCCCTTGCATGTTTTCACTAGGGCTATGTTTAATGTGAGTCTGAAATTCAGCAATCTTTTCTCTCTAACAAACAGGAGTTTATCATAAAAAATATTCAATATGTCTAGAATTCTTATTGTTTTGAGAAAAGCACATAACAGAAGCCTTATCGCAATAAAATTGGTAGAGATTGTGATATAAAATTAATTAATTGCATGTCAAATATCAACTTCCTCAACCTTACAGCCTGTCAAGTGGCCTCATAATATGCGATAAACTCTGCTTCCATTATTAAGGTAGCTGTGAGTGTCTCTTTAACACTTTCCCATAAAACAGCTCCTCCAAACATTATAAAGATGTATTTTGATGTTGACTTACGATCATCTATGTACAAAGCATAATCAAAATCTGAATAACCAATACTTTCAAGTAAATTAGATTGTCTACAAGTCAACATATGATTCATAGTACTTTGTAGATGCTTCATGACCTTCTTGGCGACTTTTCAATGATCCATCCTAGGGTCACTTGAGTATCTTCCAAGCACACTAATAGCAAAAGCTATATCTAAACGAATGCAAACCTGTGCTTGCATAAGATTACTAATAGCGGAAGCATAAAGAATCTTATCCATTTTATCCCTTTCAATATCAACTTGAGGGCAATATGATTGAGACAATGTATTGTCTTTCTAAGTAGGCATTGGACTAGATGCACAGGTGTCCATTTTAAATCTTTCAAGCATCCATTCAATTAAATTGGCTTAGCACAAACCCAAAATACTATGAGTTCTATCATGATAGATCTGAATTCTAAGAACAAGGGATGTTTTTGCCAAGATCAGAATGACATGATAACATGCATTTTGACTCATCTAAATTAATTGAGTTTCTAGCCAACAAAATGTCATTAACATAAAGCACTAAGATGATTAAATTACTCTAATAAATTTATTAAAATTTCTGCAAGTACACAATATAGTCATATGGTATTGCAAATCTCTAAACCCTTTGAGAACATCTAAACTTAATGGCTAGCTAATTAGATTGTTCAACATAAGGATCTTTATTTATCTGTACTGAAATGTCAACATTATCTCCTCTAGTAGTGAGAGAATCAAAATAGGTATAGGCAGAATGGTGGCCTTATCACATAAATTGATAGCCTTAAGCATAGAACTTCCACTATCCAAGCCATCCTCAGAATAAAAATGTCCAATCAAACTTGATTATCTTGATACTATAAGTGAGATAATAAAATCTATAACCTCTTGATTCAATTCAGTACTTAATGAAGAATCCATTGATTATTCTAGAGTTTAATTTCTTAAATTAGGGATTATATGGTCTCATAATTACTTTACAATCCTAAAATTGAAAAGATTTGAAAATTTAAGAAATATAGATCTAATAACATACCTTTGTTTTACCAATCTTTCTAATCTCTCTTTAGAAAAATGGCCTAAATTTGATCCCATAGAATGGAAGAATTTTAACTCATTTTAAGTTAGTTATGCCTAATTATAGCATTGATGGAAATATCAGAAGATACAACAGGATAATCTTTTAAATTCAAATGATATAGATCATTTTGTAAGGTGACATTACCAACAATAGTAAAATCATTTTGAATCTCAATCTTTCCACTTTCTTACCAAAGGGTATAACCACAATTATCTAAAATAGAATTAGAAATCAAATTCCTTCTGGTAGAAGGTACATAAATAACATTATTCAGATCCAAAATATGTCCAGATGATAAACATAAGGAAATTGATCCTATGTATTGAACCTCAACTTTACTACCTACTACTCCTAAGACATTTTTCTCTCTCTTATTTGGGATCTACTGGTTCTTGAACCCCTTTAAAGAATTTGTAACATGAACAGTTCACCAAAATCTAACCACAAAAATCCAGAAGATATTTCAAGATTATTGACTTAAAACACACTAAAGTTAAATGGGTAGAATTGAATTTCTCTTCAACAACTTTCATGTACTCCACAATAGTGTCCTTATCTGGGATATTCTCTTTAATTCCCTTTTTAATAGTGAACTTAATTACTACTAAATAGATCTGATTTGACTTATACCATTATTTGTAATAGGTCTTATCTACAGCACTAGACTCAGGTAATAGATTAGCCAGCTTCGATTCTCTAAAAGCCAAATTTTATTTAGATATTGTCAGGTACATGTTCAAAGACTCTCTCTATTTATTATAGTTTATTCCATTAAGATTCCTTACCACAAATAGTTATTGAAAGGCCGAGATTGATGCAACAGGATTGGAAAATTATTAATTATGCGTGCACAACATAACTACAATACAAGATTCCCAATTAAACAAATCAGTCAAACAACTATCTAACAAAGTGGTATCCAAAATACATGTACCATAGATTTGGCTTGCACAAAAGTCTATATAAAAATGTAATCAATATAACCATACCGATAGGGTACAAGAAATATTGAAATATTATAATTACTGCATGCCTATTCTAAGGAGTCTAAACTTTAAAATTACATTAATAATGTTACACCGATAGGGTGTATCCATCATCAATGCAATGTACTCCTAAAAATTTTAGAAGGACAGTATTTTATGAAAAATAACCTTATTATATTCCTAATTTATCATTGGTATGAAAATAAATGGCTTTAAATAACTTTATATGTATAAAATTATATAATTAAGGGCTCAAAATCATCTAACATAGTTATGCACATAACCAGAGAGAGTGAAAGTACACCAAACTCAGAAAAATTGTAAAGAATGTCCATGAATTTTTTCAAGAAAAAATTCTATAAATAAAATATATTTTCAAATAATATAAACTTTCCAAAATTCAAAATAAATATTTATTGGCCTCAAAAAATTCTTGAAAAATTATAGATAAGTAGGAAATTCAATTCTATACATCTAGGCCAAAATTCAGCTCGAAACACCAAGCGCGTGATCTACACGCGCGACACGCGCCAAGGCGTGCGCGTGAGTTTCCTTTTGAGCCGAATGCCAATTGACTGGCGCGTGAGATACACGTGCCACACGCATGCGTGGCTCACGCAAATGCTGACTGGTTAAAGGCGTTCTAGTGCAATGGCGCGTGTATACCACGCCCGACTGGCGCGTGTTCTCACGCGCTACAGAAACCAGCACCTTCTCTTCTGGCACGTGGGTTTCACGCGTTCTGCTGGAGTGTGTGTCTCACGCGCGGCAGCGCCAGAATCGATTCGTTTTCCTCCTTCATCTTTCTTCGCACAGTTTTAGTTTTATTTACTATTTTTCGCCATTAACGTGGTTTTAAGTTCCAAAATTTTATTTATAACCCCTTTTTAACCCTAGAAAAATTATATCTAACATAATTTAACACATATTCATGCATTAATAAAAAAAAATAAGGGTTAAAATTATGCTTTATGATTTTAAAAATTCAAATTTTCACGCCTTCCTGAAGCATAATCACGAAATCCAGAATATAATTTAACAATAGTATAATATTCCAGATGTATATAAGAATAAAATTCATGAATCAATTAAAGGAAACACAGATCCAAATAATCTCAGAATCCAGAAATCAACTATCGCTTAATAATCATGAATTTAATGCAATCAAATAACATAATTATAATTCCGATATATTTGAGATCAAAATTTAATATTTAATCGAAAGAGAAATAGATCTAATTATTTTAGAAAAAAAATTTGAAAAATTTTAAGAATATATCAGATTGCTCATAATCATAAATTCATATATCAACATCACTTTGATACCAATTGTTGGAAGTATGAATTAAAATCACAAAATATAAAATTAATCATAATAAAATTATGAGCATACCTGGAGCATAATTTGATAAGGCCATGACTGATCTGAATGATGATGAGTAGAATTACAACCTACTTGACCCATTTGGTTATCAAGATAGAGAGAAAAGGGAGAGAAAAATTTAGAAGAGTAGGAATCCTTATTTTTCTGTGTGTTCAAATAATAACCCTGATCTCTCTATTTATAGTCAGACTTGTGATAGGAAACTACTGACTACTAAAGGGTTGTAAGTTGGGACTTCTACCTATATGGGCTTATGCATGATCCAACCTATCATGAATCATACACATTAAACTAGGGCCCAATCTGTTCTATACTTAATGTTAAAATACAAAACTAATTACTTAAATAAATATTTCAATAATTGATTAATGCTAATCCATATAATATTTTTAATAAAATTAATTATTTTATTTTTAAATACAACATTTCGTAGCAGGTGAGCTTCAGATTGACCTTCACACATTTGGACTAATTTGCCTTCTAAATGAGTTAAAAGCGTAGTTACTAAAAGCCATTGGGACACTAAATCGGATGGAAGTGTGGGTTATTACCGGCTCACTGGCTTAATTAACAGATCAATGGTTCAATTACTTACAATACAAAAATATAAATTTAATAAAACTAATATATATTTGACAAATAAAGTAATAATAAATTTACATCATAGTTCATCACATAGTAATATGTGAATTTGAATTACAAGGTTTTATTAAATTTAAAATAAATCAATATAAAATTAAAAGAAGAAGAGTAAATCACTAACTAAACACTAAAAAAGGTTAAACTTGAGACCCAAGGCTTGAAAACGAAAGGTTGCCATCAAGGAATAAGAAAATATTAAAAATAATAAATGTTAAATCATAAAATTAAAGTTTTTTTTAGAGTAAATGGTTTATTGGAATATATCAATTTAATTAACATAAGTTAAAATAGTTAATCAAGTCGATTTTTACCTATTCAAGTGCATAATTAGTATGGAAGTGTGATTTAAACTAAACAAACTACTAATTCACCAATTTATTGATTAAATTTCCAATTGAATTCAATTTTAAGTATGATTAAAAATATGCTGTTGACATATTTATAATTATAACTTTTGTTATAAGTGGTTGGTTCATTTGGCACTCCCCTTGTTTTTCTAAGCATTATTTTTCTTTTATATTTTGGATTACGGTTGGTTCATTCGGTAATTCTTCTTTTTTTTATTTATTAAATATCATTTTTTATATTCTAAATTCGATCTTTAATTTTAAGTTTCTAACACGCGTAAATTTAATGAATTAGTCATCCATATTTTATAAAGAAAATAATATTTGTGAGTTGGAATGTAAGGACATTTTAAGCAATTTATGGGAATATCAATAAAGATTTGGCAGAACACAATTAACTTCATTCCTCACTTGTCAAATTGTGCTTAAAATTGATAATTTAACAAAAATATTGATTTTAAGTAACAAAATCTAAAAACTAGTTTTTGGTAAAATTCTTTATTACGTAACAAACCAAATTTACCAAGATCCTGAGATGGAGATTAAAGCCAAGGCATTTTCAATTGCTTTGAGAAATTATTTTTTATGGTTTTTAAATAAAAATTAATTTAATTAAGTCGTCATGTTTCTACTAATCTATATGAGTATATAGATGTAAAACATTATTTTGTATTTGTTAAATATTTCTTTCATAAATGGGAAATGAAAAAAACACATTTTTCACTGATAAAAACTTGATAATTAACATTAAACGCAAGTATTTATTTTAATGGTCATGTGATCTCTCGGACAGATGAATTGTTGTATCATTAGTAGTTCCCCTTTTCCATTTTCCTTGGGTTCCGTTCCGTTTCTTCCCCATCCACGATTCCTCCATTACAGACTGCAACACGGAAAGAGGGAAGCTTTAAAGAGTAGAGAGAGGGTAAGGACATAGAGAGAGAGAGAGTGATCAGAGAGAGATATGAAGATCACAGCTTTGCTGGTGCTTAAATGCGATCCGGAAGGATCCGATCCGGTTATTCTAGCCAATGCCGCTGACGTATCCCGTTTTGGCTACTTCCAGCGTCCCAGCGTCAGGGAGTTCATCGTCTTCGTCGGTCGCACTGTTGCGAAACGCACCCCACATGGCCAACGCCAATCCGTCCAACACGAAGGTCTGTCTTAGCCCTTCTTTCAGGTTCCTATGTTAGGGTTTCCGGGTATCGAATTTTTTAGCTTTGTGGTCGAGTTCCAATTATGACCATCGGATTTCCTTTGAAAATAAAAATTGTGTTAAGTTGGTTTTTTAATTATTGGTTTGTTATTTAATCGATTTGGGTTGGAGAGATAATTCGCATACGGTCAGGTTGCGCTCGTATTAATAAATTATTATGGGTTCAAGTTGTTGTTGAGTGTGCCTTTAATGAATTTGAACGAGCTACATTTAACATTTCTTTTCCATGGATTAGAAATAACGTCTTAAGGTGAGATTGTTCCTGAATTTTGGGTTTGTGTTATTCTGTTATTTTTCTCCGTAGTAAAACAATTGCTGATGGTAATTGTATTTTGTCGGACTTTGTGGTTCTAGTGCCAATGATGAGATAGCCTAAGATTTGTTCCTTTTTTATTTGTTTTGGTGGGGAGGGGTAGGGGTTGGTACTGTTTTATTCACTAGAATGATTTCATCGTTTCTGATGAATAATCTTTGATTGTTTAATTCCAACAGTGAATTAAATCTCCAGTGGTAATTGTGTACTTATTCTCTTGACATGTCCTTATTTACCCAAGTAGGAACGTTTGAAAACCTGTTTGCATTCTTTTGTTCTTCCCCATTTTAGAGTACAAGGTGCATGCCTACAACAGAAATGGCCTTTGTGCGGTGGGTTTAATGGATGATCACTACCCTATTCGAAGTTCTTTTTCCCTCCTGAATCAAGTAAGTGCAATATATTTTTCATTGTTGTTATATTTACAACACATCCTAAATGTAGGATTAATCTAATAGCAGATTACACCATGCTTTGCTGCTTTAAAAAAATTATGATTTGATCTTATTTTCAATGAGTGTGCAATTATTTTACAATTATAACAAAATGTTTCTAGGCTCCTTGTTGCCCCAATGCCCTTTGTACCATAAATCCAGTTATCTCAATTTATGGAAGTTCTCTTTTCTTTGGTGGACAAAGAAGGGATAAGGAATTAAGAGTTGCAGTGTCCCCTGGTTTTGAAGATTAAAGTAATTGAAGTGAACTATAGAAATACATTTTCAATTATATAAGAGTGTCTAATGCTTACGACATAACAAATGATATGATGTCTTGCAGTTGCTGGATGAATACACAAAAAGTTTTGGTGATTCATGGAGAAGTGCTAAGGAAGACACTCTCAATGCTCAAACATGGCCTTACTTGGAAGAGGCTTTGGCAAAATTCCAGGTATCTTAGGTTTTTCATTTTATTGGCTTGAGCTGTTGGAGAGCTGTACTGTTTAAAATTATATTAAAAGAGAACTCCTATTATAAGGATGTGGAGAAAAAGAGAATACCATAGCCTACTTACCAACAAAACCTGAGGAGGAATGTGCATTAGCTCAGAAGGCTAGTTTTGAGTGGAAGGCTTGGGAACTGACTGGAAAAAGGATTTACCGTGAGAAACTTGGGGACTCTTGGGAAGATTCAGGGGTGGAACTAGAAATTTTTTCCCCTTTTTTTTTTTTGAAGGGGGGGGGGGGACTATACACACATATGTATAAGTATTATTAACAAAAATTTTGTACTTAAAATAAAATTAAAAGTATTAAATTATTTAAAAAAAAATTTTAGAATTACCTTAGTACTGTGATATTGGATGTAGTTTTATTCAATTGTAAATTAGGTAAATATATTTCAAAACTTTCAAACTAAATATATGTAATTATCTATAGTTATCCAATTTAAAACTTTTAAATATAAGTATTTAACTCAAAATTAGATAAAATTAAAAAAAAAAGCAATAATTTAATTAAAGAAAGAACTTTCAAACAATAGATTGAGTGTTTTTTTATAAAAAGATTATTGTTTTCATCTAGAAAACAACCCAAGGTCAAATTTGATAAGAACCTTCCTTATTTATTTATAGAAGTGTAATTTGTTCTTGTCATGACCTTATGTTATGAACAAATATGTTCACCTTTCTATATTTTCCCACCTAAAAATTAATGATTCTGAGCTATGATCATATTTTACCAAGATGAAATAAGAGAAAGATTTATTCACTATTAAAATTAAAATTTGTTTCTATATTATGGACACACACACAAGGAAATGAGATTAAGTATCATTATAGCAGATAAAATTTATCTGTGATAGTAAGAAAACATCGTATTCTGGCAATATACATGTTTTTTCCCCCTTGGGTGGTGAATAGTGTAAAGTTTTGGGGAACCAATTAAAAAATTTATAATACCATATGTGGACCTGGTAGAGGTTTGTGGGCCATTGCAACCCCGCCCCCCCCCAAAAAAAAATAAAAAATAAAAAATAAAAATAAAGGTCCACCCCTGAGAAGATTTATGTTGATGTTATAAATCATTTAAATAAAGGTTCGATTTCTCTTCAACTTATTTCATACAGTTAATAATGACTAATCCTCCTTTTTCTTCTTCCTGTCCAATATCAGGATCCTGCAGAGGCTGATAAGTTGATGAAAATCCAAAGGGAGTTGGATGAAACAAAAATCATCCTTGTAAGTACGGAATCAAATTTGCATTATCTCATATACACACACTATTCATCATGGCTTTCTGTGTCTCTTTTCCCTTAAATTTACTTCTCCCAACTGTTGTCATTTTCTGCTTTGTAATTTTGTATGTGAAAATTTTCTGTTTGGGAATTTGGTATTCTTTTCAAATACATCTAGAATCACATCTTGGTGTCAGCATTGCAAAATGAAAGTGTTACGTTGTTTGAGCCAAATATGAACCATACAATGATAGATTTATCTTTCCTCGGTGAGATGGCAATGTACTAGATTACATGTAGACAAACTTTTGGTGCGTCAATATGTACATAATTCCCTTTTCTTCTCATCTTAGATTAAGGATCTGTTTGTTCTGTATGGAATTCATATTTTATATGAATATAGTTGTGAAATATTAAGCTGTTGAAAAATGTTCTATTTGTTTAATATTAAATGTGAATAGGGTCGCTTCTTGCAACCATAGTACTAGGTATGATAATTTTTTAATCAAAATATATATGTGACATATCACTCATTTATTTATATACAAGTAAATGAGATTTTTCTATAAAAAATATCTTCCAAAAAACAAATGACGCCTAAGTAGTTGTTTCTTGTAAGTGTGCATCCGCAGAGTCATGCTAGATTCAATTTCATCAGTTGTGATCAGCTTTGCACTTACTTGATAATGTTTTTCTGTTTGACTTCTTTATTATGGATTCTCACCCTATGCTGCCTTTTTTTTACCCTTTTTCTGCACAGCATAAAACTATTGATAGCGTGCTTGCACGAGGGGAGAAGTTGGATAGTTTAGTTGAGAAGAGTTCTGATCTGAGTGCTGCATCACAGGTACGTCAAGACAGCTCCTGTTTCTAATATATGCAATTATAGATTTGGGCCTAGAATATGAATGCTTACATGCTTGATCGCTGCACAGCTCACTTTCATACTTGATGCTACTAAATTTCATTGAGGTGTTTATAAATGGATGGTCATCAGGGAAATAAATCTCTCTCTCTCTCTCTCATCTTATTATTTGGACTTGCACACGTCAATTTTCTGACAGAAGAACCTAATGTTATCGGTTGAAACAGATGTTCTACAAGCAAGCAAAGAAAACCAATTCATGTTGCACTATATTGTAAGCTTTCGAGTTTCAAGCCTGTCTATCCTGTAATGGCACTCATCTGATCCGATTCCGAGGCTAATGGATGGGAGAAGACAGCTGCGTGTATCTATGTCATGTTCTCCTTTGTTTGCATGTTGAAGTTTTGTGTATTTGCCCAATATTCTATCACTGTAATGCAGTTGCAGATGGGAGCTAAATATGGGCTAAAGGTCTTAATGGGTTGAAATGTACTTCATGTTGTCTAGTTTAATGTTGTCCTTTTCGTTGGCTGTGATTCTTCCTCTGACTTTATATAGTATATATAATCTAATATAATATTTTCTCCTATTTTCACTAAGTATTTTTCGCTTCTGCACACCCATGCTTTATTTGGTGGTCAGTCGCGCTTAATAATTCCTGAATGAGAATGTCTTTTGTAGTATGTGAGGATAATTTGATCTCCCACATTACTGGAAAGTGGCCGGGTTAATACAGCTGGGTGAAACTAACTGCCTACTTTTGTTTCCCATAACGGTCTGATTGTTTTTGTTTTTTCATTTCACGAAAGCAGTTTTCGAAAGCTAGTTTGGAAACAATTCTTAAAAATGAAAGAAATAAGAAGATCTGTTCAAAACTCAGGATTTTTTTAATTAAAAAAGTTCTTGGAACGCTTTTTAAAAATGAAAGAAATTAGAAAATATGTTTAAAAATTCAGGGATTGTTTTTTCTCTCGCCATCTTGTTGGCCTTCTCAAATTTATGCAGAACTCTTTGGCCACCACCTTTTCAATGGTTCAATATTTTATCATTGTATCGTTTTTTTTTTTTTTAATTTTAATGTGAATAAATCAAAATTAAGAATATAAATTATAATGTATTAAATATAATTTAATGATAAAAAATTTTAATTTTTTATGAGGTCAAGTTGCGTATAATATTTCTATTTTTTTCTAATTTCCCTCGCGGCTGGTGCAAGCTGTAGCTCATGACCACCGCAATATTTAAGTTCTAGTACTGAGCTGCTGCTGCCACCATTTGGGTCGCCACGGCCAAGCGTGCTTCTGCCTGCTAGGGGTAGGCGGACGATATGCTGGAGCGGGTAGATTAATGAAAATGGATATTGGGAGATGGATCCGATGGGAGGAGATAACGATGGAGGCATTCCTCGCGTTCTTTCGTGTATTTACAGAACCACCGCTGCAAAAATCATAAGAACTATATTTCGGAAACACATAAACCTTTTTCCAGTTTTTTAAAATAACATTTTGAATTTCAATTTTTAAAAATAAAATATACCAGATAAGTTCTTAAATAGAGTTTTTTTATTCTTTTATTTTTAAAATTTTAAAATTGTTTTTACAAATAGAAAACAAACATATCTTGAATGTCAAGTGTCTTTTTAAAAAAGTATAGATAATTTTTTAAATAAAAAAGTAATTAATTTATTAAATTTGACAATATATATATATATATATATATATATATATATATATATATATATATATATATATATATTTATATTTATATTTACTTTACTTATTTATTTTAATATTTAAAAATTAATAGTTTAACAATAAAAGAGTTTCGAATTTTTCATAAATTCTTAAATACAAAATGATAAGGTCCATTGTAGATATGGGATAAGGTCCAAGCTACAATTCCCTATAGAAGTTCATACTTCCAACAACTTGACTACTTCACCAACCAAAGCTACAATCTTACAGAAGTTCACAACATACGCATCAGCAATTGGTATTTACGTTACACGCATCCTCCTATTTACAAAACAAGAAATCACAGATATCCAAACTTAACTGGTTCTTCATTATTACATGAAATACTTCATCCTAATGGATTATCATTTGAGAGAGAGACCTACTTTCCAAAGATAGATTTCAACCACCAGATGCCTTTGGTGTCTCGGGGTCCTTCTTCATCTGGTGGAGGATCACTCTGTGGCGTCTTGTGCAGTTTGCTCACATCAAAACCATAATCTTTTGCCTTCTCAACAAGCTCGTTGTAGATTTCCTCATCCAGATGAGTATTCCTACACAATATCTATGCACCAAAATGAAGCAAGTTACGATTGGAAATTATGATACGACATTTTATTCATAAACCACAGTGGAAATCCTTGAAAATAAACACTTTCACAGCAGTTTGATCCTTCGCCAACCAGAAACTATGTAATAACGAAGCATTTCATGGTTATCATATCCCTTTTCTTTTTTTTTTCCCCATACTATCAATACTATATAATAAGCTAAAAAATCAAACCTTTCCAGCAATTCCTCACAAATAATTCATAGAAATCCAAATTCAGAGAGTTTAACTTTCGAACTTCGATGAATTTAAACAATCCCCATCCATATTTCAACCTCGTATCAGTTATGCCATGGTCAGAAAACGAAGTTAACATGAAATTCAGAAGAAAGTTGGCCTACCCAAAGATATTTCCTGCTAGGCTGACCAATGAGAGCATACTGATAATCCTCGTCAATGAACAAAACCCAGTAATCCCCAACAATAGGGATGATAGGCAGGAATGGAGGAACGTAAAACTTGACTTTAAGCCTGGCCTCATCGCTGTTGGGATCAGCCTTGTAAGCAGTTCCTTCTATAGAGCCTCTTTTCCCATTACTCCATGTCTCATTGAGCACATGCACAGTGCCATCTTCTTTCAAAGTGTACGTTGCTCGAGTATTCACACCATCTTTGGGCTGATTCCTTGATGGGAAAGATGCTATCTCGTACCAGCGTCCCATGTACCTCTGCAAGTCGAGACCTTTGACGGCTTGCATCTCCTGGTTGTCGGCCATTGTTGGTGGTTTTGTTTCGACACAGTGCGTGGAAGCAGACCGTGGTTAGGGGGGTTTGTTTTGTGTGCTGTTATGGGATTTGAGGATTATTATTTATGATTTTGTTTTGATAAGGTTTGGACTTTGCAGGAAGGCGGGGTCGGAGCGCGCGGCGCGGTGGAAAATGGACTTTACACGTACACCTTGTGGATGGTCCAACGAGCCAGAAACAATGGGCACATTTTGGTTTGAAATGTATTTATGGGTTTATCAATTTCAATTTTAATTTTAGGTCATGATATGTACTACAATTTTATTAATAAAATTTTATAATTTTTATATAATATTTTAAATATTTTATTTTACAAACGTATTATAAAAAAATTATAATCTTATTCTCTACACACTTACAATTTTTTATAAAAAAAGGTACAAATTTTCACACAACTTCCTCTGAATACCGACGAAAAAAGCAACTTCCTCCCTCATCCTATTGAAATAAAATTATTTAATTTTATTAATTTTATTCTATTCACCCTTCATGTCTCAAATGTTAATGACAAAATTAGTAAATAAGTAAAATTAGTTTAAATTAGATTAAATATGCAATTAGGTCGTGAATAGCGACGAAGGGTTTAGATGATATATTTAATGTTTCGGATTCAAGAGGATCAATTCTCATTGTTTCAATGCACTGAAAAATGGGATTAAATATAACAAATTAAATTAAAAAATAACTAGTATTATTATATTCAATTTTGAAATTATAACGAAAATAACAGCAAGTAGATTATCTTTATGATGTCTTCATTGAAAATGGCATTTTGAATTTTTCTCGTTTAATTTTGATTGTGAACTGGGAAAAAGCCAAAATGATGTCTATTCAAACAGGAAGTCTAAATTTTCAAGAGAGAATGCTTAGCGGGCAAGGTAAAAATACTCGTGGCCTGAAATGCCCGTTTTACCCCAATGTTTGAAGCTTAAGCATGACGCTCGTGACTTTAAGGAAACCAATTGACATACTCCATAATACCAACAATAACCGCATTTTTTTTTTCATCAATTTGAATAACACTTTCATATGACTTCGGATTCAAATTCTTTCCTTTTTTTCTATTATTTTTCAAAAAATAAAAAATATAATTTCTACACCAAATTTCATTATTTTTCATTAAAACTCATAATTGTAAATAAAAAAAATTTTGTATTTATTTTCTTCTAAAATTTATCCGATACATTTTTTTAGATTTTTTAGAAAATACATCAAATTTATTTTCGATCTAATAATGATCAAGACTTCGGGAGAAATATGAAGATGCGACCGATACCACATACTTCGAACGGTTATTTTTATCCATACCACATATATCTAGTGGTTATTTTTATTTGATGATTTTTTATTTAATCTTCCAATATTTACACAAAAAAAAATCCATATATTTTTATTTAATTACAAAAATATCTCAATACAAAATTGGCACCCATTTTTTTTATCCTCTAATGGTAATGCAACTCTTGTTGAAGTTAATTCTAGGATTTGCAATACTATTTGGGATTGATTATGTTAAATGGTGCAAAGAATCACATTTCTTCCCATCAGCCCAGTCCCGAACCAACCTCAACAACATAATCACCTATTCATTATTTGGCTAACATCATAATTCGTGCACTAAATTAAAACCGATTTTCTATACCAAAAAACTAAAATGATAGGAACAAGGAACTGCTGTCACCAAAAGGAGATATACACGAAAATATCATCCTAGGTAAGTAGGAAAGGTGGCTCTAAAATCATATTGTTGCACTTAGAAGCCACGAATTATACTAATCATATCAAATGTAAGTGAAAATGACACAGAGACAATCATCTTCTAATTTGGGATCTAAAATCATTCATGTAATTCCACATTATTATAATCCAAGGAAAAATTTCAAAACATAATTAATATAAATCAAAACTTAATAGAGCATTGAAGGTCAGAAGAAAAACCTCACAATTAGGTTGGATTTGACGCAAAGAAAGAGCATAGAATCAACTTTGATTTTCCTCCCGTGCTCAAATTAGCTTCTAGTTTAACAAATTTGGAAAAAATCGTAAAATTGAAACATAAATTTGAAACCTAGAAGAGCATATCTGGATTGGAAAAACAGATCTGGATCGAAATGTGAAAGGAATAGTGAAATCAAGAGAGATAACAAATTGCAGAATATATCCAAATCATTTGAAATCAAGGACAGTACCAAAACTATGCTTGTTCAAGACTTGCTAATAATTAAAGGATTTGGTACATATAACCTTGATATCCAGATAGAATTGGCGGATTTTAATCTATATTACAGTTTCAAAAAAACCAAACAAGTCCATGAAAAAATTTGAAACCCCAAATCAAAGAAATGAAGAAAAACTTGTTTTATATAAAACTCAATTCAACAAATCATGAACTAAATTTAAACCCAAATATACTCTTTTAAAATAATCACCAAATCCTTTGGTGTCGACTTTCCCGGTAGAGAAAAAATTACACAAACGTTGGTGTAAAAAAGAAAATAAATAGATTTGGATCCAAATTTATGGAAGTGGAAAAGAAAATCTAAATCTAAATTAGGAAAGGAATAGTGAGAGAAAGAGAGATAATAGAGAAAAGAGAGAAATATTTATTAATTTGCGAAAGTATTGGACTTAAAATAAATAAATTATTTACTTATTATATGATTTTCAATAATCATCTACAACCATTAAATTTATATACTTGCAAGATCAACAACCCAACATCTATACTATCGATAGTACAATTCCCCAATTTGTTACTAAAGTTTGCATTTTTAATAATTTGATCAATATTGAATCAATGTTGAACCAAGATTGAATAGGAATTTTAATATTATTAAAAGTATAACATATAATGATAAATTGTCACTATGTATAAAAATATGAAATGAGTCAAATCATATAAAATCACTTCATATCTTTGCAAGTTTATAATTCAAATTATCATATAAAAAATTTATATTGAATTAAGGTTTTTTCTTTCTATATTTTCTATCGATAGAAAATAAGATTATATTTGCCTATTTGATACATTAATATTTCAATATAGATTTAATATTAAGCAAAATAATTTCATCTTTAAAATTAATGAGAATTATTTAGTTTAAATGTGTGTGTACTAGGTTAGTTTACTCAAATTAAACGATTTATTACTAGTCCATTGATTTTTTAATCAATGTTTTCAAGACCAATCTTTAAGATTAATGGAACTAATTTTAGAGCCAGTTTATGATTTTTCTAAACAAATCAACTTATCCAATCTAATTTGCACAAAAAAAATTTATGTAAAAATTCATATAGAAATTTTTTTGACAAAATTACTAGTTTTGTTTTCGAAATTATAAAGTATTAACAAAATAATTCTTAAATTATATCAAATAATTAATTTTATCTTAAATAATAATTTACATAGATAATTTCATCATTGAATATTTGTACAAAGGAATGAAATTTTGTGTATGCACTTTTCTTTAAGAATAAAATTAATCATTTAATATAATTTAAGAATATTTTATCAGTGCTTTACAATTTCAATAATAAAATTGATAGTTTTTATCAAATTCCTTTCTCCTTTGTTTGGCATAATAAAAAACTAAAATTCATTTCATTCTCAAATGAATTATATTAAAAAATTATGTTTGGATTTAAACTTTGTTAGAATTTATTTTATTTTGAAATCCTGTTTTATTTATATTCTTGTCATTTCAAAATCCTATCAAATTAGCTTGGATTCTGTGGAATTTCATTTCATTTATAATGCAAAATTTTTGCTAGATAACTTTACCCTTAATCATTTAATTTATTACTAATTCTAGAATAGACCACACATGTTTATGCTATTATACTCATTTTTTATTATTTAAGTCTTATGTTTCTGCTACTCATGTTTTTTATTATTACTGCCTATCATTTAATGCTTATACTACCTGTTGCTTATGTTTTTAGATATGGATGGGATTAATGTAGAAGTTCAATTAACTCTTGAAAGCAATAAAAAGAGTAAATATCTAACTTGGACACCTGAGATGGATGAACTACTTTTAGAGGTTTTAAAAGAGCAAAAGGTAAAAGGATAAAAACAAGATAGGAACTTCACACAATGAGCATATGGGGTTGCTATTGATGTATTTAACATGAGATTTGGAAAGGACACTAAGGTTGAAAATGTTATAAATAGACTTAAAACTCTTAAAACTCAAATGTATATAGCTTTGGAACTCTTGAACAAAAGTGGTTTTTCTTAGAATTATATTGGAAAGACTATAGAGGCTAAAGCTAATGTTTGGGATTAAGCTATAGAGGTCAAATAAAGAACAACAACATTTACGATTAGCAAGCATATTTTTTCATAGTTACTTATATTATTATTCCTTATTGATTTACTAGGCAAAAGCAAATGTAAGATTAATTCGTGGCAAACAACTTTTCAACCTTCACTTAATGCGTGACATTTATAAAAAAGATAGAGCAATTGGTTTAAATGCAAAAGGTGCAAAAGAAAAAGTGAAGAGATAGCAAGATGAGACAACAAGAATTTCCATTGAAGAGATTGAGTAACTACAAGCAGATAATTCTATTCATATTGAAGTGTTTATCAAGGTAATAAAGTAAATGAAGAAGGTAACCAAGCCTTTTCATCTTCAAGTTACTCAATATCTAAGAATTATTCAACAAGAAAAAAGGGAATCAAAAGAAATGCTCTTGTTGAAAATGTCATTAGCAAAGGTATTAAAAATGTTAAGGAAGCTATGAAAAAGATTGCCCTTGCAATTAAAAGCAGTAATCCTATTGCTAACCTTGAAGAAGTAGTACAAATGTTGCAAAAGATAGGATTTGAAGGTGATTTTTTCTTGGATGCTTTGGATTATCTTATGGCTAACTCAACTTATATTAACACATTTAGAGCACTTCCAAGAGATTTACATGGGAATTGGCTTTTCAAAAAGTTAGAAAATCTTTAAAGCTAGAACTTCTTTTGTCTTTTTAATGATGAAACTTCGTTTGCCTTTTTAATTTCATCATCATTCGATATCAAACTATTGCCAAACCATTGTTAGGAATGTTATTAATGAAATGGTTCTTATGATAGTTATAATATTCTTATAATATGAAGTGGCTTTTTTGTTTTATCTTTTCGGAAGAATTCCTGTATGATTGAATTCCATGCTTCTTTAGTTCTCCTATTCATGCTGCTAGTTGCCAACACTGACACAACAAGTTTCTTCATCTCTTTCTTTTCCTATATCCATTTGACAAATTCAGCCAACCTATTTGTACCATTACACATGATATTTCAAGCCTTTGAATGAGACTTTAGTCTTTTACAACAAGATAGGAGTACTTGTTTAAGGCTTGGTGCTTATGGCTTCAATTCAATTTGCATTCTAGTTTAAAAAGCTTGGTTTATCTTTCTTTTGTCTTAGTTTGAATGTGTGTATGAGAGAGAGAGAAAGAGAAAGAGAGAGTTTTGTCTTGGTCTGAATGTGAAAGAAAGAGAGAGAGAGAAGCAAATTATTATATAGATAAATAAAATATTATATTAGGGGTAATATGATAAATATAAATATTTTAAATGAATTTCACATATTTTAATTAAATTTTCAAACATAAAATTTTATTTTAAAATAAAATGAAATCATATTTTATATAATTTATTCCAAACAAAGGAATTCATTCAAAAATGAAATGAAATTATTTTTTTAAAATAAAATGAAATGAATTCTTGCTTTTAGGTGTGCTAAACAAACTCTTCATGATTTGACATCATAAGATAAAAAGGGTGGAAACCCAATTAATTTGTAATGAAGATCCAACATTTTTCTTTTAAATTTTGAAATACAAGAGGAAGTCCATTTAAATTAATAATAATTTGTGTAGATATTTTTATTTTTAAATATTTCTATGAAATGATAAAATTATTTATACAGATTAATATTTAAAAATAAAATTAGTTAGTTAATATAATTTAAAGATTATTTTTATCAATATTTTATAATTTTAAAGATAAAATCGATAATTTTAGCAAATTTCTTTCTTAATTTGATGTCATAAGATGAAAGGGTGGAAACCCAATTAATTTGTAATGGAGATCCAACATTTTTCTCTTAAATTTTAAAACACGAGAGGAAGTCCATCGAAATGATAAAGTTGATCCTCAGGCTCTAATCATTTATCATTTTGGTCCAAACTCGCCGCATTGTTTTTTAATTTTTTTTCCATCATTTTTTCACGCATGTGGATTTGAAGCTGTATTTGCACTCTAAAATGGCAAATACTTTTGTAATGGTCATGAGTAATTTTTTTAAAAAAAATTTAAAAGTTTAGGGAAAACGACGGCTTTCTTCCCAAGATTCGAAATTTCTGTTAAACTTATTCGAGAGTTACAACGTGACGTATATATCACCTATTAAATAGAACGGGTGAGACTAAAATTTAAGATTTTTTAATTGTGAAGTTTGAATTTAATCATTTATATCAAGCCTTAATCTTATTGATCAGTGTCATCTACCATCAACAACCACCGTTTGTTTTCACACCACAAAAAATGGATAATTAAAAAGATATGGTATCAATTTTTATATACATTTAAATTTGATTTAATGGTACTGTAAATTAATTTTACATTATCATTTATTTATATATTATTATATCAATAGAAAATTATTAAAACTTTTTATTAATATTAAAAAATTTTAATTATTATTACTTTTTTAAAGATGTATCATCTTATTTAGTAGTGTAAAATATTTTAAACTAAGGTTTTGTCTATTTTTTTTGAAGATATTTTTCATTAAAAAATCTCATTTCATTATATGTATTTAAAGGAGTACCATATGCATTTATATTTTGTGATTGAAAAAAAAATTACATAGAGTTATAGTGGTAGAGGAAAATAACTTTCCTTAAGGCTCCATTTGTTTCATCAGAACATATTTTCTATAAAATATAGTTATTAAATATTAAAATGAAGAGAAAATATTTTACTTGTTTAATGTTAAATATGAAAATTTTGAAAAAAGTAATTTCCTTTCTTTCAAAAAATAATTTATTTTTCTCTATTTTTAAATTTTTAAGTATCATTTTTTAATCATCAATATAAATTACATATCATCTATTTATTACTATATATGCAAATAATTTTTTTATAAAGAATACTTTCCAACAAAATAAACAAGGCTAAGTTATCTTTGATCATACTCTTTATATCTAACATTGAATATATAAATTATTTTTTACCATTTTAACATTATATAATTATATTCTTATAAAAGATATTTTTTGCTAAAATAAACTAAGTTGAAGTTGGTCAAATTTAAACTCTTTTTATATTGAAGTCTTTAGATTCTAAAATCATCCAAAAAGGAAATTATATGCAAATATGTTGCATGTTCATTCTATTGTCATGATGTTAAAGACATATTTGAATTAAATTATGAGAAGATTTTTCATGAATTTCCTAAATAAAAATGCAAGTACTTTAGTTTCACTCATTTAAAAAAAAACTAGTTGAGATATATATACTGATTATGCACACATTTGGTTTTAGATAAAATTTGATGTAAAAATCAAGTATGTGGAGTAAGTTTCTATGGGTGAAATTTGATATCAATTCAATTTCTGTATTATTTTTTTTAAAAATTTTTTGAAAGTATTTCTATAATTTTAATATAATTTGAAAATTGAAATTTTAAAAGAATTTAAAAAATTTATATTTGTAATTTTCATATTTTTATATTCATTTCAATGTATTATGATACTGATTAAATATTTGAAATATGAAGAAAATATATTTAATTTGAAAAAATATATCTATTGTTAGATGCGCTTTTATTACCAATACTTGGAATTTTGAGAGATTTGCATAAATTGGAAATTCAAATGAGTTAATTTATGATTATTTTTTATATGTTTAAATTGAAAATATATATATATATATATATATATATATATATATATATATATATATATATATATATATATATATATATATATATATATATATATATAACTTTTGATGAAGTGGGAGTATCATGAATTGAAAATATATATATACATCATAATTTATGTAATCAATAATTTAAGTTGCAATGTTGAGTTTAACTGTTAAATCGCATTAATATTTTAGTTACAAGAATATCCTTTTATATTATCTCATGCTGATTACATGATAAAATATGATGATTAGTAGCCTCGTACCAAAAAATATGAGAATATTTGGTGTAAAACAAAAATATAATTATTAATACAAAAACATCCCATGTTCTGTATATTAAATTCTTTGCATAATTAATTATCATTCATAGTTTTAATTTATTTATGATGTTTTTCTTTCTTGCATTTTTCCTTGTTTGTGTTGAAGCAATTTGAATTAGTTTATCTACTCAACGTTTTTGAGATTCTTGATGTATGCAAAAACTCACCTATAAATTAACCATCTATTAACTTTTTATGATACCCTCCGGTTAATTTGGCAACGAAACCATATACAACCCTCCCATCAATTACTTAAATGGATCTAAATTTATTTAATGAACGCGAAACTTAAGCTTTTCTTCCCTTAAAATCCATTATTGAACATGCTAATTTAGAGAAATATTGTGACCATAGAAAACGATCAAATCTAAAAGATAATGATTGTATGGAACCAAACATCATTTTATTATGCAGTGAAATTTATGTGATTACGTTGTTAAGAGTAATGTGATGTTTTCTGGCATCAGCAAATTTGCAATTAGCGGAGAGTTGAAGAAAAGAAGAAATGAAAAGTAATTTTATTAATTTTTTTATAATAATAGAAGTGATAATTTATTTAATATAAATATATAAAAATTTTAAATTAAAAATTTAGATATGAATGAGAATGAAATTTTTAAAATAACATCAAATATTAATAAATTATTAAAATGTTGACAATTTTATTAAGTCTTTGATTTGGTAATTTTTAATTTTGTAATTTGCTTTTGCATTAAATAACTGCAATGAAACAAGCTTTTAAATTAGGTAATGTTATTTTATCGGTAATAAAATTGGGATAGTGCGATTTCAAAATGTAAGTAGGGTTGCGTAGAACCCCTGAATATAATTTGTTGACATTACTCAAAAACGTTGTACATTAAAAAAGGTACGATACTATTTTTCTTAATTACAATGCGTAATGAATAATCACTTCAAAATTAAAATTTTATGATTCATATTCTTGTCATTAATAAATAAAATCTATTTAGAATCAATATACTTCTCATTAATCTAATAACTTATTATTAGTACAATACTATTCTACTTTCTTACCCATTCTCCCCCATATATTATCTGTCTAAAAAAATCATATTTCATTCTTGCACTTTTTATTATAAGGTATAGAAAACTTACTTCAAATTGGACGTGAATTTATTTATTTATTTATTTATTTATTTATTTTTGTCGAGTGTGTTTATATACACTTACGCATGCATATTAACGATTCATCACTTGTTGAGAGTAAACCAAACGGAAAATGGAAACAGAAATATGGGAAGATACTGAAACTAGAACACTAATGGCTTGCCGAAGTTTTCCGGGAAAATCTAGTTGGGTGTCATTACTTTACATGATTTGTCAATAAAACTTGGTCTTAATCCACCTTAGATTTTGTTATTTAATCAAATGTTTTGATTTTGATTTTTGACTCCACCAAAATATAAAATAATAATAAAAATATGAATAGGAGATTTAGGTGGCAAGAGTAGCAAACTTCCATTACAGGCCGTTAATGTTATGTGAATGCACTGACGACATCATCATCATCATCAACATATCATGAAAACATAGTCCAATTGGTAGAACCACTGCATTTAGATCTCACTTTCAGAGAGGGACTAGAGAGATGTCGCGGCGATCTGGAGCTTGCTTGAGATGTTGTTTGGTGATAGTCGCGGTGGTTTCAGCTTTGGCTGTGTGTGGGCCTGCACTCTACTGGAGATTCAAGAACTCTCTACATTTGCGCAGTGCTATGATCAATTGTCCTCCGTGTGAATGTGACTGTCCTCCTCCTTTGTCCCTTCTCCATATCGCACCTGGTACGATTTCAAAATCAATACCCCCCCTTTTTCGTGTTTCTCTTCGTTTCTGTTGATTTGAGTGAAATTATGCATCAAAGTTCAGATTTTTTACCCATTGCTGCTGGTGTTGTTGAATTCGGTAGCTCTATTAGTTGTTCTGAAGTGAAACCCATTCTGCGTAGGTTTTAGATTCGGTGGTGTTTTGGCTCATAAAGCTATAGTTACTAGTATTGGCCTGGGAATTGGGATAATCACGATGAACAAGAAGTTAAATCGAGTTATCCATCTTAGTGTGACTAGTCTCAGTAGTGGAATTGTACATTTTGGATTTTGATTTGGTTCTTCCAAATTTCTAATTTATCTGCAATATATTAACTGAGAATTAATCGTACATGGAACATTTTTTTTGTAAGTTGAAGGATCTGCACTCTTTTGATCTCATTAAAACCTCAGAATTTTGGTTTTTGATGACAAAAGTTTTGCTTAGGAAGAATGCATACACCATATTATGATTCATGGAGATTGAAGTGGTTACAAGAGGGAAAAAAATATTGGAGAAAGGATAAAATATCTCGGAAATTTTCAATGGAATATAAACATGTTATGAACTGAGATGCTGCTCATCTCAAACAAATATTATTTTCTTCTTTGTTGACACATTTATGCCTCTATCCATGGTTTATAATTCTGTCCGAGCTTCCTATTTTGGCTTCTCATGTTAATTAGCTACAATCTTATGTATCGACGATGTTAAAATCAGAAAAGCAATAAATAAATAATAAATCCAATTAGTATTCATAAGGAAATATATGTAATTCTCCCTTTCTTGCTTATTATAAATATTAGTTTTCCCTCATCATTAATGTTTTCGTCTATTTTCTGTGGACCTTAGTTGCTTGAATACTGATTCCATTCTTTTGTTTCTGTCCTTTCAACACAGGGCTGGCCAATCTTTCTGTATCGGGTTAGGCAACATCCTCTCCCGACTTATTTAAGAACTCGCTTTTCTTGTATGTGTGTGTTTGATGTTTATTCATTTATAGTTATGTTGTTGCATAAGCATTGCCCACCGTACTCGCTTCCCAACGGGGGCTCTTGTAACTGCTTTAGTCCTCCATCATCATTTTCTGCTTTACTGGGGAAGGCTTTTTCTATCAGGTTCTTTAGTGCCGCATATTACTTCCCATTAAATTATTTGTCTTCCAAGTTTAGATTACAAGAAACTAAGGTTGTTTTGGAAATGGCTCCTCAATGTTAAGCTAAATGTTAAAATCCACTAGATTTGGTATATGATGTGTTTTTTGTAACCTTGAAAGATATTGTGTTAATTTAGACGCATACTGTTAAGTTGAAAGACTGTGAAGCACTATTACTCTGTATTACTTGATCTCAGATTTCTTATTGAAAGTGCAGTTTAATTGTCATGCACAGACCTAGTTAATTTTTTCACTTACAGCCACATATGTGATGACATTAACTGTGCCGGTCAACAGATTGCGGAAATAATGATCCAGATCTAAAGCAGGAGATGGAGAAGCAATTTGTGGACCTATTAACAGAAGAGCTGAAGTTGCAAGAGGCTGTTTTGGAAGAGCACACTCGGCACATGAACATAACTTTGGCAGGAGCAAAAAGAGTGGCATCCCAGTACCAAAGGGAGGCAGACAAATGCAATACTGCAACTGAAACGTGTGAGGAGGCAAGAGAGCAGTCTCAGGCTTTGCTCATTAGGGAGAAAAAGATCACTTTGTTGTGGGAGCAACGAGCCCGTCAAATGGGTTGGGAAGGAGAGTAATTCTGTGAAATGAGTATGTTCTTATTTGTCCTATGCATGATTTTTTATACGAAAATGCAAGAAAATTGCTGGCGTTCCCTTACCCTGTCCGCTGTTCTGAACTGCGATAAATGGCTTGTATCAATCAATTTTTACCTCGCAGTCACATAATGTTGGCAGTCTTAGTTGACAAGTGGGAGGTGAATTTCACGATTAGTATAATTATAATTGCCATTTTTCATTTATAATTTTTTTCATAATTGCAGGCGTACCGCAATTCAAAGTGAAATTTCTGACTTTAAACAACACTTCTATTCCCTTCCAAGCTTGTATTTCATGTTTGTTGTTTGTGAATACTGACTCCCACATCTAGCATGTAAATTTTGATTTGATATTGATTTATGGAACTCCCGAAAACCATTATATGATCTGACCGAAATCTGATTGGTAGCATGATTGTGTGGTTAGGCAAGAGAAAGACTTCAAGAACATTCTAATATGTACTTTTATTATGTTAAAGAGTCGAAACCGTAGATGGGATAACTCTACAATCATGAAGAGAAGGAATGAATAAGACAGGGAGATAGTAAAATATCCACAATTGATTAAGAACATAAAAATTAGTAGCATAAAACAGAATAGATGACCTTAGAGAAACTACATAAAGACTCCATGGAGAGGAGTAAACTTTACGTCCATGATGTTGCTGCTGCTAGATTCTTGATGAATCAGAAGGAATCAGAAATGAGATGTAATAGGGTAGCCCTCAGATCCCAATTCTTCGTCCATCAGTATCATGTCATTTTGGTCCTGCATCAACGAATTCAATAGGGTTTTGAAATACAATGTGTAATCAGACAACGAGCACTATTTGAGAAGCCATTGCTCAACTGCCATATGTCCATAAATTAGAGTATGAATTTTAAGCATTAAGCATAAGCACATTAAATGACCAAAAAGGGTAATCTTTCTGGATTATCTGCAAAGATTCTATTCAGCAGACATGTTTAAAATGTCTCCAAGGTTTGTTCTTGTTAATTTCCAAAAGCAAAACAGGACAATTATACGGATGCAATTAAACAGGCAAGAATATCTTCAGTCTAATGCTGTACTATGTTGGACTCAGCCAATTTAATTTCGCAATAGAAACCAGTCTAATTACCATTGCATGTGGTTATTGTATCCAGAATTAGAACAGGATAAATAAATCTGATGGATTTAAGTAGAGAAAATGAAAGAATGGAACAAATAGACAGGATATTAAAACATACCTGTTGGACCATTCCATTGATCAGGTCATCCAAGGACACAAAATCATTCTGAATGAAGTTATCTTGAGACTTCATCCGCTCCAAAACGTGGGCATCATTTCGCTTCATTCTTGTGTCAGAGGAGAACTTATCAACATCAGCAAGCAGAGTGATGGATGAGGTACCCCCATTCAACTGGCCAATCAAAGGTGAATCATTACTTCTGTTGTACACTGCATTATTTTGGCTTAAACTCTGCCCCAGGAAACTTGTGATTGCATTGGATGACAGTGGGCTTAGGGAATTGGCATTATAATTCGTGTCTTGGTTGTAATCATGTTTATGTTCTTGCCATCCTTGTTGCTGTGTGTCTCCTGAGGGCTGTATGGCATCAGCAATCAAGCCTTCCTGGCATTGTGGCTCAGCTCTAGCATTCTCAGAAGGAACAGAGGTCGCTCTAGTGGAAGAAAAATCAACTGCACCATCGCCAAAATGAGGAATTGAGGAAAGAATGTTTAAGCCACTAGGCAGTAGCTGACTGTCATTGAAAGTTTCGCTCAGTGGCAAAGTATTGGCAGTGAATTTTGACAACTGAGGTGCAACCTCCCAGCCTTCATTACATCGACGGTGTTTCAACAACTTAGAACAACTAGTACCACCAATGTCAAACGATTCAGCATTCAACGAAGCAGGTCTGAGAGAGAATTGCTTTCTGAATGCTACTGTATTGTGTGTTTGTTGTGACCTTCCATGTACCATTAAATGATTGCTTGAGACACTAAATACTGAAATGTTATTAGTGCTACCTCTACTGTCTGGGAAGCTAGTGCCAACATTAAAACCACTTAAATCGTCCATTGGACATAACTGTCTCATACTAGTCGAGCTGTTGCTTTCCTGAGCCTGGTTAACCACCACTGAAGTAGGAATGCCCTGAAGTAAGCCTGAGCTTTGATTTGCAGGCAAAATGGATGGCTGCTGGTTTCCAAGAGTGTTTATAGGGCTGCTCATGTTTCGAGACTGAACAGGACAGATTAGTCCAGAAGAACTAATTCCTCTCAAGCTCAAGCCAGCTGGTGAGTTCAGTCTGCCAAACATACCACTAGATGAATATGATGATGATACATTGCTTGAGAACCTTCCTAATCCAGACAAGGTGGGCAAATCTCGATAACCACCTAAGGATCCCATCCGCAGGTAAGAGGAATCCTTCTCAGCTGCCTTTTTCAGATAGAGCCTAAATTTCTACAATCCAAAATAACAGTTAACTTATGTTTAAGCATACTAATGTAACGTCTTGAATTTGTTCCAAAGGACTATTACTACTGGCAGTGGTGATACAATTCCCCAGCTATCCAGGGGAGTACACATCTTTGGGAACAAATTTGACAAATTGGTGCAGATATGAATCCGCAGACATCTAAGGTAAAGAATAACAATTGAATGAGGAAGTGACAGTCAAAGTCAAGGTTGATCCAGTACTCAACCAGTGATCTGTGACACTATGATTTATATTCTGATAACATTGTGAATATTAAGAAGTTAAAGGGCTTTAAAAAACTGAAATTCAGAAATGAATATAACTACAAATCTACAACAAATATCTATGCGTTCATGCTACAAGCAAACATGCATCTCATATAACACATCATTTCAGATAAGCTACCTTCACCAAATGAACTTGTATCACATAACATAGCATTGTCCAAATTGCAAAATCATCTGATCTAAAGTTAACTGGAGCAATTAACAGTCATGACAACGAGGAGATAGTAGAATTTATACCTGCAAATGGCTTGCCACATTTTCTCTTGTGAGTCCTTCCTCATTCATCAGGTCTAGTATTTTTTTGGGAACAGCCTCTGCAACAAAAATGAAGCATAATTTAGTAACAATAATCTCTGTGTTAAACAAGAAAGTTGACACTTCTTATTGATATGTCTTTAAGTCAAACAATAATAGAGAATCGCATCTTCATTGTCACGTAAATCTCACTTTCATAGCCCAGTTGTTGAACTGCAGCAATGAATTTAGCGTGCAGCTCACCACACCAAACAATGCGACGTTTCTTTTGCGTTGAGGGGTCTTCGGTCTCTCGTTCGTTTTCTTCACCATCATATGCTTCTTCATCCTCACTTTGGTCCCTCCTCCTTTTTCCCATACTTTTACTTCCATCTACTATATTTTCTGATGTGATGCCATGACTACCTTCTCCATCCATATTGGGGGACCCATCTTTGTTGGATGGCTGGTTCTGATCCTTGCAATCAAACTTCTTTCGTCGAAACACATGCTGCCATATGTTCTTGAGCTCTTCAATTCGAACAGGTTTCAACAAATAGTCACATGCACCATCTGTAACACCCTTCATCACAAGATTGGTCTCACTGTGTTCTGATAACACTGGAACAAGATCAGAAGATATGTCATAATCAATTTACCAGCCCATTACTTAATAGAAAGACAACTATTGTTTCTAAGAGTTTCACGACATAATCAGGATAATAAACTCTCCTTTTTTTTTTGGGGGGGGGGGTAAATAGACTCATTTATAATTATGAATTTTAAGTAATTATCTATAAACATATGCTTCAAGCAAGAGCGCAAGTAAATATGAAGTTCACTACAAATCAAGCAAGAAAGAGTTTGGGCTTACTAATGACAGGTAGGTCCATTTCAAGTCCCACGTACTCAAGGAGCTTAAAACCATCCATGTCTGGCATATTAACATCACTAATGACCAGGTCAAACTTGTTTCTGTTTTCCCTCAAAATCTTAAGCGCCTCAATTGCCTGATTAGTTATAGTAACTGCAACAACCATAAATAATACTTCAAACAAGTCGGAGCTTTGAAAACTAAGAATCTCATACACTATAAACTCTCCACCATAATCGAATTGAAATCAGAATGGTGACAATAATCCTAATAGTCAAGCAATAGACAGAAAATTAGAAAGAAAATTCATATATTCCATTTGATTAAAAACTGTAACTTTAGGAACACAAGAACTTGCCAGTCACAAAGAATAAAAACGAATGGGACTCTGACTTTGAATTCGAAATCAAGATAGTCAGCTGGTATATGTGTAATTAACCCCAAACACAGTCGCGAAAAATCTATATCTTCAAAGAGGGTCCGAATTGTATTTTCCATTGCACCAGTAGAATAGTATCAAACATGAATAGTATGGAACATGAATTGACTCAATTTGAACAGAGAAGTTACAAACCCTGATATTGACATTTGCGAAGCAGGTTCTCCAACACTTTGAGACAAGTTGGGTTGTCGTCTACAGCCAGAACACGCATACCAATTGGAAACCGGTCTCTGGTCCCATCTCCATCCACCAAATTGCCACTTTGGCCCACCACCGTCATTCTGAGCGACACCCAGAAGAGAATCCGAGCAGTAAAGGAGATATCACAGGAAAAGTTCTAATCTTGAAAGCCAAAAAAAGAAACTGAGTTTCCGGCAACGTTTCACCGGCAGAAGAAAGAAATAACGAAAAAAAAAAACAAAACACTGAAGAACTAAAAATTAGAAGAGAAACTTCGAATGGAAAGGAAAGGAAAGGGAAGGAAGCGAAGAAATTTGGAGGGTAACCAAAGCTGTACAAAATTAACAGTGATGGTGACGACTACAACAGAGTGAGGGGTTTGTACATAACAAATCAACAAATCCGAAATCTTTTATGCAAAATAGTGAAATTGTCTCTCCCTCTCTGCTATGAATGGCTTCCTCTGGTATATGGCGTTAGCTTTTACTTCCCAAAAGAACACAGAAAGAAAGGCTTTTCTCTTTAATTGCTCGTTAATTGCCGATGCGAATACAAATAATACACCTCGCGCCCTCTTTATAATTTTTCCGTTGCTTCCTCTCCTCCCCTTCCCTCTCCCTCCCTCCCTCTCTCTCTCTCTCTCTCTCTCTCTGTTAAGACCCCTTGGGTGAGATTACAAGGTGCATCTAACGTGCACAATTCATCAATATAGCCTACCATGTCTGTAACTCCGAAACAAAAACGCACCAGAGTGATATGATTGATCATTTATTACCCATTCAAAGATTGGCTTTCTAGTAAGCAGCCCCACAAATCGAGGCGTACTCCCAATGATGACAAAGTTTTAGCCAATCAATTTCAATATAAATATATATAATATAATTTCCTTTTATAATTAGTCAATTATTTTCATTGTAGTTCAAAATTTTATTTAGATAATCAATGCCTTTATTCTTTCCTTTTTATTTTAAATATACTTCAGGTGATTTTACTTTTGTATCTTATCATTGATTGATTGTCATTCCAACGAACGAACTTATTTCCAACTTCAATTTCATATTTATTTTAGTATTATTCTATATTTTATTTTTTATGCTTAAGAAATTATTAATTATTACTACCCTATCCTATTTGGTAATACTTCATAGGTGTTTCGTACTAAATTATGGGGAGCGTTAGGAGCTCTAATGCATGTGTGCCGCAATTTTAGCTTTGGACCAAAGTTGCATCAACGTTTGATATCAATGTGGATACAATTCATCTAGATATACATCCAAAAAATATCTTTTTCCAATTTTTAATTAAAAAAATATAGGTGCTACTAAATACAACTTGAATGTGATCCAAGCTTGATGTGTTTCCTCTTCAATAGTGTGTCCCTTTTTTCCCCCCAAATGCACCATTTAGCCATTGCCTTTTATTGTCTTACGTAACACAACTTTTTCCCGTTAAACGTATCATTTAGCTTTTGCCTTTTATTGTCTTACATAACACACTAACAAACCTAAAAACACTTTGAAATCCCTAACTTTTTATCTTAAAATCATTGTACCATGTCTTACTTTTTCTTCAACAATTCCTTCATTCAATAATCAATAGCACTAGAATGACAAGTGGAGGAGGAAACAAGTTATAATCATGTAATTTTTGTCAAAAGGAAGTGACTAAGTCATACTCTAACATAAAGCTTACTTACTTAGAATTAATAGTATTAAAGTTTCAGCGTGTTCTAAGATTAATGTCAAACATTGGTTGTATTAAAATCAATTTCTAAGCAAGTTAAAAATAGAGTAAAAAGAAAAAATGTGCCACTGCCTATTAACAATAAATCACAAGAACTTACATAGACAAAAAGGAAATTTAACCCTATAGTAGGTGCATTTAACATGAAGGACGGATATCAACTAAAAAAATTCATTGCTAGGTTGTTTTATATTACCTACTTACCTTTTAACTTAACTAGAAACCCATATTATCTCATTTTATATTGCTTTGTTTCAAGTCATAATTTGAGTGGTTTCACCCCTGGATACAATTCTCTTAAAATAACTTTACTACAACAAGAGAGAGCTAATAATACGAGATTGCTACATCTTATCAAAAGTCTTTCGAATTCTAAAGAAGTTAGCCTTGTTACTGATGATTAGATAGATTTTCAAAGAAAACTTTTAATTAATTTTATTGCTGCAAATGAAGGGTTTCTTTTTTCTTAAAGGCTATTAATAGTTCTAAAGAATACAAAAATAAACATTCTATTATTGGCCTAATTAGAGATGTAGTCAATAAGGTGGGGCATCAAAATGTTGTTTAAATAATAATTGATAATGTCCTTAGTTTAAAGCAGTAGGATTGTTAATTGAGGTTGATTTTCCACACACCTTTTGGAGTCCATATGTATTAGTTCATACTTTTAATTTTACATTAAAAAATATATGTGTAGCTAAAAATACTAAAATCAATGAGCATGTTCATGTTGAATGTCATCCAATTATTAAAGTGGCTGACGATGTGTCTTTTATTATAATGTCCTCATGCAATAAGATTGTTAATTGAGGTTAATTTTCCATACATCTTTTGGATTCCATATGTAGTTCATACTTTTAATCTTGCATTAAAGAATATCTATGCAACCAAAAATACTAAAATCAATTAGCATGTTCATGTTAAATGTCATTGGATTATTGAAGTGGTTGATGATATGTTTTTTATTATGATTTTTATCATGAATTATTCAATGAATTTGTCTCCTTGAAATTACTTTCTGTTACTAAGACATGTTTTGGATCGATTATAATAATGCTAAAAAACTTTAAAATTCTAAAGTGTGCTTTATAAAATATGGTTATTAGTGACCAGAGGAATTCTTATAAGAAAATGATGCTAAGAAAGCGTAAGCTATGAAAGAATATATATTAAATGATTTATGGTAGGATAAAATTAACTACATCCTTGCATTTACAAAGCCTATGTATGAGGTGCTTAGAATATGTGATATTGACTAACCTATTTTACACTTAATGTATAAGATTCTTATTTATAGATGGACAACGAGTTCTACACCACTCTATTGTCTAGCTTACTCATGAAACCTAAGGTATGTCTAAATGAATTTCTAATTATGACTTATATGTAATGCAGTATATGATTTATATAATTTATTACATATCTTTATTTTTTTCAATTTATGTAGGTATTATAGTGATAAGTAACTTAGGAAGGAACTAAATAAAATGACTCTTTACCAAGACAAGGAGATTTCTAGAGAAAGAAAAAAATGTTTAAGAAGATATATTTTCGAATCTTGAAAATAGAAAAATAGCTTCTTTAAATTTCACTAGATTCTTTTTTTGGGCTAATGAATTTGACTCTTTTGATTCCATTGCAAATAAGGGGCAATTAGATCCCAAGTCTTGGTGGGTGATGCATAGATCTTTTGTACCTTTACTTTAAAAACTAACCTTGATGATTTTTGTATAGCTTTGTTCTTTATCTTGTTGTAGGAAAAAGTAGAGCACTTGTTCATTCATCTATTCTATGAAAAGAAACAAGACGAATCCAAAAAGAATAAGAGATTTAATATATATTCATACTAATCTTCGACTCTTATCTATAAGAAGTGAAGCGAAACAAAAAATTAGGATATTGGTGGATATTTATAGTGCACTATTTATGATCTAGCTAGATTTCTTCAAGTAGTAGATTTTTCTCTTAATGAACCAAACATGGAAGTAATGTTTTTTTTATAAATGATGGTTAAAGGAAAGGATGAAATTGATAATGTTGTTGTTAATGGACAACAGATAGAAAGTAATAGTATGCCATGACATTTAAGGTATATAGATGTTTTTTTTTTTTTGTAAATAATGGGGATACTTAACATTATGATTATTGAATTTTTTTATTATGCCTTTTGACCACTAGTAGATAATAAAAAAGGCAACAGTTGAAAATATTTTCATTTTTATTGATAAAATTGATTGGTGTATTCGCTAAAAGTTGTATATATTGATTGGTAGCACTAAAATGTCTATTTTTTGGTACATTAATAGATGACATTGAAATATATTTAAAAATAAAATATTACAATGTAACTATTTTAGTTATGTTTAATGATAATGTATCTCCTAATAATCCAAACTTGATATTTTTATATAAAATTTATATATTTTTTAATGTATCCTAGACATTGAAAAAAATTGTCATATCCTTACACATGTTGTATCTTAATTTTTTAAAAAATTGTCATATCCCTACACTTCTATCATATTGCATCTGTGCAACATAAGTTAGAAGGTCTCGCATTGGCTTAAGAGTAAGTGTGTAAAATAGGTGGATCAAGCCAAATATGAAAGTCCATACAAACTTCAATCCATATAAATTAGCCTATATTACTTGTGAAAAAAAATGAACTAAATTTTTGGTGGTATCAGTCTAGTCCATATCCATCATTTGATCCATAAGTTTGTAGATTTTAATCATAAGCTTGCAGATTAGTTTGTATTACCTATAAAAAAAATTAACATAATTTTAAATAGTTTAATCCATCACAATTCATGGATTAAAGTGGACTAATTCATAAACTTTGATCCATTTGACAAGTTTACCTAGAAGGGAAGGTATCGAGCCATTATATTGGAATTAGATTCTAAAGCATTGGTGGATTTGTCGTTAAATGGAAATTTTAGGAACCTAAGGTTGAGAAGCTTAGTCCAAAAAAATTAGAAATTAGGGAGAGATTTTGGTACACTACTAATTTAGTTGTGTATTGGTACATTACAAGATTTAACCAAATATTAGACTTACTTTTTATTAAAGTCAGATCTTATGCACCACACGATAACATATCAATAATTAGATCTGCTAATGGTATACTATAAATTTTCTCAAAAGTTATTAGTTAGCAACTGGCAAGTTTATATCAGTCTCACATATAAGGAAGGTAACAAATGTGTCAACTAGTCGGCTGAGTATACCATTATCAAAGAACTAGGTTTAACTATACTAAGTAATCCTCCTTCAAATCTTTAAATTTTATTGCTAAGTAATACTTATGGGGTTTATACCGTGAGATTTATTCCTTTGTAATTTTTTTTTGCTTTTTACCCCTTTATATACCCAAAAAAAGTGTCTTATATTGTAATCTAATTTCCTTTAATTGAGAGATATAAATTTTTAGTAAATCAATTATTCTATTTCATAATTGTTCATCGAGAACAATTTTTATTAATGATATGATAAAAAATTTCCTTTTAGGCTCTTTACCCTTTTGTATACCGAAAAAAAAAATGCCTTATATTGTAATTTAATTCTCTTTAATTGAGAGATATAAAATTTTAGTAAATTAATACTATTTTGCAATTTTTATTGAGAATAATTTTTATTAATGATATGATATTAGATACAATACATAATTTGTGGTTGACATTTTATGTAAAAACAAATTGATTGAATATTAAATTTAATAATATTTAAAAATGAGATTATAAATTCAATTTTTATAATATTTTTTTGTACATTAGCAACCAAGAGATTTGGTATATAATTAAATTATAATGCATCTATGTTCCAGACTTATTTTTTAAGTCAAGCTCTTAAAAAATTAACTAAACCTAAATTTATGTTTTAGAATTTTTTTTATTTTAAATTTGATCAATTGTAATATAAAATCTTTTAAAGTAGCATAAAATTTGTAAAAATAAAAATAATAATAAATTTTCAACAACAATAAAAGAATTTTAACAATTTGTTATGATATTTCAAAAATTAATAAATACTAATATTGTAAAACTCATTCATCCTTTTAACAAATCAAAATTAAATTCCTCTTCATCATCGTTTTGTTAAATTATGTTTCATCTTCTGAGGCAATAACAAGATAATCAAGGATTTACGTTACATAGATACAAACATTAGTAATACTAATATAGGAATTAGTTAGATATAGCAAGTCAAGACAAGTACCAATCATGGCAATAAAGGGAAAATTGTTCTTGGTATTTTAGTAAGAGTTTATTATAATATAGGTAATTATAATTTATCATTTTTAAAATTAAATAAATATTTAATAATTTTATTTAATAATTAATTTTTAATAAAAATATCTTAATAATTACAATTTATTTCTTTTAAGATTGAAACACTGCTTGTATATTAAGTACTTCAAACGAGACAAACAATTGAATAATCAAACCTTTAACTCTCAGTAGAATACTCTATTACCACTATTGAACTATTTTGTTTAGACACTGACAACTTAAGGCAGGATTTTGATGCAGAAGGGCAATGGAAAAGAAATCAAATTAAGCCTATTAAAAATCATTCGATAAAATTGTCCATTTAATTTAGTCCAAATATTGTCAAGCTGTGAGAATTCAAAATATCTATCTCTTCTCTAAAAATATTTTGGAGGAAAATTAAATATTTTAAAGGAAAATGTGGATAAAAATATTTTTAAAAATATTACATTTTTAGAAAAATATTTTTAAAAAAAATTAGAACCAAACATGAAATTTTTAAAAATATTCAACGAATCAAATGCTATCTAAAAGTAATATACATAGTATAGATAAATCAAAATAAGAATAATTATAAATAAAAAATAGATTTAATTCATAATTTTTATATATAACTATTATCAATAAAAAGATAATATTTTAAAAATTGGACTAATCTTTGAACTGGACTAACAAATGGTTCAAAGTTTAATGATTTAATCGAAGTTAAACTAGAATCGAATCAAAATTCTAAATATATGTTAATAAAATATAATATATTAATAATTATAAATAAATAAATTATCAAATAAAATTATAACTTCTGAAAAATATCTTACTAATATACTAGCTCTTCATGGTTGATATTTTATTATATTATTTATTACCTTTATTACTTTAATTTTTTTTTTACCATCCATTTAAGATTTAAGATTAACTTCTTATTTGATTGATTTAGTAGTTGGGCTACAGCTCTTATGGTGTTTGCTGGCCCAATTATACGAACATCACCTAAATTTATATATTCTAACAAAGTTCAATTTTCCTCAACAGAAGACCTAGTTTTAGTCTATACTTCACGTTGTCATTAAACTAACATTTCGTCTTCCTCTTCATGCTTAAACAAGTTTGTTGCTATCATCTAATCTATCTAAAACATCTCTCTCTTTATTTGTAGTGTTCTTAATCTGTGTATCTAAACTAGAAATCTAAGTTTCTTTTCTACAAAGTCATACCCTCACAAATCGTTAGAATCGTTATTAGTTCAAAAAATTTATAGGGGTGATAATTGATTCGCCAATTTTTCAACTAATTTTTTTTCTTTTTGATAGTGACCCGAACAGGATAAAAGGTTGGTTCATTGATTTTTCAATCAGGTTGATCGGTTTTTTTATCATGAGAAAATAATAACTTTGTATTTTCTTATTAAAAAATTTAAAATTATATTTTTATTAGTAAGTCCAAATGAATTTATTATAGATCTTTTAATCAAATTTTCTGATGTCCTTAACGAGTCTAGATTTTTAATGGATTGCTAATGTATATGGATCTAATCAAGTATGGGTTAAGTCTACTCAGAGCTAACTTGTTACCATTCTTACACTCATGTCTTGAGTTTGATTTCCACTACCAAAAATTTCAAAGTATTAGATGATCTATCAATACCATTGTGAATTCTCAAAGAGACTAATGGTATGCCCTGACCTTGTGGGGGAACTAATCCTACTCCTACTATTTTCCCTACAAAAAAAAATTACCATCCTATTTCGTAATTATTACATTTTAATCCATAAATTTTATTTCATAATATAATTATTTTAAAAAAGATACTAAAATTATTCTAAATATAACATAATATATAATAAGATAGAATTTCATTTTTATAATTTTTATATTGATTTTTATAACTTTTATATTTTTAAATTTTTATTAAATAATAATTTCAATATTTATAAGTTGACCAATTTAAGAGTTTTATTGCCATATTAGCAACATAATATATGATAACAATATTTTGAATAAAAAAATGGTAATAAAAAATTAAATCTTTATTGTATATTTTTGTCATGTTTTATCACAAGGCACATATAAGATTGATATAAAGAGTCATTATGGATGACAACTTACTTCTCTTTCTCAAATATATCTAATACAGTGTTTCACATGCAATCATCTTTTCTTTTAAAAGGACTACATGATTTCCAAAATCAATTATGAAATGTATTGTTATATTATCATGTATAATTATTCCAACTACCTTAATGTTTACCTTAACATTAGAGTTTTCAAGTGAGCTCACTTTAAACTTATTTGATGGTAGGTGTCATAACCCAACCCTAGTTATGACTAGTATGAAATTCAATCAACCAATTTCCACTAGCTTAACTTATTCTTACTTGATAATTGCATATGTATGCATAGGATATTAGAGACGAATAGCATAATAAATAATATTATTAGATAAAAGAACTATGTCTATTAAGCTAATTCCACATAGTAATAGAAATTAAGCCTACTTATAACTTCTAATATGTTAATACATAAGCCAACCTAACTTATCCCAATGAAAAAAAAATTCTATCCAAACTCCTAACTTCAAAGGTTCAAGGCTTAAGAGGTACCATTGTAAATATATATATATATATATATATATATATATATATATATATATATATATATATATATATATATATATATATACTATTAAAATATTTATTTACTGCCTATAACCTTGCCAGAAGGACTCCAAAAGGATTTATCCTTATTGTGGTAATGATGGAGGTAGATCAACTTGAGAATCTATAAAATTAAATACAAAAGGGTAAATCCAAGACTTAGTAAGTAAACATTTTAATATAGATAAATTAGAAATTAAATAAAATCTTGCCACCTAAATTTACCCTTCCTTACTCATAGCATGTGTCCTACATATATCCATAATTAAATTATTAGTAACATACTAGTTATATAAGCCTAGTGGTATGAAAAGTTTACATCTCATTTAATTTAAAGATATAAACGAAAACAAATAAATCTCATTGCATCACTTATCTAGTCTTATTCCTCACAAGTCCATCCTTATCTCTTTAAGTTAACTTTATCATTCACAAACTATTGATGAATATGATGTTCAAAATCACAAGAGTATATTATCACTCTATCTCAATTCTAATAACAATAAAGTATTCTGATCTCATTCATAACAGATAACCTCACTCATAACTCAAAATATATCATAACATTACTATGTCTCTATGCATGGTCTCACACCTTGTATTTATCATTATCTAATGTCAAACAATTTTTTTCAATACTATAAAAAAACTTAATATACTTTGGCCTTTTTGTGTAACACAATATTTGAAATTTCACATGGCATAATTGATTATGAAATCTCAAATAGTAACTCTATAGGCATATAGTTAACTATAGGGCTGCAGAGATCAAGATATTGACATATAGTCAACTATGCAGTCCTCAAGAATAATTCTTCACAAGTACAGTTGATGTATAATTAACTATAAGTTGCTAAATAGTAGGCATTAAAGGCACAATTGACTATATAGTTAATTATAACATAGATTTCTGTAAAAATTCTTGTGATTTCATTATTCATTTGAAGCATTTTTACTTTCAATTCATTTCTAAGACTACCATGCTTAATTGAAGATTAAGGTCTAGGGGTATTACCTTGAGTAGATTCAACAGTTGGAAAAATTAATGAAAGTTTATGCTTACTTAAATGAGAGGAGAAAAAGAAGAAGAAGAGTATGGTTGTTTTAGGGGAATAAAAAGGGAAATTAGCTAAAGATAGAATTAGAATTGTGCCTTAAAACTCCCTACATTCGATTATTCAATCCTAAATATACTTAACCTTTAAAGACTTCCTTTCATCTACTTTTTCTCAACTATTCCACATAAAATTCTGATTATAATTTCATCAAAATAGTTAGTTATTTTTTCCTTATAAGATTTTGTCTCATATTTAATTATAATAATTTATCCTACATATAAAGATTTCATTTTAAATTTAATCATCAAAATTAATTAATTATTTTCCTCTTAGCAAATCTTTAAATTTAAAGAGAGTATGACTATACTTTTCCCTTGAAAATAATTCATTCTCAAATTCTTAGAACTTTGCTAACCTAATAATGCTACAAAAATATATCAATGTTATAGTTGGCACTCACTAAAAAGATGTGCATACTTTCATAATATATTTGATTCTAACTCCTATATAGCTTTTTCTACTTTATAATGTTCCTAATAAACTTTCATAGGTAGTATTTCCTTAGACCTCAATTTTTGAATTCAACAATCCAAGATTTCAACTTGTCATTTCTCAAATGTTAATTTGAAATCTAATTGTAATTGTTCTTTTTTAATCATGTGGGAGGCATCTTATACATACTTTGGAGCATAAAAACATGAAACACCAGATGTATAGCATAAAAGCTATCTAGTAAGTTTATTTGATATGCCATAACCTCTATATTTTTATAATTGGGAAGGGCCCAATGAAATGATATGCTAACTTTCCCTTCTTTCTAAATCACATCGTACCATTCATGAGTGAAAACTTAAGAAAGACTATATATCCCTTTTGAAACTCTAATTCTCTCTTCTTTTTGTCCATGTAATATTTCTATTAATCTTATGCCATGTTTAACCATCTCAAATGATTTAAATTTTCTCCAAGGTGCTTGCCACTAAGTTAAATTTCAAGAGCTTCGCCTCTCCAAGTTTAAACTATTCTACTAGGAACTTACACTTTTAACCATACAAAGCTTCATATAGAACTATTTGAATGCTTAATTGGTAACTATTGTTGTAAACAAATTCAATTAATAATGAGTAATTTTCCTATTTACCTTTAAACTCTTAGCATATCTTCTAAAATGTAAATTATCTACTTTGATTTCTCATTTTTTATAAGCGAAAAGCCATATTAAACTATAATTAGGTTTTTAGTTCTTGTTAAAATGATAGCCAGAAATAATATGTGAATTATGTACCTAATATGATATTAATTGACATTCCATGAAGTTGCACTATTTTATCAAGGTATATTTGGGTATACTAGGTTGCTGAAAAAGTTATTTCAACTAGTAAAAAGTGCACCGACTTAATCAATTAATTAATAATAATCCAAATAAAGTCACACCTTTTTTTGGTCCATGACAATCCAGTGACAAAATCCATTGTCACATATTCTCACTTCCATTTCAAGATTGGAAATGGTTAATGCAACCCTATTAGATGCTAATACTCTACTTTCACTTACTAGCACATGAGACATTTTGTCATATAATTGAGTACATCTTTTTTTATCCCTTTCCACTAAAAAACTTTTTGCAAGTCATGATATATTTTAGCTATTGCAAAGTGCATGTTATATGAAGAATTATGGGCTAGATGCAATTGTTCATTTTGCTCACTTGAAGGAACCTAAATCCACCCCTAATGGTGAATCATTTTTTTCTTACTAACAATTAAACCCAATTCTAGATTCTCAATTGCATCCTTAACTACTATCTCATAACTTAAATCAATCTTTTAAGCATCCTTAATCCTTTCAACAAGAATAAATTGAGCTACTACATGGGCTAATCGCACTCCTTGATCTCTGAGAGGTGTTCCCATCACCTTTTTCATAGATTTTCCACCTAATGCATCCGTTATCATTTTAGCCTTACTGGGTAATAAAGAATCAAATAGTCAAAATCTTTAACAAACTCTATCCATCTTCTTTACCTTAGGTTCAAGTTATTCTACTTGAAGATATACTTTGGGCTTTTATGATCCATGTAGATTTCACAAATTTCTCTATATAATTAGTGTCTTTAAATCTTTAAAGCAAAAATCACCACTGCTATTTTTAGATTATAGTTAAATAGTTCTACTCATGCCTCTTTAACTATCAAGAAGCATAAACTATTACTTTGTCACATTACATTGGAACACATCCAAATCCAACCTTTAAAGCATCATAATAATTTAGCATCCAAATGCTTTGGACAATAATGCTAAAAGTGAAGCTGATGATAAACATGCCTTCAGCTTCTAAAAGTCACTATCACATACCTCTAACTATAGAAACTTGACTCTTTTCTAAGTTAACTTCATCAATGGTGCAGCAATCTTAGAAAAATCTTTAACAAATCTTTTATAATATTGTGCCAACCTAAGAAAACATTAGATTCAATAACATATATGGGCCTCAGCAAATTTTTCACATCTTCTATTGTCTAAGGGTCTACTTGCACTTCCTCTTGTGACATAATATGCCTAAAGAACTTCACATCAATTGTCTAAAACTCACACTTGGAAGTTTTAGGCTATAACTAATGCTATCGCAAGGTTTGTAACACAATTTTAATATATTAAACATATTCTTCCTTATTCTTTGAGTACATTAAGATATTATTAATGAAGATAACCATGAACTTATCTAAAAATGTCTTAAACACCAAATTTATTAGATCTATGAACGCAAATGGAGCATTAAACAACCCAAAAGACATAACTAAGAATTCATAGTAGCCAGAACATGTCCGAGAATTATTTTTAGGATGCCTTCCTTGAAAATCTTTAGTTAATGATAACCTAAACGCAAATTGATTTTTAAAAAGTATTTTACTTATTCCAACTGATCAAGTAAATCATTTATGTAGGGAAGTGAATATTTCTTCTTAAAAGTGATTTTCTTCAGTTGGTAGTAATCAATGTATAATTGCAAGGATCCATCCTTTTCTTAACTAACAACACTAGGGCACCATAAGATGAAAAACTTGGATAAATGAAACCTTTATCTACCAAATATTATAATTATTTTTTCAAATCCTTTAGTTTTATTGGAGTCGTTTGTTAAGGAGCTTTAGAAATTGATTTAGTACTCAATGCCAAGTCTATGTAGAACTATATTTCTTTATCAGGGGACAATCCATTCTTTTAGGAATGCATCAGGAAATTTTTATACCATTGGGACATTACTAATATCCAAAATTGGTTGTTCATATTATGAAGCATAGCTAATAGGTTGCATACCTTTCTTAACAACCTTTTAAGCCTTAATGCTTGAAATTAAGATAATGTTTTTTCCTCAAATTTAATTGGCAAAAAATTTTATGAAAAAAGTTACTAATTTGTTATAATAGTTCACATAAGTATAGTTATTTAAACAACCAATCCATTCCTAGAATCACATTATAATCCATTATCACTATCAGCATTAAGTTGGTATGCATTACATGCTTATGAACATATATAGGACATGCTTTTATAGCTTGAGTAGCTACTAAGGATTTTTTAACCAAAGTCATAACAATCAAAGGTGCATATAACTTCAGAAGTTTTATTTAAGAAAGCACCAAATCATTTAAAAATAAAAGAACGTGTGGCACTAAAATCAAATAAAGCTCCAATATGAACATTATCAATTCTCAAAGTGCTTGTTATGATTGCATTTGAGGCCTAGGCTTTCTAACACGCCAATACATTAACTTTTACTTAGCTTCTATTAGCTTCTTTCTTTTAGTTGCTTGCATTAATAGTTCTTGTATAGATTGGTTAATTTCTTGGGAGATTTGCAAGTGGAGATATTAGTATATTCTATTGAGAAATCATGGCTAAGGAGGTTTTTAAGACATTCCTTAACCTTGTGCCTTTTACGATCACAATTGAAGCATACTCCACTAAACCAATTACATGTGCCATCATGATGCAAATGACATTAGGAACACCACAGCACTTTGAATCTCCTATTTTAGTAAGTGAAATTCTTGAAATTATACTTTGTTAATTTTTATAGTAATGTAGGAATAAATATATGCTCACCGAGTTTATATAACTCACTCTTCCTTTATTTTAAGCAATTTTAGGTGTAACTTGAATTTATCAAGTTATGTTGTTTCTATGGAAGTCCAAAGTGCGTGTTTGATAAATTTGATAATTGAAGGGTAGAATTCATTATAATCATGATTGAATAATTATTTATATTTTCATTAGTTTTATATAGTATGTATCAATTATATCACAAGATTGTGCCTTAAGAAAGGTGACCCTACCAAATATCTATAAATAAAGAAAACTTTATCCATTTATTTTATTAAATTTTAGTTTCCATCAAAATTAAAGAATTTTTATCAAATTATGGTTTACATAGTCAATTAGTTAGGTTAGTAAAATTGATTAATAAGCTCCACATCAATTATGATCAAAATGAGTTATGACATTTACAATCAAGAAAAGTGGAACCATTACATGAACAAAAAAAAAATGCTAAGAAGCTATTTAACAATTAGTTAATTCATTAACTTTTGGTTAACTCAAAGACATTTAGTTGATTGATTGAACTAAATAATTATTTTAATTAGTGAGTTGGCCACCACTCACTTATTTTGAAAAAGTTAGGAACTTTATGTTTTCAATTAGTTAATTGATAAAAAATAGGTAAAAAAAATAAAATTACCTCTAGATTATATAATTATATACATTTATTATTTTGCTTAGAATGTCATATGGAAAAGTTAAACTTTAAATTATACAATAAACAAGTAAAAGCTTAACTATTTAACCATTAATCATTTTTAATTATATATGTATAAATTTAATATAAATTAAAATATAATAATTTTTCATAAATAATAAATAATTATTTAGCTTTTCACTAATTACATTAAATTTATATAATAAAATTAATATATATTAATAAAATAAATATTAAGCTTTGTTTGACACACTATATAAGACTTGATAGTATAAGATAACCTATACAATCAAAGCTAATATTATGTTTTAAGGTTTCGAATAAATTGTATATCTTTTATACGACTAATTCTATATAGGAAAAAATTTAGGTAAACTTCTACAAGTATTTACTGTAAAGTTCTCAATCAAAATTTTACATATATATTATTTTTCCAACTCACCATTAATAGCTCAACAAATATAATTATTAATTATTTATTGAGAATTGAATATACATATAAAATTTTAATTGAGAATTTCATAGAAAACATTTATGGAACTTCACCTAAGTTTTTTCCTTTAGTAAAAAGCTATCCATTCCATAAGGGAAAACATAAGTGCCAATAGGATAATGTAAAGATAAATTTTAAATTGTTAAAATTAATTTTTTGTAATTTTCTTTCTCATACATCTCTCATATATATTCTTTATAAAATTAAAATTAAAAATTTTTATATTAACATTTATATTTTAATTTAATATTTTTAATTTTTTTATTTGATAAGATTGGACTATATTTATGATATTTATGAATAGTGTATATAATTTTTTAAATATTTTTTAAAATTTTATATAACATACTTATTGGATTTTATATTTTTAAATTGATTTATTGTAATTTTTTTCATGAATTTATTATACAAACATCCACCAATACCTATCAATGTATACACACATGGCACATGTATATGTGCATTTGTGTATGTATACTAGTGAAGCATGTAATATTATCTTATCAACATAGTATAAATCTTTAATTTATATATATTATCATATTTTTAAAAATATATTATTTTTGTAGAATATTTTGATCTAATTATATACTTCAAATTTATTTGAAATAATATTATTAGTTTTTTATATATTTTTAGTATTTTAATTAAATTGATTTTTTTAAACTTCTACATTCTTTTGTAATATGACAATAAATAAAAAATAGAATAATTTTATATAAATATTCATCTTATATAATAATAGACCAAACATAATATAGTATGTTATAGTGTAATATATTACTTTATTCTATGCAATACTATATTATTTGATAATTCTTATATTATACTATACAGTACATCAAACTAGACTTTTTTGTGTTATATTATTATTTAATAAGTTTAAATTCATTTTAAATTAAAAGTAAAAAATAATAAAATTAATTTATATATGTATAACACATATACACACAACAATTTTTTATTCCATCGTTGGTTTCAATTTTTCAAACATGATTTGAATAAAAGAGATCAATTAGCATACAACATATTATAAATAACATAATCATTATAATATATATAAATATTATGTAAAAACCTAAAATAAAAAATGTATATAGACACTTAAATATATTTATTTATTAAATAAAATTAAATAATTATAATAAATCATAATTATATTTTAAAAAATTTAACAAGTATGATGAATTATATAAATATATTTAAGTGTCTATATAAACTTTTTATTTTAGGTTTTCATAATATTTATATATACTATAATGGTTATATTATTTATAATATGTTGTATGCTAACTAATCTCTTTTCATTTAAATGATGTTTAAAAAATTGAAACAAACAATGAATTGAAAAAATAGTTGTGTATGTATATATTATACTTATATAAATTAATCTTATTATTTTTTAATTTTAATATAAAAATAATTTAAATTTATTAAATAATAACACAACACAATAAGGCCTAGTTTGACATATTGTATAGTATAATATAAGAATTATCGAATTGTATAGTATTATATAAAATAAAGTAATATACTATAATATAATATGCTATATTATGTTTAGTCTATTATTATATAAGATAAACATTTATATAAAATAATTACATAATTTTTCATTTATTGTTATGCTACAAAAGAATGTATAAGGTTCAGGGTTTAGAATTTGTTTTAATTTTTTAAACATCATTTAAATAAAAAAAGATCAATTAGTATACAACATATTATAAATATTACAACCATTATAATATATATAAATATTATGTAAAAACCTAAACTAAAAAGTGTATATAGACACTCAAATATATTTATTTATTAAATAAAATTAAATAAAATAATAAATTATAATTATATTTTTTTTAAAAATTAACTAGTACAATGAATTATAGTAATTTATTTTTTGAAAAATAATTTAATAAATAATAAATTATATATCTTTTACAAGGAATTTTAATTTAATAAATGTAAATAATATATAAAATTTGAAATATTATTGAAGTAAAAAAATATTTAAATAAATTATAAAATATACTCATATCCTCATATATTATTTTATATATACACAATTAATTTTATCAAACATCCTTATTAATTAACAACTAATTAAATTAATTAATTATTAATATAATCAACTAATTGATAAATATGACCTCAATCATATTGTTGAGAAACTCAACCATATTCCCTTATTAATCCTAAAATGTAATAATCACTATTAAAAAAATTCCTTCAATTGAGGGGAAGTTTCAAAATGATGAATAAATTAAAGAGAAAATATTAAGAGACATTTTTAAAATTAGTATCAATTTTTTTAATATTAGAAGAAGTTGAATTACCTTATAATCATATATTGATTCAGTTAAGACATTAAACGGAGAAAGATTATATACACTATTAAATAAATACAAAAAATAAGTAATATATTTTAATATTACAACGGATAAATCACATATCTAAAATCTAACATTCTCATCTTATTCGTAGCAAGTCTCTGAAATTTAATTTCATGCTTCTCCTACAATGTGTTAACAGGCCTTTCCCTTAAATATGATGGGTAACTCGTTTCCTAAGATTTTAGCTTCTTAACTTACAGGCTTTAGCCTCTTTCTTACCCAAAAAAGAGAAAAAAAAAGAAAGTTACAAGAAGGAAATTGAAGATACTATAAGAGGTAAACCTCACATTAAGAAAATTGAAGATATTTCTTGATTAGTAAAACAAATAAGTCAAGGAAGCCGAAAATTTTCTAATGCTACTTCCATAAAATTTTTTATATGTACTAGTTTTCTATAAAAATCAGCTGCAAAATACATCTTGATATATTTTAAAAGATGAAAATCAATTTATATTATAGATCCTATCAGGAGGGAAAGTCCCATCCCAACAGGATCTATAGTATAGTGCTTAATCAGTATTATAGCATTCAGGAATCAGTAGTATAAATATGAGAAAAATTAGTAGCCCAGTCAATTAATTCACTAATCTATTCACACTCAAAAGCAAGCAAACATCACCACTCTTTCAAGACATTATGGATGTTCTGAAAACTAGTAAACAGGCCCTTTGAGATTTTACCTATGTAATGTAATTCGAACTAAGGACAATAACGAAGATATGGCCTATACATAAGCTTAACTAAGTTACCCCTGCAAGATATCCAAATCAGGTGCACTCCCTTAACTTTTCTAAACACAGGTAAAGTCCACTCAACTAGAAAGTTCTCCACCTAAAAAATGGCCATCTGATGAACAGAATTTGTTAATCTAAGACACTTCTCAAATCCAATCAATATCTTAGCTGCCCAAACCTGAATCCCTGAATCAACAGCGGATGTGAACTCCTTCAGTTGGCCTCAGTCTCCAATCCAACCATGGTTCTGATTCCCTAAAGCCCAAGATTTTATAGATGTTCAACTATTTTTTGCCAAATATCAAGCATTTGTTATGTTTGGATTCAGTAATACTGGGAGTTTGAGTGGCTGGTGGCTTTGTCGGGTTTGTGATTGTGAGTTTCTCCATGGCGTTTATGAACTTGCGCATGTGCTTGATGTATTCTGGAAACGTTTCCAGGTTGCAATGGCCGCCGCCCTTAACCCACAAGGGGTCATATTTCTCCTTAGAAAGTTCCCACAATCGCTTTCCATGGGAAAAATCAACGATATCGTCACTCGTTCCCTGCTTAGAATCCATTAGAAGACAATGTTAATCCAGGAGAATTGCATTAATTCGTCAAATACTGCATAGATTCACAGCTGAAACAAGCATTTAAATCTTACAAGGTGTCTAATATAGATTACCCAGTGCGGAATTCACATAATATTACATAAGACACCGTTGCAAAACAACACAAAAGTTGAGAAAAATCTGAGAATTCCTAGCATTTATGAGGAAGAATGTAGCCTATCATTTTCCTACTTGAAATTAGCTTCACCTACAGAGATAGCTATTATGCTATATGCTGCTTTCTATGTCCATTGGAGTTCACCTATGTCTAACAGGAGCTGGAAATTCAAAAGAAAGCCAGAGTGCATTCTCTCGGTATTCTAAAATCCACGCATTCACTCCGTCTATTGGTTTCAACTTTCAAGATATGGATCAAAAAACAGGCTAAAAGCAAGACCAACCAGAGTTTTTCATTTAATTTTAGCCCAGAATCTATAATTTAGTGTTCCCACTCTTCAGAGGTCATTAGGTGCTTTATTGTTCTGCTAGGATCATGTACCAGTTGACTCTCAATTTTTGCTTCTTTTTAAACATAGATCTTAGTTCTATTTATTTTGATGGAAAAAAAAATCTTTTATAAGAATTCTTTCATTTACTTACATTTATAGCTATAAAATACTAAGATAGTAGAAAATATTCGATTCATTTAATGTTAAATATAGGGAGTATGGTGGAAAATAACTAGAGAAGATTATTTTCTCCTACTATTATGGCTTCATGCATAATTTTCCTTTTTTTTTGTTTATCACAAGGTGTACAATAGGGATGAAACTCCTTTACTTGTAAGTAATAAGTAAAGGAGGTTTTCCTAAGAAAAGTATCTTCAGATAAAACAAAATAGAGCATTGGGATCTTAATGTAGGCATTGAAAATATATGACATGAGAATAATATTTTGCCTGATAAACTACAATACAATACGGTAAACAAAATTTCTTCTTCTAAATTGATGATTAAAGAAACAGAAATTTACTTATTAGATGCAACCAAAAGGTTCTTAACCACTCATGCGACTTATGCTTCCATATTTACAACATTTTTCGAGGAAATGGAACATGAACTTAAGACTTTAGAGACTCAAAAACTCTCTTGTTCTCATTTTTCCCATAAATTCCAACTGTATGCATTGTATGACAAGCAATCAAATACTCAGATTACATAAAAACTCTGCAATTCTTTTAATTATTGAGTGTCCTTATAATTCAATCTATTGAACTTTTGCAATTCTTTTTCCTTTTTATCCTCTAAAGAGCTTAGAATCCTTCCATATGAAAAACCAAATTGTCAGTGCTTGCAAAGATATGGAATTATAGAACTATCTCTTCGGTAAACATAATTAATGAAAAAGATTAGAACCATAGAAGGAAAGATATACACACACATGTATTACTAACACCGGGCAGTTGACATGTCGTATTTTGTCTATATTCTGAAATGATGGAAAAAAGGCCTTTGTTAATACAAAATTCAGTTAACAGATTTTATAACAAAAGTAAAAATCATGAAGAGCACCCAGCCCCCGTGGTGGAACTTACTTTGAATATATCGAACCAAAATGACATCTTGACAGGGTACAAGACCCTTATGCCTGAAAGGATGGCACTGTGAAGAACAACACCTCTCAACCGCTGTAATTTAGAAGCCAAATGTAGCGTGGGCCCACTTCCAACCGATTGACCGTACAAAATCAATTCTTCTTGTTTAATTCCATATTCACTCTTCAAACAATTATACACAGCCTCTATGTCGTGGTATGTGTTGAACTCAGATGGCTATTGGAAAGAAAATCACATACGAGGTATATTCAATAAGATCAGCAAAGTGATTGATTTAATAACGAACAGAGAATTCAGAATGAAATTAACAATTATGCTTTCTTCAATTATTTTTCTTCACGTTTTAGAGTCCCAGCCCTCGGGATACCACAGACTTATTGAAGCCAGGAGAATTCATTTCTCGGCAAGCCTAGAAGGCTAGAACAACAGAAATAAATAATGGGGAAACGAATCACAGGGGTTACTTACCTTACCTGTAGATGCTCCATATCCTGAATAGTCATAGCTGCAATATAACAAAAGTTCCAAGAAAATCATTTAGAATGTACTCGGAGTTACTGTTTCATAATTTATACTGAGGTCAGAATGTAAATTTGATCCCTAATTTTGGCACTAGTTTCGTTCTTGTCTCCTAAGAATTCTTTTAAAAATTTTACCCTCTAATTTTGAGAAAGCACACAAGCTCACTCATAACACTAACTCTATCTATTTTGGTAATGGAGAATTCCTTGCTAGTACACATGCTGGCATCCTATGTGGCATAAAATTAATTTGGAGCCTATTAAATGTTGAAAAAAGTAACTTTCTAATTGTTGTATAATTAGGGTTTTGAGGGGAACAAGACGATTGTATTTCAAGCATCCCCAACCAACACTGAATGAATTAACGCTATTGTAGGGAGAGAGCTCTGCTCCTAGCATCTCAAACGAGGCCAACCAGGATAGGCCACTTTGGAGTTACAGGAATTGGGTATGAAAGGGAAAAAAAATTATTTTTCGAGTTTAATGACTTTTGTTTCGTCATTAAAACTTGTTGATTGTTTTATTGTAGAGAGGAATAAGTTATGGATTTTTTCCAGCGAGCTGACTTGCAATCTCGCAGTCAATGAGTGATGGGGATTGTTAGAATTGAAAAGTAGAGAAGAAGTAGAGAGAAATCATAATTTGAATGATCTCATTGTGTTGTGTATATTAGCCTTAAAGGCAATCCTATTTATATAAGTGTGTTTAAATAAAAAAGAAAAATGCAAATCAAATCCTCAATTATTACTCTTAATTATGTACAAATCATCTCCCTAATTAATCCCAAGAAATACTTACATCTCCTACAAACTTAGGTGGGTGTAGAAGAAACCAACTTGAGTTTGGAAACTAAGGTGAAACAACAATCAAGTCTTGTGAACAAGTAAGTAGGTTGATCGAGAGTGCCAATGGATACAGAGTGAAAAGCACCATGAGTAAAATGTTGTCAAATGTAGTGATAATCGATTTCAATGTGCTTGGTGTGTTCATGTAAGAAATCATGGTGAGCAGTTTGAATAGTACTCTAGTTATCACAATATAGAATGGTGGTAGAGGATTGAGAAATGCCCAAGTCATTGAGTAGCCAACATATCTGAAATATTTCAAAAGTGGTGTTAGTAAGGATCCAATACTTAACTTTAGTATTGGAACAAGCAATCAATGTTTGTTTCTTTCATTGTGAAATTAGAGAATCACCCCAAAATATATATATATATCTAGTAGTGTTTGTTTCTTGTTTCATTGTGAAATAAGAGAATCACCCAAATATATATATATATATATAGTAGTGGCATATATCCGAATTATACATGACATATATGATAGAATAATTACAAGTATAAAAACTCCCAGAGGCGAGACAAAAAACTTTCCTACAAGGATAGATCTACATTAGGGTTTATCCTTGAATCTTTACTTGTTTAATCTAGTCTTGGATGTTCTTACTAGGGACATACAAGAGACTATCCTTAAATGCATACTGTTTGCAAATAATATAGTTCTGATTGAGGAATGAAGGGAAGAAATTAACTATAAACTTGAGTTTTGGAAACAAGCACTGGAATTCAAGCGTTTTTGCTTAAATAGGAGCAAAACAGAGTATATGCATTGTAAATTTTACAAAAAATCAGATAAAAATGATTCAGAGATAAGAATTGAAAAACATATCAGACCACAAGTGTCTAATTTTAAGTATCTGGAACTAATATTACAAGGTAATAAGGAAATTAATAAAGATGTCAAACACAAGATACAAATTAAATGGTTAAAATGGAGAAAGGCATCAAAGATTATTTGTAATCATAAAATACCTACCAAACTTAAAGGAAGATTTTATCGGATCGCTGTATGATCAGTTATGCTTTATGGTAGTGAATGTTGCGTTTTAAAAGGACAATAAGAGTAAAAATTAGGGTAGCAAAAATGAGAATTTTAAAGTAGATATGCAGTCACACAAAAAAAGGATAAGATACAGAATGAATGCATATAAGGGAATATTTGAGTAGTACCTATTAAAAAGAAGATGATAGAAAATCGATTAAAATGGTTTAAACATGTGTAAAGAAGACCACTAAAGGCTCCAATGAGAAGAATCAATCACATGATTTTTAATTCTTAGGTGGCGTTTGGTTTATGAAATCTTACATTCCCAGAAAAGTGTAAATTCTCGAAAATGTGATTCCTGGGAATTTAATTAACAGGAATGTAACATTTATATGTTTAATTCATTATAAATTTTCCTAGGAATATTTAATATCACATTCCCATTAGATAAAAATCTGAGATACTCGCCTCCCCTTATGGGAATATTTTGAAGGAATGTTGGGTTAAAAAGATTCTCAGGAATGTAACATTTTCAGACATTATTTTTTCAAACTTTGAACCAAACATTGGAATATGATATTCCCTTAAAATATTCCCGGGAATGTTAAAAACATTCCACGAACCAAATGCCACCTTAGTGAATAATATTCCTGAAAATCTAATTTTGAATAGAATCCAATGGTGTCGTGTGATTCATGTAACTAACCTCACTTATTAGGATAAGATTTTGTTGTTATTATATATATATCTAATAGTGAAACTACAAAGCTAACATGAACTAGCTGACTAAGTAAATAGCATATGAAATGTTTAGTCAAGTAAAAGTTAGATAGATCAGGCTGCCGACCAACCAACTACCAATAAAGAGTAGGATTATCAAGTACAATATCATCCATTTAATGACAAGATATCCCAAAAATAGGGTAATAAATATAAAATTGATGAAAAAGGATTTAAAGAATTTTGGTTCGTGGGTTGATAGAAGGATTCCAAAAACGGTAGTTCTAATGGTGTTAAGTAGCAAAGTGGAAGAGACTATTACTTTTTGGGAGAAAAGACTCTCTTTTTGCTGGATTTGCAAAACCTAAGTTCTAGTACCATGTTAGAATGGAAGAGCAAAGAAGAAATAAAGAGAAATGATGATTTGAATGTGTGATGTATATTAGACTTAAAAGTAAGCTTATTTTTAAGCCTATTTATATAAGGGAGTATCTAAATAAAAGAGAAAAATACAAATCAAATCCATAATTAGTATCCCTGATTATGTGCAAATCATTTCCCTAATTAGCATTGCTAATTTCGTACAAATCATTGCCCCAATTAATCCGGACATATACTTACAGGATAATGAGTTTCGATTATGAGTTGATGAATAACCTTTAATCATCAACTATTGCACACTGCAAAAGACGAAGCAGATACTTTCTTCTTTCAAAACCCTGAGTTTTTTCCTTTTTTTAAACTAGTAAGGAATTTTCATTATGAGTTTAGGTGCTTTCTAAAAGTTAGGCAATAGAATTGATCAGGCAAAAAAAAAAATTGCTTAGAGAACAAGAATGAAACAAGTGTGAAAATTAGGAGACCATATTTAACATTTTGGCATTGTCATGATATCTCAAAGAAGTTAAACAAGATATATAATCACTGAGATGAGATGAAATAAACATCAAAGCAATGACTTTTCTGTAAGATTAAAAGCTTAGAAAACCTAGGCATATACTGACATGAACATCGTTTTTACCGGATCCTACGTGAAGGAAGAGCATAAGGATATGCCAAGCAAGTAACCATCGTATTCAAAATGGTTCTATTCCGTGTATACAAAGGCAAACCGCCATGAGGAGAAGAAGCAAAGAAAAACACAGAAGGATCAGTGGCAAACACAAACCAAATAGAAAAGAGAAGCAATTTCTTAAAAGGCAGATAAACGGGACGAAAAATTGCACGACAAAAATGTGCAATAAATGCAAAACGAACAAAATTGTGAATGACGCAGAAGAAAAGGAAAAGTGAAAAATATTTAAGCTCAAATTAATCAAAATATCAAAAATCACCCAGCCAAATAGTTAAGAATCAAAACCAGACAGCCCATCCATCCATTTAATCATAAGTACACACGTGAAGAACCAACCATCAACTCCTTAGTGCAGAACAAAAACCCAAAATAAAAAGGCAAAAATATACCTCATAATATTGACGCGAAGATGAGCTCTAAGCTCAATGAAAAGCTCGTGCATTTGACCCAAGTCAGCAGCATTGCCATGGGAGTACAAAAACGTGAACCTGGCATATGGGTGTTTCCAAAAGGTGGCAACAACCTTATTCCCAGCCTTCGTCTCAAGTAGATGAACATTCACGTTCTTGTCAGCGGTAACCCCCGAGAAGACAAGCCTCCCATCCTGGTCTCTGAAAACGTCGTACGTTGGTGGGTCTGGCGGGAAAAATGCGAATTTTGCAGCCACACTTGCAGTAACATTGCCCATTAACACAAACCCAGTTCAGAAATGGAAGAGGAAGACGCAATATGCAATTCGGAAGGTGATTTCGGCATGAAAGATGAGATTTTTTGGGGCTATTCTGTGTTTTTTTCCCCCCCTCAATGTTTTTGTTTCGGCGAAAGAGGATATTGTTTGGGATTTTGCAAAATTTTGCTCGAGAAGATAGAAAGGGGTTTCCAGGTGGCGTGTGATGAAATCAAAGGAGAAAAGTGAAGAGTGGCAGAAAATAGATCCGACCTAAGCGGATGAGCTGCAGCTGCAGCAGGGCAGGACCATTCGCCTTCGATTTCATTCACCATGAAAGAAATTAAAAAAAAAAAAAAGAAAAAATTGGAACAAAATCCTTTTAACAAAAGGGGGTTGATGTGAAGTGGTGATGATTATCTGTAAATCGTCCATTTTTTTATGGTTGCATGATACTCCTTGTTTCGTGTACCCCACATTGAAAAGTCATACTTGCCCTTCATAAATTTGTGGTAGTTAAATGGGTTTGTCTCTAATCATCACTTCAGTTGCCTTTCGAAACAAATAAGAATTTGCCGTTGTACATTTTGACGTTATCTAGAAACATTTTCCTTCTTCTCTATATCGTATGTTCCACCTCAAAAATTTATATATGTATTAATTAATTCTTATTTTTACTATTAAAAAAATTAATAATCAATATTATCGTGCGACATTGGTTAAAGAATATGTTGTATTGAGAATGTAAAAATCTTGAAAAACTTGTGTACAGGTAGCTACTCTCTTTGAATTTAAAATTAAAACATTATTGATATAAAATATTTTATATTGTTAATGAATTGAAAATTATTATGTCATTAAAAAATTAAAAATAATTAACAAGTTTTATTAATAGCAAAAAAATTTTAATAATTTTTAAATAATATGATAATATATAAGTGGATGTCAATATAAAACTTATTTATATTAAATTAAATTTAATCTAGTATTTATTTAAGATGCTATTTAACTAGATACCTAATTTGGATGTAAAAATGCAAGAATTTGAAAATTTCCGAGAATTTTAACCGGATGTTTCATTGCTGTATGTAAAACAGGGAATTTAAAATTCTACTATTTAGGTAAATTTTGAAATACTCTCTATTTTAATCTCAGTCCCGAATCCCGATCCTTCAACAGTTCAGTCACCTATTCTAAAATTGATTAAAGTGTCTAATATATAATAAGAAAATAATATTATAAATAAAATAATTTTTATCAATAATCTATTACATAAAAATAAAATATAAAAATAATAATAGCAATATATATTTGTTTATTTATAGTCTCTCTTTGGATTTTATGAAGTGAAAGGATTGTAAAAATTCTTCATTGCAAAACATTATCCAAACGAATGATTTTAGAAATAAAAGAAATTGAAACGAAGTCGATTAGAATTTAAATATTTTAAATACTTTGAATTCTTTAAATTTTTTATCCAAACACAATAAGATAAATCACATGCATTTTTTAAAATTTTGTTTCTAACTCAATTAAATATTTTTAAGCTATTTGAGAGTACTATCAAAATAAAAAATTAAATTAAAAAAATGTTTTGATCAATCTAAGATTGAATTTTTACTATTTTTATTTCTCATTAAAAAATTATATTAATTTGATCATTGTCAAATTAAATTTAACTTAAATTTTAGTTTCTCCATCTATAAAATGATGTTACTAAATCATCATAAGAAAATATTAAAATTTGATGTAGAATTAATTTTATAAAAATTAGATTAATATAAATTTTTAATGAGATATGAAATTTTTATAAATTTAATTTTATAAGAATTAAAATAGAATTTTAATTTAAAAACTATCTTATTAATTTCTTCCTCATAAATTAATGTTTGTAAACAATGATTAAATTGAACACAAGTTAAAAGCTCCCTTAACGTTAATCATTTTATCCAGCGGATAACTATTTCCTAATGCCTAGAGATTTGTTGAGATAATATCTCTTATCTCATATGAGCTTAACAATACTCACCGTGTAAATCTCTGCTACTGACAATTTTAACATGCTATTAGTATTAACGCCTCGTCTGGAGGATCGAAGAAACCTCATAACTAAAAAACCCTTACAACTTTATAAGTGACAAGATTAAAATATCAACCAATTAGGATATGTGGAATTTCTCAGGCCAATGGTTTAAGAAGGACACCCATCTGAGGCAGGGGCAGTTTTGATATTTAATCAGAAGCATCTAGAAGAGAAGGGTTTAATCTTATCCTAAAAACGAGTGCTCTCGCAAAGATATTAATTAATGAAGATTATTATTATTATTATTATTATTTAGTATTTACCAAAAAAGAAGAAGATTATTATTATTATTATACATTACACTGTTTAAGAGGGTTGGAGTGGCATTGTAGGAAATGAACGGTTGAGATCGGGTCAAAGGCTGCAGGGTATCTTCGAGAGGTAGAGGAGAAAGAGAAATGGTCAAAAATGTCAGAGTCAGACATTCCTCATTCTTTTATTTTTCTTATATTTAAAATTTGCAATTTGTCAGCTCATATTCTACGGACGATGGCAGTTGATTGGCCTGCTGGGGGGATCCATAATTTGTCCATGTCCCTTGTTGGCCCTACTTTACTACCACCTCGTTCTCATGTAACTACCAAGCCACCCCCCATTTGATTTTTTCTCTTTTTAATAATAAAAAAAAAGGAGCCGAGACCATCAACGTTTCCTTCCTCCTTTACGATGAATTTGTAGCCTTCGAGGTAAAGTAATAATTTAATAATATTAGGCCAATCATTTTACGGGCAGTCTTGCTGCATTCTTCCTTACTTCCTTTTCAAACCAATAAATCATTATAAATTACATTTTTTTATCTAACTTAATTATATTAATTTTTTATTTTTACAAAATATATATTTACCTATCTTAATTTTCAATGATAGGAGATGAAAATATATGTTTTAAATAAGGGATAAAGATGGTATGACTGTATATAAAAGTATATATATACATATATAGATGAAAAAAATTATGTATATTTCTAAAAAATGAAAGAAATGTAAATATAATTATACTAAATATTAAAAATAAATAATTTTAATTTGCTCATGAATTATTTAACATACACCTGTAATAAATTTAAATAGATTTAACACATAATTTTGAATTTTGCGGTTCACATCTCTCATTTATATAAATATTAATTAATATTAATATTAATTCAGGCATATTACTGATCTTTCATCGATGACTCACCATTATATCTTATTTGGAGGATTTTTTTACTAATAAAATAAAAAAGAAAAAAAGATAGCAAAACAATCAGAATTGGTTATCCCCCAGGTATTATAATAAAAATATTTTCTTACTATAAAATATATATTTGATTCCAACAATTTAGTTTTCAATGAAGTTATTAATATTGCTCTGGCTTTCATATTTTTACTTTCTCATTAAAAAAAAAAAACTAGAACCGATTCTAAGTCTCAAATCTCCCATTAGACAATGTGAAAAATACACATCAATTATGTCAATTATGTATTTTTATACTACGAGTTCAGTAATTATACTTACACGAAAAAACTATCTACCTAACTAAAAAATATGATAATAAATCAATATTTTTTCATTTATCCTTGCCTAATGGATAGATTCCATGACACGATAAATATGAATAACGTTGGATGATTCTTTCATTCATTGAATTTTATTTAATACAAAAAATTTAATAATTGATATTAAATTTTATTTTTTAAATAAAATATATTAATTTTAATATTTTATAATATATCAATAAAAACAATTCATACATGTATCATATTTTATTCAATATACAATATATAATAGAACTGGCCACGGAGATGTTGATAGAAATCAACATAAATGATTAGGACAATGAAAAATCAAAACCTAATCGAAATGGAATAATTACCGTTCAAGCATAGGGAGGTTGGAAAGCTGAACAAGCTGCAACCTAAAGCAATCTTTATCAGAGGTGTCAAAATAAATTAAATTTAACGAATTGACTTGTAATTGATAAAAAAAAATTTAGTTTAAGATTGAGATTAATATGAAAAATGATAACAGTAGTCCAACCTAATAAGGAATTGAGACTAATTAACTCGACTTGATAAAAGATTGAGAATGGTAAGTATCAATCCATTGGGTTATTGGGTTAACATATTAATATGATAATGGTAGTAAGTAATAAATAATTAATTTATTATATATTTAATTTTTATATAAAAATTAAAATAATAATTTTGGTATATTAAAATTAAACATTAATATATATAATATTAAAATTATATATATGAGCAATATTAAATAATTTATAATATTAAAATTAATAAATTTATATATTCAATATTGTCAATATATATTATATAAATTTATCAAAATAAATAATTATATTAAAATTTAAATTAATACTTTAATATTAAAATTTTGAATTATTTACAAATTTTAAATAAATAGTTTTGGTTTTAATTTTAAATATATTATATACATATATATATAATATAATACATTATTATCTATTTTTATTATTATATAAAAATTATTGTAATTATTTTTATTAATATATTATATAAATAATTATTTATTTATATATATTTGATAATATATAAATTATTAAATATATTTATTTTTATATAATACTTTGGCATTGATCAATATATATTATTATATATTATATATTTATATATAATAAAGTAAATTTTATATTATATATTTATATAATATATTTATTTTTATATAATACTTTAGCCTTGATTAATATATATTTAATAATATATATTTATTTTATTAAATAAAATAAATATATAATATAAAATTCTTGTTCAATATAAAATTCAAATTATTTTATTAAATGTATATATTATTAAATGAAAATTCACTTATTTATTAAATCTTAATAATACATATTTATTTTCATATATAATATATGTGACTTATTGATATATATAATAAAATTTTAAGTCATAATAATAATGTATAATTATATTTAATAAATAATAATATATTTTAATTAATTAATGATATAAAATTAATAATAAATAAAAAATTAATATGATAATAATAATAAGATGTAACGGGTTATAAAAACCTACCTGAATCTGCTTGATAAATATCAACTTAAGACTAATATTGTAACAACCTGATCTAAACCTGACCTGGTGAAAAAGTAGCCCAGCCTGGAATTACCCTGATGTATAATTTTTACCAATTGAGTTTACCTAGTTGGGTTAATTAGCCCATTTTAATAAGTTTAATCCTTATGAAAAAGCTAGTAGCTGATTATATTACAAGTAAGTATAGGATATTAATATGGCAGTAGAGCTAAATACGCAAGTAACAAGGTCAAGGAGATATTCAAGGATTAATGTTAAGTTAGAATTATAAACCTTTGGTAGTGGGATTTCATAATAATAATAATAATAATAATAATAATAATAATAATAATAATAATAATAATAATAATAATAATAATATGCATGGAAGGAATAAAGAAAATGCTATTCATTTAATTAGGTGACACATTATTAAATCGCCTATTAGGAATTTACAGTTTAATTTAACTTAATTTTTTATCTAAATAAATCAGGCAAAAATTGATAAATAAATAAATTAGATCTATTTTTTTATAAGTTTAGTTCGTAAACTTATCAAGTTGATCTATTTAATAATTAATATATTTATATATAATATAATATAATATGATGTTATATATAATATATATTTATAAAATATACATATATATAATATTAATGTAAGTTTAATACATATAATTACACGTATAGATTTAATTTAATTATTAACTTATTTTTTACTTTGAAGGATTTTATTTATTAGTTTATATAAAAGTTTAATTATGCAAGTAAGTTTTTAAATAAGTTAACAAGTTAGGTCGAGTTTTCTAAATAGGTTAAGTTGAGTTCGAATTTTGATTTTATATAAATTAACAAGTCAGACTCAAATTAATAATTTTCAAAGTAGGTCTAATCTATTTAAGATAAAATTTAATTTGTCATAAATTATTTCTACCTCCAAATGGAAAAAATAGAATGGAATGAAACGATCATTCCATAATCATTTTTAGTATGGTGAGAAGTCGATTGAACATTCTATTTTATAATTATATTAGTATAACAAATATTTTAGGAATGAAATGAAAAAAAAATTCATCAATGATAATACCCTTAAAATAAAATAAGAGTGTAAAATTAAATTATATTTATATGAAAAATAGTATTATCATTTTTTTATTTATAAGTTTTAATAATTGAACTTATATATAATTTTCCATTAAGAATGTATGTTAAAAATATATGACATTATTAATAATAATAAATTACTATATTTTAAATTCATATTCAAAATTATAATTAATATCAAATTTTTTATAATAAGAATATAAAAATTTAATTTACCAAAATAATTTTCAATAAAGAATAAATAAATATTTTATTTTAAATTTTATAATTAAAAATATTCAATACCTCAAGGTAATATTTAAAATTTTTATTTTAAATGCTTTGAATAATTAATTTAAGCAATGAGAATAGTTAAATTATATTTATTATTACTAAAGCAAATATATTCTTATTGAATAAGTATTATTATGATTCTACCTGAAGAAAGAATTAACTGAGTATATTTTTATGTAATTAATAATTTTGAGGTACTTAAAAGTTAAAAGTGTAGAAATTATTAGACATATATATTAGTTTCAATAGATAATTTTTATTCATAAATTTATAAATTTATAAAGATAATTTAGAAATATGGGATACGATGATTTATGATATCTATATATATCTATATAAATATATATATGATCATGATTTAATAAATTATTCTTTTAATATCTATATAGTGTTGGAATATTTATGTTGAATTTTTAAACCTAATTAGAAGAAGGAAATTTTATAGAATGGAAATTTTATAAAAATAAATTTTCATTTTAAATGAATGAAGGGCTAAGATCTTTTGTAGTGAGACATAGATGGCCGGGATCTAAATGAAATATGGGCTTACTGTGCACTACAATACGCTAAGTAAAAGCCTAAGCTCTTTTCATTTTTTTCCTTGCTTATTTCTTTCTCTAACCCAACACCTCTTTCTCTCTCTGGTCGACCTTTCCTTTTGGCATCTTTAGCATCAAATTGATGTTGCTTTCATTTCATTGGCTATCATGCATCATTCTTACTGCCACAAGCCGCCTTCAATTGGCATCAACCTTCAAATGCGAAAGAAAAGCTACAAACGCAGCTATGTAGCAAATCAGAATAACTCCATTAGCCTCGTTCCTCGTACCACAATTATTGATTTCCAACCATTTTGCACTTCTCGAGCTTTTAGTATGCTTTCTATTAAGTATAGCAAGCTCAAAAAGCAATTAAGGTCCCTAATCTGCATTCCATAATAGCAACCATAAGCTACTATTTTGTCTTGCTTTTGCTTAAGTTTCAACATCATTTCTAGCATTAGCAAGCTCTAGCCAACTCCAAGAAGGTGGTTAAGCTGAATTGGCCACTAAATTTCAACATTTTTACTTTTTTGAATTCAATCTAAGAAAATCCATTCATGCATATTTTAAATATATGATGATAGCAATTAAAATAAGATTTTATGCTATAAAATATTACAATAATGTGATTAGAGTATTTATAGAGTATATTCTAATATTTTAATTGATTCATACATCATTCAAGAAATCTCTAAATATGTGATTTGAACATTACTAGAGCATAAAGATTTAACATTTTAATGGTTTGTACTTGATCTAGAAAATCCCCCATTTATAAAAATCTTTGATTTTTCGATGATAAATTTAAAAATAAAGAAAGTGATAATATGTGATGATTAAGTGATAGAAAATGAGCTTTTTTAGAGTTTCAAGTTCTAAGACTATTACCTATATGGCTTCAATTTAAAAATCCCTAAATTATGGCATATTTTGATTTTAAAAGCTAATATTGAAAAATGTAAGAAACCAATGATCTAGAATATTGCCATGTTATAATTCAGATATGAAATTATATTGTTTTAGAATAAAATAAGCAATGCCCTTATATTTATACCTTGTAAATTATGAGTAGGAAGATAAGTGAAAGTTGAACTCGAATACTTTGGAGTGGATAAATTAAATGGACCTTATTAGGTGAAAATATATCTAATCTTAAAACTTGTATAATACTTATATTGGTTTTTTATTATGTCTTATAATTCCCTTATCAATTACATGGTTTGTAAATACATTCATATATGAAACTAAGTCTAGCTATGATTAGAGAGCTTTAATTTTGATAGTTACAATTGTTTACTTGATTGATATATTACCAAAATAATTAGTATGTTAATACATATATAATCATATGGTTATTTCATAAAATATTGTCACTTTTCATATTAAGACCTTGAGATAAAAACAAGGTACCATTGTTACTTAATTATATTTGATGGAACAATAAGCTATTAATGTGTGTTTGTATTAAGTAATTGTAGATTAACCATACTTAGAGAGTATGGTGGTACTACTACTGATTGTTAATTAATTAAGATTGAGTTTATATTATTGCTTGCATGTTGAAAAAATGTAATACAAACCATATTAGAATATGAATAAATGTTACAGCTATGCAAGAAGGCATGGCAGTGTTGTTACACACACACACACACACACACACACACACACACACACACACACACACACACACACACACACACATATATATATATATATATATATATATATATATATATATATATATATATATATTATGTGCTTGATATAGCCTCATGATTATGAAATAGTTGCTTTATGTTAAAATTGTATTGAAATTATGATATATTAAGCTTGAGCTCTAGTATGTATATTATAATGTGAATTGTACCATGAATGACATTGAGATTGTGAAATACGATGGGGGTGATGATATGAATATTAAATAGGAAATCCTTAGTTATATACTTGTGAAGAATATAAGATAGATCTTAAAGAAATAAAAATGAAAAACTTGTGAAGGGCATAAGGTTAACCCGGAAGTTAAAAGGTGAATTTATGTGTATTTATTATAGATTATTATGTATTGTGATATGATATTGAAATTTACTTATCTTTGAAATACTTTTGTTTGATGTAATTATAATAATTTGATGGTGATTGGAGCCTTGTTAGCCATTTGAAAGTTTGATAATTACTTGGAATGGGTTATTTATGATATGGTAATGATATCATATAAATTAAATGACTGAGACTATTATGTATTGTGATGTAAAATAAGAAATTTGAGTTGTGTGTAAGTAAATATATTAAATTGAGAATTGGTATTACAAGTCACAATATCTAGAAATTTAGTTTACAACTATTCTCTATTTTCAAGCCTAATTAGCACTTAATCATTCTATATAATTAATTCTAAGTATGGTTATAGTATATGCATGTTCACTAAGTTTTTGTAACTCACTCCATTTTATTTTTATTATTTTTAGGTATAATTGAATGTGCTAGATTTTATTGCATCTATAGAGAATTAAAGACTGTCTTATTAGGAAATCGTGATAATTGGATTAGGAACAAAGTTGTTAGTATCTATATAAGTGTTAAGGTTATGTAGTATTATGTATTTTATGTTGCTATTATATCTGTAAAAATCACAAATTTCATGATTTGAGGTATGTAACCCTTGAAAAGTGTCTAAAAATGAGAAAATTATGTAAGTTTTTCTATAAAAATTTATAATAAAATTGAATCACAATAGAAACTAGGAAATTTTCATTAAGTAAAATTAGTGTAAACAATGCTAAGATTGATAGATCTAGATAATGAGATACATACCAGTCATAATTAAATTCGAATTATGACAAAATATAATTACCAAAATATTTAAATATAAAAATATTAAAAATTAATTTTATTTTATTATTTATTAATAAATAAAAATATAAGAATATATGTAAAGCATGAAAAATAGGGATGTGAGTTATTCTATAAATAATGAAATAATTATCCCATCAATTTTGTTATAGATTGAAGATTTCATCATTAATGGAATAGATGAACTTAGAAAATGACTATTCCTATACTATAATACTTAACTTTCAAAATATTTTTTTATTTCATTCCTTTACATTCCATTTCATTCTGTAGAATAAGATTAATTTATAGCATAAGTTCTCTATCCCACATCTATGAATAAAAAGGATAAAGGTAACTACTTGGGCCTTTTTTAAATAACAATAATAAAAGGCATACACTACACATTAATAGATAGAGTAACCTTAGATTAGATACAAGCATGACCATTTTTTTATAAAATTTAAATTTGGTTTATTATTGGTGTAAATTATTTTTATACTAACATTTATTATTAGTGTTACCATACCATTTAAAAATTAGGAAAATTTTAGGATGCATCATTGATAAAATGATGCATTCATGCACCACGAGATTTATGTACACAATTTGTGGCCTCTTTTAAAAAGGATATGGAAAAGCAAATTAAGTAGAGAGAGAAATTTTACACAATAACCCTTAAATGTTATTATCTGAAGTATTTGACAAAAAGAATATTTAATTTTTTAAAAAAATAAATTGAGTTCTTTACAATAGGAAAATTTATTAAATATATTCCCTTAAGTTCCAAGCTTCTCTCTTTAAAATAATAGAAGTGTTTTCTTCTTATTATTAGATAACATAACAAATATGAGAGCCTAAAAATAACATCATCCTGATGGACATTCCTGCTAGCATTGTTAACCTAGCTTCTGATGCCATCTTCTACAATGACAAAGCTACACAAGATAAATTCCAAAGGGAGAAGTCATGGTTAAATGACCTTAATACTTCAAACGTGTTAAGATCTCTACACTTCCTTTGTTAAAGATGGTTATTCGTGCTCGCTTCAATGGCACAATTAAAGTTATAGGTCTCATGCAAGATAAGATTAACGGTAATGCCATCATAGTTATGGATGCTTTCACTTTCCCTATTGATGGTACCAAGACTAGGGTACTTTCAATTATACAAGTGCTAAAATGATACTAATTACTAAAGTCCTGTGCACTAGTCCCTTTATTCACAATTGTCGTTGGTGGCCAACATCCTTTTTTATCAGTCATTAATCCTCCCTAATTAGCCATTACTATTGTTAGCAACGCCCCTTCCTCCTCTTCTAACTTTCTTTATGGAATGCGATACTTTTTTAACCATTGTATGTTAAAGCAAAACATCTAATTTGACCTAATAACATAACCAATTGAACTTTTCAAATTTACAAGTTCTTAGGGGCAATTACATAATTTTCCTTATTATGATCATTAAATGCCTAAAACTAGTTAAAAGCTAAACGCAAATTAATGTGGGTCATTGATAGGGTAAGGCAATGCTGCTTTACTTTGTCCATGGGGGCATGGAAGATGTTCTTAAAAAAATAGTAAAACTCTCTTATTACCAATAAAAATTTTTAATTATTACTACAATTTTTAATGAAATGTTATTTTCATATCTACTAATAATATAAAATATTTTATAGTAACAATATGTTAAATTTAAACTTTTTATATATCTTAATCATGTTTTCCTCGATAGTATTCATTTCAATCTTTTTCTAAATTAAAAAGGATGATCAACATTAATTATCTTCTTTAAATATTTTCAATTTATTTACACTTATTACTAAAAAAATGAGTTTGTTAATTATATCATAATTTTATTAAAATATTAACAATTTTAAAAGGATTTAACCTCTATATTAATTAAACTAAAAATTTATTTTAATTTTAATAAAATTAAGTTTCTATTAATTATGTCTTTCAATGAAAGCATGTATCAATTCAGAAGTCAATTTGGTTTATATAAAAAGTAAGTTCCTATAAAAAATTAAATTTCTAAAGAAATAAATTCTTTTGAGAACTTTTCTGTCACAACCTTAATTTGATTGTAACTAGCATAGAGCCTACCTTTCGATTTTCATCAATTTATTCCTAATTATCTAGCTTGTCCCTAATTAACAAGTGTAATACATGTACACAAAAAGATAACAATTTAAAAAGAGAACATTTATTAAAAATAATTGAGAAAAATGAGAAAATTAGATTTGCTTATAGTCATCCTAAAATGAGGATAAACTAGTCTAACTAACTTATAAAGAATCAATTTAAATATTTTCTCTACCTAAGCCTATAATAGAATAAGACCTAAAATATACTATGTACAAAATCTTGTGTTACCATATTACACCAATGAACTCCTATGGAATCTAGCTCTGAAAAGGTGGAAGTGGAAGCTTAACTCAGAAACTTGCAAAATGAATCACGGAAGAGTAAATTTAGGGCTTGGTAAGTGAATAATTTATAAGAGTAGTAAATAAATTGTAAAAGTTTTTCAACTAGACTAGCCTTTTATGAAATTCTCAATGTGGTTTAACACATTAGTAACAAAGAATTAAATAACATTGAAGCTTAGACAATTTCATTCCATCATTAAAGAATTATACAAACATTCATAAGCAATTATACTTAAGTTTATGCTACATTTGAAGCAATAAATAATAATTAGAAATGCATGCATCCATCTTTTATCTTCTAGATCAATCTTATGCCTTTCACAAACTTTTCATCCTTGTCCCTTCAGGTTTTGCTTTATACCTTTCACAAACATACCATCGAGAATTAAGAATCTAGCACCCACATCACCTTCTCTATCACATTTCTCAAGTTAGACCATACCCATACCCATCATGTTTTATAACATCACCACGTCTTAAATGCTTGGCCATATAACACATTCTATTTCATGTTTAAAATAACAAGTTCATTATACCAAATGTTATACCATACAACATCTAATTTCTCATTTTATAAGTACTTCATTATGTAATTATCTTATAATTATCATAAATTACCTTATTTTTTATGTTCAAGGACCAAATACATTACTTTGGACCATTCTAAATTATGATAATATATCTTAGGTTAGGTATAGTATATTACATGATCATATAAGTTATGACCTCTGAATGATGTTTTGTGATTAATTTAAAAATTATGAATTTATTATTTATAAAACTTATTTCATATAAAAATAGACTTAATTAATTTTTTACAAATTGGTCATTTGCTTAAAATAGTTAAGATTTGAAAGTGTTGTACTCTTTAAAAAATAGACACAAAAATTTTATTTTCTAAAATCTTAAGTTTTTAATCTTTACCCACTATTTTAGTGATGTTTTAATGTGTGTGTGTGTGTGTGTGTGTGTGTGTGTGTGTGTGTGTGTGTGTGATATTAATTTGAAACTAATTTCATTTGAAAATAGATTTAATTACTTTTCTAACAATACTTGATTCTCTTAAAATCGGTGTAAGATGAAAAAGTTAAATCCTTTTAAAGTAGGTATAAAATTTTGAGGATGGTGAATCATTTGCATAATCAATTCACCTCCTTTAAACTTGCATTTGCACAAGGAGAATTGTTTGCATATTCAATTCTTAAGTCCATATTTGCCTTTGAATCATAAAAATTGATTGCACACTCAATTCACTTATGAAAATCATATTTTCTTGTGAAAAATTTGTTAGCCTTGGCAACCTACACCCAAAAGGAGGGGTGAATTGAGTGTTTCTAAAATTTTTCTTATTTTTCAAATTCTTTTTAGAAACTTTTTGATTTTGGGAAGTCATAAGAATAATTTTAATTTAAATACTTCCAAGAAGGTTTTATGAATATATTTGCACTCAAGATATAATAATTTAATTCACTTGTGCAAGGCAACTCATTCAATAATGGATGAAGAAACAATAAGTCAATGCATAGATATTTACCCTTTTAGCACATTTAGTCATATATACATCATCATAAGTATTGGATCACAACATATGACATAAATAAAAATAGAACAAGTGATCATCAACTATGCATAGATAGATAATCAAGAAACTAATACATAGATGAATTTCTTTTTCAACCATTCAATTATCCAAGCAACAAAATAAACATTACAGCACAATATATTAGCAAAACAGAGTATATGCAGCAAGGAAAACAGAGCGAGTGCAGAAAGATAAAGAGATAAAGTAAAAATATTAAACACAAGGATTTATAATGGTTCCTCCCTTGGATATCCTCACCAAGGTGTACATCCATTCTCCAAGCTCTCCAAGCTTGTGTTAATCCACTATTCCTTCAAGTTTCAATTGGCACTTGAAGAAGCCTTACAATTCTCTTGTTCTTCCTTAAGCAAATTTTCCTTTTACAAAGGTTACCTCACCTTCTCTATGATTTTCCAAGGGATACCTCACCTTTACAATTCTAAAGTGATACAAGATGAAAATCAATTCATAAAAACTCTCTTAAAGAGTGGATAGAACAAATGAAGCACTTAGAATAGAGAAATTTCACAAAGATGAGCTCAAATCATGATTTGGATAAAGAAGGATGTAAAATAATGTTTAAAGATGTAGTTTAGGCTCTCTCTATATTGTATTTTATGTTTCTTAGCTTATATATAAAACTTATGAAGTATTATAGCCGTTTGAGATTGTTAGGAATGAAAACTGGTCGTTACTAGTCATTATTCATGCACCAGAATGGCTGGAATCAAGTCCCGAATTGATTCAGGACGTCCAGAGTGCTCTCTGGATGTCTGAAATCAATTGCCAAATCGATTCACCTAGATAAAAATGCAGACTCAACTTTAAAAGGTCATAATTTCTTCATTTTAAACTCGTTTTAAGCAAATGACCTATCATTGGAAATATAATTGAGTATAATTTCAAATAGGACTAGTATCATGCTCATATATGATGTAATTTTTAAGATATGTTGAAAACAATGAGCAAAGGTCAGAAACAATGAATCAGTGAAAATCTGATTTTAAGACTCAATTTGTAAAATTCATAACTCTTTCGTATCTTAGTCATTTTAAGCAAATGACCAGTCCATGGAGAGCCCTTTGAGTATATTTTCATATAAAAATAATTTAGTGGTCATATAATTTGTATTTTTCAAGATATGATCAAAACATTGAGCACACATCAGAAATGACTATCATACAAAAAGCTAGTTTTTAGACTCAATTTGAAGAGATCATAACTCATTCATATATTAATCATTTTAAGTAAATAATCTGTCCATGGAAAACTATTTGAGTCTATTTTCATATGAAAAAATTTAGCAATCAAATAATAAATATTTTATGAGATATGATTAAAAGAATGACCAAAGGTCAAAAATGAAAATATTAAAACCTCATATTTCATTAGTTTTTGAAATGTCCCATAGGTTATCTTGTTAAAATGTGATTGTGGGCTATATTTTAAAACATTTTGATCAAGCTAAGAATATAAAAAATATGTTTGAGCTCTATATCATGAAATACTCTATTTTACAAGAAAGTCTAAGCCTAAAGTGAGATACTATACCAATGAAGTTCCTTAACTTTTCTTGATGCTTCCAAACTTTCGATCTTCTCAATCTTCAATACTTGGATCACATCTCCTTTCTTGTATTTCTTTCTTGTTCTTGAGTTGAGCATGATGTGATCTTCCATTCTTTTGCTTCAATGCTCACTCTTCTTCACCTTGGACTTTCCTATATACAAGTTCATCAACCTTGCAAACAATATAGTTAGTTCAATCTAATATATCAAGATATTGATGCATAATTCATATAAAATTAATTAGAATAAGTTCATGCATAATCATCCTTTTACATATCTTGATTAATCATATGCTTAGTAATGCTTGTATAAAATATTATTCTTTTAGCATATTATCAAGCATTGCTATTATAATCATAATCTAGCATGTCTATTGAAGGTTTTATAGCATTTTGATACAAAGACATGCAATTCTATTATGATATTCATTTATCATCATGCATATATAACAACAAGTATAATCATCATATCATAAATATGCATCAATTATAACATAGTATGTCTATTACAATCATAATCTAGCATGTTTATTGAAAGTTTTATAACATTTTGGTACAAAGACATGCAATTCTATTATGACATTCATTTGTCATCATGCATATATAATAACAAGTATAATCATCATATCATATATATGCATCAATTATAACATAATATGTCTATTAACATATATCACTTTAGCATAAGACATACAAAGCTATTGTAATATTTATTTATCATTATCAAAACTCATCACATGAAGCTTTAAGGCTAATAAAATTTACTATTCACTTAGCCATAAATGCCTTATAAACATATTTATGACATACCAAACCTTGATATAAGCATTAATACACCTATTTAACATCTTTTATCATGTCTTTTTATCATTTATTACACCTACCATATTAAATTAAACATGTTTCAAGCAAAATCGTAAAAAAAAATAATATTTCATCAATATCATCACATAATCACAAATTCATGAATTAAACTAGATTATCCACTCATTTTATATGGAAGAAGATGTTAGGAAGTTAGTTTGAAGATTTTTCAACCTTAATCACATTAAAATACATAAGTTCTAGAGTTAAGGTTAAAAATTCCTAACAAAATTAAATAATATCAAATTTCTTCATCAATTAAAAAGCTTAATAAAAGTAATACTTTTATATTGATTGGATGAAGAAATAAAAAAGAATTAAGGCTTTCATTATCTAGTTGATAGAGTAGTGGGGAAAAAATGTAAAAAGAATTAGAAAAAATTGAAAGATGAAGAAAAATAAGTGATATTAGGGGTTTAAAGGGTTAAAATTGTAGATTATGGCCCTAGATTTTTAGAAAAACACCTCTAAATTTCTTTCATAGTCACATATTTACTTGCATTAGTTTAAAACTTTATACTTGATGATTTTAATAATTTTTTATCAAATTTTTATTAAATTCATATTTTTATATTTTTAATTTATTAACTTTATTTTATTTTATTTTATATTTCACACACAAAATTTCTAACTCAACCAAATTTACTTGTTATCTCAAGTATTCTTTCTCATAAAATAATTTTTGATTTACTATAATTTAAGGAGGGTGTAACATTTTTGAAAGTGCTCATAATTATTTGATTGGATATTAAGGAATTAACACATTTTAGAAATTAATTTTCTATATTTTACTTAATTTAACTTTAAACTTCTGAGGAAGTATTATTAAGATGATTAATATATCTTTTAAAATTATTATATAAAAATTTAAAAAATCTCAATAGATTTTAATTATTTCTAATTACCTTTTTTAATATTTTTATCATATTTTTTAAATTGGTAATTTCTTATTTTTAATTTATTATAAAAATATAAAATAGGTTTGAAGTCTTATATGTGTGTGTGTGTGTGTGTATCTTAAATTATCTTAATATAACTAAAATAAAAAATAGTTTAAATAAACAAAAATGTTAATTAAATAATTAATTCTATCAAATTTATATAAAAATAATAGGAAATTTAAAATTTTTATTTTTATAATTAAATATTAAAATAATAAATATAATATAATATAATATATATAATAAATATAATTATATTTAGAATTAAATTTCTATTATAATAATATTTATAATTTACATTTTTGATATAATATTTAAAATATATTTCATATAATTTTATATAATATTCATTGTTTATATTATATAACTAATAAAATAATTTTATTTTATATAATTAATAATTAGATACAAATAAATATATTTATATTTTATAATTAATAAATTATATTTATTATAATTTTCAAATGATAAGGATAAAAAATAAAATGATTATTAATTAAATTAAATAAATATAATTTTGTATTTTTATCTAAAAAAATTATGATAAGTTCTTCGTACACAAAGAGTGTGAATAAACAATTTTTCCTGGTCAGTGAGAAATAGATATTTTCAAAAAATTCTACTTCCTCCATTTTTATAGTTAATGGTCAATTAAATGTCTCAAGAATTTTCCACTTCCCCATACGTTATTTTTGTGAATCAAATGATCTCTTGATCTTTATAAAATTAATTTTATATCAAATTTTAATTCTTTTATACAATAATTCAGTAATTTCATTTCATATATAAAGGAATTAAAATTTGAGGTATAGTTAATTTTATAAAAAATTAAATTAATATAAATTTTTAATAAATAATAAATTAATAAAAACTTAATTTTATGAGGATCAAAATAGATTTTTAATTTGCTAATTGTGAATTAACATCCTCTTGCTTGAAAACTATATAACCTAGATTGACATAATGGTCTAATTTGATTAACTCAACTATCTTAATGGTGCTTTTTCATATTAATAATAATTATTATTAATTTTAATTAGTTTTAAAAGTGATATAGAATATAAAAGGTGTATAAAATATAAACATATGGTTAACGTTAATGTTAGATAAAAATTGATATAAGTAACAAAAATGAGATTTAAATATTTTATATTCATTAAATTGAAATTTATAAATTTATTAATAATTTTTATTTATATTTAAAACTTAATTTTAAATTTTATTTTTATTGTATATAGTATTACTGATATTAGATACATCTATATTTTCTTATGTGTCATTATTTTAAATTAAAATTTATCATATATATTAAATAAGGGAGATTCTATGGCACCTAGGGAGTTTTGAAACCTTGGGTGACGTGGAGGCACGGTATCCATTGGATATTGATTATGACATCTCATCTGTCAGGATTAAACTAATGCGAAAAAAGTATAAAGAAGGATCTCTTGTTTTCAAAATGACAAAATGACCCAAAAAATCAAAGAGAATGGTTCGGGAATCATGCTGAGTGAGCATTGACATGGCAATGGTTGAGGGCTAGCGTGGATTGCAAATTGCGGTGCATTAGGCAGCAGAAATCACAATCCATCATGGGGGCGGTGATCGGTAAAGTGTAGTAAATGATCCATGCATTATACTTGGTGGATCCATTATAAATTACTGTTATTGACCCTTGATTAGGAGCTGAGAGGTGCATTCCTCATCACGCGCTCACAAGAGCTATATGGAAGTTGGTGATCTACCACGGTAAAATTCGATTTTTAGCACTGCACCCATTGCATTATTTCAATTTGCATTGTGTCCTTAAGGCAAAAAATACGTGCTTTAACTTCGAAACTAGCCTTTGTACTATTTGTTTCTCTACTGGCCTCCATTTCCTTCTTTCCCTACTACAATTTTGTTTCCTTCTTTGACCAGAAAAAATTGAATTCTAGACAACTATTGTTGCTGACTTGGCCACGTTTGAAGCTGATTGGGCATGGTAGACAGCTACTACAATTGTTCACTTAGGAAGAATTTATAATTTTATATATTATTTGGATGATTTTTCGTATAACAAGTTATGACAGATTTTGAAGTGGACCAATTATCTTGCCCTTCGTTTCTAAACCCTTCGTTTCTAAAGATGCAGTGTACAGCGCCGTTAAATGATGGTATATGCACCATTTCAAATGCAATTAGAATTGCTTAAATAAATATTATTATCTCATAGTATCATGGTCAAGCCACTCCCCAGTTGGCGGGGTCAGAGGCATTAATGTGAATGGTTACCCCCAGAGGTTATTAGGGTGACTTTTTAGGGTTTCAATTTCACTTGCTTTTCTCTTATTCAATCAATGGCTATCAAGACAAAGAAAGAGTCAAAAAAGCCCACAAAGACTGCTTGGAATTCGGTGCACCAAACGGACGAACAGTGCTAAATAGTAATTATATAATATTATTACTACAAGACACTTTTCACAGAAAGAGAAGCTTTAAAGAAGGATATCTGTGGCTACAGAGGGGAATCCACAGTATAATTATCCATCGGATTGGATGATTTTCAACTTTCAGAAAGTAAGGGGTGGCTTCGGATTTTAGCGGTATATTGAAATTTAATATTACTTTAAATACTTCATTTTTTTATTATTTCTCTCTTTCATATTTTTATTAATTTTATATAAATTAAAGAATAATTTAGATATTCATTTTAATGAATTTTGAAAATTATTTTTAATTTCAAAATTAAAATTTATTTCATTTCTATTTTTTCTTCACTTGGAATTTGTAATTAAACTTATGCATCTATAATTTTTTCTCCCTTATTTCATACATAAATTTTAACATAATTGAAAGTAGAGTGAGAAAAATAAAATAAATTTATTTAGATATTTCAATATAAAAGTATATAATAATGAAATTTTTATTAATGAAAAATGAAGGTACATTTTAAAAAATATATTTAGTATTTCATTAAAATTTTAAAATAATAGATAAAAAGAAATAAAAAATTTAAGAGAAATGCAATAAATAATAAAATATGGAGGGAGTAGTTTAAAATTTTATATATATTTATCAAGTGAATTACTTCTATTATTAAAAATAATATTAAATTAAAAAACTGATTGTTTCAATTATATCATAACTAAAATCATGGCATGATTAAATCATTATAATTAATCAATCTGATTCGATTTTTTAAAACATTGTGCTTTGGTGCATAATTTTAAGTAATTGACTGTTGACTAATTGTTAACTAATTGATTTCACACACACACACACACATATATATATATATATATATATATATATATATATAAGAAAAAATGAAAAAAAAAATCACACATCATCAAATGTGAACTAAAAATAAGAGCAGAGCCTCGAATAACCCCTGTACATTGGACTAACTAAGAAGTCTAGGAAATGGGTCATCAATTTCATGCGAGTAAACTCTTTTGAAATTTGCATCTATCAAGAGGAAAAGATTTACAATGTGCATCTAATCATCAAAAGGATGGTCAACCCTCAGGATGATGGCTGCCTTTATCCCCTTTTTACTTTGGACCTTAAAGTCATTGGTGACGCTTACAATTCGCCAAATTGCTGCCACTGCTGAAGGGTCCCCCAAAAGCAAAATATGAAAATGATATTGTTGGAAATCATTCATTCGGTGTAGAATCTTTTGCAATGTAACTAACGAGACAGACTCTACGTTATAATATTCAATGGCATCACACGAGATTAGATGCTGCAGAATGTAAAGAGTATGTGCAATGATGGCAAATGGAACATCCTGAAAGGTGAAAAATACAATGGATTCATACCATTGAACATGATTCCAAATGTTTGAGGACAAACAAAACATATAGCTTTCCTCTCCGCTGAAAAAAGATTAGCATCAGAAATCTGCAAAATACTTGTATACGTCAGTATACCTGCCTATAAAACATGCTCTTATTTTCATTTCGTAAAAAAATTTTTTTTTTGGTCTAATTTGTTATATGAAGATTTCTTTTTATTGCGTGAAAATACCAACAAACGTTTTTGATACCATTTGTAACTCCGTTGATTCAAGACAACCATTAAACTGGAATCACATGGGCTACTAGCCTAGCTGAAATTATTTAAATAATTAAGTTTGATGCCATATATATCATAACTTTCAAATCTAATCCATGTAGAACTTCATACAAGTATTTTCCGAGGAGTCAGACGCGATTTTGTGAATCTTGGGTAGAACAAAAATTAAAAGGAAGAATGTTAATGATTTTATTATCATAAAATTAAATTAAAATTACAAAATAATTCTCCACTTTATTTCTTCTTTTATTTTCTTACTACTTAACAAACAATTAACACAAAAATGCAGTGAGCTACTGATTCAACTGAATAAACTACACTCTAAATGAAAAAGTTTTGCATCTATCAAGAGAAAATTTTTTGTTCCATCTCTCATCCGTGAGTGCAGTGAGATGGCTCACTATCCTTCGTCTAAGCCACTTTTGAGGACGAAATATCTGTAATTAATATTAATAATATTATATACATAGATTTAAAATTGAATTTTGAATATATATTAAGGGCTATTATTAAATACAGAATAATAAAGTAAATTTACAAAGTTCAATATAATGAATATAAAAAAAAGTACAAATTCAATTTCAGACTTCATTTTTTATGCTTATAAGATTTTTGAGTTAATGTACCTCCGATCTCCATCTAGAAAACGAATTGGTATGTGAGCGTATGTCAATGCTACACAGTATACAGTATGTCTGGTCTGGGCCAATACAGATTTGCACATGTTTGTACACATCCACCTCGGGGTTTTTTTATTCATCAATGTAATAAACATGTTGGGTGACTCAGGAGGAACCTAATCAAATACAGAGGAACCTAACAGGATTCAAATAATATGTGCTCTTCTTCTAATTTGGTCCCATCTTGAGCAACAGAGACCCAAATTTCTGCAATTTTAACCGCTCTTCCTTCTGAGATCTCAACTATTGTGAAGGCTCTTGCTGTACCTTTTGCTTCTGGTGAGGAACGAGTAGTTTCATCTTCTGAGTAGTTTCTCTTGCCTTCGCCATCCAATCTTCTGATCCTTGGAACAATGGCCCCATTCAAGTATATGGTGTTGTCAGCGCCAACTACAATCATTTTCCTCAAGCCATTGCCATGTGCGAGCTCTTTGTGCATGTGACCGAACACAACCAATGGAATGCTCACCTTGTTCTCTTTTAACAAAGATATGGCGTGTGCTAGATCTGTTGTGCAAAGGTAATAAAACTGGCGTTAAAATTAGTTCCTTCACGTTTGTGACTCAAGGTAAAAATGCATGTCAACAAAAAAGTGCAGCAGAATCACTACTATGATTTATGTGACAAAAATAGTACATCAAGCCTTTGCAATGGCATGATTTCTGATTGCCAAAAGCACAAGTGGGCAAATCTTGGATGAAGCCGAGCTATGAAGAACCTATTACCTGGGTCACCATGGTCACCAGCCCCAAATACCCAATCTTTTCCACAAATGTCACTCAAACCAGAGCCAAGACCTTCAACAAAGCAATATTTTGTTAATTTTGCTTTACAATACGTTATACCAATTGAGCTTCAATTTTTAAATTCTGCTGCACCTGTGGGTCCATTATGTCCCAGTAACACAATAAAATGATCCTCTGGTGTGCCAAGAGCAGCTTTATGGATTCTTTTAGCGCTCTCCTCCATGTCGTCAACTCCATACCTAAAAAAAAAAATTTTCAAACTGAATTTGTGCTACAATGCTTCTGAAACAATCTTCTGAATTTGTCACATTATTAGAGCACAGACGTGAACTGAACTCTACCTCATATGCATCAGAAGCCAATTTCAAAAATAAAAAATATTATCAGGCATTTTCCTCACAAACATTTATGCCTTATGAGCAACACAGCTAAGAAATATAATCTATGAATATTTCAGAAATGGCCCAAAGAAAAGAAGAAATAGGAGCCTTCTAAACATATATAATATGACTAGAATACGCACCTTGCAGATAGAAGTTTCTTCCGGAATATCTGCTCTCCTCCGCAAGAAAAAGGTCGGCCACCAACAACACTCACTTTTATCAACGGAAATTCCAAACGTTGATAAGCCACATGATCCTCACCAAGGCTGAGTATCAAAGTAGCATATTCACATTAATACATGAAAGAAGGAATTCCCAGAATCAATACAATCCCTACAGATAATAGCTTACCATTCTAGCTGAAGCTGAACTCGATCCTTTTTGCTGACATGTAAATCAGAAGTTAGTTTGAGCTTGGGCTACAAATCAGCATTTAGGATTCACAAGTACCAAACATGAATCAAGCTTCAAGTAACAAATGTCATTAACTATTCAAAAGTACAAGCTTGTAACCACAGAAAGATTAGGTTGTGTGCTTGTTGGGGTGGAGGGGGAAGCTTAATCATATTGTAAAATTCATTGTCCTCGAGTCCCACTAGAAAATAAAATGAGCTAATTAAGTCAAGGGGAAACATCTAATTAACATAACTCCCACAGAGCAGATGTACGAGACATAAGAGGTAAATGATTCCAGGTCATTGATTTGTAAACTTTACCTTCCTGAAAACTGTCTGGTATACCAGGAATCATGGTTTCCCAATATTACTGCTTTAGGAAATTCAAGACTTGCCACACTTTCAACAAGTTCAACATTCTCCTCCCCAAAATCACCTAAGTTCCATACAGAAGAATCGGAAAAGGAATAAAACAATGACAGACATATATTAAATAAACATACAGTAATAAATCTTTTAAAAGTTACACATAAAGACAAATCAATGAGACATGAACTTGGCATGCACTGACACACTGACTTGTCCAAGCATTTTTGTTATCAATACAATTAATAACTTCATAGAATATGCGTAACAGAAAAATTCATGGGGATAGGTCTTCAAGATGGAAACAGAATTTCCATTCATGTTCCTCAGATATCTTCCTCACCAATTAGAGTAGTATAAGAGGAAGAGAAAATTTTCTAGCACTATTGTAGCATACTAGCACTAAGATCTCAGTTGCCTATTGTTTTTTGACATGCCCAATGTCTTGACGCCAAAATACAATAAGCTATAGCACTGACCAGTACTAGAAAATTCTTCTAATAAGAAGCAAAGGCACTTAATTGCTATGAAACTTGCCTGTAAACAGCACCAAATCTGGCTGCAATTTTAATATAGATCCGTATCAGATTGATAGACAGGATATATTGTAAATCTTTGCTCAATAAAAAATATGAAAAATATAAATGTTCATAAAATGTACATTATTTCAATTTAAGCTTCTATTTCCATTCCCTGTGGCTCCTCCTTTCCCCTACTCTCTAGGATGATTATATACAATTGAACCAAATCATATTAACTAACTATTAAGCCTTGTTCTTCATGATCTCTAAAACAATAAACAGAGTCAACAGACAACGAAAAAATCACCTGCAAAAATTTAAGTGCCTTCGCATCATCTTGCAGGTTCCAACAATCATGCTTCAAGAAAACCCATAATTACAACTTTGGAAATGATCGAATATATAAATGAGCATGACATATGCTCAATAAATTCCCATCAGCAACTTCACCGCGGAACGCTCACAGCTGAACACTGAAGCGCAGTTTCGAAATTTGAGATGGGAAACGAACGGTACAAATGGAGAGAGACTTACCACGTCACCGACGATGGCGATTCGAGCAGAAGACGCGGCCATTGAAGAAGAGGGCGAGTAGTTGCGCTTGGAGAACGAATTCGGCCTACCGTTGACAGGATGGAGGGTGGGCGTGTGTACACACGCACTGAACATTGGGGTGGTGGCTTAGAACTCTGTTTCTGCCACGCGTCGGACATTTTACCACATAGATTAGGCCCGACCGAATTAGAGGTATCGGAACAATAAAAACATGGATTTTGGACAAAACTGATAATTTTATTTATAAAATTATAAAATGATCTTCAAATTATTTAAAGTTATAATTTCATTTCAAATAGTAACTCGTACATATAATTAATTTCATTTTCGAATAATACAATTAAGTGAAAGATTATTTTGTTAATGTTGTACAGTATGAGAAATAAAATAATTAATTTTATCTTATTTCTCTAATTTATTTTATTAAACCATTTTTTTACAATAATAATACCAAAGTTTAAATTATATCGTTTAGAAACTCAAGTTTCTCAACACTAGTACTAATTCATTACTAATAGATTTTGACAAGTTTCCAACAAGTTAGACATCGGTAGGGAGACTTGAAGGATACTACATAATTCATTACTAGTAAATATAAAACTAGATCTAGTAAATAATTAGCAAATCCAACCTGTAATGCATATCATTTTCATAAAATTTTTAAATAAGAATTATAATATTATTATATGTTGACTTATTTTTTTTAGAGAAAGAAAATTTTATAGAGAAAAAATTTGGAGAGAGATTTTTTTAAATTCTTTTAATTGTAAAAAAATTATTAATAAATTAACTTTTTAAAAAAGGATAAAATTGTAAAAATACATACTATTTAGTTATATATTTTAGTTTAAACCTCTATTAATTTTTCTTATATAATTTGGAAGTCATGAGTTAAGATTTCATTATCTTTCATTCCCTCCTTAACTCTTAAACATAATATAAAATTTAATGATTAAGCTAAAATTTTTCATTAATCAATTTACAGCTTTTTCGATGCACAACTTATGTTATAATTGGTTTGAGATGGCTTTAATTTAAGATTTCAAAGCATAGGAAGTGGGTAAGAATGGGTCAATCAAATGGTTTGCGATCTATAGGTTCAAACAATTTAGTTCATAAATTTAGCTTGATTAAATCATTTAAAATTTGATCTATTTTAATCATGGGCTTATATGGATTAGTATGTGCAAACCAAAGTTCAAATGGATCAATCCGAATTAAAGTGACATGTGAATTTATAGTTAGACTTCATAAATTCATGATCTGAACCATAAATATAGATTGAATTGAATCATCTAAAATTTAATCTATTTTAAGTAGGTTTATATGGATTAGATTGGATCATTTTACACCCCTAGTTAAGAATTTATATATGAATTGTAGTTTTTTAAGAAATAAAAAATAAGTAGATTGCAAATAATTTTTGACTTAAGTGACATTTGACATTCATTTAAGATTTTATATCTTCTATTATATTCAGAATTAGATTCCTAATTTTTGTATATTGTCTCCTATTTTTAAATCATTTTTATTAGATTCCTAATTTTTGTATATTGTGTCCTATTTTTTAATCATTTTTACTATTACAAAAAAAGTAGGTACATTTTTTGGTTAACCATAATAACAAAATGAGGAAGATAATTTTTTTTAAGAATTTCTACTTCACATAAAATGTGAGAATTTGTTTATCTACTTCTCATTAGGTAATAAGAATTTTCTACAAAAATTGTCAACCCAATATTTTTAACTCTTGCAAGTTTATAAAAAAAAATTACTTTTTGAAATTCAATTTTAGGTAGAAATTTATTTGTTGCATGAATCAGACCACTTTTAAATTTATTTATAATAATTAATTAACATTTTCTGGCTCTTTGTTTCTGTCCTTTGCCCTCGTAGTATAAAGAATCGTTAAATAATTTTCCATTTATTACCTAAAATGTTGTTAACCGTATTTTCCTAAAAAGCAGTTTAGTTTAGAATTTTTTTTGGGGGTAAAGTTTAGTTTAGAAGTTGGCACATAATAAAAATAAAAATAAGAACTGAAGGCTCTCGTTATGAAGTACCATCGGCACTTAATTATCACCAAATGCTACGCAATCATGCAGGAAGCGTGCCCAAGAAATTGAGAATAACTCATCACTGTCGGGAGAACGTGCGCTTCCAATAAAATAAGAGTAGCATGTATTAATATTTATGACAAAAAACTATACTTTACTCATAGCATTAAATATTGTAATCCATTTGCTCATATTTTCGATCATTAATACTATATCTACTAAAATAATTTTTCATCTAGAAATTTAACATAAAATTTTTATATATTACATATAATCTTTATTTATTTAAATTTTAATTTAATTTGATATTCACTTAAAATTAACTTATTTCCAAAAAAAAAAAAATCTTAATTTTGTTAGAAATTTAGTTTTTACAATTTAATCCATAATTACTAAATAAATGGTGCTGAATAATTTTTTTAAGGATTAGTTAATTTTGTGCCAACGTCAAATCGTGTCAAGCTTTGATAAAAAAATTATATGCAATGCTTCAAAAAAAATTTTGTTAAAATTTGAATGGAAAGTAATTTAAATAAAAAATATTAATGGTTAGATTAGAATAGGTCAGAGAATTACAATGCATAAATGGAACAAATTAAAAGGGAGGAAATATAAAAGGGTAAAATGTAATTTTTAATATCTATTATATCGTTCATTACAAAATAATTTCTTTTTTTGTAAAATGTATTGCAATATATATATATATATATATATATATATATATATATATATATATATATATATATATATATATATATATATTTAATTTGGCCTATTACATGTTATTTGACTTTTGCCGACGCTTCGAAGAAAGTGCTTGGATATAAACATGTGGATTGACCATGTTCATGTTATAAACAAAACACAAAAGACGGTGCAATTATTTCAAGAGTTTATGCTTTCGCGGCTTTAAAAAATTGTATTAACATGTATTTTTGCAACATTTTCATGTTATAACTTTTTTTAATAAAATTTCAAATATTTATGAAGATTTTTTAGTTGTAATTTTAAATGATGGATTTATAACTTTTTACATATTTGTTGCACATAAAATTTATATGCACTTACAAATTTTTAATGAAAAATTGTAAAATTTTACTTAGAAATAAGAAATTTCACAACATTTCCACTTTCATAAAAATTCATATTTTTTTTCAAATTGTAACAAATCCCTTGTTCTAAAGAAAAGTTTAAAAGTGAATTAACACAAAAAATCTATTAAGGCGAGCAGGTCTTAGTGGACAATGACGAAAAAGTTTTGAAATTTGTCCGGTCAGCGACGTATGTAAACAATTTAGCCTAGCCTCCGGGCTTGACATTTAACTTTTTTTTTTTTAACTGACAAGTTTAATTTGTATACTCTTTTCTGACCCTTGTTTTGTTTCATTGTTTGTTCTTGCACGATGACTGTAATTAATTCTCTTGCTCTCTCTCTCTCTCTCTCTCTTTCTTTTTCTAAGTTTTGCAAACATTGATAATCTAATATTCATTCTCGTGTTACCGCAATAGTTGAAGTTATAATATTTTTTCATGTTTCATCACTTGTTAAATATTATTCATAGGTGATGAATATGAGTTTTATTGTTCATTTTATTTATTCTTACTATTGTGGTTTGTACTAGTAGGGTTTGTGTGCAATATCTGAACCTAAAAGGCTTTTGCTAGCTCCACTAAAATATCTGAAGGATCTTTTAATTAGGGATATTTGATTTAATATAAAAGAATGGAAGTGAAATGGAATCGAATAAGAGAGAGTAAGGAAAAGGAATCTATTATTATTTTAGGTGGTGTTTGGTTAAGAAGTTTTAGTAGGATTGTAATGGAATCAAATATTTAATTCCATTTGTTAGTGTTTAGTTCGCATGTAATGAAATTTTACTTAACCTAATTCGATTCCACTTTTTTGAAACTTTTTCTTCCACAAAGATACAAAAAAAAAAAAAACCTCTTTGAATACTACCTTATCTCTTTAACTACATGCTCTTCGACCTTCCCAGTTAAGATTACAACCTGCACGTCAACCTCAATAGTGAAGATTTCTCAATGCAACTCAACCTCATATGATATTAGTGCTTAATGGTTGGTAAGTAACATCAGAGATAGCTAACTCATTCAAAGTTTTATTATTTGCCATGTTATCGAAATTGAGTAAAGGATCAAGATGAGGGGTGGGAGATTTTAGAACTACTATTATTTCTACTCCTACATAAAAAATGAAAACTCTTATCAATTTTAGAATCAAATTCAAGCACTTTACCAGTGCTTTTCCTAGTCACGCACTACATTATACTATATTAGGCAAATTATAGGAAAAAATCAAAATTACCACTACAAAGAATTTTAGCTTAATCAAAGTTAGTGAGATCTAGGTAATCCAGGGGTAAGGTACAAAATTTTGTAAAACTTATTTCTTGGAGCCAAAACCTCTGTTTGAATGTGAGATGAAGTAAAATATGATAAAATATGCTGAATTGTAATTGAAGAATATGGAAAAATCAAAGAATATAAGAGAATGCAAGAAAATGTAAAAAAAGTAAGAGTTACTATAAAATGCAAGCAAGACACTAATAGATACAAGACTAATTGAACTACTTGAACAATTATGTAAATCATAGCTAGTAAAATGTGAGGAAGGATAAAATCAAGTGGATCCCCAATAATGGCACTAAAATTTTGATGTGCAAGCCACACTATGCAAAATTAGATTATACTACTTTGCTGAAAATGATGTAATAGAGAATGTTAAACCATGTTGTACCCTAATGATCCCTTAAGTTATCATTTCTAAATTGACTTATTAACAATGATTATACAATTTTTTAATTTAATTATGCATTAAAAACACAAGAAATGAATGCAAACAGAATGCAAATGCAGCTCAGATAGAATGCTGAATAGAATGGAAGCAAATTCAAAATGCCAAAAATAGAATGCAGTATGCATTATTAAACAAAATCAAAGTTGGGAGGCTTGTGATTCAAAATTAAAATAAGCGTATTGAATAAAGCAAAACACAAAGTAAAATAGTAAGAAAGAAAATCAATATGATAAAGCAACCAATTCAAGGATTTAATAGTTCATAATGTAAATTAATCATAAATCACAAAGAATTAAGTATTTTAATTAATTTCTCAACCTTGAATTATTTGAAGCCCCTATGATAATTCCTGAATCCTATGTTAGATAATCATCTAAGATTTGATCAATTAAGATTAGTCAAAATAAGTAACCACTGTAATCCTAAGTCAGATTGAAATTGATTTAAAGATAGAATTTAGTTAAATTAAGCAATTAAATTAGAAACCCTTAAATTAATTTCTTAACCCTCTACCTCTATCTGTAAAATCATGATTAACTAATCACAATTCAGGGGAACACTGTGGTACCCCCAGGGGTTTCAAACCCTGGGTGGTGTGGCGTAATCTCATCCACTGGATGAGATTACTTAAATCTTTGGTAATCTTATCCAGTGGATGAGATTCTGCCACACCACCCAGGGTTTAGAAACCCCAGGGGCACCTTAGATTTCCCCCACAATTCAATATCAAAACAACAAAAGATTAGAAATTATAAGGATAAATACTAATTATACCAAATCAATATTCAATGCATGCAATTTTAAGAAATTAACACAAAGAATTAGGGAAAGAGAAGAATTAATTAGAAGAAGTTAACATTATAAATTAGAATTTCATAACCTAGAAGAAAAACTTCAAAATCTTTAAATTAATTCCAGAGTTTAGCCTTCCATTGATAAAGAATAAGAAAACTAGAAGAAGAGAGAAAACTATGTTATTAAATTCTGTAAAGTCTAAAAGTTTGATATCTAATATGTGTTCTTGCCTTCGTATCTGACTTAATTACCTTAAGTTCCTATTGGACCTGAATTCTATTGCACTTAAGATTTCAAAGATGGGGCCTGCTTAATTTTTAGAAGTCCATAACTTATTTTACAAAGCAATTAACTCTAAAAGTTACAGTAGTGAATTCTTGTAAGTCTAACTTCCACATAATGTAAGACAACTAAAATAATGTAATTTTGGTAAACCTAAACATAAAAATTATAAAGTTAGGTCTTAGGAAGATTTAGGCATTAATTTTATATTAATTGAACCTCTATAACTCTACATATGACTCAAAAATTGAAGCTGGCTCAGTAATGAATTCTTGTAAGTCTGAATTTTGCCCAATGTAAAACCACTAAAATAATGCAATTCCAATAAACCTAAACATAAAAATTGTAGAATTGGGTCTTACAAAGATTTAGGCATTAGTTTTACATTAATTAGACCTCTGTAACTCTAAATATGGCCTAAAAATTGAAGCTGACTTAGTTGGGACAAAAATAAGGTTTCAACTTCTCAGCTAAATGAAACCTTTAAGGAGCCCAAACTAAGCTTTAACCAAAATATAGATCTTTCTTTAAGCTTGTCAATGGTATAAAGATCACCCAATCCAATATTTATATCCTAAAATATAGCTAAAAATCTAAAATAGTGTAAAAATGTAACATCAACTAAATAAATTTAAAATATTATAAAATCAATTTAAAATTTTAAAGTAATGACAATTTTGTGAAATTTAACAAATATAACACACTGAGAGATATGAAATAGGAGAAAATAATATAGTAGATATTTTTCACATCACTTGTTAACCTTAATAATGAAGATTTCTCATTACAACTCAATCTTATAGGTAGATTCTCCTCACTTCTTCTACATTTTCATTAGGTTTTAAATTTATTCTTGAAGAATTTCAATTTTGTTAATTTTTTGTGTGGATGGTGGTTAATGCTCAATTTAATTTATATTTTTGACCAAAAGTGATTTGAAATCAATCCATATTTCATTGTTTTTCATTAAATTTCATTGTTTTTGAATTGCATTTTAGTTGCAATTTCTTTTGCTATTTTATGTTTTAACTTTAATTTTTTTATTCATATTTAAGTGTTTCAATTTGCTATTGGTGTTCATCATTTTGTTTGTTGTGTATTTCCTTCTACTATCCATTTGTTCGGCATACATCCTTAATTGATCACTAAGTTTTACCACTTGCAAGAAAGATATGATTCTATAAATTAGAAAGATGTGTTTTTAATATGTGCATAGACATGTAAAGAGTTATATAGATTTGAAAAACATGGTAGTACATGTTAAGGAAATACTTTGATTGACTAATGACTAAGAAAAATGTTAAATTCAAGCTCAAAAGACATAATAATTAGGAATCTTATTTATATAGTATAAGTAGCTAGACTCAGATGATAATGTAAAGGACATAAAGGAGATATGATTTATATTCTTCTCTCTCTTACTTTGTAATTAAAAGTTATTCAACAAAGTTTTTTTTAAGAAAAATTCACAAAAATTATGGATTGAAAACTATATGTTCTTAATGATTTTGCAAACTATTTGTTAAATGTTATGTAGCAATTAGTAGGAATATATAAAGAAAAGTAAATACATATCAAGTTTGGTATGGCATTACAGATGAATTATGTGATGGAAAATAGCATTTGATGGTCTAAAATTTGTATCACATTTGCCATCTATTCTACTATGTCCTAGTTAGATGAATATTTTCCAAAATAAAAGTGTGTTTGATTTAGTCACATGAAGAATTTTTCTCCGAATCTTTGTACATAATTCTTATATATAGTTTTCATTTTTTGGTATATCATGTATGGTTTTAAATGATGATTATGGAGCAGGGACATAATGTTGTCATTTTATGTTTTGATGATTATCTTTATTTTAATGAAAAAAAAAAGCATTGTACTCTTCATTTTGGACTAAATAAGGGAGAATTGTACTTAGTAGTTTATAATTGTTGTCCAGTCCAGGAGCTCATAAGGATAAATATCTAGACTTATATTTTTGAGTTTAGGCATTTTAGTAAAATAAGGTTTATTTATGTAGTCTACTTTGTTTACCTTTTAGAATCATGGGAAAAAAATAAAGTAGAAACCAGTAACCATGTTTTCATTATTTAAGATTTGTTTTATATAGCCATCATATGGTAAAGTTATATATATATACATGTTTTAGTATTGCCAACTGTGTATTAGGCATAAGTCCCTTCTCACAATTACTATTTCATCTTTGTTTAAGTTGTTAATTATATTTATATGTGCATTTTTATGTTTATTACTTTTATTGAGAAATTGATTCATTGTGTAAATTGCTAATTATGTACAAAAATGACTCATTTTGACTTATCTTTAATGATAATGATTAATGTAATGTTAATAATATACTTGATGTGGTACATGACGAGTATTACTATTATTAGAAGTTCTCACTTGAAGGATAGAAAAAAAAAGAAAAAAGATTGCGATGTGAAATCTTAAATTGGTAAATAAGAGAGAGTGATATATCTTGTAAGAATGAACTTTTTATGAATAAGCATACTTTTAATGTGCTTTGTAACATGCTTTGTAAAATTAGAGGGTTGAGTAGAATTCATAATATGTCACTTAAGGAAATAATTGCTATATTATTGTACATATTAGCTCATCATAAGAAGAATAGGTCAATTGGATAATATTTTTTAAGAATTGGAGAAATTGTAAGACGATAATTTAATCTTCATCTTAGTACTCTCCTGAAGGTGCATTAACAATTAGCCAGAAGGCCTATGCCTATAATTGATAAGCACGAAGATAATAGGTAGAAATGTTTCAAGGTACTAATCCCACCTATTTAATCCTTAATTAATATTCAATAATAGTGTATGCAAATAATTTATGTCCAATCTTTTTTGCAAAATTATTTAGAAGCCTTAGATGGTACACACATTAGTGTGTTTGTGCCATCTTAAGAAAAAAAGAAGTATTGAACAAGACAAGGCATTATTGCTTTGAATGTTTAAGGAGTTTGCACACCTAATATGGAGTTTAACATTGTTTTACCTAGTTAAGAGGGTTCATCACATGATTGTCATGTCCTTCATAATTCTATCTTGAGGCTATATGGTTTATGACTTCCTTAAGGTAATTATAATTAGCACTAATAATTTTATAATTAAAATATTGTAGTTGATTCGGCAAACCTAGTAATGAATCTAATTTTGGTTTATGTGAAGGTTGTTTATATTTGGTTAATCGTGGATACACCAATTATGAAGGATTTCTTACTTCTTATAGAGGGCAATAGTATCATTATAAAGAATAGGGTGGTCAACAGCCATAAAGTACTAAAGAATATTTTAACATGAAACATGCTAGAGCTAAAAATGTGATAGAGAGAAGTTTTGGCATTTCAAATGGAGGTGGGTTATACTTAAAAACTCTTCATTTTTGCCTTGTCTAAACTCATGGTTGTATTGTAATGGCCTATTGTTTATTACATAAACTAATAAGGAGATTCATGCCTATAAAAAATCTTGAAAAGGAAGAGTTCATGGATGAAGATAAGGATAAGGATGATGATCATGATGGTGACGACGATAATGATTATGATGAAGCTAAATTTGTTATAATTATTTCAACTTCTAACCATTAGACTATTTTTAGGAAAATATTAGCACAAAACATGTTTAATGGATGGAGAATTAAGGTTAGATAATGAGGGTTGTTAGTTTGTGTGATGTGATAGTATTTTTCAATTGTAAACTTGGATGTGTTATGATTTGGTTTCTTGTATTTTGTTAAGCACAAGTTTTTGTTATATTCCTTAGACTATTTGTATTGTAATGGATTCATATTACTTATTAACAACTTTTTATATTATAATATTCTATGGCGTGTTCTTATTTTAATATAATTGTGTCATATATATATCCTATTTTATCTTTTTTTGGTTAATTTGTAAAACTACATTGTTTTGTGCTTTCATAAGATGGATGGTGATGTAACTTCTTAACATAGTTAAGAAGGCAACAATTGAGGTAAAGGTAAAAAATAAAAGGTTTTAAAATCCCTAAAAAGATCATGCATGTGTTGATACAAGCATTACATGAGTTAGCTACCAATCCTAAATGGAAAAGAAGAGGTGGATTTACAAGTGGTTATATGAGTTTGTTGGAAGAAATGATTCACACCAAAATTTCTCATTGTGGCTTAAATGTTAAACCACACATTGAGTCTAGGCTTAAAAATTGGCATGAAAAGTATAGTGCATTAGTTGAAATGTTAAGCATGTATGGATTTAGCTGGATGATGAAAAGAAATTATTATAAATAGAAAAAAGTGTGTGTGATGAATAGGTTAAGGTAATTTTTATTCTTTCTCTTGTTATAAGATTTTCTATATGTTAAAATTGTATGTGCTTTATATGAATGACATTTTTATTTTTATTTTTTTGGTTTTATAACAAAACCATGAGAAAAAAAGGGATTAGTGTCATTTTCTTACTATGACATATTGGTTGAAATTTATGGAAAAGATAAAGTAATAAGAGAAACTAGTGAAACTTTTGTTGATGCTATTAAAAATATAGAAGTTAAGTTGATAAATGAACCATTGATTGTAGATAGTGATGATGACAGTGGTGAAATTGATTTAGGGGCTAAATACAAGAGTTAAACATTGTAGAAAGAATATGTTACTGAATCTCCATCAAAGAAAGCAAAGAAATAGAGGACTCCTAAAGGAAGGGAAAAAAAGAAAATGGAGAATAGTGGGGATTTAGTTCTTACTCTTTAATTTGTGTCTAAAAACTTTGATGCTATTTTCCAAAATATGAATGCGCATCATGCTACTGTGGCAAGTGCATGGTTAAGTGCAGAAGAAAAGGAGAAAATTTTAAATGGAAAGAGCAATATTCAAATAGTTGATGAAATAGGAAGTTATTTTTCCTTTCGAAGCTATGGAAATGGCTACTACTCTCATGGTAGAAGAATACAAGTTTCAAGTTTTATCAAGCTCTACCTAGCTTGAGCAAGCAATATGTATTAGACCTTCTTAAGAAGATTTAGATCTAAATCTATAGTCAATTAATTTTGTTATATAATTACTATACTTGCTTTGGGATCTTGGTAAAATTTTCATGTGCGTAGTCTTTAGTGATGTTGTTTTAGTGTTTTCATTAATAGACATAGGCTTAACTTAGTTGATTGGTCATTATTATATACAAATGTTAAGGTCTTAGGATATTTAAATGACAAGTTTTGTTATAATTTTATTATTATGATTGTTTTTCTATAAATTTATTATAATTTTTCAAAATTTATTATGATTTTGAAAAATTTTTATTACAAATTACAAGTGAAACCACTACTTTTGCTAATTTTATTACTCTTAAAATTATATCATGAATTTATAGGTTAAACATATACTTTTATTAAATTTATATAATATTTATTATGATTTTAATAAATTTAAAAATTTTATCATAAATATATAATTTAAACAACTACTTTTTAATATATCATAATTTTTTTAAAATTTATTTTGATTTCATTCTCTAATTGGTGAATCAAACAACAAGTAAAGGAATCACAAGAATGTGATACCATTCCATAAAGAAACCAAACACTAAAAAAATAACAAATTCCTTTTCTTTACCCCCTCTTATTTGATTCCATTCTCTCATATTGAACCAAATGAACCCAGGTGGCATTTGGTTAGGAAGTTTTAGTGGGATGGTAATGGAATTAAATACTTAAATCCTTTTACTAATGTTTAGTTCACATGTGATGGAATTTATTACCCTTAACCTAATTGGATTCCACTCATTTGAAACACTTTCTGCCACAAATTTTTTAGAATCTATCACCCATAGTAATAGAAAAAACCTCTTTGAATACTGCCTTACCTTCTTGACTCCTTGCCCCTTGACATTTCTAGTGATGATTGCAAACTGCATGTTAACCTTAGTAGTGAAGATGTCTCATTGTAGCTCAATCTCTTAGGTAGATTCTCCCCATTTCTTTTGCATTTTTGTTGGGTTTTTAAATTTATGCATGAAGTTTTTCAATTTTACTCCAACTTCTTGATTTTCTATAATGGATGGTGGTTGATGCTTAATTTGATTTGCATTTTTGACCTAAAAATGATTTGAATTCAATCCATATTTCATTATTTTTCATCAAATTTCATTAATTTTCAATTACATTTTTACTTGCAATTTCTTCTAATGTTTTGCATTTAACTTTAATTTTGTTGTTCACATTTGAGTATTTCAGTTTGTTATTGGTGTTCATAATTTGATCTACTATGTATTGGTATCTATTGTCTATTTGATTTGTAGATTTCCATGATCGGTCACTATGTTCTAGTATCCATGAGAAAGATATCATTAATTTTAGATATAGTTAAAATTTTATAGACTATTTTTTACTCCCTTCATTGTAGTATTCTCAATGTAAAAATTTAATAGATTGATTAATTTTTAGTAAAGAATAAATTAGTAAAATTATAATTATTTACTTCAAATATTGAGGCTAGTTGATTTCTTCATATTCCTACATTAATTTATTATCAATGATAGATGAAAATTAGTATAGGGATAGTGTTATGGGGAGCTTGACCCCTTAAGAAGTAGTTGAGTGTTTCATCATTAAATTATTTTTTAAAAATTTTAAAGTAAGTAAATTAAAATTAAAAATATAAATTTCAATATCATAAATACAATCCAATGTAAAAATACTCAAATTCTTAGGAGGTTAAATTTCCCATAACATGATACATGTATGTATATAATTTGGTCTAACTTTTCTTTTGAGATAATACTTGTATATTTTAGGATATTTTTAACATAATAAGAGATGAACATTTAGTTTTTACCTTTATTCCTAAAATAAATATTACACTTGAGTACTTTGCTTTCTAGTATGATACACCTATTGGTCCTAGTTTTGGAATTAGGTTGTTGAGATTATGTTTAATGATTCTACATCAGTTACAGTCGTAATAGAAATGTGATAGTGTCTTACTTTTCTTTTAAAATACATATTGCACTTTAAACGAATCAAATCCCTCCATTAGACCTAAAGTTAAAAGAAAAAAAAAAGAATTTATTTATTAAGCACTATAAAATAGGAATACTCACTCTTTTGAGTGATGCAATGATTCATTTCATTATTTATGAAATAAGTTTTTTATATTCTAATTCCTTATATTTTCAATATATTTCAATTTTATATTTTATTAATTAATAATAAAATAATATAAACATTTTTATGTTTTATTTCAAAAATAATTACATAATTATATTTTTCATAATAAAATTTAAGATTAAAAATTTTATATTATTCATAAAAATTATTTAATTTACAAAATTTATTAAATTAAAATTTTTATGATTTTACCTTAAAATTTTTTGTAATTATAATTTTAATAATAAATTTTAAATTACAACAATTTCATTATCAATCATTTCATATTTTTTATTTTATGAAATTATTTAATTTAAATTATTAAATTAAACAGATATTTATATTACATCAGAATAAACTTATTAAATTGGTATTGAGAACTACCGCAGTGGGTGAGAATTTGATTCAGATTCCCTGCCTAGTGTTGCTGCCTCATTTAGGAAGAGATGAAAGCTCTTGGGGTAGACTGACTTTCAGCTTTATTTGTTTTATTTTTTGACTGATTTGCAAAAAAGAAAAAAAATAAGAATGAAATCATGACGTTTTCATAAAGTCTATCTCGATATATTTTTATTTTATTTCAAAAATTATTATAAAAAATTCAACCTCAAGAAATTTTCTTTTAAAAAAGTTGATTAAAAGAAAATAAAGAATAAAATTTTTTGTTGGACAAAATAAAAAATATTTTATTTAATTATAAATTTATGTAAAATTTTTTATTTTTAAATTTCATATTTAAAATTATAATTTTTAAAAATAAATTATAGAAATAATTTTCAAATAAGAACATTTCATTTTAAAAATAAAAAATATAAAAATGTTTGAAAATAATAAACAAGTAGAATCTTAGTAACTTTTATTTTTTAAAAATCTGAATAATATAAAAAATAATAGATAAACAAAGCCTACATTTGTAACTGTTTATTTTCCATACTATCTCAACCTCCATGCAATACAAGAGAATCTTTTTTTAGTCAAAGCTAATATATACGTATATATATGTTTCATGTAGAGCTCCACATTTATTCATCTATCTATATTGATCTTTATTTTAACGTATCTATATTAATTCATATTAACTTTAAGGTAAAAATGGGTTGAATCCTTTTTAACGATATTAATTAAAAATCATATTCAATCAATTCATGAATTTTTATTTATCTGTTTATACATATAAAAGAAATTGATTTGTATAGTATACACATTAATATTATAAATAAAGGTAATATTGAACTAAAATATCTTACTAACTTATTTATAAAAAATATATCTTAATGGATTAATGTAAATTTAAATATCATAAAATTATATATCTTAAACCAGCTATCATATCACAATATCATTATATATGTGATCATATTAGTTTTTATCTAAAGAAAATAAAATCAAGTCTAACTATTGGTATTAATCTTATTTTAACACTATTTGAAAAATAAATTTAATTTTCATCTAAAGAAAGTAAAAATGAATTTAGCCACTTGTATTAATCTTATTTTGACATTATATAAAAATTAAATTTAATGAAAATAATTAATTTCTAAAAGAACTTTGTAAAAATAATTTTAAATATTATCATTAAGTAAAGAGATTTTTTAGCATATGAATTATAAATAATTGGTGTAATAAGCATGTATATTAAGATTTCTAAGTAAAGTAAAGAGCTTTGACATAAAAAATGGATACATGATTTTTTTTGAAAAATAATATTATTTTAATTAATCAATATAAAAGAACTAGTGGATATATCTTACTAAATTATTTACAAAAAATATATCCTAACAATTTAATGAATATTTAAATAACATAAAATTATATATCTTGAATTAGCTATCATATCACAATATCATTTATATATGTAATCATATTAGTTTTTATCTAAACAAAGTAAAATCAAGTCTAACCACATGTATTAATATTCTTTTGACACTAATTAGAAAATAAATTTAATTTTCATATGAAGAAAGTATAATCAAATTTAGCCACTTGTATTAATCATATTTTGACATTATATATGTAACGGCCCAGCCGTTCATAGGTAACATAGAATCGTTATAACGTAAAATACGGTTAAATAGTTTTGATATGAACTTAGGATTACCTTAAATGACTTTAAGCCATTTATTTTTTCAACTTGTTGAAATGATTCAATTTGATATATGCTCTTATTTAACTTAATTTCACAAATAAAGCTGAGTCTATTAGAATTCCGAAAATTTTTCTAAGTTTGAGTGCCTTCCTTGGAGGGCTATATAAAATATGCATTATTTGAGAAAAAAATTTTGGTAATTGTTCCTTTTGTATTTTTGCATCAAAGAGTGATTTTTAATGAATTTTTGGAGACCTAAAAGGACCACTTTGAGAAGACATTATTTTTAAAATTTTTCAAAATTTGACATTTTGAACTAAAACCTAAAATCTAGATTTTTATTCTTTGGAGTTTTGATTTTTTTGAATCCAAATGGGGGGTATTTCCTTATTTAACTTTATGTCTTAAGTAAATGTCCTCATTTCCCCTTTAATATTTTACTCTCCATTTACTTAAATCGCAGAAATGTAAATAAGTTGTTGAACCTGTGACCTTGTGTGCTGAAATCTTGAACCCGTGACCCAACACAGTCACAGACCCACCCAGACCGCTCAGCAGACCCAAACTCGGAAACCCTTGAACTAACCTGAAACAGAACCCTAAAAATGAAATAGAACTAAGTAGAGACAGAAACATGAAGTCACAACAACAACAGCACAGAGCACACGGTCTTCTCTTCTTTTTCATCTTCTACAGCTAACCACGCAAGATAACTCTCTTTTATTAACGTTTCGACACATCTTCTTCTACTTTCTCTCCTTTTCTTGTTGCTGCATCTCCTAATCCGTGATTTCCCTTGCTGATTTCAAAATTCAGGGGTTTTGGATAGAAATTTCAAAATTTCTTCTCTTTTGCTTAATAAGGTAATTCATAAGCTTCATTCTCTTAATTAGGAGTTAAATTAGCTTAAATTAATTAATAGTTAGTAAAGATTAGATTGTTTTAGGGTTATGCATATAGTGTGAATTTTGGAATTTTTGAAATAGGAAGCTTGATAATGTAATTAAGTGTTAATTTATGTTTGATTTGTTGTTTGATTGCTTGCTTAGGGTCAAGGAACACTTCCTAGTGGAATTGGTGGTTCAAAAAGTGGGAAGAAACTAACTTGAGCATTTTAGCCATTTTGTGAGTAGATAATGTGTATTTCCACATTTTTATATACTTTCCAACTTTTCCATACTTTGAATATTAATTTTATTAATTTATTAATTATTGTTATTTTCTATGCATTTTAATTCCATATATATATAGAGTTCTAGGTACTCTTGGGACAAGCAGCTTAAAATTTTCTTGAATTATAGTAAATAAGAATAATGCTAAAATGACCTTATGATGAGGAAATTGATTATGTAGCTTATTTTGAAATGGTATACTATTGGAATCTTATTGTATAATGTTCTTTGAAAGATTATTGTGGATAAAGTGATAATGTGTTGAAGTTTCACATATGTTTGTAAAATTTGATTTTTGATGAGTTTGGAATGATATGATGTTGGAGATGTTGAATACCATGATTGAAAGCCTTGGTGAACTACATATAGTTGAAAAGAGTATGGTTTGAGATTGTTTTAAACTATTGATATATGAAACTATTTATTTTCAATAATTTCTCATATAACTGTTATTTATATATATGCTTAGTATTTTTCTATTTTATAAATTTATTTTAGGAGAAGACTAGTTAGAAATTTTAGCTAACAGCAGTGATGACGTTAGCCTTGGTGCACCTTAGTTCGAACCCCAATTAGCAGGGGAGTTGCTAACCCCATGTGTCGGCCAACACATGTGGATTGGTTTATGGTAGCCTAATAGGTTGCTTTAGAGCTGAGAGCTCTTATGAAAGTATTAATTCATGAGTGGAATGCTCATGTTTATGAATCATAATTGAAAATCTCCCACCCTAAAGTGTGATTTCGATGGTTTATGTATTTTTTTTAAACTCATTAACTTTAATTATGATCACCTATTTATCATGAATGGATTTTACTAAAATTTTTACCATGATTTTATATTTATGATGATTTCTTATGATTCTAGAATCTATTATCTACTTCTTAGCTTGAAACTTATGTCTTAGTATTTTACTTCTAAGGAATATTTCAATTGTTATTTTGTCAAATATGATTGCATGACTCTTATGATATCTTTTTGGTATTGAAAAGTTATTAATTTTCTTTGGAAAAGTTCGTGCCATGGCTTGTCCCATTTTCATTGGAAATTCATATGATCTATTCACTGAGTCCACGACTCACTCTTTTTGTTGTAATATTTTTCATATAGAGATTTGGCTCCAGTTCTGTTGTCTACCGCTCCTTAGAGAGAGATAAGCATTCTTTTGTGGTGAGCCACACTTTATTCGTGTGGGGTTGATGTAAAACTTTTGTGCATTTTTTTTTAAAGTTGTGAACTTTAAATACTCTTAGATGTGCTCCATTAAACTCACAGGCAGGGCATGCTTCTGTAGACTTATATGTATGCATTGGTTATATTTGCAAGGATTGTTTGTTTACCAAACGACATGGATTTTATGTTAATATATATGATTTATCAAATGAATGTTGAAAAATGAGAAAGTCCGTGTGGGACGATGTGTATGTGAAATGTTATTGTTTATGTTGTGGGCATATACCCACTTAAGTTTGAAATAGGTTACAAGTTATATTTCAATGTGTTAGGTTAGCATGGCCTATATGATTATATTTTGCCCTAAGGTCATGCGCTAGTCACGGCCCCTAGTTTTCAATTGTGACAAAGTTGGTATCAGAGCTTTAGGTTTCCCTGTGGTTAATGGAGCAAGTGATCTTTAGTGAGGTCACGATTGTGAAAATGTTGCTGGCCATTCTCATAATTGTGACACTACTAAAGGCATGATAGGTTGTTAGTCATTCTCTCATTCTTGAAGTTTGTCTAACTGAGTTACTTGTGTGTTATAACTTCTTGTTGTGTTTTGATAAAGTTGTTACTCATATAGGTGGAGATACGACCTAAGAATCGCACTTGAGGTATGCAAGTCATGCATCTGATGAGGCATCTGCTAGGCCTCGCTCTCCAGTTCGTAGAGGTGGCGATCGAGGTAGACCTCCTTTACATAGGAAACATGCTAGAATTGATAGAAATGAAGGCCTTGAAGATAATGCAGCTCCAGCACCCACCATGGCTGAGTTGATGGCTAGTATACAAGGGCTTTAAAGGACAGTTAAGACTTTGGTGGGATCTATAGTTGGCCAAGGTAGACAAGAGGGTGAAATCCATGTAGAAAGAGGCCCTCAAGGTAATGAGGCATAAATTGAATAGCAGCCACCACCTGATGGTTAAGAGATTCATGTATCTTATTCTAAGTTTATCAAGTTGCAGCCTCCCATATTTACAGGATCTAATATTTCTGAGGATCCATAGCGATTCCTAGATGATGGTGGTAGGATTTTTCGAGCACTTGGTTGTTATTCAGAAAGATCAGTCTAGTTAGCAAAGTTTAGACTACGGGATGTGGCCCAGACATAGTTTGATGGTTGGTTGAGAGGAAGACCTCAAGGATTGCCTGCCCCAACTTAGGAGGAATTCATTAGCTCCTTTATGAAAAGATTTCTTCCAGAGAGTGTGAGAAGAGCAAAAGCTAAGGAGTTTGAGATGTTGAAGCAAACTTCTAATATAACAATGACAGAGTATGATATTCGATTCACACAACCCTCTCGTTATGCTCCATACTTGATACTTACGGAGAGAATGAGGTTAAAGAGGTTTATTGATGGATTAGTGAGACCATTGTATCGAGCGGTGATGCCCCAAATGAAGACTTTTCCTTCTTATGCAGCTGCAGTGGATTGTGCAAGAATGTTGGAAATGAAAGAATTGGAGGGACGTGTGACTCAAGAGAAGCCAAAGAGGCTAAGGATCGAAGGTAATTTTAGTGAGTAAGGCAATATAAGTAAAGGACCGCAATCTTAAATGCGGCAAAATGTGTTATAGTTGGGCTCAAAATCCACCGAGTAATCCTTGGTGAGTACACAAGGGCCAAGGCATGATATGAGAGGGCAAGGGCAAACAAGTTCATAACATACGAGACAATCCCAAGGAACAAGAGCTCCATGTCAAACTTGTGGAAAGTTTCATTGGGACAAGGTCGCCAAGAGACAGGTGCTTGTTTCCAATATGGCCAAGTTAGACATTTGAGGAGGGATTGTCCTCAATTGCATAAAAGTTCTAGCCAAGGGTCAGCACATACCGCTCTACCATCCACACTTATCGTGGCTCAACCTGTAAGACAAATTCTAACTCAAACAAATAGAAGTGGTGGAGGCAAAGGATCAGGGGATAAAACCCAAGACCAACCAGGTAGAGGCCAACCATGTATTTTTGCTTTGACACCTCAGGATGCCCAGGCATCTAATGCTGTTGTGACAGGTATTCTTTTGGTCGTGACAATATAAAAATTAAATTTAATGATAATAATTAATTTCTAAAAGAATGTTGTAAAAATAATTTCAAATATTGCCATTTATTAAAGATATTTCTAGCATATAAATTATAAATAATTGTTGTAATAAGCCTATATATTAAGATTTCCAAGTAAAGTAAAAAATGTTGACATAAAAAAATGGACACATGATTTTGTTTTTGAAAAATAATATTATTTCCATAGAGAAAGACCAGTGGATATATTCCACTAACTTATTTATAAAAAAATATATCCTAATAATTTAATGTAAATTTAAATGTCTTAAAATTATATGTCTTGAATCAGCTATCATATCATAATATCATTATATATGTGATCATATTAGTTCTTATCTAAAGAAAGTAAAATCAAGTCTAACCACTAGTATTAATCTTATTTTAACACTATTTAAAAAATAAATTTAATTTTTACCCAAAGAAAGTAAAATCAAATTTAGCTAATTGTATTAATCTTATTTTGACATTATATAAAAATTAAATTTAAAAATAAATTCAATGAAGATAATTAATTTATAAAAGAACTTCATAAAAATAATTTTAAATATTACCATTAATTAAAGAGATTTTCTAGCATATGAATTATAAATAATTGGTGTAATAAGCATTATATTAAGATTTTTAAGTGAAGTAGAGAGCTTTGACATAAAAAATGGATACATGATTTTTTTTAAAAAAATAATATTATTTTAATTAGTCAATATAAAAGAACTAGTGGATATATCTTACTAACTTATTTATAAAAAATATATCCTAATAATTTAATGTAAATTTAAATATCATAAAATTATATATTTTGAATCAATTAAAGAAAGTAAAATCAAGTTAAGCCACTTGTATTAATCTTATTTTGATATCATATAAAAATTAAATTTTAAAATTAAATTTAATGATAATAATTAATTTCTAAAAGAATGCTGTAAAAATAATTTTAAATATTGCTATTAATTATAGATATTTTCTAGCATATTAATTATAAGTAATTGTTGTAATAAGTATGTATATTAAGATTTCTCAGGAAAGTAAAAGGCGTTAACATAAAAAAATAAATACATGATTTTTTTTTGAAAAATAAATAGTATTTCAATTAATCAATATAGAATGACTAGTGGATATATGTTACTCACTTATTTATAAAAAAAATTAAAATAATTTAATGTAAATTTAAATAGCTTAAAATTATATATCTTGAATCGACTATCATATCACAATATCGTTATATATATGATCATATTAGTTTTTATCTATAAGAGGGAAAATCAAGTCTAACCACTATTATTAATCTTATTCTAATACTATTTGGTCACTTAAATTTAATTTTCATCTAAGGAAAGTAAAATCAAACTCGGCCACTTAGATTAATCTTATTTTGTCATTATATTAAAATTAAATTTAATGATAATAATTAATTTCTAAAAAAATATTATGAAAATAATTTTAAATATTACCATTAATTAAAGAGATTTTCTAACATATGAATTATAAATAATTATTGTAATAAGCATGTATATTAAGATTTCTCAGTGAAGTAATGAGCCTTGACATAAAAAAATGGATACATGATTTTTTTTTGAAAAATAATATTAATTCAATTAATCAACATAGAAGGACTAATGGATCAATCTTACTAACTTATTTTTTTAAAAAATATATCAAATTAATTTAATGTAAATTTAAATATCTTAAAATTATATGTCTTGAATCAGCTATCGTATTACAATATCGTTATATATATGATCATATTAATTTTTATCTAAAAAAAGTAAAATCAAGTCAAATCACTTGTATTAATCTTATTCTAATACTATTTGACTACTTAAATTTAATTATCATCCAAAGAAAGTAAAATTAAATTCGGCCACTTATATCAATCTCATTTTGACATTATATAAAAATTAAATTTAATGATAACAATTAATTTTTCAAAGAATATCATGAAAATAATTTTAAATATTGCCACTAATTAAAGAGACTTTCTAGTATATGAATTATAGATAATTGTTGTAGTAAGCAAGTATATTAAGGGGCTGTTTGGTTAGGGGTCCTCAAAAAAGGGAAAGGGAATTGCAAGGTTTCATTCTCTTTGTTTTTGTTTGGTTTAGAAAAAAACTCATTCCCTTTCCCCTTTTTTCCTTAATGGGATTACCTCATTTAAGGGAATGGTGATTCCCCCCCACTCATTGGGGAATCCCATCCCTTTTACTATCTTCTCTAATAATATTATTAAATAATCACTATATATTAATAATATTATTAAATATTAAATATATAATAAATATTTTATTATTATTTAATTATATTAATAATATTATAATATTTTAATACTTTTTATTTTTAATATTATAATATTTTTAATATTAATAATTAATAATAATAAATAAAAAATAATTATTTATTATTTATCATAATTATTACCATAAATAATAATAATAATAAATATTATATATTAATAATATTATAAATATTTATTTAATAAATAATTTTATTAAATATTAAATAAATAATTATTATAATATTATTTAATTATGTTAATAATATTATAATATTTTTAAGTTATTTAAATTTAATAATATTAATAAATAATAATTATGATAAATAATAAAAATAAATAATAATTATTTTATATTAATAATATTATTAATATTTATTTAATAAATAAATAATTTTTATTAAATATTAAATAAATAATTATTATTATAATATTATAATATTTTTAATTTATTAAAAATTAATATTATTAAAATAATAATTAAATAAATAATTATTATTATATATTAATAATATTATTAATATTTATTTAAAAAATAAATAATATTATTAAATACTAAATAAATAATAAATATTATAATATTATTCAATTATATTAATAATTTTATAATATTTTTAATAATTATTATTTTTAATATTATAATATTTTTAAATTATTAATAATTAATAATATTAATAAAATTATAAATATTAAAAATAATAATTAAATAAATAATAATTATTAAAATTATTATAATAATATTAATTATTATTAATATATTAATAATAGTTAAAATAAAGTATTAATAAAAATAATATTAATAAGATGTTAATAATTAATAATAAATCATTATAAAAATTATAATATTAGTAAATAAAAGAAAAATAATAAGATAATAATTATTTGAAAAATAATTATAAATATATTATTTTTAATGTAATAATTATTAATAAAATAAATTAAAAATATTTGATTCTCTTTCCTATTTGAATCAAACAGATTGGGTAATCAGGAGTCATTCCTTTCCTTTCCCCCTAATTCCCTTTCCTAATTCCATTCCCTTTCCCCAATTCGAATCAAATGGCCCCTAAGATTTCCAAGTGAAGTAAAAGAATCTTGACATAAAAAAATGGATACATGATTTTTTTATGAAGAATAATATTATTGCCATTAATAAACATAGAAAAGGACAGTGGATATATTTGACTAACTTATTTATAAAAAAATATACTCTAATAATTTAATTTAAATTTAAATATTTTAAAATTATATGTCTTAAATCAGCTATCATATCACAATATCATTATATATGTGATCAAATTAGTTTTTTTATCTAAAGACAGTAAAATCAAGTCTAACCACTTGTATCAATCTTATTTTAACACTATTTGGAAAATAAATTTAATTTTCATTTAAAAAAAGTAAAATCAAATTTGGTTGCATGTATTAATCTTATCTTGACATTATATAAAAATCAAATTTAATGATAATAATTAATTTTTAAAAGAACATCGTAAAAATAATTTTAAATATTACCACTAATTAAAGAGAATTTCTAGTATATGAATTATAAATAATTATTGTAATAAACATGTATATTAAGATTTCCTAGTAAAGCAAAGACCCTTGATATAAAAGAATGGATACATGATTTTCTTTTTGAAAAATAATATTATTTCAAATAAATACATAGAGAAGGACCAATGGATATATCTTACTAGCTTTTTTATAAAATATATATCCTAAAAAATTAAGGTAAATTTAGATATCATAAAATTATATATCTTGAATAAGCTATTATATCACAATATCATTTTATATGTGATCATATTAGTTTTTATCTAAAGAAAATAAAATCGAGCCTAGCCACTTGTATTAATATGATTCGAACACCAATTGGAAAATAAATTTAATTTTCATCTAAGAAAAGTAAAATTAAATTTAGTCACTTGTATTAATCTTATTTTGGCATTAAATTTAAAAATAGATTTGATGACAATAATTAATTTCTGAAAGAATGTCATAAAAATAATTTTTAATATTATCATTAATTAAAGAAATTTTCTAGCATATGAATTATAAATAATTGTTGTAATAAGCATGTATATCATAATTTTCAAGTGAAGTAAAGAGCTTTGACATAGAATAAATGGATACATTTTTTTAAAAAAATAATATTATTTTAATTAATTAATATAAAAGGACTAGTGGACATATCTTACTAACTTATTTATAAAAAATATATCCTAACAATTTAATGTAAATTTAAATATCATAGAATTATATATCTTGAATCAGTTATCATGTCACAATATCATTATATATGTGATCATATTAGTTTTTATCTAAAGAAAGTAAAATTAAGTCTAACCACGTGTATTAATCTTATTCTAACACCATTTGGAAAATAAATTTAATTTTCATCTCATAAAGTAAAATTAAATTTAGCCACTCGTATGAATCTTATATTTACATTAAATTTAAAAATAGATTTGATGATAATAATTAATTTTTGAAGAAACATCAAAAAAATAATTTTAGATATTACCATTAATTAAAGAGATTTTCTAGCATATGAATTATTAATAATTGGTGTAATAAGCAAATATATTAAGATTTCCAAGTGAAGTAAGGAGCTTTGACATAGAACAAAATGATACATGATTTTTTTTGAAAAATAATATTATTTCAACTAATCATCATAAAAGGACTAATGGATATATCTTACTAACTTATTTATAAAAAAAGTTCTAATAATTTAATAAAATTTAAATATCTTAAAATTATATATCTTAAATCATCTATTATATCACAATATCATTATATATGTAATCATATTAGTTTTTATCTAAAGAAAGTAAAATCAAGTTTAACCAATTATATTAATTTTATTCTCACACTATTTGACCGTTTAAATTTAATTTTCATATAAAGAAAGTAAAATCAAATTCAGCCACTTGTATTAATCTTATTTTGATATTATATAATAATTAAAATTAATGATAATAATTAATTTCTAGGAACATCACAAAAATAATTTTAAATATTGTCATTAATTAAAGAGACTTTCAACATATGAATTATAAATAATTGTTGTAATAACCATGTATATTAAGATTTCTTAATGAAGTAAAGGGCTTTGACATAAAAAAATGGATACATGATTTTTTTAAAAAAAATAATATTATTTCAATTAATCAATATAGAAGGACTAGCATATGTATCTTACAAAGTTATTTATGAAAAAAAATTCTAGTAATTTAATGTAAATTTAAATATCTTAAAATCATATATCTTGAATCAACTATCATAACACAATATCATTATATATATGATCATATTAGTTTTTATTTAAAGAAAGTAAAATCAAGTCTAATTACTTGTATTAATCTTATTCTAATAATATTTGGCTGCGTAAATTTAATTTTCATTTAAAGAAAGTAAAATCAAATTTGGCCACTTATATTAATCTTATTTTGGCATTATATAAAAATTAAATTTACTTATAATAATTAATTTTTAAAGGAACATCTTAAAAATTATTTTAAATATTACCATTAATTAAAGGGACTTTCTAGCATATGAATTATAAAGAATTATTGTAATAAGCATGTATATTAAGATTTCCTAATGAAATAAAGGGCTTTGACATAAAAAAATGGATACATGATTTTTTTTTGAAAAATAATATCATTTCAATTAATCAACATGGAAGGACTAGCGGATATATCTTACAAAGTTATTTATAAAAAAACAAATCCTAGTAATTTAATGTAAATTTAAATATCTTAAAATCATATATCTTGAATCAACTATCATAACACAATATTATTATATATATGATCATATTAATTTTTATTTAAAGAAAGTAAAATCAAGTCTAACCAATTGTATTAATCTTATTCTAATAATATTTGACTATGTAAATTTAATTTTCATCTAAAGAAAGTAAAATTAAATTTGGCCATTTGTATTAATCTTATTTTGGCATTATATAAAAATTAAATTTAATTATAATAATTAATTTTTAAAAGAACATCTTAAAATTTATTTTAAATATTGCTTGAATTATAAAAAAATTATTGTAATAAGCATGTATATTAAGATTTCCCAATGAAAAAAGGGCTTTGACATAAAAAAATGGATACATAATTTTTTTTTGAAAAATAATATCATTTCAATTAATCAACATGGAAGGACTAGTGGATATATCTTACAAAGTTATTTATAAAAAAATAAATCCTAGTAATTTAATGTAAATTTAAATATCTTAAAATCATATATCTTGAATCAACTGTCATAATGCAATATCATTATATATGTAATCATATTAGTTTTTATCTAAAGAAAGTAAAATCAAGTTTAACCAATTATATTAATTTTATTCTCACACTATTTGACCGTTTAAATTTAATTTTCATATAAAGAAAGTAAAATCAAATTTGGCCACTTGTATTGATTTTATTTTGGAATTATATAAAAATTAAATTTAATGATAAGAATTAATTTCTAAAAGAATGCTGTAAAAATAATTTTAAATATTGTCCTTAATTAAAGAGACTTTCTGGCATATGAATTATAAAAAATTGTTGTAATAAGCATGTATATTATGATTTCCTAATGAAATGAAAGGCTTTGACATAAAAGAATGGATACATGATTTTTTAAAAAAAATAATATTTCAATTAATCAACATAAAAGGACTGGCAGTTATATCTTACAAACTTATTTATAAAAAAATATAACCTAGTAATTTAATCTAAATTTAAGTATCTTAAAATCATATATCATAAATCAGTTATCATATCACAATATCGTTATATATGTGATCATATTAGTTTTTATTAAAAAAAAGTAAAATTAAGTCTAACCAATTCTATTAATTTTATTCTAATACTATGTTGCCACTTAAATATAATTTTCATCTAAAGAAAGTAAAATCAAATTCGATCACTTGTATTATTCTTATTTTAGCATTATATAAAAATTAATTTTATTGATAATAATTAATTTCTAAAGGAATATCATAAAAATAATTTTAAATATTGCCATTAATTAAAAAGATTTTCTTGCATATGAATTATAATTAATAGTTGTAATAAGCTTGCATAGTAAGATTTCCCAGTGAAGTAAAGGACTTTGACATAAAAAAATGGATACATGATTTTTTTTGAAAAATAATATTATTTCAATTAATCAACATAGAAGGACTAGCAGATATATCTTACAAAGTTATTTATAAAAAATTAGATTTTAAGAATTTAATATAAATTTAAATATCTTAAAATCATATATCTTGAATCAATTATCATAACACAATATTATTATAGATGCGATCATATTAGTTTTTATCTAAAGAAAGTAAAATCAAGTCTAACCACTTGTATTAATCTTATTCTAACACTATTTGATTGCGTAAATTTAATTTTCATCCAAACAAAGTAAAATTAAATTTGGCCACTTATATTAATCTTATTTTGGCTTTATATAATAGTTAAATTTAATGATAATAATTAATTTTTAAAGGAACATTGTAAAAATAATTTTAAATATTACCATTAATTAAAGAGATTCTCTAGCATATGAATTATAAAAAATTGTTGTAATAAGCATGTATATTAAGATTTCCCAATGAAGTAAAGGGCTTTGACATAAAAAAATGGATACATGATTTTTTTTTTAAAAAATAATATTATTTTAATTAATCAACATAGATGGACTAGTAGATATATCTTACTAACCTTGTTATAAAGAAATATATCCTAATAATTTAAAGTAAATTTTTATATCTGAAAATTATATATCATGAATCGGCTATCATATCACAATATTATTATATATGTGATTATATTGATTTTTATCTAAAGAAAGTAAAATCAAGTCTAACCACTTGTATTAATCTTATTCTAACACTATTTGACCACTCAAATTTAATTTTCATCTAAGGAAAGTAAAATTAAATTTAGCCACTTGTATTAAACTTATTTTGACATTATATAAAAATTAAATTTAATGATAATAATAAATTTTTAAAGGAACATCATAAAACTAATTTTAAATATTGCCATTAATTAAAGAGATTTTTTGGCATATGAATTATAAATAAATGTTGTAATACGTATGCATATTAAGATTTCCCAGAGAGGTAAAGGGCTTTGACATAAAAAAATGGATACATTTTTTTTAGAAAATAATATTATTTCAATTAATCAATATGGAAGGACTAGTGGATATATCTTACTAACTTAGTTATAAAAAAATATATCTTAATAATTTAATATAAATTTAAATATCTAAAAATCATGTATCTTGAATCGACTGCTATATAACAATATCATTATATATGTGATCCTATTGATTTTTATCTAAAGAAAGTAAAATCAAGTCTAATCACTTGTATTAATCTTATTATAACACTATTTGGCCGCATAAATTTAATTTTAATATAAAGAAAGTAAAATCAAACTTCACCACTTGTATTAATATTATTTCAACATTTTATAAAAATTAAATTTAATGATAATAATTAATTTATAAAAGAAACATCCTAAAAATAATTTTAAATATTGCCATTAATAAAAAAGATTTTCTAGCAAATGAATTATAAATAATTGTTGTAATAAGCATGCATACTAAGATTTCCTAGTGAAGTATAGGGCTTTGACATAAGAAAAATGGATGCATGATTTTTTTTTTGAAAAATAATAATATTTCAATAAATCAACATAGAAGGATTAGTAGATATATCAAACTAACCTATTTCTAAGAAAATATGTCCTAATAATTTAGTGTAAATTCAAATATCTTAAAATCACATATCTTGAATTAGCTATCATATCGCAATATCATTATATATGTGATCATATTAGTTTTTATTAAAAGAAAGTAAAATCATGTCTAACCACTTTTATTAATCTTATTCTAACATACTTTGGCCGCTTGAATTTAATTTTCATCTAAGAAAAGCTAAATCAAATTTGGCCACTTGTATTAATCTTATTTAGGTATTATATAAACATTAAATTTAATGATAATAATTAATTTCTAAAGGAACGTCATAAAAATATTTTTAAATATTGCCATTAATTAAAAAGATTTTCTAGCATATGAATTATAAATAATTGCTGTAGTAACCATGCATATAAAGATTTCCCAATGAAGTAAAGGGCTTTGACACAAAAAAATGGATACATGATATTTTTTTAAAAATAATATAATTTTAATTAATCAACATAGAAGGACTAAGGTATATATCTTATTATCTTATTTATAAAAAAATATATCCTAATAATTTAATGTAAACTTGAATAGCTTGAAATCATATAACCTGAATAAGCTATCATATCAAAATATCATTATATATTTGATCATATTGGTTTTCATCAAAAGAAAGTAAAATTAAGTCTAACTAATTATATTAATCTTATTCTAACACTATTTGATCACTTAAATATAATTTTCATCTTAAAAAAGTAAAATCAAATTTGGTCACTTGAATTAATCTTATTTTGAAATTATATAAAAATTAAATTTAATGATACTAATTAATTTCTAAAAGAACGTCGTAAAAATAATTTCAAGTATTGCCATTAATTAAAGAGATTTCCTAGCATATGAATTATAAATAATAGTTGCAATAAGCTTATATATTAAGATTTCCAAGTGAAGTAAGTAACTTTGACATAAGAAAATGGATACATGACTTTTTTTTTTTGAAAAATAATATTATTTCAATTAATCAACATAGAAGGACTAGTGAAAATATGTTACTAACTTATTTATAGAAAAATATATGTTAATAATTTAATATAAATTTAAATATTTTAAAATCATATATCTTGAATCAGCTATCATATTACAATATCATTATATATGCGATCATATTAGTTTTTATCTAAAGAAAGTAAAATCAAGTCTAACTACTTATATTAATCTTATTCTAATACTTAGGGTTGATCAAGAAAAGTTAACCTGACCCTAACCGATTGCATGAACCCGAGTTTTGTCAGTTAGTGTTAGTTAAAATTTCATTAATGGTCAGAATTGGAGGGAGTAAAATGAAATTTTTGTAATTCGGTTGGGGGCAGTTTTATAATTATTAATCGTGTAAAATCGAAATAACACGAAAATTAGAGGTTTAGCTGAAAAATTCTAACGACACCATTTCTAGCCCTCCCCTCCCCAGTAGCTGAAAAATTCGGATGTTGTTTCTAGCCCTCCCCACGCCATAAGTCCCACCCACACCCTATCACGCACTCACCCAGCTAGCCTCACTCTCGATCTCTCATCCTCACACTCCCTCCTCCACCAGAGAAAACCCTAGAACCTCCCTTCGCCACTGCATCGCTATTGGTCCTTGCTACCCCACTGGATATTCTCTCATTCTCAAGCTTTTTTGCACCAAATTACCAATTTGTTTTACCATCACATCGCAAGCATTGCCTCAGATTGAGATGGGAAGGAAGCCTGCAAAGTGTGAAGTGTAAGTCTCTAAGAGTCTAGTTCAAGGTATTTTCTAATCCTATACAAGTCTTATTCAAGTTTTATTTGTTGATTTTAAATCTTGATTTCATCCTTTGCATCTCTGTATTTTTAGATTTCTTCTCTTCGTTGTTTAGGGTTTTGTAATCTATGATTTCATTTGTGATTTGTGTGCTTGTGCGAGTTCATAAGTGGATATTGCCTCCTTTTCATTGTTTAATCTTTGCATTTTGGTTGAATATTTTAACTTTATTATGCTTCGAGGCATTAGGTTTGTCTCTATGTTGTTTACCTTTGTTAATGATGGCTTTTTGTTTGTCTTTGAATATGGGTTATTCCTTTATTGTGTTTGAGTTCATACATATTTAGTTGTTTACTGTGATTTCCTTGACTGTATCCACATTCTCAACACGACAGCTATGTTTAGTTCATACATGTTTAGTTATTTATAGTACTTCTTTTTCTTGCTTTGGTTTAAATAACATGTTCTGTTAGCTGGGTAATACCAAAGCCTTACTTAATTGCTTTATTTAATATTGAGTTCTCTTCATTTGAATATTATAAACCTTACTTCTCCTTTAAAGTTGTGATCATTTTAATTGTGTTGTGTACCCTTATTTCACGTATAATTGTGATAAGCGCCATTTATATTTTCATTTTATTTAATAGTATTTTCAATTTGAGATACTCCTTGTCTATGGATGTTCTATCTGATTTTATATGTTTCTTTCTAAGTCTGGATTATTGATCAGATTGTAGAACTTTTTTTTTATTTTTAGCAAACTTGAATTCATATAAAACTTTTATTATATAAGGAATACTTGTCATTGACTGACCAATATATTAGAAATTAGTGATAGGTTCTTTTTTTTCAATGATGTTGGCTGACCCACTGATTGTAAATTGATTTTTGGTTTTACATAAAACTAACCAATACAAAAATACACATTACACCTTAGTCTATTTGTTTAATAAAAAATATCTTCCATTTATTTACATGTATTTATAATTATAAAATATTTAAATAATAATAAATATTTTATTTATCCAATATTAAATGAGAGTACAGTAGAAAGTACTATCATCAATCATTATATATAAATACTATATCCTATTTTATAAAAAAGATTAACAGTAAAATGATGTCCTTTAGAAACTTATAAAATAAAATATTATATAATCTAATCAATTTTATAAGAATAATAGTATTCTATTTATTCTATTATGTGTTTGTGTATGGATCTGATGGTGTTCAGCTTAGTATTCATCACTTACCTTCTTAAATTTAGGATTATGGAGTTAGACATTTTTCTGCTTGTTCACCTATCATTGTTTAGGATTTAAGACAAGAGTATATACTTGTCTAGAATTTCATTAAAAAAATCAAGTTGGAAACATTGAATTAATATATGAAAAGAAAGGGTACCCTTTATGCAGAAGCCTAGGATAAAAATATGGGATCTCAATCCAAAATCATATTGCTTTTTCTTTTTTTCTTTCATGGTTTTTTTAAAAATACCACATGAAATTTTCTTTCATATTGTTTTATAAGCTATTAAATTAGATTAGATTGTAGCAAGTTTAGTCCCATGAATAGTAAATGTTAATTTTTATTTATGGAGTCCAAGTTTCTAATTTGCTGGGAGATGTAGAGTATGTTGCCTTAAACTACTAGCTTTTGATCGAGTCTCTTAGGTTCAAATTTCTTGACCAATGTTGTAGCCAAAAGAAATAAAAGGTAATACATTGTCTAAAATTTGAGATTTCCCTTTGTTCTAAATGGATAAAAAGAGACAAACTAGGGCTTTGTACAAGTAATATGTTCAAAATCATGGATTTTTTACTGATGAGGATGTTTTATTTGTTAAATATTAGTGTAGCTTGTTACTGTATGCTTTCTTGATGCTTCCCCTTTTATGTGATTTATTGTTATCTTTTTTTCAAATTTATATGATTGTTTTACTTATAGATTTTTAAATGGTTTCCTTTTTTCAGATTTATTTGACTAGTTTACTTGTAGTTTTTTTTACATGTTTTACTTATAGTTTTTACTTACAATGTGGCTTATAAAATCTGACCTCATATTTGTTTTTCCATTTTATAGGTTCTAATTAAGGCATGAAACCTGATGAAACTACCCCTGGTGGGGCAACAGCTACTACTCCAAGTTAGCAACATGCTGATCTACTAAGTCAACCACCAAGTCAACCTCCAACACCAAGTGAAAAACCTTCAAAGGATGCAAGCAAAAAGCTTCCGACTGTAGCCCCTAAGAAGAGGAAGAAGGTTATGTCAAGAAAGCCTAGTGCCAACAAGCAAGTTGGGATTCAAAAAAGAAGGAGGTCACCAGCATGGGAGTAGTTTAGAAGAGTGCCAGATGAAGAGGTCAATGAACTAACTGCTGAGTGCATATATTGTGGTGTTTGATTTTTATGTGATAGCAAAGAACATGGTACTACTAACCTGCTTGCCCATATACCAAAATGTCCCAAGTCTCCAAATGCCCTTGCTAATGACCTTAATCAGAAACTGTTGGAATTCGATAGGAGTTCTTCTAGTAAACAATTAATAGGTGTCATTCCTCATACAATTGACTTAAAAGAGTGTAGAAAGGCAATTATATATTTTTTCATGTGTGATGAGTAACCCTTTAGTGTTGTTGAAGGGATTGGTTTAAACACATGTGTAAAAGGTTATATCCTAAGTTAGATGTCCCTTCTAGACATACTATAGCTAGGGATTGCCTTAAAATTTATATTCAAGGGTAAACTTAGGGCATTGTTGAAAAATGATTGTGAAAGGGTGTGTTTGATCACTAATTGTAGACATCAGTGCAAAACCTTAATTACATGTGTTTAACTGCACATTTTATAGACAATGAGTGGAAATTACAAAAAGTATCCTCAATTTTCAAGTTATTCCTAACCATAAGGGGGAAACAGTTGGTAAATGCATTGAATCTTGATTGAATGAGTGGGGGGTCAGATAGGTATTCACAATAACTATTGACAATGCTAGCTCTAATGATGGAGCCATAGCATACTTGAAAAGGAGGATGAAAAATTGGAAGGATTTGGTGTTAGATGGGGATATGATACACATGTGGTGTTGTGCACATATCCTCAATTTAGTTGTGAATGAAGGGCTTAAAAAATACCATGATTCTATTTCTGCTATAAGGCATACAGTTAGGTATGTAAGATCATCTCTAAGTAGGCTAGCCAAGTTCAAAGAGGCAATTCAAGTAGAAAACATCACTTCTAAGTCCTTAGTGTGCCTAGATGTTTCCACTAGGTGGAATTCAACCTACCAAATGCTTCAATCAGTTGAAAATTTTCAAAAAGTATTTGAAAGGTTAGAAGAGGATGATGGCGACTTCACATCTTACTTTCATGAATCTGAAACTAGAGGGGCTGCTCCAAATAATCTAGATTGGCAAAATGTGAGGGCCTTTGTAAAATTCCTCAAGATTTTCTATGATGTTACTTTGTCTTTGTCTGGTTCATTGTATGTTACTTCAAATACTGTGTACAATCATGTTTCTCTGGTGCAAAGTGAGATAAAACACTGGACAACTGAAGATAATGTAGATTCTACATTATTCTTTATGGCAAATGAAATGAGGGTCAAGTTTGACAAGTATTGGGGAAAACTTGAAAATATGAATCCAATAATATTTATTGTAAATGTCCTAGACCCAAAGTATAAAATAGTATTCATTGAATGGTCTTTTGAGGACATTTATGGAGGAAATCTTACAAGTACTATGGTTGGGAGTGTGAAGGCATCCATGATAAGGATGTATGAATGGCATTCAGCTAAATACGAACAACCTCTTAGAAATGTAGTAGATAGCCAGACCATGTTAAGAGATGCAGCAAATCCTAGGGATCCTAGGCTTGGAAGCTTTGCTCAAAAGGCAAAGAATGTTGCCTTGAGGTCACACTTAAAGAAGAAAGACACAATTGAGGCAAAGAATGAAGTAGATAGGTACTTGAATGAGCGTTGTGTTGATGAAGATGAAATTTTTTATGTTTTAGCTTGGTGAAGAGTGAATGCCTCTAGATTCAATGTGCTGTCCATAATGGCAAAAGATGTATTGGCTGTTCCGGTGTCCACTGTTGCATTTGAATCTGCGTTTAGCATAGGAGGCCATGTGTTGAACATCTATAGGAGCTTTCTCTCTCCAAAGACAACAGAGGCCGTGTGTTGGGATCGGGAGCCATACGAGCATAGCGAAATAAATCGATCCCATCCACCGGATCTATGCAAAAATGTTAAATTAGAATAAGGGTTCGTTCAATACCTTTGTTGATGATTCTAGAACTCGATCGTTGATCACCTCTTTAGCTTCCTTTTGGCCGAAGACTTTGAAGTATCCACACAAACCCGTGAATCACCGATGAATGTCCACACAAACACCGGTTGGAATTGATCTCCTTTCACCTCGTAGTGCTAGCTATGCCTCTTCAGGGGTTTTGGTTAAGGAGAGGTGCTAGGGTTTTTCTGTGCCTTTTTGGGGTGCGTGAATAATGATAATATAAACTATTATTACCCAACAAGCCTATTTAAATAGGTGCATAGAAAAACCTAACCTATTTGGGCTTTATTCCATGTACAATTATAGGCTTACTTTTGGGCCTTATAATTATAACATGAATTCCTAAATATTAGGCCCAAACAATTTGGTCCATTAATTCCAAATTCACTAGGCTCTAAGTGTGCGACCCTATAGGCTCTCATTACATTGGCAATAATCATTGATCATATTAATGATCATAAATAATGATCGGTGTCTAGCAACACATCATTGTTACCCAAGTAATGAGAAAGTCGGTGATTTGACTAAACTTTTACACGTGATCATCACCTATGTCCTTTTGTCCTATACATCTAGATTGAGCACGAGACATGGACCGTGTCATTCCCGTATAGCCCAATCTTAAGGTTTCTTGATTCTTAAGTAAGCTGACTGAAACAAATGTAATCGACATCCCATGTTAATTCATTTGAGCATGGCCATGCATTTTCTTAACTTTACTTAATCAAGGGGCCCACAGATGTTACTCCTGTTATATAAGAAGGACAAATCCATCTTGATTACACAAACCCCTCCGCATGATATGACATATCCAATATCTACCCTTGTATTCACTCAACCATTAGTGACATAGAATATTATCAAAATATGAAACTCACATGTAAGGAATCTTGGTGATCTCAGGTCAAAGGACCATATTAATAATGATCACTAAGAACCACTCATGACACTTATATAACGATCCATGTAGTGTTCTTAATATGGGTCGGTCCAGTATACAAGTTCTCTAACTTGTACTCATGTGTAAACTTAATATCCTATATAAGTCTTCACACATGATAGTCTTAACATATCAAAGTAACCTAATCCACAATAATATATGACTAGGGACATTTAATAATATAATTATTCTAAGGTTATTATCATAATTGAATATATTACGCAGACAATATATATAAATATAATAATTGAAATTGCCATTAAAATAACATGATTCAAAATTATAATCACCAATATGATTGGTTTTAGGACATATACACTAACAGGTCACACATAAAGAAGAAAAACACAATTGAGGCAAAGAATGAAGTAGATAAGTACTTGAATGAGCGTTGTGTTGATGAAGATGAAATTTTTTATGTTTTAGCTTGGTGAAGAGTGAATGCCTCTAGATTCAATGTGCTGTCCATAATGGCAAAAGATGTATTGGCTGTTCCGGTGTCCACTGTTGCATCTGAATCTGCATTTAGCACAGGAGGCTGTGTGTTGAACATCTATAGGAGCTTTCTCTCTCCAAAGACAACATAGGCACTAATATGCACACAGAATTGGTTGAAGCCCACCAAATTCGATTCTAAAGACATTGACATAGTTGATGATTTCTAAGCTTATGAAGAGATAGAAAAAGGTAATTAGTAATTACAAATTATACCTCTTTTTTATTTTAAATTCATAGTATAATTTATGGTTGTTTTATCTTTCTTTTCAGATGTAGTGGCTGAACTTGAGGAGGCAACAAATCTTGTGGTAGCAAAAGTGGTGCTGGTGTTGGAGACAAAGACAAAGATGCAAATCAGTCACAATTACAGCCTATGGCTGTTGATTAGGAGGTAGTTTTTTTTTCTGCTGTTCAAGTGTTATTTTTTCTATCCAACTAGATTTTAATTTCTCATTGTTGCTTTCTTATAGGTTGAACAAAGTTAGTAGATAGTGGTGCCAAAATTGACTGGCAGATGGCACTATTGGTGTAAAAAGCATATGTCAGTTCCAAGCTCAAACTTGCAGACTTCCAAATATTTTGCTTTTGAAAATATCTCTTGGTGTTAAGACTTGGGAGTAGTTCATAATTGTATAGTGCAGCTAGGTTAGCACTATTTTTTTGATGTTGCTAGCATATTCAACTTTAGGCAAGGAGGTATATAAAGCACACACACAAGTTTTAGACTTTTAGGCTTTTAGCATTTGTTTCCTACTAGCTGCTGCCATAATCCGCAAGTATAGTAATGTGGATGGAAAGTAGATGGAAATTAGAAGTTGGAACCATGGCTTAATAATATTTTTTAGGATGGTAGACACTACACTAGGCAGCATTTTTTTGGTAGACAATAGCTAGGCTAGCTGATTTTAGGATGGAAAAGGGAATTGTGAAGTGTGAATATTGATTAGTTTCGGACTCTAATGATATATTTTGTATGAAAAACTTAAACTCTAGACATGTTCAATGAAAGGGAAATTTTATAATTTTTTGCTTGTGTTGTTTGATGCAGTGTTTTAGCATTTTATAGAGTCTATTTTTTATTATACAGTGTTGGCTAGTGGTTTTTTTTCTGCTCCTATGCCTATTTGATGTTGTGTATTTTTTTCTACTCTATTACACAGTATTACCCAGTAGGTCAATTTCATACAGCAAGGGTTTTGAATAAATTTTGCCTAGTTTTTATCCGACTGTGCCCAGGTTTTAGTGTTGGCTGGCAGTTTCGAACTGCCTCTGGTCTGTTTGTGTATGTTTTTTTCTGCTCTCTCAATCTATTGTACAGTACTACCCAACATGTCAATCTCGAACAACATAGGTTTTGAATAAATTTAGCCCAGTTTTTAGCCCATTGTGGCCATGCTTAACTGATTAGAATCGAAACTTTTAGTTTTGATTGGTTAGACATGGCCAATCGATCGACTTCAGGTTAGGATCTTTTTGAAATTAGTTAGCATCAATCGGTTTAAATTATGTTGTTAACCGACCATACTCGATGTTTGATCACCCCTACTGATATTATTTGGCCACTTAAATTTAATTTTCATCTAAAAAAAGTAAAATCAAATTGGTCCACTTGTATTAATCTTATTTTGGCATTGTATAAAAAATAAATTTAATGATAATAATTAATATATAAAAGAATGTCATAAAAATAATTTTAAATAATATCATTAATTAAAGAGATTTTTTAGCATATGAATTATAAACAAATGTTGTAACAAGCATGTATATTAAGATTTCCCGATGAAGTAAAGAACTTTGAAATAAAAAAATGTATACATGATCTTTTTTTGGAAAAATAATATTATTTCAATTAATCAACATAGAAGGACTAGTGGATATATCTTAGTAACTTACTTATAAAGAAATATATTCCAAGAATTTAATGTAAATTTAAATATCTTAAAATTATATATCTTAAATCAACTATCATTTCACAGTATCGTTACATTTGTGATCATATTAGTTTTTATCTAAAGCAGAAAAAATCAAGTCTAGTCACTTGTATTAGTCTTATTCTAAAACTATTTGGCCACTTAAATTTAATTTTCATCTAAAGAAAGTAAGATCAAATTTGACCACTTGTATTAATCTTATATTGATATTGTATAAAAATTAAATTTAATGATAATAATTAATTTCTATAAGAACATTGTATAAATAATTTTAAATGTTGCCATTAATTAAAGAGATTTTCTAGCATATGAATTATAAATAAATATTATAATAAGCATATATATTAAGATTTCCAAGTCAAGTAAAGAGCACTAACATAAAAAAATGGATACATAACTTTTTTTTAAAATAATATTATTTCAATTAATCAAAATAGAAAGACTAGTGGATATATGTTACAAACATATTTATAAAAAAGATATATCCTAATAATTTAATATAAATTTAAATATCTTGAAATTATATATCTTGAATCAGCTACCCTATCACAATATCGTTGTATATGTGATCAAATTAGTTTTTATCCAAAGAATGTAAAATCAAGTTTAACCACTTGTATTAATCTTATCCTAACACCATTTGACCACTTAAATTATATTTTAATCAAAGGAAATTAAAATCAAATTCGGCCACTCTTATTAATCCTATTTTAAAATTATATAAAAATTAAATTTAATGATAATAATTAATTTCTAAAGGAATGTTGTAAAAATAATTTTAAATATTACCATTAATTAAAGAGATTTCCTAGCATATGAATTATAAATAATTGTTGTAATAAGCCTATATATTAAGATTTCCAAGTGAAGTAAAGAGCTTTGACATAAGAAAATGGATACATGACTTTTTTTTTTGAAAAATTATATCATTTAAATTAATCAACATAGAAGGACTAGTGGATATATCCTACTAACTTATTCATAAAAAAATATATCTTTATAATTTAATATAAATTTAAATATCTAAAAATCATATATCTTGAATCATTTATCATATTATAATATCATTATATACGTGCTCATATTAGTTTTTATCTAAAAAAAGTAAAATTAAATCTAACTACTTGTATTAATCTTATTCTAACACCATTTCGCTACTTAAATTTAATTTTCATCTAAGGAAAGTAAAATTAAATTTAGTCACTTGCATTAATCTTATTTTAACATTATATAAAAATTAAATTTGATTATAATAATTAATTTCTAAAAGAACATTGTAAAAATAATTTTAAATATTGTCATTAATTAACAAAATTTTCTAGCATATGAATTATAAACAATTTTTATAATAAGCATATGTATTAAGATTTTCAAGTGAAGTAAGGAGCTTTGATATAAAAAAATGGATTCATGATTGCTTTTTGAAAAATATTATCATTTCAATTAATCAATATAGAAAGACTAAGGGATATATCTTACAAACTTATTTATAAAAAAATAAATCCTAATTATTTAATATAAATTTAAATATCTTAAAATTATATATCTTCAATCAAATTTCATATCACAATATCGTTATATATGCGATCGTATTACTTTTTATCAAAAGAAAGTAAAATCAAGTGTAACCACTTGTATTAGTCTTATTCTAATACCATTTCGCTACTTACATTTAATTTCATCTAAGAAAAGTAAAATCAAATTCGATCACTTGTATTAATCTTATTTGATGTTATATAAAAATTAAATTTAATGATAATAATTAATTTCTAAAAGAAATTCATAAAAATAATTTTAAATATCACCATTAACTAAAGAGACTTTTTGGCATATGAATTATAAATAATTGTTGTAATAAGCATGTATATTAAGATTTCCAAGTGAAGTAAAGAGCTTTGACATAAGTAAATGGTTACATGATTTTTTTTGAGAGGAATTATAATATTTCAATTAATCAACATAGAAGGACTTGTGGATATGTCCTACTAACTTATTGATAAAAATATATATATCCTAAAATTTTAATGTAAATTTAAATATATTAAAATTATATATCTTAAATTAGTTCTCACATCACAATATCGTTATATATGTGCTCATATTAGTTTTTATTTAAAGAAATTAAAATCAAATCTAACCACTTGTATTAATCTTATATTAACACTATTTCGCTACTTAAATTTAATTTTCATATGAGGAAAGTAAAATCATATTCAGTCACTTGTATTAATTTTATTATGAAATTATGTAAAAATAAAATTTAATGATAATAATTAATTTCTAAAAGAATGTCGTAAAAATAATTTTAAAAATTGCCATTAATTAAAGAGATTTCCTAAAATATGAATTACAAATAATTGTTATAATAAGCCTATATATTAAGATTTCCTAGTGAAGTAAAGAGCTTTGACATAAGAAAATGGTTACAAAATTTTTTTTTGGAAGAATTATGTTATTTCAATTAATCAACATAGAAGGACTAGTGGATATATCTACTAACTTATTTATAAAAAATATATCTTAATAATTTAATATAAATTTAAATATCTTAAAATTATATATTTTGAATCAGTTGTCATATCACAATATTATTATATATATGATCATATTAGTTCCAGCGGATATATCCTACTAACTTATGTATAAAAATATATATCCTAATAAGTTAATGTAAATTTAAATATCTGAAAATTATATATCTTGATCAGCAGCCAAATCACAATATCGTTATATATGTGATCATATTAGTTTTTAACTAAGGAAAGTAAAATCAAGTCTAACCACTTGTATTAATCTTATTCTAGCACAATGTAGCCACTTAAATTTAATTTTAATCTAAGGAAAGTAAAATCAAATTCGGCCACTTGCATTAATCATATTTTGACATTATATAATTGTTCGATTTAATGATAATAATTAATTTTGTAAAGAACTTCATAGAAATAATTTATATATTTCCATTAATTAAATAGATTTTTTAGCATATGAATTAAAAATAATTATTATAATAAGCATGATTATTGAGATTTCAAAGTTAAGCAAGAACCTTTGATGTAAAAAAAGTGGATACATGTTTTTTATTGAAAAATAATATTATTTCAATTAATCAATATGGAAGGATTAGCAGATATATCCTACTAACTTATTTATAAAAAAATATATCCTAATAACTTAATGTAAATTTAAATATCATAAAATTATATATCTTGATCAGCTATCATATCACAATATCATCATATATGTGATCATATTAGTTTTTAACTAAGGAAAGTAAAATTAAGTCTAACCACTTGTATTAATCTTATTTTAACACCATTTGGCCACTTAAATTTAATTTTCATCTAAGGAAAGTAAAATCAAATTTGACTAGTTGTATTAATCATATTTTGACATTATATAATTATTCCATTAAATGATAATAATTAATTTTGAAATGAATGTCATAAAAATAATTCATATATTGCCATTAATTAAAGAGATTTTTTAACATATGAATTAAAAATAATTATTGTAATAAGCATGATTATTGAGATTTCAAAGTTAAGTAAGAAGCATTGACAAAAAAAATGGATCCATGTGTTTTCTTTGAAAAATAATAATATTTCAATTAATTAACTTGGAAGGATGAGTGATTATATCCTAATAACTTAATATAAATTTAAATATTTTAAAATTATATATCTTGATCATTATATATGTGATCATATTAGTTTTAACTAAGGAAAGTAAATCAAGTCTAACCACTTGTATTAATCTTATTTTAACATCTTTTAGCCAATTAAATTTAATTTTCATCTAAGAAAAGTAAAATCAAATTTGGTCACTTGTATTAATCTTATTTTGACATTATATAATTGTTCCATTAATTGATAATAATTAATTTTGAAATGAATATCGTAAAAATAATTTATGTATTGCCATTAATTAAAGAGATTTTCAAGCATATGAATTAAAAATAATTGTTGTAATGAGCATGATTATTGAGATTTTAAAGTTAAGTAAGAAGCATTAACAAAAAAATAATATTATTTCAAAGTTAAGTAAGATGTTTTGACAAAAAAAATAGATACATGATTTTTTTTTTGAAAAATAATATTATTTCAATTAATTAACATGGAAAGACCAGCGGATATATTCTATTAACTTATTTATAAAAAAATATATCCTAATAACTTAATATAAATTTAAATATCATAAAATTATATATCTTGATCAGCTATCATATCATAATATCGTTATATATATGATAATATTAGTTTTTAACTAAAAAAAGTAAAATCAAGTCTAAATTCAGCCACTTATATTAATCATATTTTGACATTATATAATTATTTGATTTAATGATAATAATTAATTTTGAAAAGAACGTTGTAAAATTAATTTATATATTACCATTAATTAAAGAGATTTTCTAGCATATAAATTAAAAATAATTGTTGTAATAAGCATGATTATTGAGATTTCAAAGTTAGGTAAGAAGCTTTGAAAAAAAAATGGATACATGATTTTTTTTTTGAAAAATTATATTATTTCAATTAATTAACATGGAAGGACCAGCGGATATATTCTACTAACTTATTTATAAAAAAAATATATCCTAATAACTTAATGTAAATTTAAATATCTTAAAATTATATATCTTGATCAACAACCATATCACAATATCGTTATATATATGATCATATTAGTTTTTAATTAAGGAAAGTAAAATCAAGTTTAACCACTTATATTAATCTTATTCTAGCACCATTTAGCTACTTAAATTTAATTTTCATCTAAGGAATGTAAAATCAATTTCGACCACTTGTAATAATCTTTTTTTTTTAACATTAATGATAATAATTATTTTCTAAAAGAATGTAGTAAAAATAATTTTAAATATTGTCATTAATTAAAGAGATTTTCTAGCATATGAATTATAAACAATTGTTATAATAAGCATGTAAATTAAGATTTCCAAGTGAAATAAGGAACTTTGATATAAAAAAATGGATTCATGATTTTTTTCTAAAAAATATTATTATGTCAATTAATAAAAATAGAAGGACAAAGGGATACATCTTACACACTTATTTATAAAAAATATATCCTAATTATTTAGTATAAATTTCAATATCATAAAATTATATATTTTGAATCAGCATTTATATCACAATATCATTATATATGTGATTGTATTATTTTTTATCTAAAGAATGTAAAATTAGGTCTAACTACTTGTATTAATTTTATTCTAACACAATTTTGTCACTTAAATTTAATTCTCATCTAAGGAAGGTAAAATTAAATTCAGCAACTTGTATTAATCTTATTTTGAAATTTTGTAAAAATTAAATTAATGATAATAGTTAATTTCTAAAAGAAAGTCATAAAAATAATTTTAAATATTGCCATTAATTAAGGAGATTTTCTAGCATATGAATTATAAACATTTGTTGTAATAAGCATGTATATTAAGATTTTCAATTGAAGTAAAGAGCTTTGACATTAGAAAATGGTTATATGATTTTTTTTAGGAGAATTATATTATTTCCATTAATCAATATAGAAGGACTAATGGATATATCCTACTAACTTACGTATAAAAAAAATACATCCTAATAAATTAATCTAAATTTTAATATCATAAAATGATATATCTTGAATCAATTATGATATCACAAAATCGTTATATATGTGATCATATTTGTTTTTATCTACAGAAAGTAAAATCAAATCTAATAACTTGTATTAATCTTAATCTAACACCATTTTTCCACCTAAATTTAATTTTCATCTAAGGTAAAATCACATTCGGCCACTTGTATTAATCTTATTTCGACATTATATAAAAATTAAATTTAATGATAATAATTATTTTCTAAAACAACATCATAAAAATAATTTTAAATATTGCTATTAATTAAAGAGATTTTCTAGCATATGAATTATAAACCATTATTATAATAAGTGTCTATATTAAGATTTCCAAGTGATGTAAGGAGCTTTGAAATAAAAAAATGGATTCATGATTTTTTCTTGAAAAATATTATTATGTCAACTAATTAATATAGAAGAACTACGGGATACATTTTACAAACTTATTTAAAATAAAATATATCCTAATTATTTAATGAAAATTTAAATATCTTAAAATTATATGTTAAATCAGTTTTCATATCACAATATCGTTACTTATGTGATCGTATTAGTTTTTATCAAAAGAAAGTAAAATCAAGACTAACCACCCATATTAATCTTATTCTAACACTATTTCGCGACTTAAATTTAATTCTCATCTAAGGATAGTAAAATCAAATTCTGACACTTGTATTAATCTTATTGTAAAATTATGTAAAAATTAAATTTAATGATAATAATTAATTTCTAAAAGAAAGTCATTAAAATAATTTAAAATATTATCCTTAATTAAAGAGACCTTCTAGCATATGAATTATAAAAAATTGTTGTAATAAGTATGTATATTAAGATTTCTAAGTGATGTAAGGAGTTTTTATATAAAACAATGGATTCATGATTTTTTTTTGAAAAATATTATTATGTCAATTAACTAACATAGAAGAACTAGGAGATATATCTTACAAACTTATTTATAATAAAATATATCCTAATTATTTAATATAAATTTAAATACCTTAAAATTATATATCTTAAATCAGCTTTCATACCACAATATCATTATATATATGATCGTATTATTTTTTATCTAAAAAAAGTAAAATCAAGTCTAACCATTTCTATTATTCTTATTCTAACACCATTTCACCACTTAAGTTTAATTTTTATCTAAGGAAAGTAAAATTAAATACGGCCACTTGTATTAATATTTTCTGGACATTATATAAAAATTAAATTTAATGATAATAATTATTTTATAAAAGAATGTTGTAAAAATAATTTTATATATTGCCATTAACTAAAGATATTTTTTAGCATATGAATTAAACAATTGTTGCAATAAGCATGTATATTAAGATTTCCAAGTGAAGTAAGGAGCTTTGATGTAAAAAAAAGGATTCATGATTTTTTTTGAAAAATATTATTATGTCAATTAATTAACATAGAAGGATTAGGGGATAGTCTTACAAACTTATTTATAAAAAAATATATATTATAATTATTTAATATAAATTTAATTATCTTAAAATTATATATCTTGAATCAGTTTTCATATCATAATATCATTATATATATCATCGTATTATTTTTTATCTAAAGAAAGTAAGATCAAGTCTAACCATCTGTATTAATCTTATTCTAACGCCATTTGACCACTTAAATTTAATTCTCATCTAAGGAAAGTAAAATCAAATTCGATTACTTATATTAATCTTATTTTGAAATTCTATAGAAATTAAATTTAACGATAATAAGTAATTTCTAAAAGAAAGTCATAAAAATAATTTTAAATATTGCTATTAATTAAAAAGACTTTCTAGCATATAAATTATAAACAATTGTTGTAATAAGCATGTATATTAAGATTTCCAAGTGAAGTACGGAACTTTGATATAAAAAAATAGATTCATTATTTTTTTTTGAAAATATTATTACTTCAACTAATCAACATAGAAGGACTAGGGGATGCATCTTACAAACTTATTTATAATAAAATATATCCTAATTATTTAATAAAAATTTAAATATCTTAAAATTATATATCTTGAATTAGCTTTCATATCATAATATCGTTATATATGTGATCGTATTAATTTTTATCTAAAGAAAATAAAATCAAGTGTAATGACTTATTATAGTCTTATTCTAACACCATTTTACCACTTAAATTTAATTATCATCTAAGGAAAGTCAAATTAAATTCGGCCACTTGTATTAATCTTATTTTGACATTGTATAAAAATTAAATTTAATGATAATAATTAATTTCTAAAAGAAATTCATAAAAATAATTTCAAATATTACCATTAATTAAAGAGATTTTCTAGCATATGAATTATAAATAATTTTTGTAATTGGCATGTAAGTGAAGTAAAAAGCTTTGACATAAGAAAATGGTTACATTATTTTTTTTTGGAAGATTTATATTATTTAAATTAATCAACATAGAAGTACTAGTGGATATATCCTACTACCTTATTTATAATAAAATATATCAAAATTAGTTAATGAAAATTTAAATATCTTAAAATCATATATCTTGAATCAGTTGTCATATCACAATATCGTTATATATGTTCTCATATTAGTTTTTAATGAAAAAAAGTGAAATCAAGTATAACCACTTGTATTAATCTTATTCTAACACTATTTGGCCACTTAAATCTAATTTTCATCTAAGGAAAGTAAAATCAAATTTGGCCACTTGTAGTAATATTTTTTTGACATTATATAAAAATTAAATTTAATGATAATAATTATTTTCCAAAAGAATGTGATAAAAATAATTTTAAATTTTGCCATTAATTAAAGAGATTTTCTAGCATATGAATTATAAACAATTATTGTAATAAACTTGTATATTAAGATTTCCAAGTGAAGTAAGAAACTTTGATATAAAGAAATGGATTCATGATATTTTTTTGGAAAAAAATTATTATTTCAATTAATCAACATAAAAGGACAAGTGGATACATCTTACAAACTTATTTATAATAAAATATATCCAAATTAGTTAATGAAAATTTAAATATCTTAAAATCATATATCTTGAATTAGTTATCATATCACAATATCGTTATAATGTGCTTATATTAGTTTTTAACCAAAGAAAGTGAAACCAAGTGTAATCACTTGTATTAATCTTATTTTAACACCATTTAACCACTTAAATTTAATTTTTATCCAAGGAAAGTAAAATCAAATTTGCCCACTCGTAGTAATATTTTTTGACATTATATAAAAATTAAATTTAATGATAATAATTAATTTCAAAAAGAAAGTTATAAAAATAATTTTTAATATTTTCAATAATTAAAGAGATTTTCTAGCATATGAATTATAAATAATTGTTGTAATAAGCATATATATTAAGATTTCTAAGTGAAGTAAAAAGCTTTGACATAAGAAAATGGTTACATGATTTTTTTTTGAAGAATTATGTTATTTCAATTAATCAACATAGAAGGACTTAAGGATATATCAAACTAACTTATTTAAAAAAAATATTTTTTTATAATTTAATGTAAATTTAAATATCTTAAAATTATATATCTTGAATCAACTATCATATGAAAATATTGTTATATATGTGCTCATATTAGTTTTTATCTAAAGAAAGTAAAATTGTGTCTAACCGCTTATGTTAATCTTATTCTAACACCATTTGACCACTTAAATTTAATTTTCATTTAAGGAAACTAAAATCAAATTTAACCACTTGTATTAATATTTTTTTGACATTATACAAAAATTAAATTCAATGATAATAATAATTTTCTAGAAGAACATCCTAAAAATAATTTTAAATATTGCCATTAATTAAAGAGATTTTCTAGTATATCAATTATAAACAATTGTCATAATAAGAATGTATATTAAGAATTCCAAGTGAAGTAGGGTACTTTGATATAAAAAAATGGATTAATGATTTTTTATGAAAAATATTATTAGTTCAATTAATTAGCAAAGAATGACTAGTGGATATATCCTACTAACATAATTATAAAAAATATATCCTAATAATTTAATATAAATTTAAATATCTAAAAATTATATATCTCGAATCAACTATCATATCACATTTAAATTTAATGGCCACTTATATTAATATTATTTTGAAATTATGTAAAAATTAAATTTAATGATTATAATTAATTTTGAAAAGAAAGTCATAAAAATAATTTTAAATATTGCCATCAATTAGAGAGATTTTTTGGCACATGAATTATAAACAATTGTTGTAATAAGCATGTATATTAAGATTTCCGTGTGAAGTAAGGAACTTTGATATAAAAAAATTGATTCATGATTTTTTTTGAAAAATATTATTATTTCAATTAATCAGCATAGAAAGACTAGTGGATATGTCCTACTAACTCATTTATAAAAAATATATATCCTAATAATTTAATATAAATTTAAATGTCTTAGAATTATATGTCTTAAATTAGTTATCATATTACAATATCGTTGTATATGTGCTCATATTAGTTTCTAATAAAAGAAAGTAAAATCAAGTCTAACCACTTGTATTAAGCTTATTCTAACACCATTTGACCACTTAAATTTAAATTTCATCTAAGGAAAGTATAATCAAATTTGGCCACTCGTATTAATCTTATTTCGACATTATATAAAAATTAAATTTAATGATAATAATTAATTTCTAAAAGAACGTCATAAAAATAATTTATATATTTCCATTAATTAAAAAGATTTTCTAGCATATGAATTAAAAATAATTGTTGTGATAAGCATGATTATTGAGATTTCAAAGTGAAGTAAGAAGCTTTGATATAAAAAAAAATGGATACATGATTTTTTTTGAAAAATAATATTATTGAAATTAATCAACATGGAAGGACTAGCAAATATATCTTACTAACTTATCTATAAAAAATTAGATCCTAATTATTTAATATAAATTTACATATCAATTATTATATCACAATATCGTTATACATGTGATCATATTATTTTTTGCTAAAGAAAGTAAAATAAAGTCTAACCACTCATATTAATCTTATTTTAACACCATTTCGCCAATTAAATTTAATTTTCAACTAAGGAAAGTAAAATCAAATTCGGCCACTTGTATTAATCTTATTTTGACATTATATAAAAATTAAATTCAATGATAATAATTAATTTCTAAAAGCAACATCATAAAAATAATTTTAAATATTTCCATTAACTAAACAAATTTTGTAGCAAATGAATCATAAACAATTGTTGTAATAAACACGTATATTAAGATTTACAAATGAAGTAAGGAGCTTTAATATAAAAAAATGGATTCATGATTTTTTCTTGAAAAATATTATTATTTCAATTAATCAACATAGAAGGATTAGGGGATACATCTTGAAACCTTATTTATGAAAAAATATATCTAATTATTTAATATAAATTTAAATATCTTAAAATTATATATCTTGAATTAGCTTTTATATTACAATATTGTTATATAGGTGATCCTATTAGTTTTTATCTAAAGAAAGTAAAATTAAGTTTAATAACTTGTATTAGTCTTATTCTAATACCATTTCGCCACTTACATTTAATTTTCATATAAGGAAAGTAAAATCAAATTCAGCCACTTGTCTTAATCTTATTTTGACATTATATAAAAAAAATTTAATGATAATAATTAATTTCTAAAAGAAAGGGGTAAAAATAATTTTAAAATTACCATTAATAAATGAGATTTTTTAGCATATGAATTTTGAATAATTAGTGTAATAAGCATGTATATTAAGATTTCCAAGTGAAGTAAAGAGCTATGATATAAAAAAATGGATTCAAGATTTTTTTAAGGGATATTATTATTTCTATTAATCAACATTGAAGGACTAGTAGATACATCTTACAAACTTATTTATAAAAAAATAAATCATAATTATTTAATATAAATTTAAATATCTTAAAATTATATATCTTAAATCGGCTATCATATCGCATTATCATTATATATGTGATCATATTAGTTTGTTACTAGAGAAAGTAAAATCAAGTCCAACCACTTGTATTAATCTTATTTTAATATCATTTTTCCACTTAAATTTAATTTTTATCTTAGGAAAGTAAAATCAAATTCAGCCACTTTTATTAACCTTATTTTGACATTATATTATTGTTCAATTTAATGATAATAATTAATTTCTAAAAGAACGTCATAAAAATAATTTATATATTGCCATTAATTAAAGAGTTTTCATAGCATATGAACTAAAAATAATTGTTGTAATATACATGATTATTGAGATTTCAAAGTAAAGTAAGAAGTTTTGACATAAAAAAATGGAAACAAGATTTCCTTTTTCAAAAATAATATTATTTTAATTAATCAACATGGAAGGATTAGCGGGTATATCTTACAAACTTATTTATAAAAAAATATATCTTAATTATTTAATATAAATTTAAATATCTTAAAATTATATATCCCAAATTAGCTTTTATATCATAATATCGTTATATTGGTGATCCTATTAATTTTTATCTAAAGAAAGTAAAATCAAGTGTAACCACTTGTATTAGTCTTATTCTAACACCATTTTACCACTTAATTTTAATTTTCATCTAAGGAAAGTTAATCAAATTCGGCCACTTATCTTAATCTGATTTGACATTATATAAAAATTAAATTAATAATAATAATAATTAATAAAAGAATGTCATAAAACTAATTTTAAAGTTGCCATTAATAAAAAGATATTTTCTAGCATATGAATTATAAATAATTGTTGCAATAAGCATGTATATTAAGATTTCCAAGTGAAGTAAAGAGCTATGATATAAAAAAAATGGATTCTAGATTTTTTTTTTTTGAGAAATATTATTATTTCTATTAATTAACATAGAAGGACTAGTAGATACATCTTACAAACTTATTTATAAAAAAATATATCCTAATTATTTAATAAAAATTTAAATATATTAAAATTAAATATCTTAAATCAGTTTTTATATCACAATATCGTTATATCAATGATCCTATTAGTTTTTATCTAAAGAAAGTAAATTCAAGTGTGACCACTTATATTACTCTTATTCGAATACCATTTGGCCACATATATTTAATTTTCATTTAAGGAAAGTAAAATCAAATTTGGCCACTTATCTTAATCTTACTTTGACATTATATAAAAATTAAATTTAATGATAATAATTAATTTCTAAAAGAAAGTCATAAAAATAATTTTAAATATTGTCATTAATAAAATAAATTTTTTAGCACATGAATTATAAATAATTTTTGTAATAAGCATGTATATTAAGATTTCCAAGTCAAGTAAGGAGCTATGATATAAAAAAATGGATTCAAGATTTTTTTTTGAGAAATATTATTATTTCTATTAATAAACATAAAAGGACTAATAGATACATCTTACAAACTTATTTATAATAAAATATATCCAAATTATTCAAAATAAATTTAAATATCTTAAAATTATATATGTTAAATTAGCTATCACATCACATTATCATTATATATATGATTATATTAGTTTTTTTTAAAGAAAGTAAAATTAAGCCTAACCACTTGCATTAATCTTATTCTTGTACCATTTCGCCACTTAAATTTAATTTTCATCTATAGAAAGTAAAATCAAATTCTGCCATTAATCTTATTTTGACATTATATAAAAATTAAATTTAATAATAATAATTATTTTCTAAAAGAATGTTGTAAATAATTTTAAATATTACCATTAATTAAAGAGATTTTCTAGCAAATGAATTATAAACAATTGTTGTAATAAGTATGTATATTAATATTTCCAAGTGAAGTAAGGAACTTTGATATAAAAAAAAGGATTCATGATTTTTTTTTTAAAAAAATTATTATTTCAATGAATCAACGTAGAAGGACTAGTAGATATATCAATAAACTTATTTATAAAAAAAATATCCTAATTATTTATTATAAATTTAAATATCTTAAAATTATATATCTTGAATTAGTTTTCATATCACAATATCGTTATATATGTGATCGTATTAGTTTTTATCTAAGGAAAGTAAAATCAAGTGTAATCACTTGTATTAGTCTTATTCTAACACCATTTGCCTACTAAAATTTAATTTTCATCTAAGGACAGTAAAATCAAATTTGGCCCCTTTCATTAATCTTATTTTGACATTATATAATTGTTCAATTTAGTGATAATAATTAATTTTTAAAAGAATGTCGTAAAAATAATTTATATATTGCCATTAATCAAAGAGATTTTCTTGTGTATGAATTAAAAATAATTGTTGTAATAAGCATGATTATTGCCATTTCAAAGTGAAGTAAGAAGCTTTGACATAAAAAAAATGGATATGAGATTTCCTTTTTGAAAAATAATATTATTTCAATTAATTAATATGGAAGGACTAGCGGGTACATCCTACTAACTTATTTATAAAAAAATATATCCTAATAATTTATTATAAATTTAAATAAATTAAAATTATATATCTTAAATTAACTATCATATCACAATATCATTGTATATGTGACCATATTAGTTTTTAACAAAAGAAAGTAAAATCAACTTTAACCAGTTGTATTAATCTTATTCAAACATCATTTCCCCATTTAAATTTAATTTTCATCTAAGGAAAGTAAAATTAAATTTGGCCACTTGTATTAATCTTATTTTGACATTATATAAAAATTAAATTTAATGATAATAATTAATTTCTAAAAGAATATCTTAAAAATAATTTTAAATATTATCATTAATTAAAGAGATTTTCTACCATATGAATTATGAACAATAGTTGTAATAAGTATGTAAATTATGATTTGCAAGTGAAGTAAAGAGATTTAATATAAAAAAATAGATTCATGATTTTTTTGAAAAATATTATTATTTTAATTAATCAAAAGAGAAGGACTAGTGGATACAACTTACAAACTTATTTATAAAGAAATATATCCTAATTATTAAATATAAATTTAAATATCTTAAAATCATATATCATGAATCAGCTTCCTTATCACAATATGGTTATATATGTGATTTTATTAGTTTTTATCTAAAGAAAGTAAAATCAAATCTAACCACCTATACTAGTCTTATTCTAGTACCATTTGGACACTTACATTTAATTTTCATCTACAGAAAGTAAAATGAAATTCGGCTACTTTTATTAATCTTATTTTGACATTATATAATTGTTCAATTTAATGATAATAATTAATTTCCAAAAGAATGTTGTAAAAATAATTTATATGTTGTCATTAATTAAAGAGATTTTGTGGCATATGAATTAAAAATAATTGTTGTAATAAGCATCATTATTGAGATTTCAAAGTAAAGTAGGAAGCTTTGATATAAAAAAATGGATACATGATTTCCTTTTTGAAAAATAATTTTATTTCAATTAATCAACATAGAGGGACTAGTGGATATATCATACTAACTTATTTATAAAAAAAATATATCTTAATAATTTAACATAAATTTAAATATCTTAAAATTATATATCTTGGATCAGCTATTATATTTTGGATGAATTCTATTATTTCAAATAATCAACCTAGAAGGACTCGTGGACATGTCCTACTAACTTATTTATAAAAAAAATATATTCTAATAATTTAATGCAAATTAAAATATCTTAAACTTATATATCTTGAATCTATAGTTATATTACAATATCGTTATATATATGATCATATTAGTTTTGAACTAAAGGAAGCAAAATCAAGTCTAACCAGTTGTATTAATCTTATTCTAATATCATTTGGCCAATTAAATTTAATTCTCATCTAAGTAAAATCAAATTTGGCCATTTGTATTAATCTTACTGTGAAATTATGTAAAAATTAAATTTAATGATAACAATTAGTTTCTACAAGAATGTTGTAAAAATAATTTTAAATATTGTCATTAATTAAAGAGATTTTCTATCATATGAACTATAAATAATTGCTGTAACAAGCATGTATATTAAGATTTCCAAGGGAAGTAAAGAGCTTTAATATAAGAAAATGGTTACATGATTTTTTTTTGGATGAATTCTATTATTTCAATTAATCAACCTAGAAGGACTAGTGGATATATCATACTAACTTATTTATAAAAAATATATATTCTAATAATTTACTGTAAATTTAAATATCTTAAAATTATATATCTTGAATCTATAATCATATCACAATATCGTTATATAAGTGATCATATAAGTTTTCAACTAAAGGAAGTAAAATTAAGTCAAACCACTTGTATTAATCTTATTCTAACATCATTTGGCCGCTTAAATTTAATTTTCATCTAAGGAAAATAAAATAAAATTTGGCCACTTGTATTAACCTTATTTTAACATTATATAAAAATTAAATTTAATAATAATTAAATTCTAAAAGAACATCATAAAAAATTTTAAATATTGCCATTAATTAAAGAGATTTTCTAACATATGAATTATAAATAATTGTTGTAATGAGCATGTATATTAAGATTTCCAAGGAAAGTAAAGAGCTTTGACATAAGAAATAGATATATGATTTTCTTTGGCAGAATTCTAACATTTCAATTAATAAGGCTAGAAGGACTAATGGATATATCCTACTAACTTATTTATAAAAAAAATATATCCTAATAATTTAATGTAAATTCAAATGACTTAAAATTATATAACTTGAATCAACTAACAAATCACAATATCCCTATATATGTGTCCATATTAGTTTTTAACTAAAGAAAGTGAAATCAAGTCTAACCACTTGTTCTAATCTTATTCTAATACCAATTCGCCACTTAAATTTAATTTTCATCTAAGGAAAGTAAAATCAAATGCGGCCACTTGTATTAATCTTATTTTAACATTATATAAAAATTAAATTTAATGATAATAATTAATTTCTAAAAGAATTTCATAAAAATAATTTTAAGTATTGCCATTAATTAAAGAGATTTTCTAGCATATGAAATATAAATAACTGTTGTAATGACCATGTATATTAAGATTTCCAAGGGAAGTAAAGAGCTTTGACATAAGAAAATAGTTACATGATTTTTTTTGAAAGAATTCTATTATTTCAATTAACCAATCTAGAAGGACTTGTGGATATATCCTACTCACTTATTTATAAAAAATATATCCTTATAATTTAATGTAAATTTTAATATCTTAAAATCATATATTTTGAATTAGGTGTCATATCACAATATCATTATATATATACTCATATTAGTTTCTAACTCAAGAAAGTAAAATCAAGTTTAACCACTTGGACTAATCTTATTCTAACAATTTTTGGCCACTTAAATTTAATTGTCATCGAAGGAATGCAAAATCAAATTCTGCCACTTGTATTAATCTTATTTTAACATTATATAAAGATTAAATTTAACGATGATAATTAATTTCTAAAAAAATGACATAAAAATAATTTTAAATATTGTCATTAATTAAAGAATTTTTCAAGCATATGAATTATAAATAATTCTTGTAATGTGCATGTATATTAGGATTTCCAAAGGAAGTAAAAAGCTTTGGCATAAGAAAATAGCTACATGATTTTTTTGGAAGAATTTTATTATTTCAATTAACCAATGTAGAAGGACTTGTGGATATATCCTACTAACTTTTTTATAAAAAAAATATATCCTAATAATTTAATGTAAATTTAAATATCTTAAATCATATATCTTGAATTAGGTGTCATATCACAATATTGTTATATATGTGCTCATATTAGTTTTTAACTCAAGAAATTAAAATCGAGTCTGACCACTTGTATTAATCTTATTCTAACAACTTTTGGCCACTTAAATTTAATTTTCAACGAAGGAAAGTAAAATCAAATTCAACCATTTGTATTAATCTTATTTTAACATTATATAAAAATTAAATTTAATGATAATAATTAATTTTAAGAGAATGGCATAAAAATAATTTTAAATATTATCATTAATTAAAGAGATTTTCAAGCATATGAATTATAAATAATTCTTGTAATGAGCATGTATATTAAGATTTCTAAGGGAAGTAGAGAGCTTTGACATAAGAAAATAGTTGCATAATTATTTTTGGAAAAATTCTATTATTTTAATTAACCAATCTAGAAGGACTTATGGATATATCCTACTAACTTATTTATAAAAAAAATATATCCTAATAATTTAATGTAAATTTAAATGACTTAAAATCATATATCTTGAATCAATTGTCATAACATAATATCATTATATATGTGATCATATTAGTCTTCAGCTAAAGAAAGTAAAATCAAGTCTAACTAGTTGTATTAATCTTATTTTAACACCCACTTAAATTTAATTTTCATCTAAGGAAAGTAAAATCAAATTCAGCCACTTGTATTAATCTTTTTGTGCAATTATGTAAAAATTAAAGTTAATGATAACAATTAATTTCTAAAAGAAATTCATAAAAATAATTTTAAATATTGCCATTAATTAAAGAGATTTTCTTGCATATGAATTATATATAATTGTTGTAATGAGCATGTATAATAAGATTTCCAAGGGAAGTAAAGAACTTTGACATCAGAAAATAGTTACATGATTTTTTTTTGGAAGAATTCTATTATTTCAGTTAACCAATCTTGAAGGGCTAGTGGATATATCCTACTAAGTTATTTATAAAAAAATATATCTTAATAATTTAATGTAAATTTAAATAACTTAAAATTTTACATATTGAATCAACTATCAAATTATAATATCATTATATATACGATCATATTAGTTTTTAATAAAAGAAAGTAAAATCAAGTCTAACCACTTATATTAATCTTATTCTAACACCATTTTGTCACTTAAGTTTAATTTTCATCTAGGGAAAATAAAATCAAAATCGACCACCTGTATTAATCTTATTTTGAATTTATATGAAAAAAATTTAATGATATTAATTAATTTCTAAAAGAATGATGGAAAAATAATTTTAAATATTATCATTAATTAAAGAGATTTTCTAGTAGATGAATTATAAATAATTGTTGTTATAAGCCTATATATTAAAATTTCCAAGTCAAGCAAAAAGCTTTGATATAAGAAAATGATTACATGATTTTTTATCGGATGCATTCTATTATTTCAATTAATCATCCTAGAAGGACTACTGGATATACCCATCTAACTTAATTATAAAATAATATATCCTAATAATTTAATGAAAATTTAAATATCTTAAAATCTTGAATTAGTTGTCAAAACACAATATCATTATATATGTGATCATATTAGTTTTCAACTAAAAGAAGCAAAATTAAGTATAACCACTTGTATTAATCTTATTCTAACACCAACTCACCACTTAAATTTAATTCTCATTTAAGGAAAGTAAAATCAAAATCGGCCATTTATATTATTCATACTGTGAAATTATGTAAAAATTAAATTTAATGATAATAATTAATTTCTAAAATAAAGTCGTGAAAATAATTTTAAATATTGTCATTAACTAGAGACATTTCCTAGCCTATGAATTATAAATAATTGTTGTAATAAGCATATATATTAAGATTGCCAAGTGAATTAAAGAGCTTTGATAGAAGAAAATGGTTGCAAGATTTTTTTTTGGAAGAATTCTATTATTTCAATTAATCAACCAAGAAGGACTAGTGGATATATTCTACTATCTCATTTATAAAAAAATATATCCTAGTAATTTAATATAAATTTAAATATCTTAAAATCATATATCTTGAATTAGTTGTTAAATCACAATACTATTATATATGTGATCATATTAGTTTTCAATTAAAGAAAGTAAAATCAAATTCGGCCACTTATATAAATCTTGTTGTGAAATTACGATTAATTTCTAAAAGAAAGTCATGAAAATAATTATAAATATTGTCATTAATTAGAGAGATTTTCTAGCATATGAATTATAAATAATTTTTGTAATAAGCATGTATATTATGATTTCCAAGGTAAGTAAAGAGCTTTGATATAAGAAAATGGTTACATGATTTTTTTTTGGATGAATTCTATTATTTCAATTAATCAACCTAAAAGGACCAGTGGATAGATCATATTAATTTATTTAAAAAAAATATATCCAAATAATTTAATATAAATTTAAATATCTTGAAATCGTATATTTTGAATCAAATGTCATATCACAATATCGTTATATATGTGCTCATATTAGTTTTCAAGTAAAGAAAGTAAAATCAATTCTGACAACTTGTATTAATCTTATTCTAACACTAACTCCCCACTTAAATTTAATTCTCATATAAGGAAAATAAAATCAAATTCAGCCATTTGTATTAATTATACTGTGAAATTATGTAAAAATAAAATTTAATGATAATAATTAATTTCTAAAAGAAATTCATAAAAATAATTTTAAATATTACCATTAATTAAAGAGATTTTCTAGCATATAAATTATAAATAATTGTTGTAATAAGCATCTATATTAAGATAACGAAGGGAAGTAAAGAGCTCTGACATAAGAAAATGGTTACATGATTTTTTTTAGAAGAATTTTATTATTTCAATTAATCAACTTCGAAGGACTAGTGGATATATCCTACAAACTTATTTTAAAAAATATATCCTAATAATTTAATGTAAATTTAAATATCTTAAAATTATATATCTTGGATTAGCTAACAAATCACAATATCTTATATGTATGATCATATTAGTTTTTAACTAAAAAAAGTGAAATCAAGTCTAACCACTTTTATTAATCTTATTCTAACACCATTTCGCCACTTAAATTTAATTCTCATCTAAGGAAAGTAAAATTATATTCGGCCACTTATATTAATCTTATTGTGAAATCATGTAAAAATTAAATTTAATGATAATAATTAATTTCTAAAAGAAATTCATAAAATAAATTTTAAATATTGCATTAATTTAAGAGATTTTCTAGCATATGAATTATAAATAATTATTTTAATAAACATGTATATTAAGATTTCCAAGGGAAGTAAAGAGCTTTAACATAAGAAAACGGTTACATGATTTTTTTTTTTGGAAGAATTCTATTATTTCAATTAACCAATCTAGAAGGACTTGTGGATATATCCTATTAACTTATTTATAAAAACATATATCTAATAATTTAATTTAAATTTAAATATCTTAAAATCATATATCTTAAATCAGGTATCATATCATAATGTCATCATATATATGATGATATTAGTTTTCAACCTAAGAAAGTAAAATCAAGACTAACCACTTATATTTATTTTATTCTAACATTATTTGGCCACTTAAATTTAATTTTCATTTAAGGAAAGTGAAATCAAATTCTATCACTTGTATTAATCTTTTTTTTACAATATATAAAAATTTAATTTAATGATAATAATTAATTTTTAAAAGAATGATGTAAAAATAATTTTAAATATTGCCATTAATTAAAGATATTTTTGAGCTTGTGAATAATAAATAATTGTTGTAATAAGTGTGTATATTAAGATTTCCAAGAGAAGTAAAGAGCTTTGACATAAGAAAATAGTTACATGATTTTTTTCTGCAAGAAATCTATTCAATTAATCAACCTAGAAGGATTAGTGGATATATCCTATTAACTTATTGATAAAAAGAATATATCCTAATAATTTAATGTAAATTTAAATATCTTAAAATCATATATTTTGAATCAGCTAACAAATACAATATCATTATATATGTGATCAAATTAGTTTTCAACTAAAGAAAGAAAAATCAAGTCTAACCACTTGTATTAATATTATTCTAACACCATTTCACCACTTAAATTTAATTCCCATCAAAAGAAAGTAAGATTAAATTCGGCTACTTGTATTAATCTTATTTTCAAATTATGTAAAAATCAAATTTAATGATAAAAATTATTTTCTAAAATAACATCGTAAGAATAATTTTAAATATTGCCATTAATTAAAAAGATTTTCTAGCATATGAATTATAAATAATAGTTGTAATAAGCATGTATATTAAGATTTCCAAGTGAAGTAAAGAGCTTTGACATAAGAAAATAGTTACATATTTTTTTTTGGAAGAATTTTATTATTTCAATTAATCAACATGGAAGGATTAGTAGATATATCCTACTAACTTATTTATAAAAAATAATTTAATGTAAATTTAAATATATGAAAACTATATATCTCGAATCGGCTATCATATCAAAATATTGGTATATATGTGATCATATTAGTTTTTAACTAAAGAAAGTAAAATCAAGTCTAACCACTTATATTAATCTTATTCTAATACCATTTGGCCACTTAAATTTAATTCTCATCTAAGGAAAGTAAAATCAAATTCAGCTACATGTATTAATCTTATTTTGACATTATATAAAAATTAAATTTAAAGATAATAATTATTTTCTAAAGGAATGTTATAAAAATAATTTTAAATATTGCCTTTAATTAAAGGGATTTTCTAGCATATGAATTATAAACAATTGCTGTAATAAGCATGTATATTAAGATTTCCAAGTGAAGTAAGGAGCTTTGATTAAAAAAATAGGTTCGTGATTTTTTTTGAAAAATATTATTATTTCAATTAATCAACATAGAAGGACTAGCGGATACATCTTACAAACTTATTAATAAAAAATATATCATAATTATTTAATATAAATTAAAATATCTCAAAATTATATATCTTGAATCAGCATTTATATGACAATATCGTTATACATATGATCATATTAGTTTTTATCTAACAAAAGTAAAATCAAGTGTAACCACTTGTGTTAGTCTTATTCTAACACTATTTGGCTACTTTAATTTAATTTTCATCTAAGGAAAGTAAAATAAAATTTGGCTATTTGTATTAATCTTATTTTGACATGTATAATTGTGGAATTTAATGATAATAATCAATTTCTATTAATGAAGGATATTTTCTAGCATATAAAAATAATTGTTGTAATAAGCATGATTGTTGAGATTTCAAAGTTATGTAAGAAGCTCTAACATAAAAAATAGATACATGATTTTTTTTTGAAAAATAATATTATTTCAATTAATCAACATAGAACGACTAGGGGATATATCCAACTAACTTATTTATAAAAAAATATATCCTAATAATTTAATATAAATTTAAATGTCTTAAAATCATATATCCTGAATTGGTTGTTATATCACAATATCAATATATAAGTGCTCATATTAGTTTTTATCTAAAGAAAGTAAAATCAAGTGTAGCCACTTATATTAATCTAATTCTAGCACTATTTCACCACTTAAATTTAATTTTTATCTATGGAAAGTAAAATGAAATTCAACCACTTGTATTAATTTTATTTTGACATTATATAAAAATTAAATTTTATGATAATAATTAATTTCTAAAAGAACATCATAAAAATAATTTTAAATATTGCCATTAATTAAAGAGATTTCCTAGTATATGAATTATAAATAATTGTCGTAATGAGCCTATATATTAAGACTTCCAAGTAAAGTAAAAAGCTTTGACATAAGAAAATGGATACATGACCTTTTTTTTTTTTGAAAAATTATATTATTTCAATTAATCAACATAGAAGGACTACATGATATGTCCTACTAACTTATTTTTTAAAAAATATATCCTAATAATTTAATGTAAATTTAAATATCTTAAAATCATATATCTTGAATCAATTGTCATATCACAATATCATTATATATGTGCTCACATTAGTTTTTAACTAATGAAAGTAAAATCAAGTCTAGCCACTTGTATTATTCTTATTCAAATAGTAGTTTGCCACTTAAATTAAATTTTCATCTAAAGAAAGTAAAATCAAATTTGGCCACTTGTATTTATCTTATTTTAACATTAAATAAAAATTAAATTTAATGATAATAATTAATTTCTAAAAGAACTTTGTAAAAATAATTTAAAATATTGTCATTAATTAAAGAGATTTCCTGGCATATGAATTATAAAAAATTGTTGTAATAAGCCTATATATTAAGATTTCCAAGTGAAGTAAAGAGCTTTGGTATAAGAAAATAGATACATGATTTTTAATCAAAAAATTGTATTATTTCTATTAATCAACATAGAAGGACTACATGATATATCCTACTAACATATTTATAAAAAAATATATCCTAATAATTTAATGTAAATTTCAATATCTTAAAATCATAAATCTTGAATCTGTTGTCATATCATAATATCATTATATATGAGCTCATGTTAGTTTTTATCTAAAGAAAGTGAAATCAAGTCTAACAACTTGTATTAATCTCATTCTAACACTGTTTTACCGCATAAATTTAATTCTCATCTGAGGAAAGTAAAGTCAAATTCGGCCACTTATATTAATCTTATTGTGAAATTATATAAAAATTAAATTTAATAATAATAATTAATTTCTAAAACCGAGTCATAAAAATAATTTAAAATATTGCCACTAATTAAAGAGATTTTCTAGAATAAGAATTTTAATTAATTGTTGTAATAAACATATATATTAAGATTTCCAAATGAAATAAAGAGTTTTGACATAAGAAAATGGATACATGATTTCTTATTTAAAAAAATTATATTATTTCAATTAATAAATATAGAAGGGTAACTGGATATATCCTACTAACTTATTTATAAAAAATTTATCCTAATTATTTAATATAAATTTTTATATCTTATAATTATATATCTTGAATTAGCTTTCATATCAAAATATCATTTTATATGTGATTGTATTTATTTTTAGCTAAAGAAAGTAAAATCAAGTGTAACTACTTTTGTTAGTCTTATTCTAATACCATTTGGCAACTTAAATTTAATTTTCATCTAAGGATAGTAAAATCAAATTCAGCCCCTTATATTGATGTTATCTTGACATTATATAATTGTTCAATTTAATGATAATAATTAATTTCTAGAAGAACATCATAAAAATAATTTATATATTGCTATTAATTAAAGATATTTCTTAACATATGAATTAAAAATAATTGCTATAATCAGCATGATTATTGTGATTTCAATGTGAAGTAAGAAGCTTTGACTTAAAGAAAATAGATACATAATTTTTTATTTTAGAAAATAATATTATTTCAATTAATCAACTTGGAAGGACTAGTGGATATATCCTACTAGCTTATTTAAAAAAAATTATATCCTAATAATTTAATATAAATTTAAATATCTTAAAATTATATATCTTGAATCAGCTATCATATCACCATATCGATATATATGTGATTATATTAGTTTTTAACTAAAGGAAGTAAAATCAAGTCTAACCATTTATATTAATCTTATTCTAATACCTTTTGGCCACTTAAATTTAATTTTCATCTACGGAAAGTAAAATCAAATTTGGCCATTTATATTAATCTTATTATGACATTATCTAAAAACTGAATTTAATGATAATAATTAATTTCTAAAAGAAAGTCATAAAAATAATTTGAAATAATGCCATTAATTAAAGAGATTTTCTAGCATATGGATGATAAATAATTGTTAAAATAAGTATGTATATTAAGGTTTCCAAGTAAAGTAAGGAGCTTTGATATAAAAAAATGGATTCATGATTTTTTTTTGAAAAATATTATTATTTCAATTAACATAGAAGGACAAGAGGATACATCTCACAAACATATTTAGTAAAAAAATATGTCCTAACAATTTAATGTAAATTTAAATATCTTAAAATGATATATCTTGAATTAGCTATCATATCACAATATTGTCATATATGTGATCATATTAGTTTTCAACTAAAGAAAGAAAAATTAAGTCTAACAACTTGTATTAATCTTATTATAACACCATTTCGTCACTTAAACTTAATTTTCATTTAAGGAAAGTAAAATCAATTTTGGCCACTAGTATTAATCTTATTTTAACATTATATAAAAATTTAATTTAATGATAATAATTAATTTTTAAAAGAACTTCATAAAAATAATTCTAAATATTGCCATTAATTAATGGGATTTCCTAGCATATGAATTATAAATAATTGTTGTAATAAGCCTATATATTAAGATTTCTAAGTGAAGCAAACAACTTTGACATAAGAAAATGGTTACATGATTTTTTTTTTTGGAAGAATTATGTTATTTCAATTAATCAACATAGAAGTACTTGTGGATATATCCTACTAACTTATTTAGAAAAAAATATCTTAATAATTTAATGAAAATTTAAATATCTTAAATCATCTATCATATCACAATATTGTTATATATGTGATGATATTACTTTTCAACTAAAGAAAGTAAAATCAAGTCTAACCACTTATATTAATCTTTTTCTAACACATTTTGGCCACTTAAATTTAATTTTCACCTGAGGAAAGTAAAATCAAATTCGACCACTTATATTAATCTTATTTTAAGATTATATAAAAGTTAAATTTAATGATAATAATTAATTTCTAAAAGAATGTTGTAAAAATAATTTAAAATATTGCCATTAATTAAGGAGATTTCCTAACATATGAATTATAAATAATTGTTGTAATAAGCCTATATATTAAGATTTCCAAGTGAAGTAAAGAGTTTTGACATAAGAAATTGGATACTTGATTTTTTTTTTGAAAAATTGTATTATTTCAATTAATAAACATAGAAGGACTACTGGATATATCCTACTAACTTATTTTGAAAAAAAAATCCTAATAATTTAATGTAAATTTAAATATCTTAAAATTATATATCTTGAATCATCTATCATATCACAGTATCATTATATATGTGATCATATTAGTTTTCAACTAAAGAAAGTAAAATTAAGTCTAAGCACTTATATTAATCTTATTCTAACCCTATATGGCCACTTAAATTGAATTTTCATCTAAGGAAAGTAAAATGAAATTCGGCCACTTGTATTAATATTATTTTGACATTATATAATTATTCAATTTAACGATAGTAATTAATTTCTAAAAGAACTTTGTAAAAATAATTTTTATATTACCATTAATTAAAGAGATTTTCTTGCATACGAATTAAAAAAAATTGTTGTAATAAGCATGATTATTGAGATTTTAAAGTGAAGTTAGAAGCTTTGATATAAAAAAAATGGATACATGAAATTTTTTTTCATAAATAATATTATTGCAATGCATCAACACAAAAGCACTAGCGGATATATCTATCATGACTGAAAACTAGGGGTCCTGACCAGCGCATGACCTGAGGGAAAAACATAACCATATAGGCCATGCTAGCCTAACACTTTATAAGATAACTTGTAACCTATTTCAAACTCACGTGGTCATATACCTTACACACAATCACTAACTTTTCACATACACATAGTCCCACATGGACTTTCTCATTTTTTTCTCATTCACCTATTAAATCATATATATATATATATATATATATATATATATATATATATATATATATATATATATATATATATATATATATATATATATATATATATATATATATATATATATATCAACATAAAATCCATATTGTTTGGTAACTAAACAATCCTTTACATTTATAATAAAATGCATACATATAAGTCTACAGAAGTATACCTTGCCTATAAGTTTAATAGAGCACGTCTAAAAGTATTCAAAATTTACAAATTTAAAAAATATGTAAAAGTTCTACATCAAGCCCATATGAACAAAGTGTGGCTCACCACTAGAGAATACTCATCTCTCTTTAAGGAGTTGCAGATGACAGACCTAAAGCAAATCTCTATCTGAACAACCTTACAACCAAAAGAGTGAGTCGTGGACTCAATGAATAGATAATATGAATTTCTAACGAAAATGTGACAAGCCATGGCATAAGTTTTTCCTTAGAAATAGTTAAATAACTTTTCAATACCAAAAAGATATCATGAGAGTTGTGCAATCATATTTGATAAATGACAATTGAAATGTTCCTTAGGAGTAAGATAGTAGGTTCTTGAATCATAAGAAATTATTATAGATATAGAATCATGGTAAAAATTTCAATATAACATATTCATGGTAAATAATTAATCGTAATTAAATTTAATGAGTTTTAAAATACATAAACCATTAAGTTACACTTTAGGGTGGGAGATTTCCAGTTATGATTAACAAACATGAGCATTCCACTCATGAATTAACAATTTCAAAAGAGCTCTCAGCTCTAAGGCAACTTATTAGGTTACCATAAACCAATCCACATATGTTGGCCGACACACGGGGTTAGCAACTCCCCTGCTAATGAGGGTTCGAACCAAGGTGCACCAAGACTAATATTATCACTGCCATTAGCTATAGTTTCTAACTAGTCTTCTCCCAAAACAAGTTTATAAAAATAACAAAACACCATGTATATATATATATATATATATATATATAATAGTTATATAAGAAAATTATTGAAAATAAACAATTCCATACATTAATAGTTTAAATCAATCTCAATCCACATTTCTACCAATTTTAAGTAGCTCATTAAAGCTTTCAACCATGGCAATCAACATATCTAATATCAAATCATTCCAAATTCATCAAGAATCAATTTTACAAATATACATGAAACTTCAATACATTATCATTTCATTCGCAACATCACTTTATAAGAAAATTAAATTTAATGGTAATAATTATTTTCTAACAGAATGTCGTAAAAATAATTTTAAATATTACCATCAATTAAAGAGATTTCCTAGCATATGAATTATAAATAATTGTTGCAATAAGCCTATATATTAAGATTTTCAAGTGAAGTAAAGAGCTTTGACATAAAAAAATGGAAACATTTTTTTTTGAAAAATTATATTATTTCAATTAATCAATATAGAAAGACTACTAGATGTAACCTACTAACTTATTCAAAAAAAATATTCTAATAATTTGATGTAAATTTATATATCTTAGAATCATATATCTTTAATCAACTATCATATCACACTATTGTTATATATGTTATCGTATTAGTTTTCAACTAAAGAAAGTAAAATAAAGTCTAACCACTTGTATTAATTTTATTCAAACACTATTTGGCCACTTAAATTGAATTCTCATCTAAGGAAAGTAAAATGAAATTCGACCACTTGTATTAATCTTATTTTGACATTATATAATTGTTCAATTTAATGATAATAATTAATTTCTAAAAGAATGTCATAAAAATAATTTATATATTGACATTAATCAAATAAATTTTCTACCATATGAATTAAAAAATTATTGTGATAAGCATGATTATTGAGATTTCAAAGTGAAGTAAGAAGCTTTGACACAAAAAAATGTAAACTTGAATTTTTTCCCATAAATAATATTATTTCAATTCATAAACGTGGAAGGACTAACGGATATATCCTACTAACTTATTTATAAAAAAATATGACCTAATAATTTAATGTATTTTTAAATATATTAAAATTATATTTCTTCAATCTGCCATCATATCATAATATCGTTATATGTGTGATCATATTAGTTTTAAACTAGAGAAAGTAAAATCAAGTTTGACCACTCGTATTAATTTTATTCTAACACCATTTGGCAAGTTAAATTTAATTTTCATCAAAGGAAAGTAAAATAAAATTTTGGCCACTTGTATTAATTTTATTTTGATATTATATAAAAATTAAATTTAATGATAATAACTAATTTCCGAAAAAATGTTGTAGTAATAATTTTAACTATTGCCATCAATTAAAGAGGTTTTTTAGCATATGAATTATAAATAATTGTTCTAACAAGCATATATATTAAGATTTTCAAGTGAAGTAAAGAGCTTTGATATAATAATATGGTTACATGATTTTTTTTTTGGAAGAATTATGTTATTTAAATTAATCCGCATAGAAGGGCTAGTGGATATATCATAGAAGGACTATTGGATCTATCTTACTAACTTATTTATAAAAAATATATCCTAATTATTTATTGTAAATTTAAATGTTTTAAAATTACATATCTTGAATTTGTTGTCATGTCAAAATATCGTTATATATTTGCTCATATTAGTTTTTATCTAAAGAAAGAAAAATCAAATCTAACTGCTTGTATTAATCATATTCTAACTGCACTTCACCACTTAAATTTAACTCACATCTAAGGAAAATAAAATCAAATTCGATGACTTGTATTAATCTTATTTTGACATTATATAAAACTTAAATTTAATGATAATTATTAATTTCTAAAAAAATTTGTAAAAATAATTTTAAATTTTGGCATTGATTAAAGAGATTTCGTAGCAAATGAATTATAATAAATTGTTGCAATAAGCCTATATATTAAGATTACCAAGTGAAGTAAATAGCTTTGACATAAGAAGATTGATACACGATTTCTAATTTAGAAAAATTGTAATATTTCAATTAAAAAACATAAAAAGATTACTGGATATATCCTACTAACTTATTTATAAACAATATATGCTAATAATTTAATGTAAATTTAAATATTTTAAAATCTTATATCTTGAATTGAATGTCATATCACGATATCGTTATGTATGTGCTCATATTAGTTTTTATCTAAAGAAAGTAAAATCCTATCTAATCGCCTGTATTAATTTTATTCTAGCACCATTTTGCGACTTAAATTTAATTCTCGTCTAAGGAAACTAAAATCAAATTTGGCCACTTGTATTAATCTCATTGTGAAATAATCTAAAAATTAAATTTATTGATAATAATTAATTTCTAAAAGAATGTCGTAAAAATATATTTTAAATATTACCATTAATTAATGGGATTTCCTAGCATATGAATTATAAATAATTGTTGTAATGAGCCTATATATTAATATTTCCAAGTGAAGTAAAGAGCTTTGATACAGGAAAATGGATACATGATTTTTATTTAGAAAAATTATATTATTTCAATTAATCAACTTAGAAGGAATAGTGGATAGATTCTACTAACTTATTAATAAACAAATATATCCTAATAATTTAATGTAAATTTAAATATCTTAAAATCATATATCTTGAATCGAATGTTATATTACAGTATCGCTATATATGTGCTTATATTAATTACTATCTATAGAAAGTAAAATTAAGTCTAACCACTTGTATTAATCTAATTCTAACACCATTTAGCAACTTAAATTAAATTTTCATCTAAGGAAAGTAAAATTAAATTTGGCCACTTGTATTAATCTTGTTGTGCAATTATTTAAAAATTAAATCTAATAATAATAATTAATTTCTAAAAGAAAGTTATAAAAATAATTTTAAATATTGCCACTAATTAAAGGGATTATCTAGCATATGAATTATAAATAAATTTTTTAATTAGCGTATATATTATGATTTCCAAGTGAAGTAAAGAGCTTCGACATAAGAAAATGGATACATGATTTTTATTTTGAAAAACTATATTATTTCAATTAATCAACATAGAAGGATTAGTGGATATATCCTACTAACTTATTTTTTAAAAAATATATCCTAATAATTTAATGTGAATTTAAATATCTTAAAATTATATATCTTGAATTAGATATCATATCACAATATCGTTATATATGTGCTTATATTAGTTTTTATCTAAAGAAAGTAAAATCCAGTCTAACCGCTTATATTAATCTTATTCTAACACCAGTTCGCCACTTAAATTTGATTCTCATCTAAGGAAAGTAAAATTAAATTCGGCCACTTGTATTAAACTTATTTTGAAATTATGAAAAAATTAAATTTAATAATAATTAGTTTCTAAAAAAATTTGTAAAAATAGTTTTAAATATTACCACTAATTAAAGGGATTTTCTAGCATATGAATTCTAAATAATTGTTGTAATAAGCCTATATATTTAGATTTTCAAGTGAAGTAAAGAACTTTGACATAAGAAAATGGATGTACGATTTCTTATTTAGAAAAATTATAATATTTCAATTAAAAAACATAGCAAGATTATTGAATATATCCTACTAACTTATTTATAAGCTATATATCCTAATAATTTAATATAAATTTAAATATCTTAAAATTATATATCTTGAATTGAATGTCATATTACAATATTGTTATATATGTGTTTATATTAGTTTTTATCTAAAGAAATTAAAATCTAGTTTAACCGCTTATATTAATCTTATTCGAACACCATTTCACCACTTAAATTCAATTCTCATTTAAGGAAAGTAAAATCAAATTCGGCTACTTATATTAATCTTATTGTGTAATTATCTAAAAATTAAATTTAATTATAATAATTAATTTCTAAAAAAATATCATAAAAATAATTTTAAAAGTTACCATTAATTTAAAAGTTTTCTTAACATATGAATTATAAACAATTGTTGCAATGAGCCTATATATTAATATTTCAAGTGAAGTAAAGAGCTTTGATATAAGAAAATGGATACATGATTTTTATTTAGAAAAATTATATTATTTTAATTAATTAACATAGAAGGATTTGTGGATAGACCCTACTAACTTATTTATAAAAAAATATATCCTAATAATTTAATGTAAATTTAAATATCTTAAAATCATATATCTTGAATCGGATGTCATATCACAATATCGTTATATATGTGCTCATATTAGTTTTTATCTAAAGAAAGAAAAATCAAGTCTAACGACTTATATTAATCAAATTCTAACATCATTTTGCCACATAAATTTAATTCTCATCTAAGGAAAGTAAAATCAAATTTGGCCACTCGTATTAATCTTATTATTAAATTATCTAAAAATTAAATTTAATGATAAAAATTAATTTCTAAAAGAAAGTCATAAAAATAATTTTAAATATTGTCACTAATTAAAGGGATTTTCTAGCTTATGAATTATAAATAATTTTTGTAATGAGTCTATATATAAAGATTTCCAAGTGAAGAGCTTTGATATAAAAAAATGGATACATGATTTCTTATCCAAAAAAATTATATTATTTCTATTAATAAATATAGAAGGACTACTGGATATATCCTACTAACTTATTTATAAAAAATATATCCTAATAATTTAATGTAAATTTAAATATCTTAAAATCATATATCATGAATCAAATGACATATCACAATATCGTTATGTATGTACTCACATTAGTTTTTATCTAAAGAAAGTAAAATTAAGTCTAACCACTTGTATTAATCTTATTCTAACACCATTTCGCCACATAAATTTAATTCTCATCTAAGCAAAGTAAAATTAAATCCGGCCACTGGTATTAATCTTATTGTGAAATTATCTAGAAATTAAATTTAATGATAATAATTAATTTCTAAAAGAAAGTCATAAAAATAATTTTAAATATTGCCATTAATTAAAGGGATTTCCTAGAATATGAATTATAAATAATTGTTGTAATAAGCCTATATATTAATATTTCCAAGTGAAGTAAAGAGTTTTGATATAAGAAAATGGATACATGATTTCTTATTCAGAAAAATTATAATAGTTCAATTAATAAACATAGAAGGACTACTGGATTTATCCTACTAACTTATTTATAAAAAATATATCCTAATTATTTAATCTAAATTTCAATATCTTAAAATTATATATCTTCAATTTGTTGTCATATCACAATATCATTATATATGTGCTCATATTAATTCTTATCTAAAGAAAGTAAAATCAAGTCTAACAACTTGTATTAATCTTATTCTAACTCTATTTCACCACATAAATTTAACTCTCATCTAAGGAAAGTAAAATCAAATTCGGCCACTTGTATTAATCTTATTGTGACATTATATAAAAATTAAATTTAAGGAGAATAATTAATTTCTAAAAAAATATCATAAAAATAATTTTAAATATTGACAATAATTAAAGAGATTTCCTGGAATATGAATTATAAATAATTATTATAATAAGCCTATATATTAAGATTTCCAAGTGAAGTCAAGAGTTTTGACAAAAGAAAATGGATACATAATTTTTATTTAGAAAAATTATATTATTTCAATTAATCAACATAGAAAGATTGGTGGATATATCCTACTAACTTATTTATAAAAAAATATATCCTAATCATTTAATGTAAATATAAATATCTTAAAATTATATATCATGAATCTATTATCATATCATAAAATTGTTATATATGTGCCCATACTAGTTTTTATCAAAAGAAAGTAAAATCTAGTCTAACCACTTGTATTAATCTTATTCTAACAGAATTTTGCCACACAAATTTAATTCTCATCTAAGGAAAGTGAAATCAAATTTGGCCACTTGTATTAATCTATTGTGAAATTAACTAAAAATTAAATTTAATGATAATAATTAATTTCTAAAAGAACGTCTTAAAAATAATTTTAAATATTGCCATTAATTAAAAAGATTTCTTAAAATATGAATTATAAATAATTGTTGTAATGAGCCTATATATTAATATTTCCAAGTGAAGTAAAGAGCTTTGACATAAGAAAATGGATATATGATTTTTATTTAGAAAAATTATATTATTTTAATTAATAAATATAGAAGGACTACAGGATTTATCTTACTAACTTATTTATAAAAAATATATTATAATAATTTATTGTAAATTTAAATATCTTAAAATCATATATCTTGAATTTGTTGTCATGTCAAAATATCATTATATATTTGCTCTTTTTAGTTTTTATCTAAACATAGAAAAATCAAATCTAATCGCTTGTATTAATCTTCTTCTAACTCTATTTCGCCACTTAAATTTAATTCTCATCAAAGGAAAGTAAAATCAAATTTGGTCACTTGTATTAATCTTATTTTGACATTATATAAAAATTAAATTTAATGATAATAATTTATTTCTATGGAACATCAAAAAAATAATTTTAAATATTATCATTAATTAAAGAGATTTCTTAGCATAAGAATTATAAATAATTGTTGTAATGAGCCTATATATTAATATTTCTGAGTAAAGTAAAGAGCTTTGATATAAGAAAATGGATACATGACTTTTTTTTTTGAAAAATTATATTATTTTAATTAATCAACATAGAAGGACTACATGATATATCCTACTAACTTATTTATAAAAAATATATCCTAATGATTTGATGTAAATTAAAATATCTTAAAATTATACATCTTGAGTCAATAATTATATCACAATATCGTTATTTATGTGATTATATTAGTTTCCAACTAAAGAGAATAAAATCAAGTGTAATCCCTTGTGTTAGTCTTATTCAAACATCATTTTGCTGCTTAAATTTAATTTTCATATTAGGAAAGTAAAATGAAATTCAGCTACTTGTATTAATCCTATTTTGACATTATGTAAAAATTAAATTTAATGATAATAATTAATTTTTAAAAGAACATCATAAAAATAATATATTATCACCATGAATTAAGGATTTTTTCTAGCATATGAATTAAAAATAATTGTTGTAATAAGCATTATTATTGATATTGAGAAGTCATGTAAGAAGCTTTGACATAAAAAAAATGTGTACATGATTTTCATTTTGAAAAGTAATATTATTTCAATTAATTAACATGGAAAGACTTGTGGATATATCCTACTAACTTCTTTTTTATAAAAAAATAAGTCCTAATAATTTAATATAAATTTAAATATCTTAAAATTATATATCTTGAATCAGCTATCATATCACAATATCGTGATATATGTGATCATATTAGTTTTTAACTAAAGAAAGTAAAATCAAGTCTAACCACTTATATTAATCTTATTCTAACACCATTTCGCCATTTAAATTTAATTTTCATCAAAGGAAAGTAAAATCAAATTTGAGCACTTGTATTAAACTTATTTTGAAATTATGTAAAATTTAAATTTAATGATAATAATTAATTTCTAGAAGAAAGTTGTAAAAATAATTTTAAATATTGCCATTAATTAAAGAGATTTTCTAGCATATGAATTATAAACAATTGTTGTAATAAGCATGTATATTAAGATTTCCAAGTGAAGTAAGGAGCTTTCATGTAAAAAAATTGATTCATGGCTTCTTCTTGAAAAATATTATTATTTCAATTAATTAACATAGAAGGACTAGTGGATTCATCTTACAAACTTATTTATAGGAAAATATATCCTAATTATTTAATATAAATTTAAATATCTTAAAATTATATACTATGAATTAACTTTTATATCACAATATCGTTATATTTGTGATCGTATTAGTTTTTATCTAAAGAAAATAAAATCACGTGTAACCACTTGTTTTAGTTTTATTCTAATACCGTTTGGCCATTTAAATCTAATTTTCATTTAAGGAATGTAAAATGAAATTTAGCTACTTATATTAATCTTATTTTGACATTATATAATTGTCCAATTTAATGATAATAATTAATATCTAAAAGAACATCATAAAAATAATTTATTTATTACCATTAATTAAAAAGATTTTCTAGCATATGAATTAAAAATAATTGTTGTAATAAGCATGATTATTGATATTTCAAATTGAAGTAAGAAGCTTTGACACAAAAAAAATGGACACATGATTTTTTTTGAAAAATAATATTATTTCAATTAAATAACATGGAAAGATTGGCGGATATATCCTACTAAATTATTTATAAATAAATATATCCTGATAATTTAAGATAAATTTAAATATCTTAAATCAACTATCATATCACAATATTGTTACATATGTGATCATATTAGTTTTCAACTAAAGAAACTAAAATCACGTGTAACCCCTTGTGTTAGTCATTTTCTAACACCATTCCCCCACTTAAATTCAATTTTCATCTAAGAAAAGTAAAATCAAATTCGGCCACTTGTATTAATATTTTTTTGATATTATATAAAAATTCAATTTAATGATAATAATTAATTTCTAAAAGAACATCATAAAAAAATCTTAAATATTGCCATTAATTAATGAAATTTTCTAGGAAATGAATTATAAACAATTATTGTAATAAGCATGTACATTAAAATTTCTAAGTGAAGTAAAGAGTTGATACAAGAAATTGGATACATTATTTTTTTTTGAAAAATTATATTATTTTAATTAATCAACATAAAAGGACTAGTGGATATATTCTACTAAATTATTTATAAAAAAAATATCCTAATAATTTAATGTATATTTAAATATCTTAAAATTATATATTTTAAATTAGCTATCATATCACAATATCGTTATATATGTAATCATATTAGTTTTCAACTAAAGAAAGTAAAATTAAGTCTAACCACTTCTATAATCTTATTCTAACACCATTTCGTTACTTAAATTTAATTATCATCTAAGGAAAGTAAAATCAAATTCGACCACTTGAATTAACCTTATTTTGAAATTATATAAAAATTAATTTTAAAAATAATAATTAGTTTCTAAAAGAATGTCGTAAAAATGATTTTAAATATTGCCATTAATTAAAAAGATTTCCTAGCAAATGAATTATATATAATTGTTGTAATAAACCTATATATTAAGATTACTTATTGAAGTAAAGAGTTTTGGTATAAGAAAATGGATTCATAATTTTTTTTTGAAAAATTATTTTATTTCAATTAATGAACATAGAAGGACTAGTGGATATATCTTATTAATCTTATTTATAAAAAAATATAACCTAAAAATTTAATGTAAATTTAAATACCTTAAAATCATATATCTAGAATAAGGTGTCATATCACAATATCCATATATATGTGCCCATATTAATTTTTATCTAAAGAAAGTAAAATCAAGTCTAACAACTTGTATTAATCTTATTCTAATACTATTTTGGCACTTAAATTTAATTCTCATCTAAGGAAAGTAAAATTAAATTCGGCCACTTGTATTAATCTTATTTTAAAATTATTTAAAAGTTAAATTTAATAATAATAATTAATTTCTAAAAGAGTGTAGTAAAAATAATTTTAAATATTGCCATTAATTAAAGAGATTTCCTAGCAAATGAATTATATATAATTGTTGCAATAAGCCTATATATTAAGATTTTCAAGTGAAGCATAGATCAATGACATAAGAAAATGGATACATTTTTTTTTTGAAAAATTATTTTATTTCAATTAATAAACATAGAAGGACTAGTGGATATATCTTATTAATCTTATTTATAAAAAAAATATAACTTAACAATTTAATGTAAATTTAAATACCTTTAAATCATATTTTTGGAATAAGGTGTCATATCACAATATCCATATATATGTGCCCATATTAGTTTTTATCTAAAGAAAGTAAAATCAAGTCTAACAACTTATATTAATCTTAATCTAATACCATTTCGCCACTTAAATTTAATTCTCATCTAAAGAAAGTAAAATTAAATTCGGCCACTTGTATTAATCTTATTGTAAAATTATCTAAAAATTAAATTTAATAATAATAATTAATTTCTAACAAAAAGTTATAAAAATAATTTTAAATATTGCCACTAATTAAAGGGATTTTCTAGCATATGTATTATAAATAACTGTTGTAATAAGCCTATATATTAAGATTTTCAAGTGAAGGTAAGAGTTTTGATATAAGAAAATGGATGCATGATTTATTATTTAGAAAAATTAAATTATTTCAATTAATAAACATAGAAGGATTACTAGACATATCCTTCTAACTTGTTTATAAAAAAATATATCCTATGTAAATATAAATACCTTAAAATCATATATCTTGAATTAACTATCATATCACAATATCGTTATATATGTGATCGTATTAGTTTTCAATTAAAGTAAGTAAAATCAAGTCTAACCACTTGTATTAATCTAATTCTAACACCATTTCACCACTTAAATTTAATTTTCATCTAAAGAAAGTAAAATCAAATTCAGCCATTTATATTAATCTTATTTTGACATTATATGAAAATTAAATTTCATGAAAATAATTAATTTCTAAAAGAAAGTCATAAAAATAATTTTAAACATTGCCATTAATTAAAGAGATTTCTTGACAAATTAATTATATATAATTGTTGTAATAAGCCTATATATTATGATTTTTAAGTGAAGTAAAGAGCTTTGGCATAAGAAAATGGATACATATTTTTTTTTAAAAAAATAATATTATTTCAATTAATCAACATGGAAGGACTAGCAAATATATCCAACTAACTTATTTATAAAAAAATATATCCTAATATTTTAATATAAATTTAAATATCTTAAAATTATATATCTTGAATCAGCTATCATATCCCAATATCATTATATATGTGCTTATATTAGTTTTCAACTAAAGAAAGTAAAATCAAGTCTAACAACTTGTATTAATCTTATTCTAACACCATTTCGCCACTTAAATTTAATTCTCATCTAAGCATAGTAAAATTAAATTCGGTCACTTGTATTAATCTTATTTTGAAATTATGTAAAAATTAAATTTAATGATAATAATTAATTTCTAGAAGAAACTCATAAAAATTATTTTAAATATTGCCACTAATTAAAGAAAATTTCTAGCATATGAATTATAAACAATTGTTGTGATAATCGTGTATATTAAAATTTCCTAGTGAAGTAAGGAGCCTTGATGTAAAAAAATTGATTCATGATTTTTTTTTTGAAAAATATTATTATTTCAATTAATCAACATAAAAGGACTAGCAGATTCATCTTATGAACTTATTTGTAGGAAAATATATCCTAATTATTTAATATAAATTTAAATATCTTAAAATTATATACCTTGAATCAGCTTTAATATCATAAAATTGTTATATATGTGATCATATTAGTTTTTATCTAAAGAAAGTAAAATCAAGAGTAACCACTTGTGTTAGTCTTATTCTAATACCATTTAGCCATATAAATTTAATTTTCATCTAAGGAAAATAAAATCAAATTTAGTAACTTGTATTAATCTTTTTTCAACATTATATAATTGTTCAATTTAAAAATAATAATTAATTTTTAAAAGAACATTGTAAAAATAATTTATATATTGGCATTAATTAAAGAGATTTTCTAGCATATGAATTTAAAATAATTGCTATAATTAGCATGATTATTGAGATTTCAAAGTGAAGTAAGAAGCTTTGACATAAAAAAATTGGATACATGATTTTTTTTTTCAAAAATAATATTATTTCAATTAATCAACATGGAAGGACTGGCGGATATATCCTATTAACTTATTTATAAAAAATATATATCCTAATAATTTAATAAAAATTTAAATATTTTAAAATTATATATCGTGAATTAGCTATCATATCACAATATCATTATATATGTAATCATATTAGTTTTAAACTAAATAAAGTAAAATTAAGTCTAACCACTTATATTAATCTTATTCTAATAGCATTTCACTACTTAAATTTAATTTTCATTTAGGAAAGTAAAATCAAATTCGGCCACTTGTATTAATCTTATTTTGACATTATATAAAAATTAAATTTAATGATAATAATTAATTTTTAAAAGAATGTCGTAAAATAATTTACATATTGCCATTAATTAAGGATATTTTCTAGCATATGAATTAAAAATAATTGTTGTAATGAGCATGATTATTGAGATTTCAAAGTGAAGTAAGAAACTTTGATATAAAAAAATGGATACATGATTTTTTTTTCACAAAAAATATTATTTCAAATAATCAACATGGAAGAACTTGTGGATATATCCTAGTAATTTAATGTAAATTTAAATCTCTTAAAATTATATATATTGAATCAACTATTATATCACATATCGTTATATATGTGATCATATTAGTTTTCAACTAAAGAAAGTAAAATCAAGTCTAACCACTTGTTTTAATCTTATTTTACCACCATTTCACCACTTAAATTTAATTCTCATCTAAGCATAGTAAATTAAATTTAGCCACTTGTATTAATCTTATTTTAAAATTATGTAAAAATTAAATTTAATGATAATAATTAATTTCTAAAAGAAAGACATAAAAATTATTTTAAATATTGCCATTAATTAAAGAGATTTTCTTGCATATGAATTATAAACAATTGTTGTAATAAGCAAGTATATTAAGATTTCCAAGTGAAGTAAAAAGCTTTGATGTAAAAAAATTGATTCATGATTTTTTGTTTGAAATATATTATTTTTTCAATTAATCTACACAAAAGGACTAGTGGATTCATCGTATAAACTTATTTATAGGAAAATATATCCTAATTATTTGATATAAATTTAAATATCTTAAAATTATATACCTTGAATCAACTTTCATATCACAATATCGTTGTATTTGTGATCGTATTAGTTTTTATCTAAAGAAAGTAAAATCAAGTGTAATCACTTGTGTTAGTCTTATTCTAACACCATTTGACTACTTAAATTTAATTTTCATATGAGGAAAGTAAAATGAAATTTGGCCATTTGTATTAATTTTATTTTGACATTATATAATTGTTCAATTTAATGATAATAATTAATATCTAAAAGAATGTCATAAAAATAATTTATTTATTGCCATTAATTAAAAAGATTTTCTAGCATGTGAATTTAAAAATAATTGTTGTAATAAGCATGATTATTGAGATTTCAAAGTGAAGTAAGAAGCTTTGACATAAAAAAAATGGATACATGATTTTTTTAAAAAAACAATATTATTTCAATTAAGTAACATTGAAAGATTGGCAAATATATCCTACTAACTTATTTATAAAAAAATATATCCTAATAATTTAATGTATATTTAAATATCTTAAAATTATATATTTTGAATCCGCTATCATATCACAATATTGTTATATATGTGATCATACTAGTTTTTAATTAAAGAAAGTAAAATTAAGTCTAACCACTTGTATAATCTTATTTTAACACCATTTCACCACTTAAATTTAATTATCATATAAGAAAAGTGAAATCAAATTCAACCACTTGTATTAATCTTATTTTAACATTATATAAAAATTAATTTTAATGATAATAATTAATTTCTAAAAGAATGTTATAAAAAATTTTAAATATTGCCATTAATTAAAGTGATTTCCTAGAAAATGAATTATATGTAATTGTTGTAATAAGCCTATATATTAAGATTTCCAAGTGAAGTAAAGAGCTTTGGCATGAGAAAATGGATACATAATTTTTTTTTTGAAAAATTATTTTATTTCAATTAATAAATATAGAAGGACTAGTGGATATATCCTACTAACTTATTTATAAAAAAAATATATACTAATAATTTAATGTAAATTTAAATAACTTAAAATCATATATCTGGAATTAGGTGTCATATCACAATATCATTATATATGTTCTCATATTAGTTTTTATTTAAAGAAAGTAAAATCAAGTCTAACCACTTCTATTAATCTTATTCTAACCCTATTTTGCCACTTAAATTTAATTCTCATCTAAGGAAAGTAAAATTACATTCGGCCACTTGTATTAATCTTATTTTTAAATTATGTAAAAATTAAATTTAATGATAACAATTAATTTCTAAAAGAATGTCATAAAAATAATTTTAAATATTACCTTTAATTAAAGAGATTTCATCACAAATGAATTATATATAGCTGTTATTGTAATGGTCCTATCGTTAATAGGTAATATAGAATAATTATGGCGTAAGAATACAGCTTGATAATTTTGATATGAACTTGGGATTACCTTAAATGGCTTTAAAATATTTCTTTTCCAATTTGTTAAAGGGATTTAATTTGATATATGCTCTTGTTTAACCTAATTTCACAAATAAAACTAAGTCTGTTAGAATTTCAAAATTTTTTCTAAGTGAGTGCCTTCCTAGGAGGGCTATATAAAATATGTTTTTCCCCTAGGTCACGTGTCGGTCGCAACCCCCTATTTTCGATTGTGACAGTTGTAATAAGCCTATATATTAAGATTTTTAAGTGAAGTAAAGAACTTTGACATAAGAAAATGGATACTTAATTTTTTTTGAAAAATCATTTTATTTCAATTAATAAACATAGAAGGACTAGTGGATATATCCTAATAACTTCTTTATAAAAAAATATATCCTAATAATTTAATGTAAATTTATTGTAACGGCCCTGCCATTAACAAGTAATATAGAATCATTATAGCGTAAGAATACGGCTAGATAGTTTTGATATGAACTTGGAATTACCTTAAATGGCCTTAAACTATTTCTTTTTCAACTTGTTGAAATGATTTAATTTGATATATGCTCTTGTTTAACTTAATTTCACAAATAAAACTGAGTCTGTTAGAATTTCAAAAATTTTTCTAAGTTCGAGTGCCTTCCTAAGAGGGATATATAAAATATGCATTATTTGAAAATAAAAAATCCCGATAATTGTTCCTCTTGTATTTTTGCATCAAACGGTGATTTTTAATGAATTTTTGGAGACCTAAAATGACCATTTTTGAAAACATGCTATTTTTAAATTTTTTCAAAATTCAACATTTTCAACTAAAACCTAAAATCTAGATTTTTATTCTTTGGAGTTTGATTTTTTGGGTTTTTTTTAATCTAAATGGGGGATATTTCCTTATTTACATTTATGTCTTATGTAAATGGGCCTTTAAAATTTTACTCTCTATTTAATTAAATGGCAGAAATGTAAATAAGTTATTGAACTCATGACCTAGTGTGCTAAAATGTAAATAAGTTGCTGAATTCGTGACCCAGTGTGCTGAACCTTAAACCTGTGACTCAGTGTAGACCCATAGACCCAAAAAGCCCTAAAACTAACTTGAAACAGAAACCCTAAAATGAAACAAAACTGAGCATCAGAATAGAAAACACAAAAATCCAGCAATAATAACAGGACAGAACGCACGCCTTCCCTTCAACTTCTCTCTTCTTCTTTTTCCCCTTCCACTTCTAATCATATGAAATAACTGCCTTCCTTCATGTTTCTACATGTTTTCTTCCATTTTCTCCTTGTTTTCCCTTACTTCTTACTACTGTGTCTGATTAATACGAGTTTTGGGGGATTTGGGTAGCAAGTTTCAAAAATCTCTTTCATTTGGTTAATAAGTTCCCAAGCTTCATCCTTTTAATTAGGAGTTAGATTAGCTTAAATTAGTTAGTAGATAGTAAAGATTAGTGTGTTCTTAGATTATGCATATAGTGTGGGAATTTGAGGGTTTTGTAATAGGAAGCTTGATAATGTATTTGGGTATTGATTTGTGTTTGAATTGTTATTTGATTGCTTACACAAGGTCAAGAAACACTTCTTAGTGGCATTGGTGGTTTGTGAAGTAGGAAGAAATCAACTCAAGCATATTAGCCATTTTGTGAGTAGATAATGTGTATTTTCATATTTTTATATACTTTCCAAATTTCTCTATACTTTGAAATATTAATTTTATTAATTTATTAATTGTCATTATTTTCTATGAATTTTAATTCCATATATGTGTAGAGCTCTAGGCACTCTCGGGATAAGCACCTTAAAAATTTTTCTTGAGCTATAATGATTAAGAGTGGTACTAAAATGACTCTATGATGAAAAAATTAATTTATTTGAAATGGTGTATTATTGGAACTTATCTTGTAATGTGCTTTGAAAGGTTATTGTGTATAAAGTGATAATGTATTAAAGTTTCATGTATATTTAAAATTTTGACTTTTTTGATGAATTTAGAATTATTTGATATTGGAGATGTTGATTGCCATAATTGAAAGTCTTGATGAGCTACTCATAATTGGAAGGAATATGGATTGAGATTGATTTAAACTATTAATATATGAAATTGTTTATTTTCAATAATTTTCTTATATAACTATTATTTATAGATATACATGGTATTTTGCAATTTTTTTATAAACTTATTTTGGAAGAAGACTAGTTGGAAACTATAGCTAATGGTAGTGATGACGTTAGCCTTAGTGCACCTTAGTTCGAACCTCAATTAGCAGGGGAGTTGTTAACCCCGTGTGTCGGCTAACATATGTGGATTGGTTATGGTAGCCTAATGAGTTGCCTTAGTGCTGAAAGCCCTCTTGATAATGTTAATTCATGAGTTGAATGCTCATATTTATTAATCATAACTGGAAATCTCCCACCTCAAAGTGTAATTTGATGGTTTATATTTTTTTAACTTATTAATTTTAATTATGATTACTTCTTTATCATGAATGTACTATACTGAAATTTTTACCATGATTCCATGTTCATGATGATTTCTTATGATTAAAGAACCTACTATCTACTTCTTAGCTTGAAACTTATGTTTTTGTACTCTACTTCTAATGAACATTTCAATTGTTATTTTATTAAATATGATTGTATAACTCTTGTGATATCTTTTGTAGTGAAAAGCTATTTGACTTTTTCTAAGGAAAAGCTTATGACATGGCTTGTCCCATTTCCGTTGGAAATCCATATTATCTATTCACTGAGTCCATAACTCACTTTTTTTGTTGTAATGTTTTTTTTTTAGATAAAAATTTAGCTTTAAGTCCATCGTTTGCAGCTCCTTAGAAAGAGAGGAGTAATCTATTGTGATGAGCTACACTTTGTTCGTGTAAGCTTGATGTAGAACTTTTACATCTTTTTGAAAGTTGTAAATTTTAAATACTCTTAGATATGCTCTATTAAACTCACAAGCAGGGTATGCTTTGGTTGATTTATATGTATATATTTTGTTATAATTGAGAAAGAATTGTCTGGTTATCAAACAATATGGATTTTATGCTAATATATGTGAATTAATAGGTGAATGATGAAAAATGAGAAAGTTCGTGTAGGACTGTGTGTATGTGAAAAGTTAGTGATTGTGTAATGGATATATGCCTACTTGAGTTTGGAACAGGTTACAGGTTACCTTTTAATGTGTTAGGCTAGCATGACCTATATGATTATGTTTTTCCCCTAGGTCACGTGTCGGTCGCAACCCCCTATTTTCGATTGTGACAGTTGTAATAAGCCTATATATTAAGATTTTTAAGTGAAGTAAAGAGCTTTGACATAAGAAAATGGATACTTAATTTTTTTTGAAAAATTATTTTATTTCAATTAATAAACATAGAAGGACTAGTGGATATATCCTAATAACTTCTTTATAAAAAAATATATCCTAATAATTTAATGTAAATTTATTGTAACGGCCCTGCCATTAACAAGTAATATAGAATCATTATAGCATAAGAATACGGCTAGATAGTTTTGATATGAACTTGGAATTACCTTAAATGACCTTAAACTATTTCTTTTTCAACTTGTTGAAACGATTTAATTTGATATATGCTCTTGTTTAACTTAATTTCATAAATAAAATTGTTTCTGTTAGAATTCTAAAATTTTTTCTAAATCTGAGTGCCTTCCTAGGAGGGCTATATAAAATATGCATTATTTAAAAAAAAAATCCTGATAATTGTTTCTCTTGTATTTTTGCATCAAACAGTGATTTTTAATGAATTTTTGGAGACCTAAAATGACCAGTTTTGAAAACATGCTATTTTTAAATTTTTTTAAAATTCAACATTTTCAACTAAAACCCAAAATCTAGATTTTTATTCTTTGGAGTTATGATTTTTTGGGTTTTTTTTAATCTAAATGGGGGATATTTCCTTATTTACATTTATGTCTTATGTAAATGGGCCTTTAACATTTTACTCTCCATTTAATTAAATGGCAGAAATGTAAATAAGTTATTGAACTCATGACCTAGTGTGCTAAAATGTAAATAAGTTGCTGAACTCGTGATCCAGTGTGTTGAACCCTAAACCCGTGACTCAGTGTAGACCCATAGACCCGAAAAGCCCTAAAACCAACCTGAAACAAAAACCCTAAAATGAAACAGAACTAAGCATCAGAATAGAAAACATAAAAATCCAGCAGCAATAATAGGACAAAACGCACGCCTTCCCTTCAGCTTCTCTCTTCTTCTTCTTTCCCTTCCACTTCTAATCATATGAAATAACTGCCTTCCTTCATGTTTCTACATGTTTTCTTCCATTTTCTCCTTGTTTTCCCTTACTTCTTATTGCTATGTCTGATTAATACAAGTTTTGGGGGATTTGGGTAGTAAGTTTCGAAAATCCCTTTCATTTGGTTAATAAGATGATTCCCAAACTTCATCATCTTAATTAAGGCTAGATTAGCTTAAATTCGTTAGTAAATAGTAAATATTAGATTGTTTTAGGGTTATGCATATAGTGTGGAATTTGGAGGTTTTTGAAATAGGAAGCTTGATAATGTAATTAAATGTTGATTTGTTGTTTGATTGCTTGCTCAAGGTCAAGGAACACTTCCTAGTGAAATTGGTGATTCAGGAAGTGGGAAGAAATTAACTTGAGCATTTTGACTATTTTATGAGTAGATAATGTGTATTTCCATATTTTTTATATACTTTCCAACTTCTCTATACTTTGAATATTAATTTTATTAATTTATTAATTGTCATTATTTTCTCTACATTTTAATTCCATATATATATAGAGTTCTAGGTACTTTTGGGACAAGCACCTTAAAATTTTCTTAAGTTATAGTAAATAAGAATGATGCTAAAATGACCTTATGATGAGGAAATTGATTTATGTAACTTATTTTGAAATGGTATACTATTGGAATCTTATTATATGATGTTCTTTGAAAGGTTATTTTGAATAAGGTGATAATGTGTTAAAGTTTTACATATACTTGTAAAATTTGGTTTTTTGATGAGTTTAGAATGATTTGATATTTAAGATGTTGATTATCATGGTTGAAAGCTTTGATGAGTTACTAATAGTTGAAAGAGATATGGATTGAGATTGTTTTAAAATTATTAATGTATGAAACTATCTATTTTCAATAATTTTCTCATATAACTGTCGCTTATATATATATATGGTGTTTTGTTATTTTTATAAACTTGTTTTGGGAGAAGATTAGTTGAAAACTGTAGTTAACGGCAGTAATGACATTAGCCTTAGTGCACCTTGGTTTGAACCCCAATTAGTAGGGGAGTTGCTAACCCCATGTGTCGGCCAACACATGTGGATTGATTTATAGTAGTCTGATAGGTTGCCTTACAGTTGAGAGCTCTTTAAAATTGTTAATTCATGAGTGGAATGCTCATGTTAATCATAATTGGAAATCTCCCACCTCAAAATGTAATTTGATGGTTTATGTATTTTAAAACTTATTCACTTTAATTGTGTTTATTTATTCATCGTGATTATATTATACTGAAATTTTTACTATGTAATGTTTATGATAATTTCATTTGATTAAAGAACTCACTACCTATTTCTTGACTTGAAACTTATGTTTTCATATTCTACTTTTAATGAACATTTCAAGTATTGTTTTAACAAATATGATTGCATAACTTTTGTTATATCTCTCAATATTGAAAGGTTGTCTAACTATTTCTAAGAAAAAACTCGTGCCATGGCTTGTCTCATTTCTATTGGAAATTTACATTATCTATTCACCGAGTCGACGACTCACTCTTTTTGTTGTAATATTTTTCAGATAGAGATCTGGCTCCAGGTCCGTCGTCTGCCGCTCCTTAAAGAGAGAGAGGAACATTCTCTTGTGGTAAGCCACACTTTGTTCGTGTAGGCTTGATATAGAACTTTTGTGTATTTTTGAAAGTTGTAAATTTTGAATACTCTTAGATGTGCTCCATTAAACTCACAGGCAGGGCATACTTTTATAGACTTATATGTATGCATTTGTTATATTTGCAAGGATTGTTTGTTTACCAAATGATATGGATTTTATGTTAATATATATATGATTTATCAGGTGAATGTTGAAAAATGAGAAAGTATGTGTGGGATTTTGTGTATGTGAAAAGTTAGTGTTGTGTGTTGGGTATATGCCCACTTGAGTTTGAAACAGGTTACAGGTTATATTTCAATGTGTTAGGCTAGCATGGCCTATATGGTTATATTTTGCCCTAAGGTCATGCGCCGGTCACAACCCTTAATTTTCAGTCGGGACATTTATGTACCTTAAAATCATATATCTTGAATCAATTATTATATCAAAATATCGTTATATATGTGATCATATTAGTTTTCAACTAAAGAAAGTAAAATCAAGTCTAGCCATTTGTATTAATCTTATTCTAGCACCATTTTGCCGTTCAAATTTAATTTTCATCAAAGGAAAGTAAAATCAAATTCAGCCACTCTTATTAATCTTATTTTAATATTATATAAAAATTAAATTTTATGATAATAATTAATTTCTAAAAGAACGTCGTAAAAATAATTTTAAATATTGCCATTAATTAAAGACATTTCCTAACAAATGAATTATATATAATTGTTATAATAAGCCTTAAGATTTCCAAGTGATGTAAATAACTTTGACATAAGAAAATGGATAGATAATTTTTTTTAAAAAAAATATTTTATTTAAATTAATAAACATAGAAAGATTAGTGGATTTATCCTACTAAATTATTTATAAAAAAATATATCCTAATAATTTAATGTAAATTTAAATATCTTAAAATCATATATCTGAAATCAGTTGTCATATCACAATATCGTTATATATGCGCTCATATTAGTTTTCAACTAAAGAAAGTAAAATCAAGTCTAACCACTTGTATTAGTCTTATTCTAATACCATTTAGCCACTTAAATTTAATTTTCATCTGAGGAAAGTAAAATAAAATTTAGTCACTTGTATTAATCTTATTTTAACATTATATAATTATTCAATTTAATGATAATAATTAATTTCTAAAATAATATCATAAAAATAATTTTAAATATTGTATATGAATAATAAATAATTATTGTAATAAGCCCGTATACTAACATTTTCAAGTGAAGTAAAAAGCTTTGACATAAGAAAATGGATTTGTTATTTTTTTTTTGAAAAATTATATTATTTCAATTAATCAACATAGAAGTACTAGTGAATATATCCTACTAACTTATTTATAAAAAAATATATCCTAATAATTTAATTTAATTTAAATTAAATATCTTAAAATTATATATCTTGAATCAGATATCATATCATAATATCGTTATATATGTGATCATATTAGTTTTCAACTAAAGAAAGTAAAATTAAGTCTAACCATTTGTATAATCTTATTCTAACACCATTTCACCACATAAATTTAATTATCATATAAGGAAAGTAAAATCAAATTCAGCTACTTGTATTAATTGTATTTGGTATTATATAGCATAAAATTAATTTTAATGATAATAATTAATTTCTAGAAGAACATCATAATATTGCCATTAATTAAAGGTATTTTCTAGCATGTGAATTATAAACAATTGTTTTAATAAGCCAATATATTAAGATTTTTAGGTGAAGTAAAGAGCTTTGACATAAGAAAATGGATTCATGATATTTTTTTTTAAATTATTTTATTTCAATTAATAAACATAGAAAGACTAGTGGATATATCCTACTAAATTATTTATAAAAAAATATATCTTAATAATTTAATATAAATTTAAATACCTTAAAATCATACATCTGAATCAGTTATCATATCACAATATTATTATATATGTGCTCATATTAGTTTTTATCTAAAGAAAGCAAAATCTAGTCTAACCACTTGTATTAATCTTAATCTAACACCATTTCACTACTTAAATTTAATTCTCATCTAAGGAAAGTAAAATCAAATTCGAACACTTGTATTAATATTATTTTGAAATTATGTAAAAATTAAATTTAATGATAATAATTAATTTCTAAAAAAAAGTTGTAAAAATAATTTTAAATATTGCATCAATTAAAGAGATTTTCTAGCAAATAAATTATAAACAATTATTGTAATAAGCATGTATATTAAAATTTCCAAGTGAAGTAAGGAGTTTTGATGTAAAAAAATTGATTCATGATATTTTTTTGAAAAATATTATTATTTCAATTAATCAACATAAAAGGACTAGTGGATTTATCTTAGAAACTTATTTATAGGAAAATATATCCTAATTATTTAATATAAATTTAAATATTTTAAAATTATATAACTTAAATCAACTTTCATATCACAATATCGTTATATATGTGATTGCATTAGTTTTTATCTAAAAAAAGTAAAATCAAGTATAACCACTTGTGTTAGTCTTATTCTAACATCATCTGGCCACTTAAAATTAATGTTCATCTAAGGAAAGTAAAATGAAATTGGGCCACTTGTATTAATCTTATTTTGACATTATATAATTGTTCAATTTAATGATAATAATTAATATATAAAAGAATGTTGTAAAAATAATTTATTTTTTGCCATCAATTAAAAAGATTTTCTAGCATATGAATTAAAAATAATTATTGTAATAAGCATTATTGTTGAGATTTCAAAGTGAAGTAAGAAGCTTTGACATAAAAAAAACTAGATACATGTTTTTTTTGAAAAACAATATTATTTCAATTAAATAACATAGAAAGACTGGTGGATATATCCTACTAACTTATTTATAAATAAATATATCTTAATAATTTAATGTAAATTTAAATATATTAAAATTATATATCATGAATCGGTTATCATATCACAATATCATTATATATGAGATCATAATAGTTTTCAACTAAAGAAAAAAAAGTAAAATCAAGTCTAACCATTAGTATTAATCTTATTCTAACACCATTTCGCCACTTAAATTTAATTTTCATCTAAAGAAAGAAAAATTAAATTAGGCCACTTGTATTAATCTTAATTTGACATTATGTAAAAATTTAATTTAATAATAATAATTAATTTCTAATAAAACGTTGTAAAAATAAGCCTATATATTAAAATTTCCAAGTGAAGTAAAGAGCTTTAACATAAGAAAATGGATATATGATTTTTTTTTGAAAAATTATTTTAATTAAATTATTAAACATAGAAGGACTAGTCGATATATCCTACTAACTTATTTATAAATAAATATATTCAAATAATTTAATATAAATTTAAATACTTTAAAATCATATATCTGAAATCAGTTGTCATATCACAATATCGTTATATATGTACTCATATTAGTTTTTATCTAAAGAAAGTAAAATAAAGTCTAACCACTTATATTAATCTTATTCTCACACCATTTCGCCACTTAAATTTAATTCTCATATAAGGAAAGTAAAATCAAATTCGGCCACTTGTATTAATCTTATTTTAAAATTATGTAAAAATTAAATTTAATGATAATAATTAATTTCTAATAGAAAGTCCTAAAAATAATTTTAAATATTACCATTAATTAAAGATATTTTCTAGCATATGAATTATAAAAAATTGTTGTAATAGGCATGTATATTAAGATTTACAAGTGAAGTAAGGAGCTGTGATATAAAAAATGGATTCATGATTTTTTTTTAAAAATATTATTATTTCAATTAATCAACATAGAAAAACTAGTGGATACATCTTACAAACTTATTTATAGGAAAATATATCCTAATTATTTAATATAAATTTAAATATCTTAAAATTATATACCTCGAATCAGCTTTTATATCACAATATCGTTATATATGTGTTTGTATTAGTTTTTATCTAAAAAATGTAAAATCAAGTGTAACCACTTGTGTTAGTCTTATTCTAACACCATTTGGCCACTTAAATTTAATTTTCATATAAGGAAAGTAAAATGAAATTTGGCCCCTTGTATTAATCTTATTTTGGTAATATATAATTATTCAAATTAATTATAATAATTAATTTCTAATAGAACGTTGAAAAAATAATTTTAAATATTGTTGTGAATTAAAGTGATTTCATAGCATATGAATAATAAATAATTGTTGTAATAAGCCCGTATATTAAGATTTCCAAGTGAAGTAAAGAGTTTTGACGTAAGAAAATGGATACATTATTATTTTTAAAAAAATTATATTATTTCAATTAATCAACCAAGAAGGACTAGTGAATATATCCTACTAACTTATTTATAAAAATATATCCTAATAATTTAATGTAAATTTAAATATCTTAAAATTTTAGGTTTTGACATAAGAAAATGGATACATTATTATTTTTAAAAAAGTTATATTATTTCAATTAATCGACCAAGAAGGACTAGTGGATATATCCTACTAACTTATTTATAAAAATATATCCTAATAATTTAATGTAAATTTAAATATCTTAAAATGTTAGGTTTTGAATCATCATATGCAGCAAAATTTTTAAAAAAAATTAATCCAAATTCTACCTATGATCCAAACAAAAGGGCATAAATTAATATTTAGGATTTTACCTTTTGTGTGCTCATATTTTTTCTGAACAAAAACTTTTAAAGATCAAGATGAATCGCGAATCCAACGCTAGTTGGAAGGTACGACGTCTCTATAGTATCCACACAGAGTGAACAAAGACTTCTCACCCTCTATAAATCTGCTAGGATACGTCTCTCTCTCAATGACTAGGATTGGTGCATTTTCTAAGTGATTTTAGAGTTTAATAGTAGCTAATGTGTTGTCCAATGTGCTTCCTTTAAGTTCCTTTTATAAAACTAAGGCAAACCACATTTCTCGTCCTACTAGGATAATGCTTCCAAAAATTCTAATCACACTTGATAACTATCACCTTATCCTTATCATGGAGAGAGTGAGGAGAGATAGGACTCATCAATTATCAAATATTAGATAATAACATTATCTAATATTAAAAAAGGCATATAGTTATCTTATATTAAAAAATAATATTATCTCATAATATAATTATCTAATATCTAATAATGTAATTAGATAATAATATTACTTTAATATCAAATAATATCACATAAGATATTATGTGAAAATATATTATTATTTTAATAATATATATATATATGCACGAAAATAAGTCTAATTAATTGAATTTTAGTCCAACTAAAGCTCAATTAATTATTATCTCATTCCTACTCCTTTTATGTGACCCTGTAAATTTTTACTATATTGATAATGACCCACTTGTAGACTATAGACAGTAGGCAGTATCTAGCAATACATTACTGTCACCTAAGTAGTAAAAATATATGTGACTTAATATTCACTTAATGTGTGAATAACACTTTGTAACATAATCCCTTTTGTAATGATATCCAAATCGAACTAGAGGCATGGAATACGTCATCCTCGTTAATGTTCAATTTATGTTTCTTGATACAATAGATTAACTTAAACAAATGATCAATATCTCATATTAATCCATATGAGCATGACCACACATTTCTTAATCTCACTTAATTAAGAGGCCCAAGGATATCACTCCTACTATGTAATAGGAACAAAATTCCTAACTCACATTCCTCTGCATGATTCATGACACACCCAATTAACATCTTACAACACATCCCATTAAAGGTGATATAGGACGATATCAAAGTGTGTGACTTCTCATGTAGGGAACCGTAGTGAATTCAGGTCAAAAGACTACGTATATTGTGGTCACATGAGAATAACTAATGACACATGATAATCCATGTGGTTTTCTCATTACAAGCCGGTCCAGTACATTTGTTTACTAACAATGTACCCATGTATTGACTTGATATTACATATCTATGATTCATAATCATCAGTCACTATACATGCTAGTCTTGATGTATTATTATTATCCCTTTCATACTAATACTTGACTATGGACATTTTAGGAATAGTAAAACTATTTCAGGAATAATTATTTTATTAAGTTATAAATTGGGCAAAATAAAGAAATATGAAAACAAAATATAATAAGTGAATTGCCTAAAATAAAAGATATAATACATTGTGCATTATTACAATCATCCTAATGATTGGCTTCTAAGACGCACACCAACATAAAATTATATATCTTGGATCAGCTATCATATCACAATATTATTATATATGTGATCATATTAGTTTTCAACTAAAGAAAGAAAAATCAATTCTAACAACTTGTATAATCTTATTCTAACACCTTTTAGCCACTTAAATTTTATTATCATCTAAGGAAAGTAAAATCAAATTCGGCTACTTGTCTTAATCTTATTTTGACAATATATAAAAATTAATTTTTAAAAGAATATCATAAAAATTATTTTAAATATTGTCATTAATTAAAAAGATTTCCTAGCAAATGAATTATATATTATTGTTGTAATAAGCTTATATATTAAGATTTCTAAGTGAAGTAAAGAGCTTTAACATAAGAAAATTGATTCATGATTATCTTTTTTTGAAAAATTATTTTATTTCAATTAATAAACATAGAAGGACTAATGGATATATTAAAATCATATATTTGGAATCAGTTGTCATATCATAATATTGTTATATATGTGTTCATATTAGTTTTTATTTAAAGAAAGTAAAATCAAGTTTAACCACTTTTATAATCTTATTATAACATCATTTCACCACTTAAATTTAATTATCATCTAAGGATAGTAAAATCAAATTTGGCCACTTGTCTTAATCTTATTTTGACAATATATAAAAATTAGTTTTAATGATAATAATTAATTTTTCAAAAGAATGTCATAAAAATTATTTTAAATATTGCCATTAATTAAAGAGATTTCCTAGCAAATGAATTACATATTATTGTTGTAATAAGCTGATATACTAAGATTTTCAAGTAAAGTAATGAGCGTTGACATAAGAAAATGGATTCATGATTTTTTTTTGAAAAATTATTTTATTTCAATTAATAAACATAGAAGGTCTAGTGGATATATCCTACTAACTTTTTTTTAAAAAAAAATATATCCTAATAATTTAATAGAAATTTAAATACCTTAAAATCATATATTTGGAATCAGTTGTTATATCATAATATCGTTATATATGTACTCATATTAGTTTTTATCTAAAGAAAGCAAAATCAAGTCTAACCACTTGTATTAATCTTAATCTAACACCATTTCGCCACTTAAATTTAGTTCTCATCTAAGGAAAGTAAAATTAAATTTGGCCACTTGTATTAATCTTATTTTAAAATTATATAAAAATTAAATTTAATGATAATAATTAATTTCTAAAAGAAAGTTGTAAAAATAATTTTAAATATTACCATTAATTAAAGAGATTTTCTAGCATATGAATTATAAACAATTGTTGTAATAGGCATGTATATTAAGATTTGCAAGTGAAGCAAGGAGCTTTAACACAAGAAAATAGTTACATGATTTTTTTAAAAAAATTATTATTTCAATTAATAAAAATTGAAGGACTAGTGGATACATCATACAAACTTATTTATAAAAAAATAAATCCTAATTATTTAATATAAATTTAAATTTCTTAAAATCATATATCTTGAATCAGCTTTCATATCATAATTTCATTATATATGTGATCGTATCAGTTTTATCTAAAGAAAGTAAAATTAAGTGTAACCACTTGTATTAGTCATATTCTAACACCATATGGCTATTTAAATTAATTTTCATCTAAGGAAAGTAAAAGCCAATTCGGCCACTTGTATTAATTTTATTTTGACATTATATAATTGTGCAATTTAATGATAATAATTAATATAAAAAATAATGTTGTAAAAATAATTTATTTATTGCCATTAATTAAAAAAAATTCCTAGCATATGAATTAAAAATAATTATTGTAATAAGCATGATTATTGAGATTTCGAAGAGAAGTAAGAAGCTTTGACATAAAAAAATGGATACATGATTTTTTTTTGAAAAATAATATTATTTCAATTAAATAACATCGAAAGACTGGTGGATATATCTCACAACTTATTTATAAATAAATATATCCTAATAATTTAAAGAAAATTTAAATATCTTAAAATTATATATCTTGAATCAGTTATCATATCACAATATCATTATATATGTGATCATATTAGTTTTCAACTAAAGAAAGTAAAATTAAGTCTAACCACTTCTATAATCTTATTCTAACACCATTTCTTGACTTAAATTTAATTATCATATAAGGAAAGTAAAATAAAATTCAACCACTTGTATTAACCTTATTTTGAAATTATATAAAAATTAATTTTAATGATAATAATTAGTTTCTAAAAGAACATCATAAAAATGATTTGAAATATTACCATTAATAAAAAAGATATATCCTAATAATTTAATGTAAATTTAAATATCTAAAAATTATATAACTTGAATCAGTTGTCATATCACAATATCGTTATTTATACGCTTATATTAGTTTTTATCTAAAGAAAGTAAAATCATATCTAACCACATGTATTAATCCTATTCAAACACCATTTAGCCACTTAAATTTAATTCTGATCTAAGGACGGTAAAATCAAATACGGCTACTTGTATTAATTTTATTTTGAAATTATATAAAAATTAAATTTAATGATAATAATTAAAATCTAAATTAAAGTTGTAAAAATAATTATAAATATTGCCAATAACTAAAGAGATTTTCTAGCATATGAATTATAAATAATTTTTGTAATAAGCATATATATTAAGATTTCCAAGTGAAGTAAAGAGCTTTGACATAAGGAAATGGTTACATAATTTTTTTTGGAAGAATTATATTATTTCAATTAATTAGAATAAAAGGACTAAGGGATATATCCTACTAACTTATTTATAAAAAAATATTTTCTAATAATTTAATATAAATTTATATATAATAAAATTATATATCATGAATCAACTATCATATCACAATATCACTATATATATGATCATATTAATTTTAAATTTAAGAAAGAAAAATCGAGTCTAATCACATGTATTAATATTAGTCTAACACCTTTTCAGCCCTTAAATTTAATTTTCATCTGAGGAAAGTAAAATCAAATTTAGCCACTTGTATTAATCTTGTTTTCAAATTATGAAAAAAATTAAATTTAATGATAATAATTAATTTTTAAAAGAAAGTCATAAAAATAATTTTAAATATTGCCATCAATAAAAGAGATTTTCTAGCATATGAATTATAAATAATTGTTGTAATAAGAATGTATATTAAAATTTCCAAGTGAAGTAAAGAGCCTTGACATAAGAAAATGGTTACATGATCTTTTTTTAAAAATGTTATCATGTCAATTAATCAACATAGAAAGACTGGAGGATACATCTTAAAAATATATCTTAAAAATATTATTATTTCACTTAATCAACATAGAAGGACTAGTAGATATATCCTAGTAACTTATTTATAAAAAAATATATCTTAAAAATTTAATATAAATTTAAATATCTTAAAATTATATATCTTGAATTAGTTATCATATCACAATATGGTTATAAATATGTTCATATTAGTTTTTAACTAAAGAAAGTAAAATCAAGTCTAATCACTTGTATTAATCCTTTTCCAACACCATTTCGCCACTTAAATTTAATTTTTATCTAAGGAAAGTAAATTCAAATTCAGCGGCTTGTATTAATCTTATATAGACATTATATAAAAATTAAATTTAATGATAATAATTATTTTCTAAAAGAATCTCATAAAAATATTTTTAAATAATACCATTAATTAAAGAAATTTTCTAGCATATGAATTATAAACAATTGTTTTAAAAAGCATGTATATTAAGATTTTCAACTAAAGTAAGGAACTTTAATATAAAAAAATTGATTCATAAATTTTTTTGAAAAATTATATTATTTCAATTAATCAACATAGAAGAACTAATGGAGATATCTACTAAATTATATATATAAAAAATAAATCCTAATAATTTAATGTAAATTTAAATATCATAAAATCAAATATTTTGAATAAGTTATCATATTACAATATCATTTTATATGTGATTATATTAGTTTTTAATTAACAAAAGTAAAATCATATCTAACCACTTAAATTAATCTCATTCTAACACCATTTTGTCACTTAAATGTAATTTTCATCTATGGAAAGTAAAATCAAATACGACCACTTCCATTTATCTCTTTTCAACATTATATAAAAATTAGATTTAATTATAATAATTATTTTCTTAATGAACGTTGTAAGAATAATTTCAAATATTGCCATAAATTAAAGAGATTTTCTTGCATATGAATTACAAACAATTGTTGTAATAAGCATGTATATTAAGATTTCCAAGTGAAGTAAGGAGCAATGATATGAAAAAATGGATTCAAGATTTTTTTTTGAAAAATATTATTATTTCTATTAATCAACATAGAAGGACTAGTAGATACATTTACAAACTTATTTATAATGAAATATATCCTAATTATTTAATATAAATTTAAATATCTTAAAATTATATATCTTAAATTAGCTATCATATCACATTATCATTATATACATGATCATATTAGTTTTTTATTAAAAAAAGTAAAATAAAGTCTAACCACTTGTATTAATCTTATTCTAAAACCATTTCGTCACATAAATTTAATTTTCATTTAAGGAAAGTAAATTTAATGATAATAATTAATTTCTAAGAGAAAGTCATAAAAATAATTTTAAATATTTCCATTAATTAAAGAGATTTTCTAGCATATGAATTATTAATAATTGTTGTAATAAGAATGTATAATAAGATTTCCATGTGAAGTAAAGAGCTTTGACATAAGAAAATGGTTACATTATTTTTTTTTAGAAGAAATAAATTATTTCAATTAATCAACATAGAAGGACTAGTGGATATATCCTACTAGCTTATTTATAAAAAAAATATCCTAATAATTTAGTGTAAATTTAAATATCTTAAAATTATATATCATAAATCAACTATCACATCACAATGTTATTATGTGATCATATTAGTTTTTAACTAAACAAAGTAAAATCAAGTCTAACCAGTTACATTAATTTTATTCTAACACCATTTTGCCACTTAAATTTAATTTCCATCTAAGGAAGGTAAAATCAAATTTGGCCACTTATACTAATCTTATTTCGACATTATATAAAAATTAAATTTAATGATAATAATTATTTTCTAAAGGAAAGTAAAAAAAGTAGTTTGAAATATTGCAATAATTAAAGAGATTTTGTAGCATATTAATTAAAAATAATTATTGACATTTCAAAATGAAGTAAGAAGCTCTGACATAAAAAAAATGGATTCATGATTTCCTTTCTAAAAAATATTATTATTTTAATTAATCAACATGGAAGGACAAGTGGATATATCCTACTAGCTTATTTATAAAAAAAAATATACTTTAATAATTTAATATAAATTTAAATATCTTAAAATTATAAATTTTGAATCAGCTTTCATATCACAATATTATTATATATGTGATTGTATTAGTTTGTATCTAAAGAAAGTAAAGTCAAGTATAACCACTTGTGTTAGTCTTATTCTAACACTATTTAAGCACTTAAATTTAATTTTCATCTAAGGAAAGTAAAATGAAATTCTGCCACTTGTATTAATCTTATTTTGACATTACATAATTGTTCAATTTAATGATAAATATTAATTTTTAAAAGAACATCGTAAAAATAATTTATATGTTGCCATTAATTAAAGAGATTTTGTAGCATATGAATTAAAAATAATTGTTGGAATAAGCATGATTATTGAGATTTCAAAGTGAAGTTAGAAGCTTTGATAGAAAAAAATTGGATACATGATTTCCTTTTTGAAAAATAATATTATTTCAATTAATCAACATGGAAGGACAAGCGAGTATATCCTACTAACTTATTTATAAAAAAATATATCCTAATAATTTAATATAAATTTAAATATATTAAAATTATATGTCCTCAATTAGTTATTATATCACAATATCGTTATATATGTGATCATATTAGTTTTAAGCTAAAGAAAGTAAAATCAAGTCTAACCACTTGTATTAATCTTATTCTAACACCATTTGACCACTTAAATTTAATTTTCATCTAAGGAAAGTAAAATAAAATTCGGCCACTTGTATTAATATTTTTTTAACATTATACAAAAATTAAATTTAATGGTAATAATTAATTTCTTAAAGATCGTTGTAAAAATAATTTTAAATATTACCATTAATAAAAGAGATTTACTAGCATATAAATTATAAACAATTGTTGTAATAAGCATGTATATTAATATTTCCAAGTGAAGTAAGGAGCACTAATATAAAAAAAGGATTCAAGATTTTTTTTGAAAAATATGATTAATTCAACTAATCAACATAGAAGGACTAGTGAATACATCTTACAAACTTATTTATAAAAAAATATATCCTAATTATTTAATATAAATTTAAATATCTTAAAATTATATATCTTGTATTAACTTTTATATCACAATATCGTTATATATGTGATTGTATTAGTTTTTATCTAAAGAAAGCAGAATCAAGTATAACCTCTTATGTTAGTCTCTTATTCTAATACTATTTGGCCACTAAAATTTAATTTTCATCCAAGGAAAGTAAAATGAAATTCGGCAACTTGTATTAATCTTATTTTGATATTATATAAAAATTAAATTTAATGATAATAATTAATTTTTAAAAGAAGGTCATAAAAATAATTTTAATATTGCCATTAATTAAAGATATTTTCTAGCATATGAATTAAAAATAATTGTTGTAATAAGCATGATTATTGAGATTTCAAATTGAAGTAAGAAACTTTGACATAAAAAAAATGGATACTTATTTTTTTTTTGAAAAATAATATTATTTCAATAATCAAAATTCAAGGACTAGTGGATACATCATACAAACTTATTTATAAAAAAACATATCCTAATTATTTGATATAAATTTAAATATCATGAAATCATATATCTTGAATCAGCTTTCATATTATAATTTCATTATATATGTGAATATATTAATTTTTATCTAAAGAAAGTAAAATCAAGTGTAACCATTTATATTAGTCTTATTCTAACACCATATGACTACTTAAATTAATTTTCATCTAAGGAAACTAAAAGGAAATTCAGCCACTTGTATTAATCTTATTTTGACATTATATAATGTTCAATTTAATGATAATAATTAATATAAAAAAGAACGTCATAAAAATAATTTTTTATTGCCATTAATTAAATTTTTTTCTAACATATGATTTAAAAATAATTATTGCAATAAACATGATTATTGAGTTAATAAAGTGAAGTAAGAAGCTTTGATATAAAAAAATGGATACCTAATTTTTTTTTGAAAAATAATATTATTTCAATTTATCAACATGGAAGGACAAGCGCATATATCCTACTAACTTATTGATAAAAAAATATATATTAATAATTTTATGCAAATTTAAATACCTCAAAATTAGATATCTTGAATCACTTATTATATCACAATATCATTATATATGTGATTATATTTGTTTTTAACTAAAGAAAGTAAAATCAAGTTTAACCACCTCTATTAATCTTATTCTAACACCATTTGGCCACTTAAATTCCATTTTCATCTAAGGAAAGAAAAATTAAATTTGACCACATGTATTAATTTTATTTTAACATTATATAAAAAGTAAATTTAATGATAATAATTAATTTCTAAAAGAATGTCATAAAAATAATTTTAAATACTACCATTAATTAAAGAGATTTCTAACTTATTGATTATAAATAATTGTTGTAATAAGTATATATATTAAGATTTCCAAGTGATATAAAGAGCTTTGACATAAGAAAATGGATATATAATTTTTTTTGAAAAATTATATTATTTCGATTAGTCAACATAGAAGGACTAGTGGATATATCTTACTAACTTATTTTTTAAAAAATATATCCTAATAATTTAATATAAATTTAAATATCTTAAAATCATATATCTTGAATTAGTTATCATATCACAATATCATTATATATTTCCTCATTTTAATTTTTTTCTAATGAATGTAAAACCAAGTCTAACCACTTGTATTAATCTTCTACTAACACCTTTTCGCCACTTAAATTTAATTCTCATCTAAGGAAAGTAAAATTAAATTCTGCCACATGTATCAATCATTTTTTGACAATATATAAAAATTATATTTAATGATAATAATTAATTTCTAAAAGAACATCATAAAAATAATTTTTATATTGTCATTAATTAAAGAGATTTTGTATTATATGAATTAAAAATAATTGTTGTAATAAGCATGATTATTGAGATTTCAAAGTGAAGTAAGAAGCTAACATAAAAAAAATGGTTACATAATTTCTTTTTAAAAATAATATTATTTCAATTGATCAACATGGAAGGGCTAGCGAATATATCCTACTCACTTATTTATAAAAAAATATATCCTAACTATTTAATATAAATTTAAATATCTTAAAATTATATATCTTTAATATACTATCATATCACAATATCGTTATATATGTGTTCATATTAGTTTTTATCCAAAGAAAGTAAAATCAAGTCTAACCACTTGTATTAGTCTTATTCTAACACCGCTTCGCCAATTAAATTTAATTTTCATCTAAGGAAAGTAAAATTAAATTCGGCCACTGGTATTAATCATATTTTAACATTATGTAAAAATTAAATTTAATGATAATAATTATTATCTAAAGGAAAGTCATAAAAATGATTTTATATATTACCATTAATTAAAGAGATTTTATAGCATATGAATTGTAAAAAATTGTAGTAATAAGCTTGTATATTAAGATTTTCAAGTGAAGTAAAGAGCTTAGATATAAAAAAAATGATTCCTAATTTTTTTCTAAAAAATATTATTATTTCAATTAATCAACAAGGAAAGGCTAGTGCATATATCCTACTAACTTATTTATTAAAAAAATTCTAATAATTTAATGTAAATTTAAATATCTTAAAATTATATATCTTGAATTAGCTTTCATATCACAATATGGTTATATATGTGATCATATTAGTTTTTTACTAAAGAAAGTAAAATCAAGTCTAACCACTTGTATTAATCTTATTCTAATATCATTTGGCCACTTAAATTTAATTTTCATTTATGGAAAGTAAAATCAAATTCGGTCACTTGTATTAATCTTATTTTGACATTATATAAAAATTAAATTTGACAAAAATAATTATTTTCTAAACGAACATTGTAAAAATAATTTTAAATATTACCATTAATTAAAGAGATTTTCTAGCATATGTATAATAAATAATTATTGTAATAAGCATTTATATTATGATTTCTAAGTGAAGTAAGGAGCTTTGATACAAAAAATGAATTCATGATTTTTTTAAAAAAAATATGATTAATTCAACTAATCAACATAGAAGGACCAGTGAATACATCTTACAAACTTATTTATAAAAAAAATATCCTAATTATTTAATATAAATTTAAATATCTTAAAATTATATATCTTAAATCAGCTTTTATATCACGGTATCGTTATATATGTGACTGTATTAATTTTTATCTAAAGAAAGTAAAATTAAGTGTAACTACTTGTACTAGTCTTACTTTGACATCATTTGGCCACTTAAATTTAATTTTCATTTAAGGAAAGTAAAATAAAATTCGGCCACTTGTATCAATCTGATTTTGACATTACATAATTGTTCAATTTAATGATAAATATTAATTTTTAAAAGAACGTCGTAAAATAATTTATATGTTGCCATTAATTAAGGAGATGTTGTAGCATATGAATTAAAAATAATTGTTGGAATAAGCATGATTATTGAGATTTCAAAGTGAAGTAAAAAGCTTTAACAGAAAAAAAATTAATACATGATTTCCTTTTTGAAAAATAATATTATTTCAATTAATCAACATGGAAGGACTAGCGAGCATATCCTACTAACTTATTTATAAAAAACATATATCTTATTAATTTAATGTTAGTTTAAATATATTAAAATTATATATCTTAAATCAGCTAATATATCACAATATCGTTATATATGTGATCATATTATATTTTAGCTAAAGAATGTAAAATTAATTCTGACCACTTATATTAATCTTATTCTCACACCATTTGGCCACTTGAATTTAATTTTTATCTAAGGAAAGTAAAATCAAATTCGGCCATTTTTATTAATCTTAATTTGACATTATATAAAAATTTAATTTAATGATAGTAACTAATTTCTAAAAGAATATTGTAAAAATAATTTTAAATATTGTCATTAATTAAAGAGATTTTCTAGCATACAAATTATAAACAATTATTATAATAAGCATGTATATTAAGATTTCCAAGTGAAGTAAGGAGTTATGATATTAAAAAATGATTCAATATTTTTTTTGAAAAATATTATTATTTCTATTAATCAACATAGAAGGACTAGTAGATATATCTTACAAAATAATTTATAATAAAATATATCTTAATTATTTAATGAAAATTTAAATATCTTACAATTATATATCTTAAATCAGCTATCTTATCACATTATCGTTATATATGTGATTGTATTAGTTTTTTTCTAAAGAAAGTAAAATCAAGTGTAACCACTTGTATTAGCCTTATTCTAACAACATTTGCCCACTTAAATTTAATTTTTATCTAAGGAAAGTAAAATAAAATTCGGCTGCTTTTATTAATCTTATTTTAACATTATATAATTGTTCCATTTATTGATAACAACAAATTTCCAAAGGAACATCATAAGAATAATTTATATATTGCCATCAATTAAAGAGATTTTGTAGCATATGAATTAAAAATAATTGTTGTAATAAGCATGATTATGGAGATTTCAAAGTGATGTAAGAAGCTTTGACATAAAAAAAGTGGATACATGATTTCCTTTTTGAAAAATAATTTTATTTCAATTAATCAATGTAGAGGGACTAGTGGATATATCCTACTAACTTATTTATAAAAAAAATATCCTAATAATTTAATATAAATTTAAATATCTTAAAATTATATATCTTGAATCAACTATTATATACCTATACCGTTATATATGTGATCATATTAATTTCAAACTAAAGAATGTAAAATCAAGTCAAACCACTTATATTAATCTTATTCTAACACCATTTTGCCACTTTAATTTCATTCTCGTCTAAGGAAAGTAAAATCAAATTTGGCCACTTGTATTAATCTTATTTTGACGTTATATAATTTTTAAATTTAATTATGACAATTATTTTGTAAAAGAATGTCATAAAAATAATTTATATATTGCCATTAATTAAAGAAATTTTGCCACATATGAATTAAAAATAATAGTTGTAATAAGCATGATTATTGAGATTTTAAAGTGAAGTAAGAAGCTTTGACATAAAAAGAATGGATACGAGATTTCCTTTTTGAAAAATAATATTATTTCAATTAATCAACATGGAAGGACTAGTGAATATATCCTACTAACGTGTTTATAAAAAAAGATATCTTAATAATTTAATGTAAATTTTAATATAATAATAAAATTAATCTTATTTTTAACATTATATAAAAATCATGTTTAATGAAAATAATTAACTTGTAAAAGAACGTCGTAAAATTAATTTTAAATATTGTCATTAATTAAGAGATTTTCTAACATATGAATTAAAAATAATTGTTGCAATAAGCCTATATATTAAGATTTTTCAAGTGATGTAAACAGCTTTGACATAAGAAAATGGATACATAATTTTTTTTTTGAAAAATTTATTATTTCAATTAGTCAACATAGAAGGACTAGTAAATATATTCTACTAACTTATTTATAAAAAAATTTATCTTAATAATTTAATGTAAATTTAAATATTCAAAAATCATATATCTTGAATTAGTTATTATATCACAATATCATAACATATGTGCTCATATTTGTTTTTATTTAAAGAAAGTAAAATTTAGTCTAATTACTTATATTAATCTTATTCTAACACCATCTGGCCACCTAAATTTAATTTTCATATAAGGAGAGTAAAATTAAATTTAGCCACTTGTATTAATCTTATTTTAACATTATATAAAAATTAAATCTAATGATAATAATTAAAAGAACAATGTAAAAATAATTTTAAATATTATCATTAATTAAGGAGATTTTCAAACATATGAATTATAAATAATTGTTGAAATAAGCATGTATATTAAAATTTTCAAGTGAAGTAAGGAGCTTTGATTTTAAAAAATGGATTCATGATTTTTTTTTAAATATTATTTTTTTCAATTAATCAACATAGAAGGTCTAGTGGATACATCTTACAAACTTATTTATAAAAAAAATATCCTAATTATTTATTATAAATTTAAATATCTTAAAATTATATATCTTGAATCAGCTTTTAGATTACAATATCATTATATATATGATTGTATTAGTTTTTATTTAAAGAAAGTAAAATCAAGTGTAACCACTTGTGTTAGTCTTATTCTAATACCTTTGACCACTTAAATTTAATTTTCATCTAAGGAAAGTAAAAAGAAATTCGGCCACTTGTAATAATCTTATTTTGAAATTATAAAAAAATTAAATTTAATGATAACAATTAATTTCTAAAAGAATATCCTAAAAATAATTTTAAATGTTGCCATTAATTAAAGAGATTTTCTAGCATATGAATTATAAATAATTGTTGTAATAAGCATGTATATTAAGATTTCCAAGTGAAGCAAAGATCTTTTACATAAGAAAATGGTTACATGATTTTTTTTGACAGGATTCTATTATTTGAATTAATTAGTCTAGAAGGACTACTGGATATATCCTACTAACTTATTTATATAAAAAAATATATCCTAATAATTTAATGTAAATTTAAATATCATAAAATTATATATCTTGGATCAGCTTTTATATCACAAATATAATTATATATGTGCTCATATTAGTTTTTATCTAAAGAAAGTAATATCATGTTTAACCACTTATGTTAATCTTAATCTAATAGCATTTAGCCACTTATATTTAATTTTCATCTAAGGAAAGTAAAATCAAATTTAGCCACTTGTATTAAAATTAAATTTAATGATGACAATTAATTTCTAAAAGAACGTCCAAAAAATAATTTTAAATATTACCATTAATTAAAGAGATTTTTTAGCATATGAATTATAAACGATTTTTGTAATAAGCATGTATATTATGATTTCGAAGTGAAGCAAGGAGCTTTGATTTAAAAAAATGGATTCATGATTTTTTTTTGAAAAATATTATTATTTCAATTAATCAACATAGAAAGACTAGGGGATATATCTTACAAACTATTTATAATAAAATATTTTCTAATTATTTAATATAAATTTAAATATCATAAAATTATATATTTTGAATCAGCTATCATATCACAATATCGTTATATTTGTGATCGTATTAGTTTTTATCTAAAGAAAGTAAAATCAAGTGTAATCACTTGTATTAGTCTTATTCATCACCATTTGCCCACTTAAATATAATTTTCATCTAAGGAAAGAAAAATGAAATTCAACCACTTGTATTAATCTTATTTTGAATTTATATAATTGTTCAATTTAATGAAAATAATTAATTTCTAAAAGAACATCATAAAAATAATTTATATATTGCCATTAATTAAGGAGTTTTTCTTGCATATGAATTAAAATTAATTGTTTTAATAAGCATGATTATTGAGATTTCAAAGTGGAGTAAGAACCTTTGACATAAAAAAAATGAATACACGAATTTTTTTTTTCAAAAATAATATTATTCAAAGTAAACAATATGGAAGGATAAGCGGATATATCCTACTAACTTATTTATAAAAAAATATATCCTAATAATTTAATGTAAATTCAAATATTTTAAAATTATATATCTTAAAACAGCTATCATATCACAATATTGTTATATATGTAATCATATTGATTTTCAACTAAAGAAAGTAAAATCAAGTCTAGCAACTTGTTTTAATCTTATTCTAGCACCATTTTGCCTCTCAAATTTAATTTTCATCTAAGGAAAGTAAAATCAAATTTGGCCAATTGTATTGATCTTTTTTTGACATTATATAAAAATTAAATTTAATGATAATAATTAATTTTTAAAAGAACATCCTAAAAATAATTTTAAATTTTGCCATTAATTAAAGAGATTTTCTAGCATATGAATTATAAACAATTGTTGTAATAAGCATGTATATTATGATTTCGAAGTGAAGCAAGGAGCTTTGACATAAGAAAAAGGGTACATGATTTCTTTCTTAGAAAAATTATATTATTTCAATTAGTCAACATAGAAGGACTACTGGATATATCCTACTAACTTATTTATAAAAAATATATATGCTAATAATTTAATGTAAATTTAAATATTTTAAAATTATATATCTTGAATCAGTTATTATATCCTAATATCATTATATATGTGATCATATTAGTTTCTAACTAAAGAATGTAAAATCAAGTTTGACCACTTATATTAATCTTATTTTAACACCATTTCGCCACTTAAATTTAATATTCATCTAAGGAAAGTAAAATCAAATTTGGCCACTTGTATTAATCTTATCTTGACATTATATAAAAATTAAATTCAATGATAATAATTAATTTCTAAAGGAACATCCTAAATATAATTTTAAATATTACCATTAATTGAAGAGATTTCCTAGCATATGAATTATAAATAATTGTTGTAAGAAGACAATATATAAAGATTTGCAAGTGAAGTAAGTAGCTTCGATTTCAAAAAATGGATGCATGATTTTTTTAAAAAAATTGTTTTTTCAATTAATCAACATGGAAGGACTACTAGATACATCTTGCAAACTTATTTATAATAAAATATATCCTAACTATTTAATGAAAGAACGTTGTAGAGATAATTTTAAATATTCACATCAATTAAAGGGATTTCTTGGCATATGAATTATAAATAATTGTTGTAAAAAGTGAATATAATAATATTTCTAAGTGAAGTAAAGTGCTTTGACATAAGAAAATGGATACAAGATTTTTTTTTAATGAAAAATTATATTATTTCAATTAATCAACATAGAAAGACTAATGGATATATCCTACTAACTTATTTATGAAAAAATATATATTGTAATAATTTAATGGAAATTTAAATATCTTAAAATTATATATCTTGAATCAGTTGTCATATTACAATATCATTATATATGTACTCATATTAGTTTTTAACTAAAGAAAATAAAATCAAGTCTAACAACTTGTATTAATCCTATTCTAACACCATTTCGTCACTTATATTTAATTCTCATCTAAGGAAAGTAAAATTAAATTCGGCCACTTGTATTAATTATACTGTGAAACTATGTAAAAATTAAATTTAATTATCATAATTAATTTCAGAAAGAAAGTTGCAAAAATAATTTTAAATATTGCCATTAATTAAAGATATTTTTGAGCATATGAATTACAAATAATTGTTGTAATAAGTGTGTATATTAGGATTTCCAAGTGAAATAAAGAGCTTTGACATAAGAAAAAATTTTACATGATTTTTTTTAGAAGAATTATATTATTTGAATGGATCATCATCAAAGGACTAGTGGATATATCCTAGTAACTTATTTATAAAAAATATATATATCCTTATAATTTAATGAAAATTTAAATATCTTAAAATTATATATCTTTAATCAGCTATCATATCACAATATTGTGATAAATGTGATCATATTAGTTTTTAACTAAAGAAAGTAAAATTAAGTCTAACCACTTGTATTAATCTTATTCTTATACCATTTGGCCACTTAAATTTAATTTCCATTTAAGGAATGTAAAATCAAATTTGACCACTTGTATTAATCATATTTTCACATTATATAAAAAATAAATTTAATGATAATAATTAATTTCTAAAAGAATGATGTAAAAATAATTTTAAATATTACCTTTAATTAAACTAACTTCCTAGCACATGAATTATAAATAATTGGTATAAAAAGCTTGTATATTAAGATTTCCAAGTGAAGTAAGGAGCTTTGACATAAAAAAATGGATATATGATTTTTTTTTGAACAATTATATTATTTTAATTAATCAACATAGAAGGACTACTGGATATATCCTACTAACTTATTTATAAGAAAATATATCATAATAATTTATTGTAAATTTAAATATCTTAAAATCATATATCTTGATTCAGTTATCATATGATAATATTGTTACACTATGTGATTATATTAGTTTTTACCTAAAGAAAGTAAAATCAAGTCTAATCACATGTATTAATCTTATTCTAACGCCATTTTACCACTTAAATTTATTCTCATCTTAGGAAAGTAAAATCATATTTGGCCACTTGTATTAATCTTACTGTGCAATGATGTAAAAATTAAATTTAAGGATAACAATTAATTTCAAAAAAAAGTTGTAAAAATAATTTTAAATATTTCCATTAATTAAAGATATTTTCTACCTAATGAATTAAAAATAATTGTTGTAATAAACATGTATATTAAGATTTCCAAGTTAAATAAAGAGCTTTGACACAAGAAAATGGATACATGATTTTTTTTAACAATTATATTATTTTAATTAATCAACATAGAATGACTAGTAGGTATACCCTGCTAACTTATTTATAAAAAATATATATCCTAATAATTTAATGAAAATTTAAATATCATAAAATTATATATTATGAATCAATTGTCATATCACAATATTGTTATTTATGTGTTCATATTAGTTTTTAACTAGAGAAAATAAAACCAAGTCTAACAACTTGTATTAATCTTATTCTATCACCATTTCACCACTTAAATTTAATTCTCATATAAGGAAAGTAAAATCAAACTCGGCCACTTGTAATAATCTTAACGTGAAATTATGTAAAAATAAAATTTAATGATAATAATTAATTTCTAAAAGAATATCGTAAAAATAATTTTAAATAATGCCATTAATTAAATAGATTTTCTAACATATGAATTCTAAAAAAATTTTGTTATAAGATGTATATTAAGATTTCTAAGTAAAGTAAAGAGCTTTGACATAAGAAAATGGTTACATATTTTTTTTTGGAAGAATTCTACGATTACAATTAATTAACCTAGAAGGACTAGTGAATATATCTTACTAACTTATTTATAAAAGAAAATATCCTAATAATTTAATGTAAATTTAAATATCTTAAAATTATATATCTTGAATGAGATATTAAATCATAATATCGTTATATATGTGATTATATTAGTTTTTAACTAAAGAAAGTAAAGTCATGTCTAACCACTTGTATTAATATTATACTAATACCATTTCACCACTTCCATTTAATTCTCATCTAAGAAAATTAAAATCAAATTCAGCCCCTTGTATTAATCTTATTGTGAAATTATGTAAAAATTAAATTTAATGATAATAATTAATTTATAAAAGAAAGTCATAAAAATAATTTTAAATACTACTATTAATTAAAGATATTTTCTAGCATATGAATTATAAATAATTGTTGTAATAAGCGTGTATATTAAGATTTCCAAATGAAGCAAAGAGCTTTGACATAAGAAAATGGTTACATGATTTTTTTTGGAAGAATTCTATTATTTCAAGTAATCAGCCAAGAAGGACTAGTGGATATATTCTACTAACTTATTTATAAAAAAAACATATCCTAATAATTTAATGTAAAGTTAACTATCTTAAAATCAAATATCTTGAATCTATTGTCACATCACAATATCGTTATATATGTGCTAATATCAATTTTTATCTATAGAATGTAAAATTTAGTCTCACCACTTGTATTAATCTTATTCTAATACCATTTCACCACTTAAATTTAATTCTTATCTAAGAAAAATAAAATCAAATTTGGCCACTTGTATTAATCTTATTATGAAATGATGTAAAAATAAATTTAATGATAACAATTAATTTCTAAAAGAAAGTCGTAAAAATAATTTTAAATATTACCATTAATTAAAGAGATTTTCTAGCATATAAATTATAAATAAGTGTTGTAATAAGCATGCATATTAAGATTTCCAAGTGAAGTAAAGAGCTTTGACATAAGAAAATGGTTACATGATTTTTTTTTGTAGAATTCTATTATTTCAATTAATCAACCTAGAAGGACTAGTGGATATATCCTACTAATCTATTTATAAAAAAAATATATCCTAATAATTTAATGTAAATTTAAATATCTTAAATTCATATATCTTGAATCAGTTGTCATATCACAATATCGTTATATATGTGATCATATTAGTTAAAATCAAGTCTCACCACTTATATTAATCTTATTCTAACATCATTTCGTCATATAAATTTAATTTTCATCTGAGGAAAGTAAAATTGAATTCGGTCACTTGTATTAATCTTATTTTGACATTATATAAAAATTAAATTTAATGATAATAATTAATTACTAAAAGAAAGTATTAAAAATAATTTTAAATATTATCATTAATTAAAGAGATTTCCTAGCATATGAATTATAAATAATTGTTGTAATAAGCCTATATATTAAGATTTCCAAGTGAAGTAAAGAGCTTTGACATAAGAAAATGGATAAATGATTTCTTTTTTAAACAAATTATATTATTTAAATTAATAAACATAGAAGGACTACTAGGTATATCATACTTACTTATTTATAAAAAAATACATTCTAATAATTTAATGTAAAGTTAAATATCTTAAAATTATATATCTTGAATCTATTGTCATATCACAATATCATTATATATGTAATCATTTTAGTTTCCAACTAAAGAAAGTAAAATTAAGTCTAACCACTTGTATTAATCTTATTTTAACACAATTTTGCCACATAAATTTAATTCTCATCTAAGGAAAGTAAAATCAAATTCGGCCACTTGTTTTAATATCATTGTGAAATTATGTAAAAATTAAATTTAATGATAATAATCAATTTCTAAAAGAAAGAAGTAAAAATAATTTTAAATATTGACATTAATTAAAGACATTTTCTAGCATACCAAATTGTAAATAATTATTGCAATAAGCATGTATATTAAGATTTCCAAAGGAAGTAAAGAGCTTTGACCTAAGAAAATGGTTACATTTTTTTTTTGGAAGAATTCTATTATTTCAATTAATCAAACTAGAAGGACTAGTGGATATATCCTACTAACTTATTTATAAAAAAATATATCTTAATAATTTAATGTAAATTTAAATATCTTAAAATCATATATCTTAAATTAGTTGTCATATCATAATATCGTTATATATGTGCTCATATTAGTTTTCAACAAAAGAAAGTAAAATCAATTCTAACAACTTGTATTAATTTTATTCTAACACCATTTTGCCACTTAAATTTAATTCTCTTCCATAGAAAGTAAAATGAAATTCAGCCACTTGTATTAATCATACTGTGAAATTATGTAAAATTTAAATATAATGATAATAATTAATTTCTAAACAAAACAATGTAAAAATAAATTTTAAATATTACCATTAATTAACGATATTTTCTAGCATATGAAATATAAATAATTGTTGTAATAAACATTTATATTAAGATTTCTAAGGGAAGTAAAGAGATTTGACATAAGAAAATGGTTACATGAATTTTTTTTGGAAGAATTCTATTATTTCAATTAATCAGTCTAGAAGGACTACTTGATATATCCTACAAACTTATTTAGAGAAAAATATACTTGAATAATTTGATGTAAATTTCAATATCTTAAAATTGTATATCTTGAATCAGTTTTCATATTATAATATCGTTATATATGTGCTCATATTAGTTTTCAACAAAAGAAAGGAAAATCAAGTCTAACCACTTATATTAATCTTATTCTAATACCATTTTGCCACTTAAATTTAATTCTCATCTAAGAAAAGTAAAATCAAATTCGGTTACTTGTATTAATCTTATTGTGAAATGATGAAAAAATAAATTTAATGATCACAATTAATTTCTAATAGAAAGTTGTAAAAATAATTTTAAATATTGCCATTAATTAAAGAGATTTCTAGCATATGAATTATAAATAATTGTTGTAATAAGTGTGTATATTAAGATTTCTAAGTTAAGTAAAGAGCTTTGACATAAGAAAATGGATAAATGATTTCCTTTTTAGACAAATTATATTATTTGAGTTAATAAATATAGAAGGACTACTGGATATATCCTACATACTTATTTTTTAAAAAATATATATCCTAACAATTTAATGTAAATTTAAATATCTTAAAATCATATATCTTGAATCTATTATCATATCACAATATCATCATATATGTAATCATTTTAGTTTCTAATGAAAGAAAGTAAAATCAAGTCTACCCACTTGTATTAATCTTATTCTAATGTTATTTGACCACTTAAATTTAATTTTCATCTATAGAAAGAAAAATCAAATTTGACCACTTGTCATAATATGATTTTGACATTATATAAAAATTAAATTTAATGATAGTAATTAATTTTTAAAAGAAAGTCATAAAAATAATTTTAAATATTGCCACTAATTAAAGAGATTTTGTAGCATATTAATTGTAAATGATTGTTGTAATAAACATATATATTATGATTTCTCAGCGAGGCAAAGAGCTTTGAGATAAGAAAAAGGATACATGATTTTTTTTTAGAAATAATATTATTTCAATTAATCAACTTAGAGATAGACCAGTGGATTTATCTTACTAATTTATTTATAAGAAATATATCCCCATAATTTAATATAAATTTAATTATCTGAAAATCATATATCATGAGTCAGCTATCATATCACAATATTTTTATATATGTGATCATATTAGTTTTTATCTAAAGAAGGAAAAATCATGTCTAACCACTTATATTAATCTTATTCTAACTCCATTTTGCCATTTAAATTTAATTTTCATCTAAAGAAGGTAAAATCAAATTTGACCTCCTTTATTAATCTTATTTTAACATTATATAAAAATTAAATTTAAAGATAATAATTAATTTCTATAAGAACATCATAAAAATGATTTTAAATATTACCTTTAATTAATGAGATTGTGTAGCATATTAATTATAAATAATTGTTTTAAAAAGTTGTATATTAAGATTTCCAAATGAAGTAAAGAGCATTGACATAAAAAAATGGATACATGATTTTTTTTAGAAATAATATCATTTCAATTAGTCAACTTAGAGATCAACCAATGGATATATCTGACTAACTTATTTATAAGAAATATATCCCGATAATTTAATGTAAATTTAATTATCTTAAAATCATATATCATAAATCAGCTATCATATCACAATATTAATATATATGTGATAATGTTAGTTTTTATCTAAAAAAAGTAAAATCAAGTCTAATCACTTGTATTAATCTTATTCTAACACTATTTGGCCCCTTCAATTTAATTTTCATCTATAGATAGTAAAATCAAATTTGGTCATCTGTATTAATGTTATTTTGACATTATATAAAAATTAATTTAATAGTAATAATTAATTTCGATAAGAACATCATAAAAATAATTTTAAATATTGCCATTAATTAAAGAGATTTCCTAGCAAATGAATTATATATAATTGTTGTAATAAGCCTATATATTAAGATTTCCAAGTGAAGTAAAGAGCTTGACAAAAGAAAATAAATACATCATTTTTTAAAAAAAATTATATTACTTCTATTAATCAATAAAGAAGGACTAGTAGATGTATCCTACTAACTTATTTATAAAAAAATATATCCTAATAATTTAATGTAAATATAAATATCTTAAAATCATATATCTTGAATCAATTATCATATCACAATATTGTTATATAGGTGATAATATTAGTTTTTATCTAAAGAAGGAAAAATCATGTCCAATCACTTGTATAATATCTTATTCTAAGGCCATTTGGCCACTTAAATTTAATTTTTATCTAAAGAAAGTAAAATCAAATTTAGCCACTTGTATTAATTTTATTTTGATGTTATATAAAAATTATATTTAATAATAATTAATTTCTAAAAGTATGTCATAAAAATAATTTTATATATTACCATTAATTAAGGAGATTTTCTAGCATATAAATTAAAAATAATTGTTTTAATAAGCATGAATATTGAGATTTCAAACTGAAGTAAGAAGCATTTGACATATAAAAATGGATACATGATTTTTTTTTCAAAAAATAATATTATTTCAATTAATCAACATGGAAGGACCAGCCGATATATCCTACATACTTATTTATAAAAAATTATATACTAATAATTTTATGTTAATTTAAATATCTTAAAATTATATATCTTGAATCAATTATCATATCACAATATCGATATATAAGTGATCATATTAGTTTTCAACTAAAGAAAGTAAAATCAAGTCTAACCACTTATATTAATCTTATTCTAACACCATTTCGCTAATTAAATTTAATTTTTGTGTATCGAAAGTAAAATCAAATTCGGTCACTTGTATTAATCTTATTTTAATGTTATATATAAATTAAATTTAATAATAATAATTAATTTCTAAAAGTATATCGTAAAAATAATTTATGTACTGCCATTAATTAAGGAGATTTTCTAGCATATGAATTAAAAATTATTGTTGTAATAAGCATGAATATTGAGATTTCAAAGTGAAATAAGAAGCTTTTGACATAAAAAAATGCATACATGATTTTTTTTTTTGAAAAATAATAATTTTTCAATTAATCAACATGGAAGGACTAGAAGATATATCCTACAAACTTATATATCTTGAAGGACTAGAAGATATATCTTGAACTAGCTATCATATCACAATATCATTATATAAGTGATCATATTAGTTTTCAACTAAAGAAAGTAAAATCAAGTCTAACCACTTGTATTAATTTTATTCTAACACCATTTCGCCAATTAAATTTAATTTTCACCTATGGAAAGTAAATTTAAATTCAACCACTTATATTAATCTCATTTTGACATTATATAAAAATTAAATTTAATGATAATAATTAATTTCTAAAAGAAAGTTGTAAAAATATTTTAAATGTTTCCATTAATTAATGAGATTTTCTAGCATATGAAGTATAAATAATTGTTGTAATAAGCCAATATACCAAGATTTTCAAGTGAAATAAAGGGCTTTGACACAAAAAAATGGATACATGATTTTGTTTTTTTTTTAAAATTATATTATTTCAATTAATCAACATAGAAAGATTAGTGGATATATCCTACTAACTTATTTATAAAAAAATATATTCAAATAATTTAATGTAAATTTAAATATCTTAAAATCATATATCTTAAATTAGTTATCATATTACAATATCGTTATATATGTGCTTGTATTAGTTTTTATCTAAAGAAAGTAAAATCAAGTCTAACTACTTATATTAATTTTATTCTAACGTCATTTTTCCACTTAAATTTAATTGTCATCTAAGAAAAGTAAAATCAAATTCAGCCATTAGTTTTAATTTTTTTAAAAAATTATTTAAAAATAGATTTCAATAAGAATAATTAATTTCTAAAATTACGTCGTAAAAATAATTTATATATTACCATTAATTAAATAGATTTTCTAGCAAATGAATTAAAAATAATTATTGTAATAAGCATGATTATTGAGATTTTAAAGTGAAATAAGAAGCTTTGAAATAAAAAAATGAATACATGATTTTTTTTGAAAGATAATTTTATTTAAATTAATTAACCTGGAAGGACTAGCGAATATATTCGATAAACTTATTTATAAAAAAATATATCCTAAAAATTTTATATCAATTTGAATATCATAAAATTATATATCTTGTATCAGCTATCATATCACAATACTATTATATAAGTGATCATATTAGTTTTTAATTAAAGAAAGTAAAATCAAGTCTAACCACTTGTATCAATCTTATTCTAATACCATTTCACCATTTAAATTTAATTTTCATCTAAGGAAAGTAAAGTCAAAATCAAGCACTTGTATTAATCTTATTTTGACATTATATAAAAATAAATATAATGATAATAATTAATTTCTAAAAGAACATCATGAAAATAATTTTAAATATTACCATTAATTAAAGAGATTTCCCAGCAAATGAATTATATATAATTGTTGTAATAAGCCTATATATTAAGGTTTCCAAGTGAAGTAAAGAGCTTTGACATAGGAAAATGGATACATGATTTGTTTTTTAAAAAATTATATTATTTTAATTAATCAACATAGAAGGACTATTGGATATATCCTACTAACTTATTCATAAAAAAAATATCCTAATAATTTAATATAAATTTAAATATCTTAAAATTATATATCTTGAATTAGTTATCATATCAAAATATTGTTATATATGTACTCGTATTAATTTTTATCTAAAGAAAGTAAAATTAAGTCTAACTACTTGTATTAGTCTTATTCTTACACTATTTGGCCACTTAAATTTAATTCTCACCTAAGGAAAGTAAAATCAAATTCAGCCACTTGTATTAATCATATTTTGAAATTATGTAAAAATTAAATTTAATGATAATAATTAATTTCTAGTAGAAAGTCATAAAAATAATTTTAAATGTTGCGTTTAATTAAAGAGATTTTCTAGCATATGAATTATAAATAATTGTTCTAATAAGCATATATATTAAGATTTCCAAGTGCAGTAAAGAGCTTTGACATAAGAAAATGGTTACATGATTTTTGCTAGAAGAATTATGTTATTTATATTAATCAACAAAGAAGGACTAGTGGATATATCCTACTAACTTATTTAAAAAAAATATTTTAATAATTTAATGTAAATTTAAATATCCTAAATTATATATCTTAGATCAGCTATCATATCACAATATTGTTATATATGTGATCATATTAGTTTTCAACTAAGTAAAGTAAAATCAAGTCTAACTATGTGTATTAATCTTATTCTAATACCATTTCACCTTTTAAATTTAATTTTCATCTTAGGAAGGTAAAATCAAATTCGGCTACTTGTATTAATCTTATTTTGACTTTTTATAATTGTTTAATTTAATAATAATAATTAATTTCTAAAAGAATGTCATAAAAATAATTTATATATTGTCATTAATTAAAGAGATTTTCTAGCATATGAATTAAGAGTAATTATTATAATAAGCATCATTATTCAGATTTCAAAGTGAAGTAAGAAGCCATGACATAAAAAAATGGATACATGATATATTTTTTTTGAGAAATAATATTATTTCAATTAATTAACATGGAAAGACTAGCGAGCATATCCTGCAAACATATTTATAAAAAATATATCATAATAATTTAATATAAATTTAAATATATTTAAATTATATATCTTGAATCAACTATTATATTACAATATTGTTATACATATGATCATATTTGTTTTTATCTACTAAAAGTAAAATTAAGTCTAACCATATATATTAACCTTATTCCAACCATATTTCACCACTTAAACTCAATTTTCATTCAAGGAAAGTAAAATCAAATTCGGCCACTTGTATTAATCTTATTTTGACATTATATAAAAATTAAATTTAATGATAATAATTATTTTCTAAAAGAACATCATAAAATAATTTTAAATATTGTCATTAATTGAAGAGATTTTCTAGCATATGAATTATAAACAATTGTTGTAATAAGCATGTACGTTAAGTTTTCCAAGAGAAGTAAAGAGCTTTGACATAAGAAAATGGTTACTTGATTTTTTTTGGAAGAATTATATTATTTCAATTAATCAGCATAGAAGGTCTAGTGGATATATCCTACTAACTTGTTTATTAAAAAAATATTTTCTAATAATTTAATGTAAATTTTAATATCTTAAAATTATATATTTTGAATCAGCTATCATATCACAATATCGTTATATATGTGATCATATTACTTTTTAACTAAGGAAAGTAAAATCAAATCTAGTCACTTGTATTAATCTTATTCTAACACTATTTCGCCACTTAAATTTAATTTTTATCTAGGGAAAGTAAAATCAAATTCAGCTACTTATATTAATCTTATTTTAACTTTATAAAATTGATCAATTTAATGATAATAATTAATTTCTAAAAGAATATCATAAAAATAATTTATATATTGCCAATAATTAAAGAGATATTCTAGCATATGAATTAAAAGTAATTGTTATAATAAGTATGATTATTGAGATTTCAAAGTGAAGTCAGAAGCTTTGCCATAAAAAAATGGATATATGATTTTTTTTAGAAATAATGTTATTTCAATTAATGAACATGGAAAAACTAACGGGCATATCCTGCTAACTTATTTATAAAAAAATATATCCTAATAATTTAATGTAAATTTAAATATCTTTAAATTATATATCTTAAATTAACTATCATATCACAATATTATTATATATGTGATTATATTAGGTTTTAACTAAAGAAAGTAAAATCAAGTCTAACCTCTTGTATTAATCTTATTCTAACACCATTTCGCCATTAAAATTTAATTTTCATTTAACGAAAGTAAAATCAAATTCGGTCACTTGTATTAATTTTATTTTGACATTACATAAAAATTAAATTTAATGATAATAATTAATTTCTAAAAGAATGTCATAAAAATAATTTTTAAAATTACCATTAATTAAAAAGATTTTCTTACATATGAATTATAAACAATTGTTGTAATAAGCATGTATATCAAGATTTCCAAGTGAAGTAAGGAGCTTTGAGATAAAAAAAATGGATTCTTGATTTTTTATTAAAAAAATTATTATTTCAATTAATCAACATAAAAAGACTAGTGGATACATCTTACAAACTTATTTATAAAAAAATATATCTAAATTATTTAATATAAATTTAAATATCTTAAAAATTTATATCTTGAATCAATTTTCATATCATAATTTCATTATATATGTGATCTTATTAATTTTTATCTAAGGAAAGTGAAATCAAGTGTAACCACTTGTATCAGTCTTATTCTAATATAATTTGGCCACTTAAATTTAATTTTCAACTAGGGAAAGTAAAATGAAATTCGGCCACTTGTAGTAATCTTATTTTAACATTATATGATTTTTCTATTTAATGATAATAATTGATATCTAAAAGATCGTTATAAAAACAATTTATATGTTGCCATTAATTAAAGAGATTTCCAACATATGAATTAAAATAATTATTATAATAAGTAAGATTATTGAGATTTGAAAGTGAAGTAAGAAGATCTGACATAAAAAAAGGATACTAGTGGATATATCCTACAAACTTATTTAAAAAATATATATATCCTAATAATTTAATGTAAATTTAAATATCTTAAAATTATATATCTTGAATCAACTATCATACCACAATATCTTTATATATATGATCATATTAGTTTTTATCTAAGGAAAGTAAAATCAAGTATAACCACTTGTATTTGTCTTATTTTAATACCATTTGGCCACTTAAATTTAATTTTCAACTAAGGAAAGTAAAATGAAATTCGGCCACTTGTAGTAATCTTATTTTAACATTATATAATTTTTCTGTTTAATGATAATAATTAATATCTAAAAGAATGTAAAAATAATTTATATGTTGGCATTAATTAAAGAGATTTCCAGCATATGAATTAAAAATAATTATTGCAATAAGCAAGATTATTGAGATTTGAAAGTGAAGCAAGAAGCTTTTACATAAAAAAAGGATACTAGTGGATATATCCTACAAAATTATTTAGAAAAAAAAATCCTAATAATTTAATATAAATTTAAATATTTTAAAATTATATATCTTGAATCAACTATCATACCATAATATCGTTATACATATGATTGTATTAGTTTTTATCTAAGGAAAGTAAAATCAAGTATAACCACTTGTATTAGTCTTATTCTAATATCATTTGGCCACCTAAATTTAATTTTCAACTAAGGAAAGTAAAATGAAATTCGCCTACTTGTAGTAATCTTATTTTGACATTATATAATTGTTCATTTCAATGATAATAATTAATATCTAAAAGAATATAAAAAAATTATATAATCCTATTAATTATAGAGATTTCCATCATATAAATTAAAAATAATTGTTATAATAAGCATGATTATTGAGATTTCAAAGTGAAGTCTGAAGCTCTGACATAAAAAAAATGGATACATGATTTTTTTTTGAAAAATAATATTATTTCAATTAATCAACATGGAAGGACTAGGGGATACATCTTACCAACTTATTTACAAAAAAAAATTTACTAATAATTTAATGTAAATTTAAATATCTTAAAATTATATATCTTGAATCAACTTTAATATCACAATATCATTATATATGTCATCGTATTAGTTTTAATCTAAAGAAAGTAAAATCAAGTGTAACCACTTGTATTAGTCCTATTCTAACACCATTTTACCACTTAAATTTAATTACCAGCTAAGGAAAGTAAAATTAAATTCGATCACTTGTATTAATCTTATTTTGACATTATATAATTGTTCATTTTAGTGATAATAATTAATATATAAAAGAATTTCATAAAAAAATTTATATATTGTCATTAATTAAAGAGATTTCCAGCATATAAATAAAAAGTAATTGTTGAAATAAGCATGATTATTGAGATTTCAAAGTGAAGTTAGAAGCTTTGACATAAAAAAATGGATACATGATTTTTTTTTTTGAGAAATAATATTATTTCAATTAATCAACATGGAAGGACTAGGGGATACATACTAATTTATAAAAGATATATCCTAATAATTTAAAATAAATTTAAAAATCTTAAAATCACATATCATGAATCAGTTATCATATAATAATATTGTTATATATGTGATCATATTAGTTTTTATCTAAAGAAAGTAATATCAAGTTTAACCATTTATATTAATCTTATTCTAATACCATTTCGCCACTTAAATTTAATTCTCATTTAAGAAAAATAAAATCAAATTCGACCACTTGTATTATTCTTATTTTGAAATTATGTAAAAATTAAATTTAATGATATAATTAATTTCTAAAAGAAAGTCATAAAAATAATTTTTAATATTGCCATTAATTAAAGAGATTTTCTAGCATAAGAATTATAAATAATTGCTATAATAAGCTTGTACATTAAGATTTCTAAGTGAAGTAAAGAGCTTTGACATAAGAAAATGGATGCATGATTTTTTTTTGAAAAATTATACTATTTTAATTAATTAACATATAAGGACTAGTGGATAGATCTTACTAACTTATTTATAAAAAAAAAATATATCCTTATAATTTAATGTAAATTTAAATATCTTAAAATCACATATCTTGAATAGTTATCATATCACAATATCGTTATATATGCTCTCATATTAGTTTTTATCTAGCAAAAGTAAAATTAAATCTAATCAGTTATATTAATCTTATTCTAACACCATTTGGCCACTTAAATTTAATTTTCATCTAAGGAAAGTAAAATCAAATTCGGCCACTTGTATTAATCTTATTTTGACATTATAAAAAATTAAATTTATTAAAAATAATTAATTTCTAAAAGAAAGTCATAAAAATAATTTTAAATATTACCATTAATTAAAAAGATTTTCTAGCATATAAATTATAAATAATTATTGTAATAAGCCTATATATTAAGATTTCCAAGTGAAGTAAAGAGCTTTGACATAAGAGAATGGATACATGATTTTTTTTTTAAAAATTATATTACTTCAATTACTCAACGTATAAGGACTAGTGGATAGATCCTACTAACTTATTTATAAAAAAATATATCCTAATAATTTAATGTAAATTTAAATATTTTAAAATCATATATCCTGAATTAGTTATTATTGCTCATATTAGTTTTCACCTAAAGAAAGCAATATCAATTCTAACTACTTGTATTAATCTCATTCTAACACTATTTCGCCACTTAAATTTAATTCTCTTCTAAGGAAAATAAAATCAAATTCGCTCACTTGTATTAATCTTTTTTTGAAATTATGTAAAAATTAAATTTAATGAAAATAATTAATTTCTAAAAAAAGTCATAATAATAATTGTTGTAATAAGCATGTATATTAATATTTCCAAGTGAAGGATGGAGCTTTGATTTAAAAAAATGGATTCATGATTTTTTTTTGAAAAATATTATTATTTCAATTAATCAACATAGAATGACCAGTGGATACATCCTACAAACTTATTATAATAAAATATATCCTAATTATTTAATGAAAATTTAAATAACTTAAAATTATATATTTTGAATCAACTATCATATCACAATATCATTATATAAGTGATCATATTAGCTTTTACCTAAGGAAAGTAGAATTAAGTGCAACCACATGTATTAATCTTATTCTTACACCATTTAGTCACTTAAAATTAATTTTCTTCTAAGGAAAGTAAAATCAAATTTGGCCACTGGTATTAATCTTATTTTGACATTATATAAAAATAAATTTAATGATAAAAATTAATTTCTAAAACAACGTCATAAAATTTTTTTAAACATTGCCATTGATTGATGAGATTTCCTAGCATATGAATTATAAATAATTGTTGTAATATGCCTATATATCAAGATTTTTAAGTGAAGTAAAGAGCTTTGACATAAGAAATTGAATACGTGATTTTTTTTTTGAAAAATTATATTTCAATTAATCAACATATAAGGACTAGTGAATAGATCGTACTAGTTTATTTATAAAAAAATCATCCTAATAATTTAATATAAATTTAAATATATTAAAATTATATATCTTGAATTAGTTATCATTTCACAATATTGTTATATATGTGCTCATATTAGTTTTCATCTAAAGAAAGTAATATCAAGTTTAACGATTTATATTAATCTTATTCTATCACCATTTCGCTACTTAAATTTGATTCCCATGTAAGGAAAGCAAAATCAAATTCAGCCACTTGTGTTAATCTTATTTTGAAATTATGTAAAAATTAAATTTAATGATAATAATTAATTTCCAACAGAAATTCTAAAAAATAATTTTTAATATTTCCATTAATTAAAGAGATTTTCTAGCATAAGGATTATAAATAATTGTTGTAATAAGCATGTATATTAAGATTTCCAAGTGAAATAAAGAGCTTTGATATAAGAAAATGGTTATATAATTTTTATTGAAAAAATTATATTATTTCAATTAATCAACATAGAAGGACTAGCGGATATATCTTACTAATTTATTTATAAAAAAATATATTCTAATAATTTAATGTAAATTTAAATACCCTAAAATCATATATCTCGAATCAGTTATCACATTACAATATTGTTATATATGTGCTCCTATTTGTTTTAATCTAATGAAAGTAAAATTAAGTCTAAAGAGTTATATTAATCTTATTCTAACACAATTTGGCCTCTTAAATTTAATTTTCTTCCAAGGAAAGTAAAATCAAATTCAGCCACTTCTATTAATCTTATTTTGACATTATAAAAAATTAAATTTATTAAAAATAACTAATTTCTAAAAGAATGTCGTAAAAATAATTTTAAATATTACCATTAATTAAAGAGACTTTCAAGCATATGAATTATAAACAATTTTTGTAATAAGCATGTATATGAAGATTTCTAAGTGAAGGAAGGAGCTTTGATTTAAAAAAATGGATTCGTGATCTTTTTTCAAAAATTATTATTATTTCAATTAATCAACATAAAAAGACTAGTTGATACATCTTGCAAACTTATTTATAATAAAATATATCCTAATTATTTAATTAAAATTTAAATATCTTAAAATTATATATTTCGAATCAGTTATCATATTACAATATCATTATATCGGTGATCATATTAGTTTTTACATAAGGAAAATAAAATCAAGTGTAACTACTTGTATTAATCTTATTCTAACACCATTTGGCCACTTAAAATTAATTTTCATCTAAGGAAAGTAAAATCAAATTCGGCCACTTGTATTAATCTTATTTTGATATTATAAAAAAATTAAATTTATTGAAAATAATTAATTTCTAAAAGAACATCCTAAAAATAATTTTAAATATTGTCGTTAATTAAAGAAATTTCCTAGCATATGAATTATAAATAATAGTTGTAATAAGTTTATATATTAAGATTTCTAAGTGAAGTAAAGAGCTTTGATATAAGAAAATGGATACATGATTTTTCTTTTGAAAAATTAAATTATTTCAATTAATCAACTTATAAGGACTAGTGGATAGATTTTAATAACTTATTTATAAAAAAATATATCCTAATAATTTAATATAAATTTAAATATTTTAAAATCACATATCTTGAAGTAGTTATCATATCACAATATCGGTGCTCATATTAGTTTTTACCAAAGGAAAGTAATATCTAGTCTAACCACTTGTATCACTTTTATTCTAACACCATTTCTCTACTTAAATTTAATTCTCACCTTCGGCCACTTGTATTAATCTTATTTTGACATTATATAAAAATTAAATTTAATGATAATGATTAATTTCTAAAAGAAAGTCATAAACATAATTTTAAATATTACCATTAATTAAAGAGATTTCCTAGCATAAGAATTATAAATAATTTTTGTAATAAGCATGTATATTAATATTTCCAAGGCAGGTAAAGAACTTTGACAAAAGAATGGTTACATGATTTTTTTTTGGAAGAATTATATTATTTCAATTAATCAACATAGAAGGACTAGCGGAAATACCCTACTAACTTATTTATAAAAAAATATATCCTCATAATTTAATGTGAATTTAAATACCCTAAAATCATTTATCTTGAATATGTTATCACATCACAATATCGTTATATATGTACTCATATTAGTTTTTATCTAACAAAAGTAAAATCAAGTACAACCACTTGTTTAAATCTTATTCTAACACCAATTGACCTCTTAAATTTAATTTTCTTCTAAGGAAAGTAAAATCAAATTCGGCCACTTGTATAAATCTAATTTTGACATTATTTAAAAATTAAATTTAATGAAAATAATTAATTTCTAAAAGAAGGTCGTAAAAATAATTTTAAATGTTGCCATTAATTAAAGAGATTTCCAAACATATGAATTATAAATAATTGTTGTAGTAAGCTTATATATTAAAATTTTCGAGTGAAGTAAACAGCTTTGACATAAGAAAATGGATACATAAATTTTTTTAAGAACTTATATTATTTCAATTACTCAACATATAAGGACTAGTGAATAGATCCTTCTAACTTATTTACAAAAAAAAATCCTAATAATTTAATATAAATTTAAATATCTTAAAATCATATATCATGAATCAGTTATCATATCACAATATCGTTATATCTGTACTCATATTAGTTTTCATCTAAAGAAAGTAATATCAAGTCTAACCATTTATATCAATCTTATTCTAACACCATTTGACCATTTAAATTTAATTCTCTTCTAAGGAAGGTAAAATCAAATTCGGCCACTTGTATTAATTTTTTTTAATTATGTAAAAATCAAATTTAATGAAAATAATTAATTTCTAAAAAAAAGTCATAAAAATGATTTTAAATATTACTATTAATTAAAGAGATTTTCTAGCAAATGAATTATAAACAATTGTTATAATAAGCATGTATATTAAGATTTCCAAGTGAAGGAAGGAGCTTTGATTTAAAACAATGGATTTAGGATCTTTTTCTAAAAAATATTATTATTTCAGTTAATCAACATAAAAGGACTAGTGGATAGATCCTACTAACTTATTTATAAAAAAATATATCATAATAATTTAATGTAAATATAAATATCTTAAAATCATATATCTTGAATCAGTTATCATATCACAATATCGTTATATATGTGCTCATATTTATTTTTATCTAAAGAAAGTAATATCAAGTCTAACCATTTGTATCAATCTTATTCTAACACCATTTTCCCACTTAAATTTAATTCTCATCGAAGGAAAGTAAAATCAAATTCGGCCACTTGTCTTAATCTTTTTTTGAAATTATGTGAAAATTAAATTTAATGAAAATAATTAATTTCTAAAAGAAAGTCGTGAAAATAATTCTAAATATTCCTATTAATTAAAGTGATTTTTGAGCATATGAATTATAAACAATTGTTGTAATAAGCATGTACATTAAGATTTCCAAGTGAAGGAAGGAACTTTGACTTAAAAAAATGGATTCATGATCTTTTTTTTGAAAAGTATTATTATTTCAATTAATTAACATAGAAGGACCGATGGATAGATCCACAAACTTATTTATAATAAAATATATTCAAATTATTTAATGAAAGTTTAAATATCTTGAAATTATATATTTCAAATTATCTATCATATCACAATATCGTTAAATAGATGATCATAATAGCTTTTACCAAAGGAAAGGAAAATTAAGTATAACCACTTGTATTAATCTTATTTTAACACCATTTAGCCACTTAAATTTAATTTTCATCTAAGGTAAGTAAAATCAAATTCGACCACTTGCATTAATTTTATTTTGACATTGTATAAAAATTAAATTTAATAAAAATAATAAATTTTTAGAAGAATGACATAAAAATAATTTTAAATATTACCATTAATTAAAGAGATTTCCTAGCATATGAATTATAAATAATTGTTGTAATAAGCCTATATATTAAGATTTCCAAGTGAAGTAAAGAATTTTGACATAACAAAATGGATACATGATTTTTTTTAAACATTATATTATTTCAATTAATTAACATATAAGGACTAGTGGATAGATCCTGCTAACATATTTATAAAAAAATATATCCTTGTAATTTAATGTAAATTTAAATATATTAAAATCAAATATCTTGAATTAGTTATAATATTACAATATCGTTATATATGTGCTCATATTAGTTTTTATCTAAAGAAAGTAATATAAAGTCTAACCAGTTATATTAATGTTATTCTAACACCATTTGACCACTTAAATTTAATTTTCTTCTAAGGAAAGTAAAATCAAATTCGATCACTTGTATTAATCTTATTTTGACATTATAAAAAGATTAAATTTATTAAAAATAATTAATTTCTAAAAGAAAGTCATAAAAATAATTTTAAATATTACTATTAATTAAAGAGATTTTCTAGCATATGAATTATAAATGATTGTAGTAATAAGCAAGTATACTAAGATTTCCAAGTGAAGGAAGGAGCTTTGATTTAAAAAAATGGATTCATGAATTTTTTTTGAAAAATATTATTATTTCAATAAATCAACATAGAAGGACTAGTGGATACATCTTACAAACTTATTTATAATAAAATATATCCTAATAATTCAAAAAAAATTTATATATCTTAAAATTATATATCTTGAATCAACTATCATATCACAATATCAATATATAGGTGATCATATTAGTTTTTACCTAAGGAAAGTAAAATCAAGTATAACTAGTTGTATTAATCTTATTCTAATGACATTTGGCCATTTAAATTAAATTTTTATCTAAGGAAAGTGAAATCAAATTCGGCCACTGATATTAATCTTATTTTGACACTATATAAAAATTAAATTTAATGAGAATAATTAATTTTGAAAAGAATATCATAAAAATAATTTTAAAATTTACCATTAATAAAAGAGATTTCCTAGCATATTAATTATAAATAATTATTGTAATTTCTAAGTGAAGTAAAGAACTTTGACATAAGAAAATGGATGCATGATTTTTTTTAAAGTTATATTATTTTAATTAATTAACATATAATGACTAGTGGATAAATCCTACTAACTTATTTATAAAAAAATATATCGTTATAATTTAATGTAAATTTAAATATCTTAAAATTACATATCTTGAATCAGTTATCATATCATAATATTGTTATATATGCTCTCATATTAGTTTTTATCTAGTGAAAGTAAAATTAAGTCTAATCAATGACATTAATCTTATTCTAACACCATTTAGCCACTTAAATTTAATTTTCTTCTAAAGAAAGTAAAATCAAATTCGGCCACTTTTATTAATTTTACTTTGACATTATAAAACAATTAAATTTATTGAAAATAATTAATTTCTAAAAGAAAGCCATAAAAATAATTTTAAATATTACCATTAATTAAAGAGATTTCTTAGCATATGAATTATAAATAATTGTTGTAATAAACTTATATATTAAGATTTCTAAGTGAAGTAAAGAGCTTTGACATAAGAAAATTGATACATGATTTTTTTTAAAAAAATTACATTATTTCAATTAATCAACATATATGGACTAGTGGATAGATCCTACTAACTTTTTTATAAAAAAATTATATCCTAATAATTCAATGTAAATTTAAATATCTTAAAATCATATATCTTGAATTAGTTATCATATCACAATATCGTTGTATATGTGCTCATATTAGTTTTTATCTAAAGAATGTAATATCAAGTCTAACCACCTATGTCATTCTTATTCTAATACCATTTGACCACTTAAATTTAACTCTCTTCTAAGGAAAGTGAAATTAAATTCGGTCACTTGTATTAATCTTATTTTGACATTATATAAAAATTAAATTTATTGAAAATAATTAATTTCTAAAAGAATGTCGTAAGAATAATTTTAAATATTACCATTAATTAAAGAGATTTCCTAGCGTATGAATTATAAATAATTGTTGTAATAAGCCTATATATTAAAACTTTCAAGTGAAGTAAAGAGCTTTGACATAAGAAAATGGATACATGACTTTTTTTAAAAAAATTATATTATTTCAATTAATCAAAATATAAGGGCTAGTGGATAGATCCTACTAACTTATTTATAAAAAAAATATATCCGAATAATTTAATGTAAATTTAAATATCTTAAAATCATATATCTTGAATCAGTTATCATATCACAATATCGTTATATTTGTCCTCATATTAGTTTTTATCTAAAGAAAGTAATACCAAGTCTAACCAGTTATATTAATGTTATTCTGACACCATTTGGCCACTTAAATTTAATTTTCATCTAAGGAAAGTAAAATCAAATTCGGCCACTTGTCTTAATCTTTTTTTGAAATTACATAAAAATTAAATTTAATGAAAACAATTAATTTCTAAAAGAGAGTCATAAAAATAATTTTGAATATTGCTATTAATTAAAGAGATTTTCTAGCATATGAATAATAAACGATTGTAGTAATAAGCATGTATATTAAGATTTCGAAATGAAGGAAGAAGCTTCGATTTAAAAAAATGGATTCATGATCTTTTTTTGAAAATTATTATTATTTCAATTAATCAACATAGAAGGACTAGTGGATACATCTTACAAACTTATTTATAATAAAATATATCTAGAGTACTTAATGAAAATTTATATATATTAAAATTATATATTTTGAATCAACTATCATATCACAATATCAATATATAGGTGATCATATTAGTTATTACCTAGGTAAAGTAAAATCAAGCATAACCAGTTGTATTAGTCTTATTCTAATGCCATTTGGCCACTAAGATTTAATTTTTATCTAAAGAAAGTAAAATCATATTCGGCCATTGATATTAATCTTATTTTAGCATTATATGAAAATTAAATTTAATGAAAATAATTAATTTTGAAAAGAACATCGTAAAAATAACTTTAAATTTTACCATTAATTAAAAAGATTTCCTAGCATATTAATTATAAATAATTGTTGTAATAAGCCTATGTATTAAGATTTCTATGTGAAGTAAAGAGCTTTGATATAAGAAAATGGATGCATGATTTTTTTTTTGAAAAATTATATTATTTTAATTAATTAACATATAAGGACAAGTGGATAAATGCTACTAACTTATTTATAAAAAAATATATCCTAATAATTTAATGTAAATTTAAATATTTTAAAATTATATATCTTAAATCAGTTATCATATCACAATATCATTATATATGTGCTCATATTAGTTTTTATCTAAAGAAAGTAACATCACCTCTAACCAGTTGTATCAATTTTATTCTAACACCATTTCCCCACTTAAATTTAATTCTCATCTAAGAAAAATAAAATCAAATTCTACTGCTTGTGTTAATCTTATCTTGAAATTATGCAAAAATTAAATTTATTGATAATGATTAATTTCTAAAACAAAGTCATAAAAATAATTTTATATATTACCATTAATTGAAGAGATTTTATAGCATAAGAATTATAAATAATTGTTATAATAAACATGTATATTAAGATTTCCAAGTAAAGTAAAGAGCTTTGACATAAAAAAATGGTTACATGATTTTTTTTGGAAGAATTATATTATTCCAACTAATCAGCATAGAAGGACAAGCGAATATATCCTTCTAGCTTATTTATAAAAAAATATCCTAATAATTTAGTGCAGATTTAAATACCCTAAAATCATATATCTCGAATCACTTATCACATCACATATCATTATATATATGTTTATATTAATTTTTATCTAAAGAAAGCAGTACCAAGTCCAAGCACTTGTATGAATCTTATTCTAACACCATTTCCCCACTTAAATTTAATTCTAATCTAAGAAAATTAAATTAAATTCAGCCAGTTGTATTAATCTTTTTTTAAAATTATGTAAAAATTAAATTTAGTGAAAAATAATAATTTCTAAAAGAAAGTCTTAAAAGTAATTTTAAATATTGCCATTAATTAAAGAGATTTTCTAGTGTATAAATTATAAACAATTGTTGTAATAAGCATGTATATTAAGATTTCTAAGTGGAGGAAGGAGCTTTGATTTAAAAAAATGGATTCATGAACTTTTTTTGAAAATTATTATTTCAATTAATAAACATAGAAGGACTAGTGGATACATCTTAAAAACTTATTTATAATAAAATATATCCTAATTATTTAATGAAAATTTAAATATCTTAAAATTATATATTTTGAATAAGTTATTATATCATAATATCAATATATATATATAGGTGCTCATATTAGTTTTTACCTAAGGAAAGTGAAATCAAGTGTAATCACTTGTATCAATCTTATTCTAACACTATTTGGCGACTTAAAATTAATTTTCATCTAGGAAAGTAAAATCAAATTCGTCCACTTGTATTAATCTTATTTTGACATTATATAAAAACTAAATTTATTAAAAATAATTAAATCCTAAAAGAACATTGTAAAAATAATTTTAAATATTACCATTAATTAAAGAGATTTCCTAATCTATGAATTATAAATAATTGTTGAAATAAGCCTATATATTAAGATTTTCAAGTGAAGTAAACAGCTTTGACAAAAGAAAATGGATACATGATTTTTTTTGAAAAATTATATGATTTCAATTAATCAACATATAAAGACTAGTGGATAGATCCTACAAACTTGTTTATAAAATAATATCTCCTAATAATTTAATGTAAATTTAAATATCTTAAAACTATATATCTCGAATCAATTGTCTTATCATAATATCATTTTATATGTGCTCACATTAGTTTTTATCTAAATAAAGTAAAATAAAGTCTAACCATTTATATTAATCTTATTCTAATACCATTTTGCCACTTAAATTTAATTCTCATTTAATTAAAGTAAAAACAAATTCGGCCACTTGTATTAATCTTATTTTGAAATTATGAAAAAAAATAAATTTAAAGAAAATAATTAATTTCTAAAATAAATCATAAAAATAATTTTAGATATTTCCATTAATTAAAGAGATATCCTAGCATATAAATTATAAATAATTATTTTAATATGCCAATATATTAAGATTTCCAAGTGAAGTAAAGAGTTTTGACATGAGAAAATGGATACATGAATTTTTTTTAAAAAAATTATATTATTTCTATTAATCAACATGGAAGGACTAGCGGACATATCCTACTAACTTATTTATAAAAAAATATATTCTAATAATTTAATATAAATTTAAGTATCTTAAAAATATATATCTTGAATCAGCTATCAAATCACAATATTGTTATATATGTGATCATATTGGATTTTAACTAAAGAAAGTAAAATCAAGTCTAACCACTAGTAATAATATTATTTTAAAACCATTTCACCACTTAAAATTAATTCTCAGCTAAGAAAAGTAAAATTAAATTCGCTTGCTTATATTAATCTTACTATGAAATTATGTAAAAATTAAATTTAATGATAAACTTTAATTTCTAAAAGAAAGTCGTTAAAATAATTTTAAATATTGCCATTAATTATAGAGATTTTCTAGCATATGAATTATAAATAATTGTTGTAATATGCATGTTTATTAAGATTTTCAAGTGAAGTAACGAGCTTTGATATAAGAAAATGGATACGTGATTTTTTTTAAAAAACTATATTATTTCAATTAATCAACATAGAAGGACTAGTGGATATATCCTACCAACTTATTTATAAAAATATATATCCTAATAATTTAATGTAAATTTAAATATCCTAAAATCATATATCTTTAATCAGTTGCCATATCACAATATCATTATATATGTGCCCATATTAGTATTCAACTGAAGAAAGTAAAATAAATTCTAATCACTTGTATTAATCCTATTCTAAAATCATTTTGCCACTTAAATTTGATTTTCATCTAAGAAAAATAAAATAAAATTTGGTCACTTATATTAATCTTATTGTGAAATTATGTAAACATTAAATTTAATGAAAAAAATTAATTTCTAAAAGAAAGTCGTAAAAATAATTTTAAATATTGCCATTAATTATAGAGATTTTTTAGCATATGAATTATAAATAATTATTGTAATAAGCATCTATATTAAGATTCCTAAGTAAAGTAATGAGTTTTGACGCAAGAAGATGGAAATGTGATTTTTTTTAAAAAATTATATTATTTCAATTAATCAATCTTGAAGGACTAGTGGATATATCCTACTAACTTATTTATAAAAAAAATATCTTAATAATTTAATATAAATTTAAATATCTTAAAATCATATATCTTGAACCAGTTGTCATATCATAATATCGTTATATGTGTGAACATATTAGTTTTCAACTAAAGAAAGTAAAATTAAGTCTAACCACTTGTATTAATATTATTTTAAAATTATTTCACCACTTAAATTTAATTCTCTTCTAAGGAAAGTGATATTAAATTTAGCCACTTGTATTAATTTTATTTTGACATTATATAAAAATTAAATTTATTGAAAATAATTAATTTCTAAAAGAACATCATAAAAATAATTTTAAATATTGAAATTAATTAGAAATATTTTCTAGCATATGAATTATAAATAATTATTGTAAGAAGCATGTATATGAAGATTTCCATGTGATGTAATGAGCTTTGACACAAGAAAATAGGTAGGTGATTTTTAAAAAAAATTATGTTATTTCAATTAATCAACATAGAAGGACTAATGGATGTATCATACTAACTTATTTATAAAAAAAACATATATCCTAATAATTTAATGTAAATTTAAATATCTTAAAATTGTATATCTTGAATAAGTTGTGATATCATAATATCGTTATATATATATGCTCTTATTAGTATTGAACTAAAGAAAATAAAATCAATTCTAACTGCTTGTATTAATCCTATTCTATCACCATTTCACCACTTAAATTTAATTTTCATTTAAGAAAAGTAAAATCAAATTTGGTCGCTTATATTAATCTTACTGTGAAATTATGTAAAAATTAAATTTAATGGTAATAATTAACTTCTAAAAGAAAGTTGTAAAAATAATTTTAAATATTACCATTAATTAAATAGATTTTCTAGCATGTGAATTTTAAATAATTGTTGTAATAAACGTGTATATTAAGATTTCCAAGTGAAGTAAAGAGCTTTGACATAAGAAAATGGTTACGTGATTTTTTTAGAAGAATTCTGTAATTTCAATTAATCAACCTTGAAGGACTAGTAGATATATGCTACTAATTAATTTATAAGAAAAATATATCCTAATAATTTAATGTAAATTTAAATATCATAAAATCATATATCTCGAATTTGTTGTCATGTCACAATATCGTTATATATGTTCTCATTTCTGTTTTTATCTATTGAAAATAAAATCAAGCCTAACCACTTGTATTCATCTTATTCTAATACCATTTTGCCACTTAAATTTAATTCTTATCTAAGAAAAGTAAAATCAAATTTGGCCACCTGTATTAATCTTACTATGAAATTATGTAAAAAATAAATTTAATGATAACAATTAATTTCTAAAAGAAATTCATAAAAATAATTTTAAATATTGCCATTAATTAAAGAGATTTTCTAGCATGTAAATTTTAAATAATTGTTGTAATAAGCATGTATATTAAGATTTCTAAGTGAAGTAAAAAGCTTTGACATAAGAAAATGGTTACATAACTCTTTTTTTTGGAAGAATTCTATTATTTCTATTTATCAACCTTGAAGGACTTGTGGATATATCAAACTAACTGATTTATAAACAAAATATATCCTAACAATTTAATATAAACTTAAATATCTTAAAATAATATATCTTGAACTAGTTCTCATATCACAATATCGTTATATATGTGATCATATTAGTTTTCAAGCCTAACCACTTGTATTAATCTTATTCTAAAACCATTTCGTCACTTAAATTTTATTCTCACCTAAGGAAATTAAAATCAAATTCGGCCACTTGTATTAATCTTATTGTGAAATTATGTAAAAATTAAATTTAATGATAGCAAATAATTTTTAAAAGAAAGTCATAAAAATAATTTTAAATATTACCATTATTTAAAGATATTTTCTAGTATATGAGTTATAAATAATTATTATAATAAACATGTATATTAAGATTTCCAAGTGAAGTAATTAGCTTTGCCACAAGAAAATTGATGTGTGATTTTTTTAAAAAAATTATTTTATTTCAATTAATCAACATAGAAGGACTAGTGGATATATGCTACTAACATATTTATAAAAAAAATATCCTAATAATTTAATGTAAATTTAAATATCTTGAACTTGTTGTTATATCACAATATTGTTATATATGTGATCATACTAGTTTTCAAAAAAAGAAAGTAAAATCAAGTCTAACCACTTGTATTAATTTTATTCTAAAACCATTTCGCCACTTAAATTTAATTCTCACCTAAGGAAAGTAAAATCAAATTCGGTCACTTGTATTAATCTTACTATGAATATATGGAAAAATTAAATTTAATAATCACAATTAATTTCTAAAAGAAAGTCATAAAAAGTAATTTTAAATATTGCCATTAATTAAAGTGATTTTCTAGCGTATGAATTATAAATAATTGTTGATATAAGCACATATATTAAGACTTCTATGTGAAGTGAGGAGCTTTGACCCAAGAAAATGGACACATGATTTTTTTTAAAAAAATATATTATTAAAATTAATCAACATAGAAAGACTAGTGGATATATCCAAATAACATTTATAAAAAAAATATATCCTAATAATATAATATAGATTTAAATATCTTAAAAATCATATATATTGAGCTAGTTGTTATATCGCAATATCGTTATATATGTGATCAAATTAGTTTTCAACTAAAGAAAGTAAAATCAAGTCTAACCACTTATATTAATCTTATTCTGAAACCATTTCGCCACTTAAATTTAATTCTCACTAAAGGAAAGTAAAATCATATTTGGCCACTTGTATTAATCTTACTATGAAATTTTGTAAAAATTAAATTTAAGGATAACAATTAATTTTTAAAAGAAAGTCATAAAAATAACTTTAAATATTGTCATTAATTAAATTTATTTCATAGCATATTAATTATAAATAATTGTTGTGATAAACACATATATTAAGATTTCTAAGTGAAGTAATGAGATTTGACATAAGAAAATGGATACGTGATTTCTTTTAAAAAATTATATTATTTCAATCAATCAACATAGAAAGACTAGTGGATATATCCTACTAACTTATGCATAGAAAAATATATCCTAATAATTTAATGTAAATTTAAATATCTTAAAATCATATATCTTGAAACAGTTGTCATATCACATTATCGTTATATATGTGTTCATATTAGTTTTCAACAAAAGAAAGTAAAATCAATTCTAACCACATGTACTAATATTATTTTAAAATCATTTTGCCACATAAATTTAATTCTCACCTAAGGAAAGTAAAATTAAATTTGGGCACTTGTATTAATCTTACTATGAAATTATGTAAAAATAAATTTAATGATAAAAATTAATTTCTAAAAGAAAGTTGTAAAAATAATTTTAAATATTACCATTAATTAAAGAGATTTTCTAGCATCTAAATTATAAATAATTGTTGTAATAAGCGTGTATATTAAGATTTCCAAGTATAGTAATGAGTTTTGATATAAGAAAATAGATACAAGATTTCTTTTTTAGAAAAATTATATTATTTCAATTAATCAATATAGAAGGACTACTGGATATATCCTACTAACTTATTTATAAAAAAAAACATATCCTAATAATTTATGGTAAATTTAAATATCTTAAAATCATATATCTTGAATCAGTTATCATGTCACAATATCGTTATATATGTGCTCATGTTAGTTTTCAACTAATGAAAGTAAAATCAATTCTAATCACTTATATTAATCTTATTCTAACATCATTTCGCCACTTAAATTTAATTCTCATATAAGGAAAGTAAAATTAAATTCGGCCACTCATATAAATCTTACTGTGAAATTATGTAAAAATTAAATTTAATGATAACAATTAATTTCCAAAAGAAAGTGAGAAAAATAATTTTAAATATTGCTATTAATTAAAGAGATTTTCTAGCATGTGAATTTTAAATAATCATTTTAATAGGCGTGTATATTAAGATTTCCAAGGGAGGTAAAGAGCTTTGACATAAGAAAATGCTTACATGATATTTTTTTGGAAGAATTCTATTATTTCAATTTATCAACCTTGAAGGACTAGTGGATACATGCTGCCAACTTATTTACAAGAGAAACATATCCTAATAATTTAATATAAATTTAAATATCTTAAAATCATATATCTTCAACTAGTTGTCAAATAAGAATATCGTTATATATGCGCTCATATTAGTTTTCAACTAAAGAAAGAAAAATCAACTCTAACCACTTGTATTAATCTTATTCTAAAACATTTTGCTACTTAAATTTAATTCTGATTAAATTTAAATCTCATCAAAGGAAAGTAAAATAAAATTTAGCCACCTGTATTAATCTTATGGTGAGATTATGTATAAAATAAATGCAATGATAACAATTAATTTCTAAAAGAAAGTCGTAAAATTAATTTTAAATATTGCCATTAATTAAAGAGATTTTCTAGCATATGAATTATAAATAATCATTGTAATAAGCATGTATATTAAGATTTCCAAGTGTAATAATGAGCTTTGACAAAAGAAAGTTGGTACGTAATTTTTTTAAAAGAAATTATATTATTTCAATTAATTAACATAGAAAGACTAGTGGATATATACTACTAACTTATTTATAAAAAAAAATATCCTAATAATTTAATGTAAATTTAAATATCTTAAAATCATATATCTTGAATCTGTTGACATATTATAATATCATTATATATGTGCTCATATTAGTTTTCAACTAAAGAAAGTAAAATCAATTGTAGCCACTTGTATTAATCTTATTCTAACACCATTTCACCTCTTAAATTTAATTTTCATCTAAGGAAAGTAAAATTAAATTTGGCCAACTGTATTAATCTTACTGTGAAAATATGTAAAAATTAAATTTAATGATAATAATTATTTTTAAAGGAACATCATAAAAATAATTTTAAATATTGAGTTTAATAAAAGGGATTTTCTAGCGTATGAATTATAAATAATTGTTGTAATAAGCGTGTATATTATGATTTCGAAGTGAAGTAAGGAGCTTTGACATAAGAAAATAAGTACATAATTTCTTTTTAGAAAAATTATATTATTTCAATTAATCAACATAGAAGGACTAGTGGATATATCCTACTAAAAAATATATCCTAATAATTTATGGTAAATTTAAATATCTTAAAATCATATATCTTGAACCCGTTGTCATATCACAATATCGTTACATATGTGATTATATTAGATTTTATCTAAAGAAAGTAAAATTAAGTCTAACCACTTGTATTAATCTTATTCCAAAACCGTTTTACCATTTAAATTTAATTCTCATATAACGAAAGTAAAATCAATTTCGGCCATTTTTATTAATCTTACTGTGAAATTATGTAAAAATTAAATTTTATGATAACAATTAATTTTTAAAAGAAAGTCATAAAAATAATTTTAAATATTGCCATTAATTAAAAGGATTTTCCAGCATGTTAATTTTAAATAATTGTTGTAATAAGGGTGTATATTAAGATTTCTAAGTGAGGTAAAGAGCTTTGACATATGAAAATAGTTACATAACTTTTTTTTGGAAGAATTCTGTTATTTAATTTAATCAACCTTGAAGGACTAGTGGATATATGCTACTAACTTATTTATTAGAAAAAAATATTCTAATAATTTAATGAAAATTTAAATATTTTAAAATCATATATCTTGGACCAGTTGTCATATCACAATATCATTATATATGTGCTTATATTAGTTTTTATCTAAACAAAGAGAAATAAAGTCTAACCACTTGTGTTAATCTTATTCTAACACCATTTCGCCACTTAAATTTTATTCTCTTCCAAGGAAAGTAAAATCAAATTCAGCCACTTGTATTAATATTATTTTGAAATTATGCTAAAATTAAATTTAATGGTAATAATTATTTTCTAAAAGAAAGTCATAAAAATAATTTTAAATATTACCATCAATCAAAAAGATTTTCTTACATATGAATTATAAATAATTCTTGTAAGAAGCATGTATATTAAGATTTCCAAGTGAAGTAAAGAGCTTTGACAAGAGAAAATGGTTGCATGATTTTTTTGGAAGAATTATGTTATTTCAATTAATCAACATAGAAGGATTATTGGATATATCCTACTAATTTATTTAGAAAAAAATATCCTAATAATTTAATGTAAATTTAAATATCTAAAAATTATATATCTTGAATCAGCTATCATATCACAATATCATTATATATGTGCTCATATTAGTTTTTAACTAAAGAAAGTAAAATCAAGTCTAACAACTTGTATTAATCTTATTCTAACACCATTTCACCACATAAATTTAATTCTTGTCTAAGGAGAGTAAAATCATATTCAGCCACTTGTATTAATCTTATTATGAAATTATGTAAAAATTAAATTTAATGATAATAATTAATTTCTAAAAGAAAGTCATAAAAATAATTTTAAATATTGCTACTAATTAAAGAGATTTTCTAGGATATGAATTATAAATGATTGTTATAATAAGCATGTATATTAAGATTTCCAAGTGAAGTAAAGAGCTTTGACATAAGAAAATAGATTCTAATTTCTTATTTAGAAAAATTATATTATTTAAATTAATAAACATAGAAGGATAACATGTTATATCTTACTAACTTATTTGTAAAAAATATATCCTAATTTTTTAATATAAATTTACATATCTTAAAATTATATATCTTGAATCAACTACCATATCATAATATCGTTATATATGTGTTTTAGTTTTTATCTAAAGAAAGTAAAATCAAGTGTAACCACTTTTGTTAGTCTTATTCTAACACCATATGGCCATTTAAATTTAATTTTCATATAAAGAAAGTAAAATCAAATTCAGCCACTTGTATTAATCTTATTTTGATATTGTATAATTGTTCAATTTAATGATAATAATTAATTTCTAAAAGAATGTCGTAAAAATAATTTATATATTACCATTAATTAAAGAGATTTTCTAGCAGATGAATTTAAAATAATTGTTATAATAAGCATGATTATTGAGATTAGAATGTGAAGCAAGAAGCTTTGACATGAAGAAAATGGATACATGAATTTTTTTGGAAAAATAGTATTGTTTCAATTAATCAACTTGGAAGGACTAGCGCATATATACTACTAACTTATTTAGAAAAAAAATATCCTAATAATTTAATGCAAATTTAAATATTTTAAAATTATATATCTTTAATAAGCTATCATATCACAATATCGTTATATATGTGATGATATTAGTTTTTAACCAAAAGAAGTAAAATCAAGTCTAACCACTTGCATTAATCTTATTCTAGCACCATTTGACTACTTAAATTTAATTTCCATCTAAGGAAAGTAAAATAAAATTTGGCCACTTGTATTAATCTTTTTTTTATGTTATATAATTGTTCAATTTAATGATAACAATTAATTTCTAAAAGAACACCCTAAAAACATTTTATATATTGCCAACAATTAAAGAGATTTTGAATTAAAAATGATTGTTGTAATAATCATGATTATTGAGATTTCAAAGTGAAGTAAGATGTTTTGACATAAGAAAAATGGATACATGAATTTTTTTTGAAAAATAATATTATTTCAATTAATCAACATGAAAGGACTAGTGGATATATCCTACTAACTTGTTTATAAAAAAAATATATCCTAATAATTTAATATAAATTTAAATATCTTAAAATTATATATCTTGAATTTGCTATCATATCACAATATCGTTATATATGTGCTCATATTAGTTTTTATTTAAAGAAAGTAAAATCAAGTCTAGCCACTTGTATTAATTTTATTCTAACACTATTTCACCACTTAAATTTAATTTTTATCTATGGAAAATAAAATAAAATTTAATCACTTATATTAATCTTATTTTGACATTATATAAAAATTAAATTTAGAGATAATAATTAATTTCTAAAAGAACAACATAATAATAATTTTAAATATTGCCGTTAATTAAAGATATTTCCTCACAAATGAATTATAAATAATTGTTATAATAAACCTATATATTAATATTTTCAAGTGAAAAGCTTTAACATAAGAAAATGGATACATGACTTTTTTTTTGAAAAATTATATTGTTTCAATTAATCAACCTAAAAGGACTACTACATATACCCTAAAAACTTACTTATAAAAAAATATATCCTAGTAATTTAATGTAAATTTAAATATCTTAAAATTATACATCTTGAATCAGCTATCATATCATAATATCGTTATATATGTGATCATATCAGTTTTCAACTAAAGAAAGTAAAATCAAGTCTAACTACTTGTATTAATCTTATTTTAACACCATTTCAGTACTTAAATTCAATTTTCATATAAGGAAAGTAAAATTAAATTCGACCACTTGTATTAATCTTATTTTGACATTATATAAAAATTGAATTTTAATGATAATAATTAAATTCTAAAAGAACATCATAATAATAATTTTAAATATTGCCATTAATTAAAGAGATTTTCTAGCATGTGAATTATAAATAATCGTTGTAATAAGCTTGTATATTAATATTTCCAAGTGAAGTAATGAGCTTTGACATAAGAAAATGGATACATGATTTCTTTTTGAGAAAAATTATATTATTTCAATTAATCAACATAGATGGACTACTGGATATATATTTTATGGTAAATTTAAATATCTTAAAATCATATATCTTAAATCAGTTGTCGTGTCACAATATCATTATATATGTGCACATGTTAGTTTTTATTTGAAGAAAGTAAAATCGAGTTTAACCACTTGTTGTATTAATCTTATTTTGAAATTATGTAAAAATTAAATTTAATGATAATAACTAATTTCTAAAAGAAAGTTATAAAAATAATTTTAAATATTGCCATTAGTTAAAGAGATTTTGTAGCATATGAATTTAAATAATTGTTGTAATAAAAATGTATATTAATATTTTCAAGTGAACTAAAGAGCTTTGACATAAGAAAATGGATACATGATTTCTTATTTAGAAAAATTATATTATTTCAATTAATCAACATAGTAGGACTATATAATATATCCTATTAACTTATTTATAAAAAAATATCCTAATAATTTAATGTAAATTTAAATATCTTAAAATCATATCTCTGGAATCAGTTATCATATCACAATATTGTTATATATGTGCTCATATTAGTTTTTAACTAAAGGAAGTAAAATCAAGTCTATCCACTTATATTAATCTTATTCTAACACCATTTTGTCATTTAAATTTAATTTTTATCCAAGGAAAGTAAAATGAAATTTGGCCACTTGTTTTAATCTTATTTTGACATTATATAATTGTTCAATTTAAAAATGATAATTAATTTCTAAAAAATGTTGTAAAAATAATTTATATATTATCATTAATTAAAGAGATTTTCAAGTATATGAATTAAAAAAAATTGTTGAAATAAGCATGATTATTGGGATTTCAAAGTGAAGTAAGAAGCTATGACATAAAAAAAATGGATACATGAATTTTTTCTTTCAAAAATAATATTATTTGAATTATCAACATGGAAAGCCTAGCAGATATATCCTACTAACTTATTTATAAAAAAATATATCCTAATAATTTAATGTAAATTTAAATATCTTATAATTATATACCTTGAATTCACTCTAATATTACAATATTGTTATATATGTGATCATATTAGTTTTTAACTAAAGAAAATAAAATCATGTCTAACGTCTTGTATTAATCTTATTCTATCACCATTTCACTACTTGAATTTAATTTTCATCTAAGTAAAATCAAATTCAGTCACTTGTATTAATTTATTTTGACATTATATAAAAATAAATTCTAATGATAATAATTAATTTCTAAAAGAATGTTGTGAAAATAATTTTAAATATTGCCATTAATTAAAGATATTTCTTAGCAAATGAATTATATTTAATTGTTGTAATAAGCCTATATATTAAGATTTTCAAGTGAAGTAAAGAGCTTTGACATAAGAAGATGGACACATGATTTTTTTCTTTGAAAAATTATTTTACTTCAACTAATAAACATAGAAGGACTAGTGGATATATCCTACTAACTTATTTATGAAAAAATATATCCTAATAATTTAATGTAAATTCAAATATCTTAAAATCATATATCTGAAATCAGCTATCATATCACATTATCATTATATATGTGCTTATATTAATTTTTATCTAAGGAAAGTAAAATCAAGTCTAACCCCTTGTGTTAATCTTATTCTAACACTATTTTGCCACTTAAATTTTTTAAGGAAAGTAAAATCAAATTCGGCCACTTATATTAATCTTATTTTAAAATTATGTAAAAATTAAATTCAATGATAATAATAATTTTCTAAAATAAAGTCATAAAAATAATTTTAAATATTTCCATTAATCAAAGAGATCTTCTAGCATATGAATTATAAATAATTGTTGTAAAAAGAATGTATATTAAGATTTTCAAGTGATGTAAAGAGCTTTGACATAAGAAAATAGATATATGATTTCTTATTTAGAAAAATTATATTATTTCAATTAATAAACAAAGAAGGACCGGTTGATATATCTTACAAACTTATTTATCAGAAAATATATCCTAATTATTTAATATAAATATAAATATCTTAAAATTATGTAACTTGAATCAACTTTCATATCAAAATATCATTATATATATGATCGTATGAGTTTTTATCTAAATAAAATAAAATCAAGTGTAACTACTTATGTTAGTCCTATTCTAATACCATTTGGCGACTTAAATTTAATTTTCACCTTTGCAAAGTAAAATGAAATTCGGCTACTTGTTGTAATCTTATTCTGACATTATATAATTGTTCAATTTAAATATAATAATTAATTTATGAAAAAATGACATAAAAATAATTTATATATTACCATTAATTAAAGAGACTTTCTAGTATATGAATTAAAAATAATTGTTATAATAAGCTTTATTATTGAGATTTCAAAGTGAAGTAAAAAGCTTTAACATAAAAAAAATTGATTCTTGATTTTTTTTTAAATATTTTTATTTTAATTAATCAACATGGAAGGGCTAATGGATATATCCTGCTAGCTTATTTATAAAAATATATCCTAATAATTTAATATAAATTTAAATATCTTAAAATTATATATTTTAAATTAGCTATCATATCACAATATCGTTACATATGTGATTATATTTGTTTTTAACTAAAGAAAGAAAAATCAAGTGTAGCCCTTTGTGTTAGTCTTATTCTAATACTATTTTGCCACTTAAATTTAATTTTCATCTTAAAAAAGTAAAATCAAATTTGGCCACTTGTATTAATCTTATTTTGACATTATATAAAAATTAATTTTAATGATAATAATTAATTTCTAAAAGAATGTTAAAAAATAATTATAAATATTGCTATTAATTAAAGAGATTTCCTAGAAAATGAATTATATATAATTGGTGTAATGAGCCTATATATTTAGATTTCCAAGTGAAGTAAGAAGCTCTGACAATAAAAATGGATACATGATTTTTATTTAGTAAAATTATATTATTTCAATTAATCAACATAGAAGGACTACACAATATATCTTATTAACTTATTTATAAAAAAATATATCCTAATAATCTAATGAAAATTTAAATATCTTAAAATTATATATCTTGAATCTGCTAACATATCTTAATATTGTTGTATATCTGATCATATTAGTTTTCAACTAAAGAAAGTAAAATTAAGTCTAACCACTTGTATTAATCTTATTCTAAAACCATTTCGCCACAAAAATTTAATTCTCACCTAAGGAAGGTAAAATTAAATTCATCCACTTGTATTAATCTTATTTAAAATTATCTAAAAATTAAATCTAATGATAATAATTAATTTTTAAAAGAATGTCATAAAAATAATTTTAAATATTTCCACAAATTAAAGGGATTTTCTAGCATATGAATTATAAATAATTGTTGTAATAAGCATGTACATTAAGATTTCCAAGTGAAGTAAAAAGCTTTGACATAAGAAAATGGTTACATGATTTTTTTTGGAAAAATTATATTAGTTCAATTAATCAAAATAGAAGGACTAGGGGATATATGCTACTAACTTATATATATATATATATATATATATATATATATATATATATATATATATATATATATATATATCCTAATAATTTAATATAAATTTAAATATCTTAAAATCATATATCTTGAATCAGTTATCATATCACAATATCAATATATGTGTGTTCATATTAGTTTTCAACTAAAGAAAGTAAAATCAAGTCTAATCACTTGATTTAGTCTTATTCAAACACCATTTCACCACTTAAATTTAATTTTCATTGAAGGAAAATAAAATGAAACTCGGCCACTTATATTAATCTTATTTTGACATTATATAAAAACTAAATTTGATGAAAAAAATTAATTTCTAATAGAAAGTCATAAAAATAATTTTAAATATTACCATTAATTAAAAAGTTTTCCTAGCAAATATATTATATATAATTGCTATAATGAGCCTATATATTAAGATTTCCAAGTGAAGTAAAGAACTTCAACATAAGAAAATGGATACATGATTTTTATTTATAAAAATTATATTATTTCAATTAATTAACATAGAAGGATTAGTAGATATATCCTAATAATTTAATGTAAATTTAAATATCTTAAAATCATATATCTTAAATTAGTTGTCATATCATAATATAGTTATATATGTGCTCATATTAGTTTTTATCTAAAGAAAGTAAAATCAAGTATAACAACTTGTATTAATCTTATTCTAACACCATTTTGCCACTTAAATTTAATTCTATTTAAGGTTTTTAACTAAAGAAAGTAAAATCAAGTCTAACGACTTGTATTAATCTTATTCTAACACTATTTCACCACTTAAATTTCTAAAAGAACGTCGGGAAAATAATTATAATATTGCCATTAATTAAAGAGATTTTCTAGCATATGAATTATAAATAATTGTTGAAATAAGCATGTATATTATGATTTCCAAGTGAAGTAAAGAGCTTTGACATAAGAAAATGGACACATGATTTCTTTTTAAGAAAAATTATATTTTTTCAAATAATAAAGATAGAAGGGCTACTAGATATATCCTACTAACCTATTTATAAAAAAATATCCTAATAATTTAATGTAAATTTAAATATCTTAAAATTATATATCATGAATAATCTATTATATCACAATATCCTTATATATGTGATCATATTAGTTTTTAACTAAAAAAAGTAAAATCACTTTTGATCACTTGTATTAATCTTATTCTAAGGCCATATCACCAATTAAATTTAATTTTCATATAAGGAGAGTAAAATCAAATTTGGCCACTTGTATTATTCTTATTTTGACATTATAGAAAAATTAAATTTAATGATAATAATATATTTCTAAAAAAATATTGTAAAAATTATTTTAAATATTGCCATTAATTAAAGAGATTTCCTAGCATATGAATTGTCAATAATTGTTGTAATAAGCATATATATTAAGATTTCCAAGGGAAGTAAAGATCTTTGACATAAGAAAATGGTTACGTGATTTTCTTTGGAAGAACTATATTATTTCAATTAATCAACCTAGAAGGACTGGTGGATACATTCTAGTAACTTAGTTATAGGAAAAATATATCCTAATAATTTAATATAAATTTAAATATCTTAAAATTATATATCTTGAATTTCTTGTCATATCACAATATCATTATATATGTACTAATATTAGTTTTTATCTAAAGAAAGTAAAATCAAATTTAACCACTTGTATTAACCTTATTTTAGCACCATTTCGCCACTTGAATTTAATTCTCATCAAAGTAACATCAAATTCGGCCGCTTGGATTAATGTTATTGTGAAATTGTGTGAAAATTAAATTTAATGATAACAATTAATTTCTAAAAGAAAGTTACAAAAATAATTTTAAATATTGCCATTAATTAAAGAGATTTTCTAGCATATGAATTATAAATAATTGTTGTAATAAGCATGTATACTAAGATTTCTAAGTGAAGTAAAGAGCTTTAACATAAGAAAATGGATACATGATTTTTTTTCTTGGAAAAATTCTATTATTTATATTAATCAACCTGGAAGGACTAGTGGATACATCCGACTTAGTCATAAAAAAATATCCTAATAATTAAATGTAAATTTAAATATCTTAAAAATATATATCTTGAATCAGATATCAAATCACAATATCATTATATATGTGATCATATTATTTTTTCACTAAAGAAAGTAAAATCAAGTCCAACCACTTGTATTAATCTTATTCTAATACCATTTCGCCACTTAAATTTAATTCTCATATAAGGAAAGTAAAATCAAACTCGGCCACTTGCATTAATGTTATTGTGAAATCATATGAAAATTAAATTTAATGATAACAATTAATTTCCAAAAGAAGGTCGCAAAAATAATTTCAAATATTGCCATTAATTAAAGATTTTTTCCAGCATATGAATTATAAATTATTGTTGTAGTAAGCATGTACATTAAGATTTCTAAGTGAACTAAAGAGCTTTGAAATAAGAAAATGGATACATGATTTTTTTTCTTGGAAGAATTCTATTATTTCATTTAATCAACCTAGAAGGACTAGTGGGTACATCCTACTAACTTATTTATAAAAAAATATATTCTAATAATTTAATGTAAGTTTAAATATCTTAAAATTATATATCTTGAATCAGTTATCAAATCATAATATCGTTATATATGTGATCATATTAGTTTTTAACTAAAGAAATTAAAATCAAGTCTAACCACTTCTATTAATCTTACTCTAACACTATTTCATCACTTAAATTTAATTTTCATCTAAGGAAAGTAAAATGAAATTTGGCCACTTGTATTAATCTTATTTTGACATTATATAAAAATTAAATATAATGATAATAATTTTAAATATTGCCATTAATTAAAGAAAATTCCTAGCATATGAATTATAAATAATTTTTGTAATAAGCCTATATATTAGGATTTCCATGTGAAATAAAGTGCTTTGACATAAGAAAATAGATTCATGATTTCTTTTCTAGAAAAATTATATTATTTCAATTAATAAACATAGAAGGACTAGTGGATATATCCTTCTAACTTATTTATAAAAAAATATATTCTAATAATTTAATGTGAATTTAAATATCTTAAAATCATATATCTCGAATCATCTATCCTATCATAATATCATTATATATGTGATCATATTTGTTTTTATCAAAAGAAAGTAAAATCAAGTCTAACAACTTGTATTAATCTAATTCTAACACCATTTCGCCATTTAAATTTAATTCTCATTTAAGGAAAGTAAAATCAAATTCGGCCACTTGTATTAATCTTATTTTGAAATTATGTAAAAATTAAATTTAATGATAATCATTAATTTCTAAAAGAAAGTCATAAAAATAATTTTAAATATTTCCATAAAGTAAAGACTTTTCCTAGCATATGGATTATAAATAATTGTTGTAATAAGCATGTATATTAAGATTTCCAAGTGAAATAAAGGGCTTTACCATAAGAAAATGGATAAGTGATTTTTTTCTGAAAATTTATATTATTTCAATTAGTCAACATAGAAGGACTAGTGGATATAACCTACTAACTAATTTATTAAAAAATAAATTCTAATAATTTAATGTAAATTAAATATCTTAAAATTATATATCTTGAATCAATTGTCATTATGCAATATCATTATATATGTGCTCATATTAGTCTTCAACTAAAGAAAGTAAAATCAAGTGTAACCACTTGTATTAATCTTATTCTATTACCATTTCACCACTTAAATTTAATTATCATCTAAGAAAAGTAAAATTAAATTCGACCACTTGTATTAATCTTGTTGTGAGATTATGTAAAAATTAAATTTAAAGATAACAATTAATTTCTAAAAGAAAGTCAAAAAAATAATTTTAAATATTGATATTAATTAAAGAGATTTTCAAGCATATGAATTATATATAATTGTTTTAATAAGGATATATATTAAGATTTTCAAGGGAAGTAAAGAGCTTTGATATAAGAAAATGGTTGTATGATTTTTTTAGAAGAATTATATTATTTCAATTAATCAATGTAGATGGACTATTGGATATATCCTACTAACTTATTTATAAAAAAATATATCCTAATAATTTAATATAAATTTAAATTTCTTAAAATTATATATTTTGAACCAGTTGTTATATCACAATATCATTATATATGTGATTATATTAGTTTTCAACTAAAGAAAGTAAAATCAAGTCTAACCACATGCATTAATCTTATTCTAAAACCATTTCTCTACGTAAAATTAATTCTCATCAAAGGAAAGTAAAATCAAATTTGGCCACTTGTATTAATCTTACTGTCAATTTATGTAAAAATTAAATTTAATAATAATAATAAATTTCTAAAAGAATGTCATAAAAATAATTTTAAATATTACTATTAATTAAAGAGATTTCCTAGTATAAGAATTGTAAATAATTGTTGTAATAAGTATATTTATTAATATTTCCAAGTGAAGTAAAGATCTTTGACAAAAAAAATTAGTTACGTGATTTTTTTTTTAAAGAATTATATTATTTCAATTAATCAACATAGAAGGACTAGTGGATATGTCCTTCAAACTAATTTATAAGAAAATATAACGTAATAATTTAATGCAAATTTAAATATCTTCAAAACATATATTTTGAATTAGTTGTCATATCACAGTATCATTATATATGTGCTCATATTAGTTTTTATCTAAAGAAAATAAAATCAAGTCTAACAATTTGTATTAATTGTATTCTAATGCCATTTTGCCACTAAAATTTAATTCTCATCTAAGGATAGTAAAATCAAATTCAACCACTTGTATTAATTTTATTCAAAAATTATGTAAAAATTAAATTTAATGAAAACAATTAATTTCTAAAAGAAAGTTGTAAAAATAATTTTAAATATAGCCATTAATTAAAGTGATTTTCTAGCATATGAATTGTAAATAATTGTTGTAATAAGCATGTATATTAAGATTTCCAAGGGAAGTAAAGAGCTTTGACATAAGAAAATGGTTACATTTTTTTTTCTTAGAAGAATTCTATTATTTCAATTAATCAACCTACAAGGACTAGTGGATACATCCTACTAATTTAGTTATAAAAAATATATATCCTAATACTTTAATGTAAATTTAATTATTTTAAAATTATATATCTTGAATCAGCTATCAAATCACAATATTGTTATATGTGTGATCATATTAGTTTTTAACTAAAGAAAGTAAAATCAAGTCTAACCACTTATATTAATCTTATTATAACATAATTTCACTACTTAAAATTAATTTTTATTTAAGAAATGTAAAATTAAATTTGGTCCCTTTTATTAATCTTATTTTAAAATTATGTAAAAATTAAATTTAATGATAATAATTAATTTCTTAAAAAAGGTGTAAAAATAATTTTAAATATTGCTATTAATTAAAGAGATTTCCTAGCATATGAATTATAAATAATTCTTGTAATAAGCATGTATGTTAAGATTTCCAAGCCAAGTGAAGAGTTTTGACATAAGAAAATGGATACGTGATTTTTTTAAAAAAAATTATATTATTTCAATTAATTAATATTGAAGGACTAGCGGATATAACCTACTAACTAATTTATTAAAAAATATATCCTAATAATTTAACAAAAATTAAAAATCTTGAATCAGTTCTTATAATACAATATCATTATATATGTGATCATATTAACCTTCAACTAAAGAAAGTAAAATCAAGTCTAAACACTTGCATTAATCTTATTCTAACACCATTTCACCGTTTAAATTTAAGTTTCATCTAAAGAAAGTAAAATTAAATTTAGCCACTTGTATTAATCTTATTTTGATTTTATATAAATATTAAATTTAATGATAATAATTAATTTCTAAAAAACGTCGTGAAAATAATTTTAAATATTTCCATTAACTAAAGAGATTTTCTAACATATGAATTGTAAATAATTGTTGTAATAAGCATGTATATTGAGATTTCCAAGTGAAGTAAAGATCTTTGACATAGAAAAATGGATACATGATTTTTTTTAATGAATTATATTATTTCAATTAATCACCATAGAAGGACAATTGGATATATCCTACTATCCTATTTTTTAAAAAATATTACCTAATAATTTAATGTAAATTTAAATATCTTAAAATTATATATCTTGAATCTGTTGTCATATCACGATATTGTTATATATGTGCTCATATTAGTTTTTATCTAAAAAAAGTAAAATCAAATTCGGCCACTTGGATTAATGTTATTGTGAAATTATGTGAAAATTAAATTTAATGATAACAATTAATTTCTAAAAAAAGTTGTAAAAATAAATTTAAATATTATCATTAATTAAAGAGATTTTCTAGCATATGAATTATAAATAATTGTTGTAATAAGCATGTATATTAAGAGTTCTAAGTAAAGTAAAGAACTTTGACATAAGAAAATAGATACATGATTTTTTTTCTTAGAAGAATTTTATTATTTCAATTAATCAACCTAGAAGGACTAGTGGCTACATCCGACTAACTTAGTTATAAAAAATATCCTAATAATTTAATGTAAATTTAATTATCTTAAGATTATATATCTTGAATTAGCTATTAAATCATAATATCGTTGTATATGTGATCATATTAGTTTTCAACTAAAAAAAGTAAAATCAAGTCTTACCACTTGTGTTAATCTTATTCTAACATCATTCCGCCATTTAAATTTAATTTTCTTTTAAGGAAAGTAAAATCAAATTCAGCCACTAGTATTAATCTTATTTTGATATTATGTAAAAATTAAATTTAATGTTAATAATTAATTACTAAAAGAAAGTCATAAAAATAATTTTAAATATTACCATTAATTAAAGAGGTTTTCTAGCATATGAATTATAAACAATTGTTGTAATAAACATGTATATTCAGATTTCCAAGTGAAGTTAGGAGCTTAGACATAAAAAAATATATTCATGATTTTTTTTGAAAAATATTATTATTTCAATTAATCAACATAGAAGGACAAGTGGATACATCTTACAAACTTATTTATAAAATAATATATCTGAATAATTTAATGTAAATTTAAATATCTTAAAATTATATATCTTGAATCAGTTATCATTTCGCAATATCATTGTATATTTGATCATATTGGTTTTAATCTAAAGAAAGTAAAATCAAGTCAAACAACATGCATTAATCTTATTCTAACACCATGTCACTACTTAAATTTAATTCTCATCTAAGGAAAGTAAAATCAAATTCAGCCACTTGTATAAATCTTATTGTAAAATTATGTAAAAATTAAATTTAATGATAACAATTAATTTCTAAAAGAAATTTGGAAAATTAATTTTAAACATTGCCATTAATTAAAGAGATTTTCTAGCATATGAATTATAAATAATTGATCTAATAAGCATGTATATTAAGATTTCTAAGTGAAGTAAAGAACTTTGACATAAGAAAATAGATACATGATTTCTTTTTTAGAAAAATTATATTCTTTCAATTAATAAACATAGAAGGACCACTAGATATATCCTACTAACTTATTTATAAAAAAATATATCCTAATAATTTAATATAAATTTAAATATTTTAAAATTATATATCTTGAATCAACTATCATTTCACAATATCATTGCGTATGTGATCATATTAGTTTTTATTAAAAGAAAGTAAAATCAAGTCTAACCACTTGTGTTAATCTTATTCTAATACCATTTCACTACTTAAATTTAATTTTCATTTAAGAAAAGTAAAATCAAATTCGGCCACTTGTATTAATCTTATTTTGAAATTATGTAAAAATTAAATTTAATGATAATAATTAATTTATTAGAGAAATTCATAAAAATAATTTTAAGTATTACCATTAATTAAAGAGATTTTTCTAGCATATGAATTATAAATAATTATTTTAATAAGCATGTATATTAAATTTTCCAATTGAAGTAAAGAGCTTTGACATAAGAAAATGGATGCATAATTTCTTCTTTAGAAAAATTATATTATTTAAATTAATAAACATAGAAAGACCACTAGATATATCCTACTAATTTATTTATAAAAATATATATCCTGATAATTTAATGAAAATTTAAATATTTTAAAATTATATATCTTAAATCAGCTATCATTTCACAAAATCATTGTATATGTGATCATATTAGTTTTTATCTAAAGAAAGTAAAATCAAGTTTAACAACTTATATTAATCTTATTCTAACACCATTTCACCACTTAAATTTAATTTTCATTTAAGGAAAGTAAAATCAAATTCGGCCACTTGTATTAATCTTATTGTTAAATTATGTAAAAATTAAATTTGATGATAATTATTAATTTCTAAAAAAAGTAGTAAAAATAATTTGAAGTACTGCCATTAATTAAAGAGATTTTCTAGCATATGAATTATAAATAATTGTTGTAATAAGTGTGTACATTAAGATTTCCAAGTGAAGTAAAAAGCTTTGACATAAGAAAATGGATGCATGATTTCTTTTTTATAAAAATTATATTATTTTAATTAATAAACATAGAAGGACAACAAGATATATCCTACTAACTTATTTATAAAAAAATATATTTCAATACTTTAATGTAAATTTAAATATCTTAAAATTATATATCTTAAATCAACTATCATTTCCCAATATCATTGTATATATGATCATATTAGTTTTTATCTAAAGAAAGTAAAATCAAGTCTAACAACTTGTATTAATCTTATTCTAACGTCATTTCACAACTTAAATTTAATTCTCATCTAAGAAAGGTAAAATCAAATTCGGGCCCCTGTATTAATCTTATTGTGAAATTATGTAAAAGTTAAATTTAATGATAACAATTAATTTCTAAAATAAAGTTATAAAAATAATATTAAATATTGCCATTAATTAAACAAATTTTCTATCTTGTGAATTTTAAATAATTATTGTAATAAGTGTGTATATTAAGATTTCCAAGTGAAGTAAAGAGCGTTGCATGATTTTTTTTTTGGAAGTATTCTATTATTTGAATTAATCAACCTAGAAGGACTAGTGGATATATCTTACTAACTTATTTATTAAAAAAATATATCCTAATAGTTTAATGTAAATTTAAATATCTTAAATTCGTATATCTTAAATCAGCTTTTAAATCACAATATCTTTGTACATGTGAGCATATTAGTTTTCAATTAAAGAAATAAAAATCAAGTCTAACCACTTGTATTAATCTTATTCTAAAACCATTTGGCCACTTAAATTTAATTATCATCTAAGGAAAGCAATATCAAAATCGGCCACCTGTATTAATCTTACTGTGAAATTATGTAAAAATTAAATTTATGGATAACAATTAATTTTTAAAAGAAAGTCATAAAAATAATTTTAAATATTGTCACTAATAAAAGAGATTTTCTAGCATATGAATTATAAATAATTGTTGTAATAAGTATGTATATTAAGATTTCCACAGGAAGTAAAAAGCTTTAACATAAGAAAATTGTTACATGATTTTTTTTGAAAGAATAATGTTATTTCAATTGATCAACATAGAAGGACTAGTGGATATATCCTACTAACTTATTTATAAAAAAATATATCCTAATAATTTAAAGTAACTTTAAATATCTTAAAATCATATATCTTGAATAAGTTGTCATATCACAAAATTGTTATATATGTGGTCATATTAGTTTTTTATCTAACGAACTTGTATTAATCTTATTCCAAGACCATTTCGCCACTTAAATTTAATTCCCATTTAAGGAAAGTAAAATTAAATTCAGCCACCTGTATTAATCATATTGTTAAATTTAATGATAGCAATTAATTTCTAAAAGAAAGACGTAAAAATAATTTTAAATATTATCATTAATTAAAGATATTTTCTAGTATGTGAATTTTAAATAATTGTTGCAATAAGTGTGTATATTAAGATTTCCAAGGGAAGTAAAAAGCTTTGACATAAGAAAATGGTTACATGAATTTTTTTGAAAGAATTATATTATTTCAATTAATAATCATAGAAAAACTAATGGATATATCCTGTTAACCTATTTATAAAAAAAATTATCTTAATCATTTAATGTAAATTTAAATATCTTAAAATCATATATCTTGAACCAGTTGTCATTTCACAATATCATTATATATATGATTATATTAGTTTTCAACTAAAGAAAGTAAAATCAAGTCTAACTACTTGTATTAATCTTAATCTAAAACTATTTCGCCATTTAATTTTAATTCTCATCTAAGAAAAGTAAAATCAAATTTGGCCACTTGTATTAATCTTACTGTGAAATTAAATAAAAATTAAATTTAATGCTAACAATTAATTTCAAAAAGAAAGCCATAAAAATAAATTTAAATATTGCCATTAATTAAAGAGATTTTCTAGCATATGAGTTATAAATAATTGTTGTAATAAGCATGTATATTAAGATTTCCAAGTGAAGTAATGAGGTTTCACAAAAGAAAATGGATACACGATTTTTTTTTTGAAAAACTATATTATTTCAATTAATTAACATAGAAGGGCTAGTAGATATATCCTAATATAAAAAAATATATCCTGATAATTTAATATAATTTTAAATATCTTAAAATCATATATCTTGAAACAGTTATAAAATCACAATATCGTTATATATGTGATGATATTAGTTTTGAACCAAAGAAAGTAAAATCAAGTCTAACCACTTATATTAATTTTATTCTAACACCATCTCGCCACTTAAATTTAATTCTCATCAAAGGAAAGTAAAATCAAATTCGGCCGCTTGTATTAATCTTATTTTGACATTATATAAAAATTAAATTTATTGATAATAATTATTTTTTAAATGAATGTCATAAAAATAATTTTAAATATTGCCAAAAATTAAAGAGATTTTCTAGCATATGAATTATAAATAATTAGTATTTATCTAAAGAAACTAAAATCAAGTGTAACCACTTGTATTAGTCTTTTTCTAATACCATTTGGCCACTAAAATTTAATTTTCATATAAGAAAAGTAAAATAAAATTTGTCCACCTGTATTAATCTTATTTTAATGTTATATAATTGTTCAATTTAATGAAAATAATTAATTTCTAAATGAACGGCATAAAAATAATTTATATATTTCCATTAATTAAAAAGATTTTCTAGCATATAAATTAAAAATAATTGTTGTAATAAGCATGATTATTGAGATTTCTAAGTGAAGAAGCTTTGACATAAAAAAATGGGTACATGAATTTTTTTGTCAAAATTAATATTATTTCAATTAATCAACATAAAAGGACTACTAGATATATCCTACTAACCTATTCATAAAAAATATATATCCTAATAATTAAATGTATATTTAAATATCTTAAAATTATATATATTGAATTAGCTATTATATCACAATATCATTATATATACAATCATATTAGTTTTCAACTAGAGAAAGTAAAATTAAGTCTAACCACTTGTATTAATCTTATTCTAACACCATTTTGCTAGTTAAATTTATTTTTCATCTAAGGAAAGTAAAATCAAATTTGGCAACTTGTATTAATCTTATTTTGATATTATATAAAAATTAGATTTAATGATAATAATTAATTTCTAAAATAACATTATAAAAATAATTTTAAATGTTGCCATTAACTAAATAGATTTGCTAGCATATGAGTTATAAATTATTGTTGTAAAGATTTCCAAGTGAAGTAAGGAGCTTTGACATAAAAAAATGGATTCATGATTTGTTTTTTGAAAAATATTATTATTTCAGTTAATCAACATAGAAGGACTAGTGGATACATCTTACAAACTTATTTATAAAAATATATATCCTAATTATTTAATATAAATTTAAATATCTTAAAATTATATATCTTGAATCAGCTTTCATATCTCAATGTCGTTATATATGTGATCGTATTCATTACTATCTAAAGAAAGTAAAATCAAGTGTAACCACTTATGTTAATCTTTTTCTAACACCATTTGGCCACTAAAATTTAATTTTCATATAAGGAAAGTAAAATGAAATTCGGCCACCTATATTAATCTTATTTTGACATTATATAATTGTTTAATTTGAGGATAATAATTAATTTCTAAAAGAATGTCTTAAAAATAATTTATATATTGCCATTAATCAAAGAGATTTTCTAGCATATGAATTGAAAATAATTGTTGTAATAAGCATGACTATTGAGATTTCAAAGTGAAGTAAGAAACTTTGACATAAAAAAATGGATACATTAATTTTTTTCAAAAATAATATCATTCAATTAATCAACATGGAAGGACTGGCGTATATATCCTACTAACTTATTTATTAAAAAATATATTCTAATAATTTAATGTAAATTTAAATATCTTAAGATTATTTATCTTGAATCAGTTATCATATCATAATATTGGTATATGTGTGATCATATAAGCTTTCAACTAAAGAAAGTATAATCAAGTCCAACCACTTGTATTAATCATATTTTAACACCATTTTGCCAATTAAATTTAATTTTCATCTAAGGAAAGTAAAATCAAATTCGACCACTTTTATTAATTTTATTTTGACATTATATTAAAATTAAATTTAGTGATAATAATTATTTTCTAAAAGAATGTTGTAAAAATAATTTTAAATATTGTCATTAATTATAGGGATTTTCTAGCATATGAATTATAAACAATTGTTGTAATAAGCATGTATATTAAAATTTCCAAGTGAAGTAAAGAGCTTTGACATAAGAAAATATTTACATATTTTTTTTTGGAAAAATTATATTATTTCAATTAATCAACATAGAAGGACTAGTAAATAGATCCTACTAACTTATTTATAAAAAAATATATCCTAATAATTTAATGAAAATTTAAATATCTTAAAATCACATATCTTGAATCAGCTATCATATTACAATATCGTTATATATGTGATCATATTAATTTTCAACTAAAGAAAGTAAAATCAAGTCTAAGCACTTGTATAAATCTTATTCTAACACCATTTCACCACTTAAATGTAATTTTCATTTAAGGAAAGTAAAATCAAATTCACCCACTTGTATTTACCTTATTTTCAAATTATGTAAAAATTAAATTTAATAATAATAATTAATTTCTAAAAGAATGTCATAAAAATAATTTTAAATATTGTAATTAATTAAAGAGATTTCCTAGCATATGAAATATAAATAATTGTTGTAATAAGCTAATATATTAATATTTTTAAGTGAAGTAAAGAGCTTTGATATAAGAAAATGAATACATGATTTTTTTTAGAGAAATTATTTTATTTCAATTAATAAACATAGAAGGACTATAGAATATATCCTACAAACTTATTTATAAAAAAATATATCTTAATAATTTAATGTAAATTTAAATATCTTAAAATTATATATCTTGAATTTGTTATCAAATCACAATATTAATATATATGTGCTTATATTAGTTTTTATCTAAATACAGTAAAATCAAGTCTAACCACTTGTATTAATCTTATTCTAACACCATTTCACTACTTAAATGTAATTTTCATCTAAGGAAAGTAAAATCAAATTCGCCCACTTATATTAACCTTATTTTGAAATTATGTAAAAATTAAATTTAATAATAATTAATTTCTAAAAGAATTTCATAAAAATAATTTTAATTATTGTAGTTAATTAAAGAGATTTCCTAGCATATGAATTATAAATAATTGTTGCAATAAGCCAATATATTAAGATTTTTAAGTGAAGTAAAGAGCTTTGACATAAGAAAATGAATACATGATTTATTTTTTAGAAAAATTATATTATTTCAATTAATAAACATAGAAGGACTATAGGATATATCCTACAAACTTATTTATAAAAAAATATATCGTAATAATTTAATGTAAATTTAAATATCTTACAATCATATATCATGAATCTGTTGTCAAATCACAATATTGATATATATGTGCTTATATTAGTTTTTATCTAAATGAAGTAAAATCAAATCTAATAGATTGTATTTATCTTATTGTAACACTGTTTCAACACTTAAATTTAATTCTCATCTAAGGAAAGTAAAATCAAATTCAGCCATTTGTATTAATCTTATTTTGAAATTATGTAAAAATTAAGTTTAATGATAATAATTATTTTCTAAAAGAATATCATAAAAATAATTTTAAATATTGCAGTTAATTAAAGAGATTTCTTAGCATATGAATTATAAATAATTGTTGTAATAAGCCTATATATTAAGATTTCCAAGTGAAGTAATGAGCTTTGACATAAGAAAATGGATACATGATTTCTTTTTTAGAAAAATTATATTATTTCAATTAATAAACATAGAAGGACTACTGGATATATCCTACTAACTTATTTATAAAAAAAAAATATCCTAATAACTTAATGTAAATTTAAATATCTTAAAATCATATATCTTGAATTGATTGTCATATCACAATATCGTTATATATGTGTTCATATTAGTTTTTATCTAAAGAAAGTGAAATCAAGTCTAACAACTTATATTAATCTTGTTCTAACCCAATTTCACCACTTATGTTCATTTCTTATTTATGGAAAGTAAAATCAAATTCAGCCACTCATATTAATCTTATTTTGACATTATATAATTATGCAATTTAAGAATAACAATTAATTTCTAAAAGAACGTTGTAAAAGTAATTTATATATTGCCATGAATTAAGGGGATTTTCTAGCATATAAAAATAATTATTATAATAAGCATGATTATTGAGAATTCAAGGTGAAATAAGAAGCTTTGACATAAAAAAAAATTGGATACATTTTTTTCTTAAAAAATAATATTATTTCAAATAATCAATAGAGAAGGAATGGAGGATATATCCTACTAACTTATTTATAAAAAAATATATCCTAATAATTTAATGTAAATTTAAATATCTTAAAATTATATATTTTGAATCGGTTGCCATATTACAATATCGTTATATATGTGCTCATATTAGTTTCTATCTAAAGAAAGTAGAATCAGGTCTAACCACTAATATTAATCTTATTCTAATACCATTTTACTACTTAAATTTAATTCTCATTTGAGGGAAATAAAATCAAATTCAACCACTTGTAGTAATTCTATTTTGAAACTATGTAAAAATTAAATTTAATGATAATAATTAATTTCTAAAAGAAAGTTGTAAAAATAATTTTAAATATTACCATTAATTAAAGAGATTTTCTAGCATATATGTAATAAGCCAATATATTAAAATTTTCAAGTGAAGTAAAAAGCTTTGACATAAGAAAATTAATGCATGATTTCTTTTTTAGAAATATTATATTATTTCAATTAATAAATATAGAAGGACTACTAGATATATCGTACTAACTTATTTATAACAAAAATATCCTAATAATTTAATGTAAATTGAAATATCTTAAAATCATATATCTTGAATCTGTTGCCATATCACAATATTATAATATATGTGCTCATCTTAGTGTTTATCTAAATGAAGTAAAATCAAGTCTAACAACTTGTATTAATCTTATTCTAACACTATTTTGCTACTTAAATTTAATTCTCATCTAAGGAAAGTAAAATCAAATTCAGCCATTTGTATTAATCTTATTTTGAAATTATGTAAAAATTAAGTTTAATGATAATAATTATTTTCTAAAAGAACATCGTAAAAATAATTTTAAATATTGCAGTTAATTAAAGAGATTTCTTAGCATATGAATTATAAATAATTGTTGTAATAAGCCTATATATTAAGATTTCCAAGTGAAGTAATGAGCTTTGACATAAGAAAATGGATACATGATTTCTTTTTTAGAAAAATTATATTATTTCAATTAATAAATATAGAAGGACTACTGGATATATCCTACTAACTTATTTATAAAAAAATATATCTTAATAACTTAATGTAAATTTAAATATCTTAAAATCATTTATCTTAAACCAGTTGTGATATCACAATATCGTTATATATGTGATTATATTAGTTTTCAACTAAACAAAATAAAATCAAGTCTAACTACTTGTATTAATCTTATTTTAAAACTATTTCGCCACTTAAATTTAATTCTCATCTAAGGAAAGTAAAATTAAATTCAGCCACTTGTATTAATCTTTTTTTGAAATTTTAAAAAAATAAATTTAATGATAATAACTAATTTCTAAAAAAAAGTCATAAAAATAATTTTAAATATTGCCATTAATTAAAAGGATATCCTAGCATATGAATTATAGATAATTTTTGTAATAAGCCAATATATTAATATTTCCAAGTGAAGTAAAGAGCTTTGACATAAGAAAATGGATATATGATTTTTTTTTGAAAAATTATATTATTTCAATTAATTAACATAGGAGGACAAGTGGATATATGCTTCAAACTTATTTACAAAAATATATATCCTAATAATTTAATTTAAATTTAAATATCTTAAAATCATATATCTTAAATCAATTATAATATCACAATATTATTATATATGTGATCATATTAGTTTTTAACTAAAGAAAGTAAAACCAAGTCTAATCGCTTGTATTAATCTCATTCTAACACCATTTGGCCATTTAAATTTAATTTTCATCTAAGGAAAGTAAAATCAAATTCAGCAACTTGTATTAATCTTATTTTGACATTACATAAAAATTAAATTTAATGATAATAATTAATTTAAAAAAGAACGCTGTAAAAATAATTTATATATTACCATTAATTAAGGAGATTTTCTAGCATATAAAAATAATTATTGTAATAAGCATGATTATTTAGATTTCAAAGTGAAGTAAGAAGGTTTGACATAAAAAAATGGATACAAGATTTTTTTTTGAAAAATAATATTATTTCAATTAATCAATATAGAACAAGTTGGGGACATAACCTACTAACTTATTTATAAAAAAATATATCATAATAATTTAATGTAAATTTAAATATCTTAAAATCATATATCTTAAATCGGTTGTCATATCATAATATCGTTATATATGTGCCTATATTAGTTTTTATCTAAAGAAAGTAAAATTAACTCTAACTACTTGTATTAATTTTATTCTAACACCATTTTGCAACTTAAATTTAATTGTCCTCTAAGGAAGGAAAAATCAAATTTGGTCACTTGAATTAATCTTATTTTGAAATTATGTAAAAATTAAATTTAATGATAATAATTAATTTCTAAAACAACGTCATAAAAATAATTTTAAATAGTGCCATTAATCAAAGAGATTTCCTAGCATATGGATTATAAATAATTCTTGTAATGAGCCAATATGTAAGGCTTTCCAAGTGAAGTAAAGAGCTTTGACACAAGAAAATGGATACATGATTTTTTTAAAAAAAATTATATTATTTTAATTAATCATCATAGAAGGACTGGGGGATATATCATACTAACTTATTTATAAAAAAAATATTTTGTTAATAATTTAATGTAAATTTGCATATCTTAAAATCATATATCTTGAATCGGTTGTCATATCACAATATCATTATATATATGTTGATATTAGTTTTTAACTAAAGAAAGTAAAATCAAGTCTAACAACTTGTATTAATCTTATTCTAACACTATTTCGCCACTTAAATTTAATTCTCATCAGAGGAAAGTAAAATCAAATTTAGTCACTTGTATTAATCTTATTGTGAAATTATATAAAAATTAAATTTAATGATAATAATTAATTTCTAAAAGAAAGTTGTAAAAATAATTTTAATTATTGATATTAATTAATGAGGTTTTCTAGCATATGAAATGTAAATAATTATTGTAATAAGCATGTATATTAAGATTTCCAAGGGAAATAATGAGCTTTGACACAAGAAAAGGGATACATGATATTTTTTTAAAGGAATTATATTATTTCAATTAATCAACATAGAAGGACTAGTGGATATATCCTACTAACTTATTTATAAAAAAATATAACCTAATAATTTGATATAAATTTAAATATTTTAAAAATAATATATCTTGAATCAGTTATCATATCACAATATCGTTATATATGTCACATAGAAGGACTAGTGGATATATCTTACTAACTTATGTATAAAAAAATATAACCTAATAATTTAATATAAATTTAAATATCCTAAAACTATATATCTTAAATCAGTTATCACATCACAATATCATTATATATGTGATCATATTAGTTTTTAACTAAAGAAAGTAAAATAAAAGTCTAACTACTTATATTAATCTTATTCAAATACCATTTGACCACTTAAATTTAATTTTCATCCAAGAAAAGTAAAATCAAATTTTGCCACTTGTATTAATCATTTTCAAACATTATATAATTCTTAATTTAATGATAATAATTAATTTCTAAAGAACTTCATAAAAATAATTTATATTTTGACATTAATTAAAGAGATTTTCTAGCATATAAATAAAAAATAATTGTTGTATTAAGCATGATTATTGAGATTTCAAAGTAGAGTAAGAAGCTTTGACATAAAAAAAAATGGATACAAGATTTTTTTTTGAAAAATAATATTATTTCAATTAATTGACATGAAAGGCCTAGCAGATATATCCCACTAACTTATTTATAAAAAAATATATGCTAATAATTTATGTAAATTTAAATATCTTAAAATTATATATCTTGAATCAACTACTATATCACAATATTGTTATATACGTGATCATATTTGTTTTTAACTAATGAAAGTAAAATCAAGTCTAACGCCTTATATTAATCTTATTCTGACACTGCTTGGCCACTTAAATTTAATTTTCATCTAAGGAAAGTAAAATCAAATTCGGCCACATGCATAAATCTTATTTTGACATTATATAGAAACTAAATTTAATGATAATAATTAATTTCTAAAAGAACGATGTAAAAATAATTTTAAATATTCCATTAATTAAAGAGATTTCCTGACATATGAATTATAAATAATTATTGTAATATGCCAATATATTAAGATTCCAAAGTGAAGTAACGAGCTTTGACATAAGAAAATGAATACATGATTTCTTTTTTAGAAAAATTATGTTATTTCAATTAATAAACATAAAAGGACTACGGGATATATCTTACTAACTTCTTTACAAAAAAATATATCCTAATAATTTAATGTAAATTTAAATATCTTAAAATTATATATCTTGAATCACTTGTCATATCACAATATCATTATATATGTGCTCATATTAATTTTTATCTACAAAAAGTAAAATTAAATTCAACAACTTGTATTAATCTTATTCTAACACGATTTCACCACTTAAATTTAATTCTCATCTAAGGAAAGTAAAATCAAATTCGACCACTTGTATTAATCTTATTGTAAAACTGTGTAAAAATTAAATTTAATGAGAACAATTAATTTCTAAAAGAAAGTCATAAAAATAATTTTAAATATTACCATTAATTAAAAATATTTTCTAGCATATGAATTATAAATAATTATTGTAATAAGCTTGTATATTAAGATCTCCAAGTGAAGTAAGGAGCTTTGATATAAGAAAATGGATTTGTAATTTTTTTTGAAAAAAATGATTATTTTAATTAATCAAGATAGAAGGACTATTGGATACATCTTACAAACTTATTTATAAAAAAAATATACCCTAATTTTTAATATAAATTTAAATATCTTAAAATTATATTTGTTAAATTAGGTTTCATATCACAATATCATTATATATGTGATCGTGTTAGTTTTTATATAAAGAAAGTAAAATCAAGTGTAACCACTTGTATTAGTCTTGTTCTAACACTATTTGGCCACTTAAATTTAATTTTCATCTAAAGAAAGTAAAATTAAATTCAGCCACTTGTATTAATTTTATTTTGACATTATATAATTATGCAATTCAATGATAATAATTAATTTCTAAAAGAATGTTATAAAAATAATTTATATATTGCCTTTAATTAAGGAGATTTTCAAGCATATGAATTAAAAATAATTGTTGTAATAAGCATGATTATTGAGATTTCAAAGTGAAGTAAGAAGCTTTGACATAAAAAAAAGGATACATGATTTTTTTAAAAAATAATATTATTTTAATTAATCAACATAGGAGGATTGGGGGATATATCCTACTAACTTACTTATAAAAAAATATACCCTAATAATTTAATGTAAATTTAAATATCTTAAAATCATATATCTTGAATCGGTTGTCATATCACAATATCGTTATATATGTACTTATTTTAGTTTTTACCAGAAGAAAGTAAAATCAAGTCTAACCCCTTGTATTAATCTTATTCTAACACCATTTTGCCACTTAAATTTAATTCTCATATAAAGAAAGTAAAATCAAATTCGGCCACTTTTATTAATCTTATTTTAAAATTATGTAAAAATTAAATTTAATGTTAATAATTAATTTGTAAAAGAAAGTCATAAAAATAATTTTAAATATTGCCATTAATTAGAGAGATTTTTTAGAGCATGAATTATGAATAATTGTTGTAATAAGCATATATATTAAGATTTCCTTGTGAAGTCAAAATCTTTGACATAAGAAAATGGTTATATGATTTTTTTTTTGAAGAATTATTTTGATTCAATTAATCAACATGGATGGACTAGCGGATATATCCTACTAACTTATTAATAAAAATATATATCATAATAATTTAATATAAATTTAAATATCTTAAAATTATATATCTTGAATCAACTATGAAATCACAATATTGTTATATATGTAATCATATTAATTTTTATCTAAAGAAAGTAAAATTAAGTCTAACCACTTGTATTAATCTTATTCAAACACCATTTCGCCACTTAAATTTAATTCTCATCTAAGGAAAGTAAAATCAAATTCGGACCTTTGTATTAATCTTATTGTGAAATTATGTAAAAATTAACTTTAATGATAATAATCAATTTCTAGAAGAAAGTGGTAAAATTAAATTAAAATATTGTCATTAATTAAAGAGATTTTCTAGTATATAAATTATAAATAATTGTTGTAATAAGCATGTATATTAAGATTTCCAAGTGAGGTAAAGAGCTTTGACATAAGAAAAGGGTTCCATTATTTTTTTTTGCAAGATTTATATTATTTCAATTAATTGACGTAGAAGGACTAGTGGATATATCCTACTAACTTATTTATAAAAAATATATATCTTAATAATTTAATGTAAATTTAAATATCTTAAAATCATATATCTTAAATCAGTTGTCATATCACAATATTATTATATATGTGCTCGTATTAGTTTTAATCTAAAGTAAGTAAAATCATGTTTGTTATTCAAACAGCATTTTGCCACTTAAATTTAATTTTCATTTAAGGAAAGTAAAATTAAATTTGGCTACTTATGTTAATCTTATTTTGACATTATATAATTGTACAATTTAATGATAACAATTAATTTCTAAAAGAATGTCATAAAAATAATATATATTGCCATTAATTAAGGAGATTTTCTAGCATATGAATTAAAGAAAATTGTTGTAATAAGCATGTATATTAAGATTTCCAAGTGAAGTAAGAAGCTTCGATATAAAAAATGGATTTATGATTTTTTTTTGAAAAATATTACTATTTCATTTAATCAACATTGAAAGACTACTGGATATATCGTACTAAATTATTTATAAAAAAATATATTCTAATAATTTAATGTAAATTTAAATATCATAAAATTATATATCTTGAATCAACTATCATATTATAATATCATTATATATGTGATCATATTATTTTTTTACTAAAAAAAGTAAATTCAAGTCTAACACCATTTTACCACTTAAATTTAACTCTTATCTAAGAAAAGTAAAATCAAATTCGGCCACTTTCATTGATATTATTTTGACAATATATGAAAATTAAATTTAATGACAATAATTATTTTCTAAAAGAACGGCATAAAAATAATTTTAAATATTGTCATTAATTAAAGGAATTTTCTAGCATATGAATTATAAACAATTGTTGTAATAAGCATATATATAAGATTTCTAAGTGAAGTAAAGAGCTTTGATATAAAAAATTAGATTCATGATTTTTTTTAAAATATTATTATTTCAATTTATCAAGATAGGAGTAGTGGGTACACCTTACAAACTTATCTATAAAAAAATATATCCTGGTTATCTAAAATAATGTCGCAGAAATAGTTTATATATTGCCATTAATTAAAAATATTCTCTTATATATGAATTAAAAATAATTGTTGTAATGAGCATGATTATTGAGATTTTAAAGTGAAGTGAGAAGCCTTGACATAAAAAAATGGATACATGAATTTTTATTTCAAAAATAATATCATTTTAATTAATTAACATGGAAGGACTAGCGGATATATCCTACAAACTTATTTATAAAAAAATATATTCTAATAATTTAATGAATATTTAAATGTCCTAAAATTTTATATCTTGAATCAGTTATCAAATCACAATATCGTTATATATGTGATCATATTAGTTTTCAACTAAAGAAAGTAAAATCAATTCTAACTATATGTATTAATCTTATTCGAACACTATTTTGCCACTTAAATTTAATTTTCTTCCAAGGAAAGTAAAATCAAATTCAACCATTTGTATTAATCTTATTTTGACATTATGTAAAAATTAAATTTAATAATAATAATTAATTTCTAAAAGGACATTGTAAAAATAATTTTAAATATTACCATTAATTAAAGAGATTTTCTAGCATATGAATTATAAACAATTGTTGTAATAAGCATGTATGTTAAGATTTACAAGTGAATTAAGGAGCTTTGGTATAAAAAAAAATGGATTCATGATTTTTTTTGAAAAATATTATTATTTCAATTAATTAACATTGAAGGACTACTAGATATATCCTATTAACTAATTTATAAAAAAATATATCCTAATAAATTAAAGCAAATTTAAATATTTTAAAATTATATATCTTGAATCAACTATCACATCACAATATTGTTATATATGTTATCATATTAGTTTCAACTAAGGAAAGTAAAATCAAGTCTAACCACTTGAATTAATCTTATTCAAACACCATTTCACCATTTAAATTTAATTTTCATCTAAGGAAAGTAACATCAAATTCGGCCATTTGTTTTAATCTTATTTTGACATTATATAAAAATTAAGTTTAATGATAATAATAATTTTCTAAAAGAACATTGTAAAAATAATTTTAAATATTGCCATTAATTAAAGAGATTTCATACCATATGGATTATAAATAATTTTTATAATAAGCCTATATATTAAGATTTCCAAGTGAAGTAAAGAGCTTTGATATAAGAAAATGGATACATGATTTTTTTTTAAATTATGTTATTTCAATTAATCAGCATAGAAGGACTACATGATATATCCTACTAACTTATTTATAAAAAAATATATCGTAATAATTTAATGTAAATTTAAATATCTTGAAATTATATATTTTGAATCAGCTATGAAATCACAATATTGTTATATATGTGATCATATTAGTTTCTATCTAAAGAAAGTAAAATCAAGTCTAACCACTTGTATTAATCTTATTCAAACACCATTTCGCTACTTAAATTTAATTCTCATCTAAGGAAAGTAAAATCAAATTCGGGCCCTTGTATTAATCTTATTGTAAAATTATGTAAAAATTAGCTTTAATGATAATAATTAATTTCTAAAAGAAAGTCATTAAAATAATTTTAAATATTGCCATTAATTAAAGAGATTTTCTAGTGTATGAATTATAAATAATTGTTGTAATAAGCATGTATATATAGATTTCCAAGTGTAGTAAAGAGTTTTGACATAAGAAAATGGTTACATGATTTTTTTTTTGGAAGAATTCTATTATTTCAATTAATCAACATAGAAGGACTAGCAGATATATCCTCCTAACTTATTTAAAAAAAATATTCTAATAATTCAATGTAAATTTAAATATCTTAAAATTATATATCTTGAATCTATTGTTATATCACAATATCGTTATATATATGCTCATATTAGTTTTTATCTAAAGAAAGTAAAATCCAGTCCAACCACTTGTATTAATCTTATTCTAACACCATTTTGTCACTTAAATTTAATTCTTATCAAAGAAAAGTAAAATCAAATTCGGTCACTTGCATTAATTTTATTGTGAAATTATGTAAAAATTATATTTAATGGTAATAATTAATTGTAGAAGAAAGTCGTAAAAATTATTTTAAATATTGCCGTTAATTAAAGAGATTTTTTGGCAAATAAATTATGAATAATTGTTGTAATAAGCATGTAAATTAAGATTTCCAAGGGAAGTAAAGAGCTTTCATATAAGAAAATAGTTACATGATTTTTTTTTGGAAGAATTCTATTATTTCAATTAATCAATATGGAAGGATCGGTGGATATATCCTACTAACTTATTTATAAAAAAAATATATCCTAATAATTTAATATATATTTAAATATTTTAAAATTATATATTTAAAATCTATTGTCATATCATAATATCATCATATATGCGCTCATATTAATTTTTATCTAAAGAAAGTAAAATCAAGTCTAACCACTTGTATTAATTTGATTCTAATACCATTTCACCACTTAAATTTAATTCTTATCTAAGGAAAGTAAAATCAAATTTGGCCACTTATATTAATCTTATTTTGACATTATATAAAAATTAAATCAAGTGATAATAATTATTTTCTAAAAGAACATGGTAAAAATAATTTTAAATTTTGCCATTAATTAAAGAGATTTTCTAACATATGAATTATGAACAATTATTGTAATAGACATGTATATTAAGATTTTCAAGTGAAATGATGAGCTTTGACATAAGAAAATGGATACATGATTTCTTTTTTAGAAAAATTATATAATTTCAATTAATAAACATAGAATGACTACTGAATATATCCTACTAACTTATTTCAAAAAAAATAAATGCTAATAATTTAATGTAAATTTAAATATCTCAAATTTATGTATGTTGAGTTAGCTATCATAACAAAATATCATTATATATGTCATCATATTAGTTTTCAACTAAAGAAAGTAAAATCATATCTAACCACTTGTATTAATCTTATTCTAACACCATTTCGCCAATTAAATTTAATTTTCATCAAAGGAAAGTAAAATCAATTTCGACCACTAGTATTAATCTTGTTTTGACATTATATAAAAATTAAATTTAATGATAAAAATTAATTACTAAAAGAATGTTGTAAAAGTAATTTATATATTGCCATTAACTAAAGATCTTTTCTAGCATATGAATTAAAAAAAATGTTGTAATAAGCATGATTACTGAGATTTTAAAGTCAAGTAAGAAGCTTTGACTTAAAAAAATGGATACATGAATTTTTTTTCAAAAATAATATCATTTCAATTAATCAATATGGAAGGACTAGTGAATATATCCTACTAACTTATTTATAAAAGAAGTATATCCTAATAATTTAATAAAAACTTAAATATCTTAAAATTATATATCTTAAAACAGCTATCATATCACAATATCATTATATATGTGATTATATTAGTTTTCAACTAAAGAAAATAAAATCAAGTCTAGCCACTTGTATTAATTTTATTGCAACACCATTTCGCCACTTAAATTTAATTTTCATCTAAGGGAAGTAAAATCAAATTCGACCACTTGTATTAAAAAATATATTGACATTATAATAAATTAAATTTAATGATAATAATTAATTACTAAAAGAACATTGTAAAAATAATTTTAAATATTGCCATTAATTAAAGAGATTTTTCAAAATATGAATTATAAACAATTGTTGTAATAAGCATGTATATTAAGACTTCCAAGTGAAGTAAGGAGCTTTGATATAAAAAAATAGACTCATGATTTTTTGTTTGGAAAATATTATTATTTCAATTAATAAACATTGAAGGACTACTAGATATATCCTACTAACTTATTTATAAAAAATATATTCTAATAATTTAATATAAATTTAAATATCTTAAAATTAAATATCTTAAATCAGCTATCAAATCACAATATCGTTATATATGTGATCATGTTAGTTTTTAACTAAAGAAAGTAAAGTTAAGTCTAACCACTTGTATTAATCTTATACTAACACCATTTCACCAATTAAATTTAATTTTCTTATAAGGAAAGTAAAATCAAATTCGGCCACTTATATTAATCTTATTTTGACATTATATAAAAATTAAACTTAATAATAATAATTAATTTCTAAAAGAATATTGTAAAAATAATTTTAAATATTACCATTAATTAAAGAGATTTCCTAACATATGAATTATAAATAATTGTTATAATAAGCTAATATATCAAGATTTTCAAGCGAAGTAAAAAGCTTTGCTACAAGAAAATAATGCTGGAAATCACACATCATACATGCACAGCAGAATAAAATTTTTACACGATTTCCACCAAGGATCCATGCGAATTTAGAACGCCATAGATTAGGGATTAGGGTTTATACCTTTCGGCCAAAATCTTCTGTCCGCTACACAGCAAATTCGATCTGCTTCTAAATCACGAACCGGAATAGAAACTAGTAGATCAGATCACCAGTACAACGTTTATGTGGCTGCACCTCTGTGGTATCCACACGAACCCGTGAATCACCGATGAATGTCCACTACACACACCGGTTGGAATTAATCTCCTTACACCTCGTAGTGCTAGCTACGCCTCTTCAGGGGTTTTAGTCAAGGAGAGGTGCTAGGTTTTTTTTATACCTTTTGGGGTGCGTGAATAATGATAGTAAATCTATTATTACCCAACAAGCCTATTTAAATAGGTGCATAGAAAAACCTAACCTATTTGGGCTCTATTCCATGTACAATTATAGGCTTATTATTGGGCCTTATAATTATAACATGAATTCTCAAATATTAAGCCCAAACAATTTGGTCCATTAATTCCAAATTCACTTGGCTCTAAGTGTGCGACCCTACAGGCTCTCATTACGTTGGCAATGACCATTAATCATATTAATGATCATAAACAATGATTGGTGTCTAGCAACACATCATTGTTACCCAAGTAATGAGAAAATTGGTGATTTGACTAAACCTTTACATGTGATCATCACTTATGTCCTTTTGTCCTATACATCTAGATTGAGCACGAGACATGGACCGTGTCATTCCCGTATAGCCCAACCTTAAGGTTTCTTGATTCCTAAGTAAGCTGACTGAAACAAATGTAATTGACATCTCATGTCAATTCATCTGAGCATGGCCATGCATTTTCTCAGCTTTACTTAATCAAGGGGCCCATAGATGTTACTCCTGTTATATAGGAGGGACAAATCCCATCTTGATCACACAAACCCCTCCGCATGATATGTGACATATCCAATATCTACCCTTGCATTCACTTAACCATTAGTGACATAGAATAGTATCAAAATATGAAACTCACATATAGGGAACCTTGGTGATCTCAGGTCAAAGGACCATATTAATAATGATCACTAAGAACCACTTATGACACTCATATAACGATCCATGTAGTGTTCTTAATATGGGTCGGTCCAGTATATAAGTTCTCTAACTTGTACTCATGTGTAAACTTAATATCCCAAGTCTTCACACATGCTAGTCTTAACATATCAAAGCAACCTAATCCACAATGATATACGACTAGGGACATTTAAGAATACAATTATTCTAAGGTTATTATCATAATTGAATATATTACGCAAATAATATATATAATTATAATAATTGGAATTGCCATTAAAATAACATTATTCAAAATTACAATCACCAATATGATTAGTTTTAGGGCATATACACTAACAAATAATTACATGATTTTTTTGAAAAATTGTATTATTTAAATTAATCAATATAGAAGGACTAGTGAATATATCCTACTAACTTATTTTTTTTAAAAATATATCCTAATAATTTATTGTAAATTTAAATATCTAAAAATCATATATCTTGAATCAATTGTCTGTCACAATATCGTTATATATGGGCTCTAATTAATATTTATCTAAAAAAAGTAAAATTAAGTCTAACAACCTATATTAATCTTATTTTAACACTATTTTGCCACTTAAATTTAATTCTCATGTAAGGAAAATAAAATCAAATTCGGTCACTTGTATTAATTTTATTTTGACATTATATAAAAATTAAATTTAAAGATAATAATTAATTTCTAAAAGAATGACGTAAAAATAATTTTAAATATTATAATTAATTAAATAGGTTTTCTAGCATATAAATTATAAATAATTATTTTAATAAGCATGTATATTAAGATTTCTAAGTGAAGTAAAGAGCTTTGACATAAGAAAATTGTTCCATTATTTTTTTTGGATGAATTATATTATTTCAATTGATCAACACAAAAGGACTAGTGGATATATCCTACTAACTTATTTATAAAAAAAATATATTCTAATAATTTATTATAAATTTAAATATTTTAAAATTATATATCCTGAATTAACTATCATATCATAATATCATTATATATGTGATCATATTAGTTTTTAACTAAAGAAAGTAAAATCAAGTTCAATCACTTATATTATTCTTATTCAAACACCATTTGACTATTTAAATTTAATTTTCATCTAAGGTAAGTAAAATCAAATTCAATCACTTGTATTAATCTTATTTTGATATTATATAAAAATTAAATTTAATGATAATAATTATTTTCTAAAAGAACATCGTAAAAATAATTTTAAATATTTTCATTAATTAAAAGGATTTTCTAGCATATGAATTATAAATAATTGTTCTCATAAGCATGTATATTAAGATTTCGAAGTGAAGTATGGAGCTTTGATATAAAAAAATCGATTGTTGATTTTTATTGAAAAATATTATTATTTCAATTAATCAACATAAAAGGACTAGTGGATACATCTTACAAACTTATTTATAAAAAAGTATATCCTAATTATATAATATAAGTTTAAATACTTTAAAATTATATATCTTAAATCAGCTTTTATATCACGATACCATTATATATGTTATTGTATTAGTTTTAATCTAAAGTAGGTAAAATCATGTTTAACCACTTGTGTTAGTGTTATTCTAACAACATTTGGACACTTAAATTTAAATTTCATTTAGGGAAAATAAAATGAAATTTGGCCACTTATGTTAATCTTATTTTGACATTATATAATTGTACAATTTAATGATAATAATTAATTTCTAAAAGAACATCATAAAAATAATATATATTACCATTAATTAAGGAGTTTTTCTAGCATATAAATAAAAAATAATTGTTATAATAAGCATGATTATTGAGATTTCAATGTGGAGTAAGAAGCTTTGACATAAAAAAATGGATACATATTTTTTTTGAAAAATAATATTATTTCAATTAATTAACATGGAAGGACTAGTGGATATATCCTACTAAGTTATTTATAAAAAAAATATAACCTAATGATTTAATGTAAATTGAAATACCTTAAATTATATATCATGAATCAGCTTTCATATCACAATATCATTATTTATATGATCAAATTAGTTTTCAATTAAAGAATGTAAAATCAAGTCTAACCACTTATATTAATCTTATTCTAACACCATTTGGCCACTTAAATTTAATTTTCATCTAAGGAAAGTAAAATCAAATTCAGCCATTTGTATTAATCTTATTTTAACATTATATAAAAATTAAATTTAATGACAATAATTAATTTCTAAAAGAATTTCATAATAATAATTTTAAATATTTCCATTAATAAAGAGATTTTCTAGCATATGAAATATAAATAATTGTTGTAATAAGCTTATATATTAAGATTTCTAGGTGAAGTAAGTGCTTTGACATAAGAAAATGGATACATAATTTTTTTTAAAAAAATTATATTATTTTGATTAATCAATATAGAAGGATTACTGGATATATCCTACTAACTTATTTATAAAAAAATATATCCAAATAATTTAATATAAATTTAAATATTTTAAAATTATATGTCTTGAATCAGTTATCATATCACAATATCATTATACGTGTGCTCATATTAGTTTTTATCTAAAGAAAGTAAAATCAAGGCAAACCGCTTGTATTAATCTTATTTTAACATCATTTTGCAACTTAAATTTAATTCTCATTTAAGAAAAGTAAAATCAAATTCAACCACTTACATTAATCTAATTTTGAAATTATGTAAAAATTAAATTTAGTGATAATAATTAATTTCTAAAATAAAATTGTAAAAATAATTTTAGATATTGCCATTAATTAAAAAGATTTTTTAGCATATGAATAATAAATAATTGTTGTAATAAGCATGTATATTAAGATTTCCAAGTGAAGTGAAGAGCTTTGACATAAGAAAATGGTTTCATTATTTTTTTTGGAAGAATCATATTATTTCAATTAATCAACATACAAGAACTAGTGGATATATCCTACTAACTTATTTATAAAAATAATATCCTAATAATTTAATGTAAATTTAAATATTTTAAAATTATATATCTTGAATCAACAATCATATCACAATATCATTATATATGTGGTCATATTAGTTTTTGACTAAGAAAAGTAAAATCAAATTCGGCCCCTTATATTAATCTTATTTTGACCTTATATAAAAATTAAATTTAATGGTAATAATTATTTTCTAAAAGAACGTTGTAAAAATAATTTTAAATATTACCATTAATTAAAGGGATTGTATAGCATATGAATTATAAACAATTGTTGTAATAAGCATGTATATTAAGATTTTGAAGTGAAGTAAGGAGCTTTGATATAACAAAAATGGATTCTTAATTTTTTTTAAAAATATTATTATTTCAATTAATCAATACAAAAGGACTAGTGGATACATCTTACAAACTTATTTATAAAAAAATATATCCTGATTATTTAATATAAATTTAAATATCTTAAAATTATAAATTTTGAATTAGCTTTCATATCACAATATCGTTATATATGTGATCAAATTAGTTTTCAAATAAAGAAAGTAAAATCAAGTCTAGCCACTTTTATTAATCTTATTCTAACACCATTTGGCCATTTAAATTTAATTTTTATCTAAGGAAAGTAAAATTAAATTGGAACACTTGTAATAATCTTTTTTTGATATTATGTGAAAATTAAATTTAAAGATAATAATTTTAAATATTACCATTAATTAAAGAGATTTCCTAGCATATGAATTATAAATAATTGTTGTAATAAGCCTATATATTAAGATTTCCAAGCGAAGTAAAGAACTTTGACATAAGAAAATGGACACGAGATTTCTTTTTTAGAAAAATTATATTATTTCAATTAATAAACATAGAAGGACTATTGGATATGTCCTATTAACTTATTTATAAAAAAATATATTCTAATATTTTAATAAAAATTTAAATATTTTAAAATTATATATCTTAAATCAATTGTCACATCACAATATCGTTATATATATGCTAATATTAATTTTTATCTAAAAAAAGTAAAATCATGTGTAACCCCTTATGTTAGCCTTATTTTAACACCATTTGGCCACTTAAATTTAATTCTCATCTAAGTAAAATAAAATTTGGCCACTTATATTAATCTTATTCTGACGTTATATAATTGTTCAATTTAATCATAATAATTAATTTCTAAAAGAATGTAGTAAAAATAATTTGTATATTATCATTAATTAAAGAGGTTTTCTAGCAAATGAATTAAAAATAATTGTTGTAATAAGTATGATTATTGAGATTCCAAAGTGAAGTAAGAAGCTTTATCATAAAAAAATGGATACATTAATTTTTTTTTCTAAAAAAGAATATGATTTCAATTAATCAACAAGGAAGGACTAGCGGAAATAACCTATTAACTTATTTATAAAAAAATATATCCTAATAATTTAATGCAAATTGAAATATCTTAAAATTATATATCTTGAAAGAGCCATCATATCACAATATCATTATATATGTGATCATCTTAGTTTTCAACTAAAGAAAATAAAATCAAGTCTAACCACTTGTATTAATCTTATTCTAACACCATTTTGCCACTTAAATTTAATTCTCATCTAAGGAAAATAAAATCAAATTCGACCACTTGTATTAATCTTATTTTGAAATTATCTAAAAATTAAATTTAATGATGATAATTAATTTCTAAAAGAAAGTCGTAAAAATAATTTTAAACATTGGCATTAGTTAAAGAGACTTTCTAGCATATGAATTATAAATAATTATTGTAATAAGCATCTATTTTAAGATTTCCAAGTGAAGTAAAGAGCTTTGACATAAGAAAATGGTTACAATATTTTTTTTGAAGAATTATATTATTTTAATTAATTAACATATAAGAACTAACAGATATATCCTATTAACTCATTTAAAAAAATATATCCTAATAATTTAATGTAAATTTAAATATCTTAAAATTATATATATCTTGAAACAGCTATCATATCACTATATCATTATATATGTGATCATCTTAATTTTAAAGAAAGTAAAATCAAGTCTAACCACTTGTATTAATCTTATTCTAATACCATTTCATAACTTAAATTTAATTTTTATATAAGGAATGTAAAATTAAATTCAGCCACTTGTATAAATCTTATTTTGACATTATACAAAAATTAATTTTAATGATAATAATTAATATCTAAAAGAACATTGTAAAAATAATTTTAAATATTGACATTAATTAAAGAGATTTCCTAGCGTATGAATTATAAATAATTGTTGCAATAAGCCTATATATTAAGATTTCCAAGTGAAGTAAAGAGCTTTACCATAAGAAAATGGATACATGATTTCTTTTTATGAAAAATTATATTATTTCAATTAATAAACATAAAAGGACTACTGGATATATCCTACTAACTTATTTACAAAAAAATATATCCTAATAATTTAATGTAAATTCAAATATCTTTAAATAATTTATCTTGAATTAATTATTATATCATAATATCATTATATATGTGCTCATATTAGTGTTTATCTAAAGAAAGTAAAATCAAGTCTAACTACTTATATTAATCTTATTCTAGCACCATTTCGCCACTTAAATTTTATTCTCATCTAAGGAAAGAAAAATTAAATTCAGCCACTTGTATTAATCTAATTTTGACATTATATAAAAATTAAATTTAATGATAACAATTATTCGCTAAGGGAATGTCGTAAAAATAATTTTAAATATTACCATTAATTAAAGGGGTTTTCTAGCATATGAATTATAAACAATTATTGCAATAAGCATGTGTATTAAGATTTTCAAGTGAAGTAAGGAGCTTTGATATAAAAAAATGGATTTGTGATTTTTTTTGAAAAATATTATTATTTCAATTAATCAACATAAAAAGACTAGTGGATACATCTTACAAACTTATTTATAAAAAAATATATCCAAATTATTTATTATAAATTTAAATATCTTAAAATTATATATCTTAAATCAGCTTTCATATTATAATATCATTATATATGTGATAGTACTAGTTTTTATCTAAAGAAAGTAAAATCAAGTGTAACCATTTGTGCTAGTCCTATTTTAACATAATTTGGCCACTTAAATTTAATTTTCATCTAAGTAAAGTAAAATAAAATTCAGCCACTTATATTAATCTTATTTTGACATTAATGATAATTATTAATTTCTAAAAGAATACCGTAAAAATAATTTATATATTGCCATTAATTAAGGAGATTTTGGAGCATATAAAAATAGTTATTGTAATAAGCATGATTATTGAGATTTCAAAGTGAAGTAAGAAGATTTGACATAAAAAAAATGGATACATGATTTCTTTTTTGAAAAATAATATTATTTCAATTAATCAACATTGAAGGATTAGGGGATATATCCTAATAACTTATTTATAAAAAAATATATTCTAATAATTTAATGTAAATTTAAATATCTTAAAATCATATATCTTGAATTGATTGTCGTATCACAATATTGTTATATATGTGCTCATATTAGTTTCTATATAAAGAAAGTAAAATCAAGTCTAATCACTTGCATTAACATTATTCTGACACCATTTCACTGTTTAAAAATTTAATTATCATTTAAGGAAAGTAAAATCAAATTCGGCTATAAATGCCATGCTATGTACTCTTCCTAATATCTCATATGCCTTGAGCATGACGAGCAAGTATTAGTCAAATCCAAGTGAACTTGACTGGGTTGCTATTAAGAACATCCTTAAGTACTTGCAAAAGACTAAGGAATCATTCTTAATATATGGAGGTGAGGAAGAACTTATTATAAAAGGTTACACTGATGCCAGTTCCAATCCGATAAGGATGACTTGAGATCATAATCAAGTTATGTATTTTTCCTGAATGGTGATGTTGTATATTGGAAGAGTTCAAAGTAGGAAACAGTGGCCAATTCTACCATAGAGGCTGATTATATTACTTCCTCTGATGCGTCAAAGGAGCCTGTTTGAATCAAAAAGTTCATTATTGAACTTGGCATTGTTACTAGCATTATAAACCCAATAGAACTCTATTGTGATAACAATGGGGCCATTGCACAAGCCATGAAACCTAGATCTCACCAGTGATCCAAGTATATACTTCAGCACTTCCATCTTATTTGTGAAATCATTAATAAAGGAGATGTGAAGATATGTAAAGTACCAATAGATGATAATATCGTTGACCCACTAACTAAGCCTCTTGCATAGAAAAAATATGATACTCATACTAGGTCACTTGGTATTAGATATATAAGTAATTGGCTCTAGTCCAAGTAGGAGATTATTGGTGTTGTGTCCAAGGAGCTAATTAAAAGATAATTGTAAAAATGTACAATGTATTATGTTTATTTTAGGTAATATAATTATTATACTTTATTTTATCTTATTTTAATATTTGTGCAATTTATAACTTTAATATACTAATTATCCCTAGAATAGTTTTGCTATTCTTAAAATGTCTATAGTCGAATATTATTGTATATTGAGATTATCATGTATGGTGACTGATGATTATGAATTATGGATATATGATGTTAAGTCAATACATGGGTATATTGTTAGTGAATAGATGTACTAGACTAACCCGCTGTGAAAATATGACATGTATTGTCATGTGATTACAATGCATGTAGTCCTTTGACCTAAAGTCATTATGGTTCCCTACATGAAAGGTCAGACACTTTGATGCCATTTTGTGTCACCTTTAATCGAGATGATGTATAGGGTATTAATTGGGTATGTTACGAATCATGCAGAGGCATGTGAGTGATGTGAATAGGATTTTGTTACTCCTGTATAAAAGAGAGATATCATTGGACCCCTTGATTGAGTGAGACTTAGAAATGTATGGTCATGCTCAACTAAATCAATATATGATATTATTATTTAATAATATTTAGTTATTAATATTAAAGTAATTTTAGATAACTAATGGATAAACCTTATCTCTCCTCACTTTCATCAAGTTAGAGATAAGATATTAGTGGTTAATTAAAATTAAGATTAGTTGCGATTTTCCTGGTAGGGTTAGGAAAAATGCATGCCTTTAGCTTTATAAAAAAGGCATGAAGGCATCATTGTTTTACATAAAAATAAGTAAATTCGCCACCAGCAAAACTGCACAAAAACACCTTACAAAATTGCACTAAACCTTTCTTCTTATGTGAGAAATGAATCCTAGCAGATTCATGGAGATTAAGAAGTCATCATTCGCTCCATATGGATATTATAGAGGCACCATCACCTGATTGTGCTCGTGATTCGAATATGTACTCTAAGAGGTAATGTTTGATTTTTTTATTAATGTCCCTACACATTAATTCGTAGGAAGGTTTCACATGACATAATTTGAAAAACTATTTTTTGTTGCAATACATGATGTATGTGAAACCCAACACAGCCCTTGTCATTGATGTTTATTCTTAATATCTCGCAATTTATGTTCTTGAGGGTCATATCCCTCATAGTTGTAGGACTTCTAGCTTCCTTCCTTTTGTGATAAACTTTACTGAAACTAACTAAATTTATATTACTTTTATTTAAAGAGCTCTTAACGAAAGCAGCACAAACATTTAACTTATGTGAAAGCAATATTTGAAAATTTTTCAATCATATAAATGTGATAACTTAAATAAAGAATGATTGAATATCATTTTATTACATTTGGTTTGATCTTAGAACAAAATTTTACCCACAATAAATTGATATTTTTAAAAATATCACCCAAACAACAAAGTAGTCACACCAATGTAAAAAGTAAACATATATATAGCATCCAAATAAAATTAACATTTTAAAAAATATAAGCACAAAATAGGACATTTATTTGGGTACACAACTTTTTATATTAAGTTAACATTTCTAATATAGAATCTAAGTTACAAAGCCACACTAATGTAGAAGGTTGCTCTAAAAAAGTAACATTTAAAGGAAAATGACATTTTCAAAAATATGAGCACATAACAAGATACGTAGTGAAACATGTCAACTTTCCATGTTAAATAATGCTACTAAACCTTATACATAATGATTTTAGAGTAATTTTAAAGCAAAAAAATGAAATAATTTCAACAATATATGACAATGCTACTTATTTAATCTCAAAGACCATAATCAAAACACAAAATGCTCATAAAGTATAAGAGAATTAGGGAAAAAATCTTAGATAGATAAGAGTAAAAGCTTAAAGATGGTAAAAGGTTAATGCCAATTGCTAAACAAATGCCAAAGAAAATTGAGTGGAGAGTATGCACAAATGGAGAGCAAATTGCCATGCAAATGATTCTTGTCAATGGATCTAAGAAACAAAGAAAAAGATATACTTTTGATAGCACTTTCCACAATAATTATTAATAGAAAAATTAATGTATAAAATTTTCCATGTAGGTTATCACTAAAATTGGCATCTAATATTCTACGTATTATTATAAAAATATCATCTGAGCCAAACTTTCAATGTTGGCTACATAAATGAATTGATATTTAATGTTAGGCACCTCCTTAATTCTAACTATTTGTATTCATTTTCTACATTATTTTTCTAATAACTAACATGGAAAGTTATGATTTTTTTAACTCATTTTTTATCTAATTTTTAAATTTATATTACATGTTGGTTCATTAATAACTAACACAGAAAAGATATTATAAATTGTCAACATCAATTATTAATTATAGCCAATATGAGAAGTTACTTATATTTTTAAAAATGTTACTGCATCATTATATATGTCAATTTTCATCTTAACTAACATAAATGTGGTGGCATTATATCGCAATTCTATAATAGTATATTTGTTCACATATGATGATGCATCTATATCATGCTTCTTAATATGTGTTGTGAACTTCAAGAAATTATATGAAGATAATGCCACGCACAAATGCTCAATGGAAAGGATAATGCATCAAAGGAGCAACTCTTTTTTATGCTTACAAAAGGATTATGATAATTGAACATGACAAGAAGTTTGTTTAAGTAGTTCTTGATTGAATTGTTAGTATAAGCATTAACTCAAAATTTTTTAATGATATTCTCAATAAGGGGTTAAGGTTGTGTTGTGCTCTTTTTTCCTTGACTTTTATTTTTTTTTTCTTTTAGATTTTTATGGCAAGGTTTTCAATGAGACATATTAGTAGTTAAAAGAGTAATGTACTTTTTTCCTTCATTAGTCTTTTTTTTCCATTGGATTTTTCCTTGGAGGTTTTAATGAGTCATATTCTTTCCAAAATGAATATCCAAGAGGAGTATTATAAATATTTATGTATGTGGATGTCCATAAATATCTTTGATCTATGTATTAGTTTTTGTAATTGATCCCTAACATTATAACCAACAATATATAATTATCAATAAGTGGAAATTATTAGTTACAAATAATTACTTCAACCAATTGTAATAGTTATCATTTGATGCTTATGGGTATATAAATATCGAAGGTTGTAAAAGTTTTATCATATTTATGAATAAGAGAAACTCCTCTTGTGTTATTATATTCTCTTCATCTAATTCTATGTCATTTTAGTTTTATTTTCATAACAATTTTTACATTAACAAAGGGTAAAAAAAATGTTGTATATGTTTGTGTGTGCCTTTTTTTTTCTTTTTGGAAAACAACCAAATAGAAGCTTCAGATCACTACTCATATAAACACACTTCGATTTACCTTGGAGTAAATCTACACACTCAACAGACGGATTATAAAACACTTTAATGTTTGTTTGATCTTTGATTGCTGTTCTAGCTAAGTTGGCGTGAGGAATTTACAAGCAAATGTGGAATCCTTTGAGTTAACGTGATCCATCATAAAAGTTGTGATGCGATGTGGCTTTATCAGTTGATGTGAGAAGATTAAATATTGTATGCAATATGTGCAAGTTTATGACTTCTTAGAAGCTTTAGTGCTGTAGGTTTGTTTTTTATTTGATATTGTGTTTTAGGTTGCAGTATATTTTTATTTATTAGGGTTGAAATTTTAACTGGCATAAATTAAAAGTAAATAGCTTGGGAATCTAATTCTGAGAGATGAAAGTTGCCAGATTTAATGTAGATGCCAAAGTTCTGATAAAATTATCTGTTGGAATTTAGTGGGGATCATTTGCATTTTGAATGCAAAAATTATTGTTTCAAAGTGATTAACTATCATAACTCAGGAATGGTCACTATGGCATTGGCACCTATAAATACCCTATTATATTTCAAAGCATTATGTCCTGATTACTAATTTCCTCTCCTCCTCGACTTTCTTAAATGCGTACCGACCTTCTGTAAGTTTTCTATTTTACCTCTAATATCATTTTTAAGATTTTTTTCTGTTTTATATGCTTTTCCTTAATTCCTTTCCTTTATTCAGATGCCTAATTTGATATCATGTTTATTTGGTATTATTATTTATCAGAACATTTATTTTGTATTCCTTCTCTATGCGCTGCACATGCATTTTTTTATTTACAAAATGATAGTTTGAAGCTTAATTCCTACACATGTATGTATTCTTGTGAGGGGCTCCAATTGAAATTTTAATTTCATTTTTTCCTTTTTTTTTTTTTTTGCATACTCGTATATAGGATTTCAGAAGCATCAAAATATAGTGTCAAAATGGGTGGGGGAAATCCATCTTCAATTGACAGATTAAGTAACCTCCCAAATTGTTCGATAGAAAATATCCTGACTCATCCTCCTCTAAAAGAGGCAGTCAGAATAAGTATTCTCTCAACTAAATGGAGGAACAAGTGGCTACTTTTAATGCATCTTAGATTTTATTTTTTCTTTTTGCTTTACATTTTTTGAAGATGACATTTTATCAAAAGACAAGTGTTTCAAGACCATTTATCAAGTGTTACTTGCTCATTGTGATCAGCCAATCCATGAGATCACTTTGTCTTTCACTGACCTTGTAAAACTATCCTGAGATTAATTTTATAGCGTATCACTTGTCCAAACTCAACATACAAAAGCTAGCTCTTTGCTTTTCCAAGAGCACCGATTCTAGGTTATCTTCCTATATATTCTTATATGTGAATATAAACTATTTAAAGTTGGATAGTTTTCATTGTGTTCCCCCGCCTTCATTTCTTGGGTTCAGTCTGCTTACTGTTCTAATACTATTTTATGTTGGCTTTACTGGTAACAATTTTGAAACTTTCCTTTCTAAATGTCCATTGCTTAAAGTGTTGGTGATGATGGATTGCTCAAAAACTAATAACCTTGTTATTGATGCTCCAAACTTAGAATTAATATACTACTTTGGTGATATTGTAGAATTAATATACTACTTTAGTGATATTGATTCCTTCTATTTCAAGAGTGTAATAGTTCTTACTAAATTTTGTATTGGTACTTGTTGATAATGACAATTATAACATTATCCTTTGGCATTATATTTGCACTCTATATATAAGTACCTTTGACTAATCTATCTATGAATTTAGTACTTTCATTTTTCTCTTTTTTATACTAAAGTTCCTTTTTTATATTTTGCAGGTCTCACACTCAAGAACCACATTTATAGAATTTTGTCACTTGTCATTGTCTTGCATTTGACAAGGTCATTCAATTCAATGTTATTAATACATTTTTGCACCTAAGTACTCCTTCTAGGGGAGTTCAAATTGGATTATCAATTTTTGAAGGTGCAACAATACTTTACAAATTCTTTCGTACTATATGCCATTGTTTATATACTTCCGCCCATATATAAAAAAATTATTTAATTTTATCTTTATTCTTTTTTTTTTGAAGTTTTCCTAGCATTGATAATCTAATGTTTACTCTCCTATTATTGTAACAGTTGTATAGTTATAATAGTTTTTCATGTTTCACTTGTTTAATATTATTCACAGTTAATGAATAGGAGTTTTATAATTTATTTTATTCTTATTACTGTGGTTTGTAATAGGGTCTATATGTAGTATCTGAACTTGAAAGGCTTCTGCTAGCTCTACTAAAATATCAGAAGAATCTTGTAATTATGTTTCTTTGTTTTAACTTTTTAGATGAAGGGCCATGTGTTCTTTTCTTGATAAGAAGTTGCCCTAATCTGACAAAATTCAAAGTTGTGGTATTCTTTTTGTTCATTATATCATTAAATTTAGGTATTTCCCTATACTTTTAAATAATTTCTTAAACTAGCAAATTCTTAAAAATTGTTTGTATTTTTTAACATTTTATTAGAAGGATTCTCAATATGCAAAAACAAAACAAGTTTCTAGTTATTTGGCTTTCCAAGACATTACTAGTACTACTTTTGACTGACTTAAGGATGTGGAAGTCATTTATTTCCTTGGATTGTAGTAATGAATGTTTTATTTCCTTGGATTGTAAGGGAAGTTTTATCGAACTGCTATACGATTAGTTATGCTTTATAATAGCAAATGTTGGGCTCTGAAGGGACAACAAGAGCAAAAAATATGGGTAGTAGAAATAAGAATGTTAAGATGGATGTGTGGTTATACAAGAAAGGACAAGATACGAAATGAACACATACGAGGGCATATTAGTGTAGCACTTATTGAGGAGAAGATGACAGAAAATTGATTAAGGTAGTTTGGTCATGTGTAAAGAAGGCCATTGGAAGCACCAGTAAAAAGAGTTGATCACATGATTTTTAACCCTATGAAAAGGTGTAAGGGGAAGCCAAAAAGGACTTCGGGGGAAGTTATAAAAAAGGATCTCCTAATAAATAATATTACTAAAAATTTGATTTTTGATAAAGTCTAATATCGTCGTGTAATCTATGTAGCCGACCTCACTTAGTAGGATAAGACATTGTTATTATTGTTGTTGATTGTATGATTGTATGATGCTTCTTCGTTCTTTTCTTGGTTTGGTCACGAGGGGTTTAAGAATAAATAGCCATCTTTTAGTCTTTCTAAGCTTTTCAATACAAAATATCATCTTGAATTTTTGTTTATATTGCTTTGCTTTCCATATTGTAATAGAACACAAATTGATTGTAGCAATCTTAAGGACTTTTAAGTAATATTACGCTAGTCAACTTTGCTATAGAATTAATTGTTAAGAACTATAGTCTCTCCTATTTTAGGTAAAGCATTACACACTTGGAAATTTACTTAATTTTTATGAGGTAAAAATATGTAATTTTATATAAGATTTGTATTATTTTCACATAAAGTTATATGTTAAAAATATATATATCAATGATTCTTGTCCTCAAAATAGACTAAAAAGTCATTAGTATAGGCCCACTTCGATGATAAGTTGTTGGCATAAAGTTATGCCTATTGACTCCTACACTGATGATAACTCAAGTCATCACAATAAAGTGGAACTATACTTATGACATTGTCATTGGAATAGTTTTTGACATTGGTCATCTGACATAAATAAGTCTATATCTACAACAATACTTGTGGTATAGCTTCCACCATATACAGATGACTTCATTGTTTATGTAGAGTGATTTAATATTTTCATATGTTGAAAAATATTACTTACCTGGACAACATTGTCATTGATAAAGGTAATTTAAATTTTTTTTATTTTTATTTTTGAAGAATACCTACATAAATGACATTGTCATTGGTGTATAGGTTTTTTTTATTTTTTTAAAATAATTTTAAATAGCAATATCATCCAATAATTTTATTTAAATTTTATATATAATTGTTTGTAATTATTTTAAATAGCAATATTATTTAATAAAAGAGATGCACCTCTAATTTTTTTACAATTAATAATAAATTGAAAATTTTATTTTAGTAGATATAATAATAAATATTTTAGTAAAATATATGAAGTAATATTGTGAATGATATATAATAAAGTATCATTGTAACATCCAAAAATAATACCATAAAGTGTATGTACAATAAAAAAATGTATGTACAATAAGAAAACTCTATAAAGTAAAATAATCATCATAGTCATTAGTGTCCTCATCTAAGTCATAACAAGGCTAATATTAGGGAAAAGGTTGCTAAGGCCATGGCTAGGACTAGACTTAAGGTACTACAAGAGCAAAAGGATTGCATATGGGTATTGTAGGCACATATAGCTAAAGTCAAGTTAGTGTAAGAGACAAAGGAACATAGATCTCACGTTGAGTATGAAGTATTGGATAAAGTGCATCCATATATGTTCCCCTACTAGTATTGCATCTACTATTGAAGAGTGAGTTGCTCCTATTGCACTTGAATAGGTTACTGACTTTAAGCAAGTTTTTGCTACATCTTGGCAACCAATCCTACATCTTGTTGTGACCTTGTAGGATATGTTGTAATCAAACTCAAGGTACTAGATGTGGCACATGACATCTCAACCAACACATGACCAATTTGTTTTCTATGTTATCAACAAGTGCTAAGCACCTCATCAGCAATGGAAGGCTTGTTGATTCACAGCAAAGTTAATGGTGAGCCAATGAAAGATGCACTAGACTATACTTGTTAGGTGGCCAACTTTGTCATTTTCACCTTGATGTAATTAAATAAATATTAGATAGAATGAGTAAAAAAATTTTCCTAAAATTTTTATAATTAGGAAATATGAATAAAATTACTTACATAAGCATTTGTGATAGCTTGATGCACCCATTCCCTTAACTTGTATGTATGACAATTCTTAAAATTTTCTATCACCAATTACATCTCACTTATGTCCTTATTTCTTTGTGCCAATTTTACCAAAAAAATAAGGTACATAATATTAGTGAGATGTCGAAGGTTTAAGAATATTATGAATACAATATTTAACATATCTTATCATATCAGTGTGTTACAATGGTCTTTGGTCCATGATAATAATTATACACCTTCTTTGCCTTATTTTTCTTATTTCTCTTGGAAAATTCCTATATACTGCAAATAAAACAAAATATTTATAATAATGAGAGTGAAATATAACTGAATCTATAAATGGATAACATTAATTTATAACTTTATACTTATCTTATACTCTTGATTCTAAAAGTAGTTGTAACAACTCTCTCAATGCTCAACTAGGATATCCTAAGGGACTTCTCGCCTCATGTGTTGCAAGTTAAGATCCTCCAAGTCACCGCCATGCTCCAAGAACTACTCATTGAAGCTCGATTTATGGTCTTGGTACATATCTGTTGAAGTTTGTTAGTATACAAGATTTTATCTATATTATTTTATCCTATTTTATACCTCGTAATATGTTACATATGCTTAAATTTATGGAATTGGCCTTGTTATGCGTTTAGGTGTTAGTTTTGCAATGTTTTGGCATTGCTTGATTAATGTTGGATTTGTACACTATTTTAAGTTTTTAGCTATAAGTTGAGTTTTGGATATTATATTTTAGTGATCTTTATATCCTTAGAAATCTTGGAGGAAGCTCTACAACTTTCATGTTTTGGCCAAAGCTTAATTTCAATGTTTGGAAAGTCAAAATTAGCCATGAAATTGATATTTTTTTTCTATCCAAGTTGATCTAGTTTCAATTTTTAGGCACATATTTAGAGCTCTAGAAGTCCAATCAAGGTGAAACTAAGGCCCAAAGTTTCCTAAGACCCAGCCTTATAGTTTCATGCTTGTGGTTTAATGAAACTATGTAGTTTGGGGAGTCTTGCAATGGGTAGAAATTAGATTTATAAGATTATATTACAATAACCCTTGTAATATTTTATTTTATAAAGTAAGTTTTAGGATTCTAAAAATTAGCAAGGTTTTATTCTTTGTAACCCTAGGAAGCATATGATCTTTCATTAAATTTTAGAGGAAAGGAAATCAAATATAAGGTTTTATTCCTCTAAAAGCCAAAACATAATTCTACATAGCATTTTATAACTTCTTTCTTTTCTTCAAGTTTCTTCTTCTTTAGCCATGAGAAGCTAATTTTTTAATTAATTCAAGGAATATGAGGCTTATTTTAGTTAATCATGAATTTTCACGTACAAACATAGGATTGAATGATTAAATCAAAATTTTTTAGTTTAATTCTTCAATTTAGCTAAATTTTATTTTCAAATTTACAGTGATTGCTTAATTTCACTAATTTTAATTGATCAAATTCTCAATGATTATTTAGCATAGGATTCATGAATTATTGCAAAGATTCTAGATAATTCTAGGCTAAAAAATTAATTAAAATTATCAGAATATATTTTGATCTATGATTAATCCACTAAGAGTTCTCAAATCATTAGATTAATTATGTTTTTGTATTGTCTTTCTATGTTACTTTTGCATTTTGCTTTTGTTTAAGCATTTCATTTAATTTCAAATCAACCCCTAAATTAGTTTTGTTTGCATTCATCCTATTTTTGTTTTCTTTTCAGCATATTGCACTCTTGCATCTTGTTCTATTTCACTTTTGTTTGTATTTTATTTTATTTTATTTTATTTTACTTTGTTCTGCATTTTGTTTGCATTTCATTTGTAATCATGACTAGTAAATCATTATGATAGGATGTGTTAAGTGGATCATTAGGATTTAACTAGTTTATCACCCTCTATTGCAAATTTTTTAATCAAACTAGTATTCTAATTTTGATTGTGTTATGACGCACATCATTTGTATGACACTTTGTATCATGGTCTTTAACTCGCTTACCAATAAGCTTATTAACATGTGACAAGCATGCGATTAATATATCAAATGATTTCAATATCAAATGTAAAATAATAAGGCCCATAAGTTAAATGATGCCTACACAGACTTCTTGAATAATGCATGCCTTTTACTTTTAAAGCACCTTACTCCAACCATTGTGGAAGGGTTTACAATGCTCTCTCACTAGCATACCCACGTCACAGGGGAAGTATTAAAGTTTTCACCTATTGCATGCCATATACCATTCTTCTTATCAAATATGACTAGTAATGGCTTACAACCTTGTTTTTAAATTTTTTCATGCATGTTCAAAGACCTACCTAGGCCTTGTTTTTTTTGTAAGGGTAGTTTTTAAATATAATACAATAGTAGTCCTACTGATTTATGGGAAATAAATGTTAAAATGAAAAATACATTATAATAAATTTTACCTGACTAACATTATAAGGAAATGCGAGTAGGGCAATGTAATGGTTCTTCTCCATCATCTCTTCTTTGATAACATGTGTTGAAATTAGCCATAGTTATTAAGTAACATGAATGGTATATATTATTAAAGACATGTAACTTAAATAGTCATAACAATACAACTTAAAATAAATTATTCTATAATATATCACATTTTTATCCTTAGACAATTATGATGTCAACCACATTAAAGTCTAAACCTTAATATGATGTCAAACAACTTATTAATCCACTTATATAGCACTTTCATATGCATAAGCTTCACCAAAAAGTTCAAAGTTGAAAAGGTTGTGTAATTAGGATATAATTCTAGTTTGACTTGTATGAAAAAGTTATTAAAGCTATCATTATGACATTTGTCTCCCCTCAATGCATCCTTATTCCCATCTCCATCATTCTCTACTATTTGATCAACATAAAAAAGGTTGATGAAATCATGTATAATATCAATTATCTTGTCTGCATCATTAAGGGGTGCCCCACATATAGCCTTAGCAGTTGATGCTTCCTTTTTACCATGATAGACCCAATTCATGTATAATAAATGAAATCCATTGTTTATTAGGTATGGCCTTAAGGTAGTCAATTTCTGAAACAACATATTTACACATTTCTTACATAAATATCTCACTAATCCCCTTTCATCAACAAAGTTGCTATCTCTTTTGATGAATGATAATGCACTATTTTAGCACTCATCAAATAAGCGATCTTGTAAAGTTATCTAACTTTTGTCCATAGACATGATACAACTAGATAACAACATCACAAATTATTATAGACTTCAATCTCATGTGTATGTTTGTTATATGCTATGAATCCACCATATCACTCCAACTTTAAAGGATAAAGCCTTATCCCATTTGAGACATTGCTATAGTTATTGTATCAACTTATTTATAATACATTTATTAAAAGTAGAAATTTCAACAGCATCCCCTGATAGTTCTCTAAGTGTGTAAACTATACATTATAGTACATATATGGAGAATAATAAAGATGCTAAGAAATTTCCATAATATGAAACAATGAGTAGATAAGTTGACAATTATAACTATAGGACTTATTCCAAACTATCCAAATTTGTAAAATAACTCAAGGATTGATTGGCTTACAAATGATCAACCAACCTCTAAACAAGTTTAAGGTTATAGTACAAATGCATTTCTATTTCAAATTATTGTAATTTGATAATTATAATAATATTAAATATACAATAAAATTTCTTTTTCTACTTATTTACATAGGATAAAGTGTACTCTATACATAGCTCATAATATCTACCACTCTATTCAAAGCTAATAATAACTTCTTTGTGTCAATAACTAAATTCTTATACTTGTTAACTCTAATCCAATCTTTTAATAACATGTGATTTTTTTGAAGTTTGTTTTTCATAAATTGCATCATTATTTTCTCCTTTATTTTTTATATAAATTAATAATTTAATAAAATTATTTATAATACTATACATTTATTAATAAGTTAATTAATATTCCTATTTATTTATTTATCATGTTAATTATTGACATAACTTCTATTAAATTGCATCATTCTTTTCTACTTATTTTGTCATGATCGGATTCTAAATTATTACCTTACAACATTATATATTTCACATCATTAAAAAGTCTATATTTTGCTTGCTTAAATTTTCAAAATGTATATGTTGTATTACTTTGATTTTCTACATATTAACATTTTAATATTAGTATTTAAGTTACTCAAAACAAAACATTAAATTATTATGAATCTTTTTCTTCTTCAATATTTACTAATACATACTTATTAATAAATTAATAATTTTACTCATTTAATTTTTTAAGTAATGAAATAATTTATTTTTTTGGATTTAGAATTATTACATTAAATTGTTATATATTTTACATCATAAAAAATTTATATGTTGATTCATTATGCTTGTTTATGTGTCATTAGTAATTCATATACTTTGTTTTTCTACATATTTTAACAAATTAGTAAAAGTAGTTTTTTTTTTATAATTTCTTCTAATATTAAATTATTACAAATTGTTTTCTCCTATATTATTAAGTGATACAATTTTATTAGTTAATTAATATGTTTATTTTTAATTTTTAATAAATGATTACAAATTTTTCAATCCTTTATTATTTGGTAAAGCACATTTATAGATAATTTAATTTATTGTTTTCATTTTTTAATTTCTTAAATATTGAGATAACAATTTTCTTAGGAATTTAAATTATTTACATAAATTATTATATATTTCATATTATCTTATAATTTCTAGAAGAAATTTTTTACAACCTTATCTTATAACATACTTATTAGATATTTGAAATAATAAACCTAACAAATCATGTAATGATACAATTTCATCAACTAACATAACAAATGGATAAAAACAAATTTATACTCATATACTATATCAATATTGTCATCAACTTAAAGCAATAAACATATCAAATTAGATAAAGTAATAATTTTATTAAACTACAACAAAACATTTTATATTGATCATTCCATAAATTGTATATTTAAATAAAATAGTGTTAAATTTTTTTTGGCCTATCTCAATGTAATAGCAAAGTGAACAAACACCAATGTCAACCAAGCAACACCAATAGCAACAAAATTTGAATATTTAACAAAATAAAAGTAAGAAAATATACAAAATAATGAATATAGTAAAAATAACAAAGAAAAATTTAAGATAACTAACCTGGAAAACTTGGAATATTTCTTTTCTCTCTTAACTCTCTATTCTTTTCTTCGTGTAAATGAGAAAAATGGCATTGCAAGCACCTTAAAGGCGAAACCCTGTACCAACAATGCCAAAACTCAATTGTTAGTATAGGATTTCTCAATCATCATTGTAGAATTAATCGGAGACACATGCATCTTTTAATTTAATTTAGGCTTATATAACGATAAAGTTATCAATGTCGATTTTTTGCAAAATATTTCAAAAAATTTTTGAAAATTCTATGCTGATGATTTTGTTGTCAATATATACTACCTCAAAAAATACTTGCTAGTTGATGGTAGTCAAATTTCCAAGAGACTACACTAATGACAAAGTCATCGGTGTAGGCTTTTCAAATTTTTTTAAAAAAAATTAAAAAGTCTACACTGACTACTTTGTCTTAGTTGTCAATATAGCCTTCAAGGCAAAATGCCACCTAGCTATAACTGATCAAATTTTTGAAGGCCTACATTAATGACAAGTTGTTAGTATAGATTTTTTGAATTTTTTTTTAAAATTTTGAAAAGCCTTCATCAATGATAAAGTCATTAATGTAGCCCTCATAGTGAAATAGCCACTAGCTATTAGTAGTCAAATTTCCAAAAGCCTATCAGTATAAAAAAAAACCTATGCTGGTGACCAAATTTTTTCCATTGATGTAGATGTTGTTAGTATAAGATATTATTATTGTAATGATATTGTAATAGACTTTAAATTTAATTCACTATTATTGCAAAACATTTTATATTATCAATAATTTAAAAATGTCACATCATTAAAAAACTAAAATAGTAATTAAGAAAATATTAAATTAATTAGATAAAATTATACATTATCCACTTACAGTTTTATTAATTTTCATTTAATCCACCTATATTTTTAAGTATTACAATTTTTCTACCTATTATTTCTACTGTTAACACCTTAAATGGTTAAAAAAATCCATTACAATACATGGTATGTGTAAAAAAAAAAAATCTTCATGAAATTTGTATAGTTTGTAGATCAAATTTAAGAAGATAGGACTAGTAGAAATTTTCTAATCCCAATTGAGAATTTTAAATATCAATTCATCTAAATATAAAAAAAATTATAATTTACTCCTTATGATTTCCTTTGAATTCATTTAACATTAAAAAGTACTAATAAGCAAACTATAATGCTTAAAAATACAAATGAATTAAGTGAAAATTAGCAGAAGTATAGGTGGGTATAGTGTAATTATCCTAATTGATTTTAACATCTTGTAGATGATATGGCAACATAAATGACAATACAAAACTTATTTACACTGATATGAATTAAACTTAAATCTATTATTATATGGATTTTGCATGTAACAATTATAAAAAAGTTCTTAAAAATTCAAAATTTTAATCATATATATATATATATATATATTGTAATAGCAAGATTTATTAAACTACTAAATATTTTCATTTTTTATTTGTTAGCTATGTATGGACTTACGATTATTGGTGAAAAAGATGCAAAAGAAATATAAAACTTTTTAATAAAAACTAACAGGATTTATATGGGTTCAAATAAAATGTAAAAAAATTATATTATTTAATGATAGGTTTTAAATTAGAATTTAAATTTAATCTATTATACATAAAAAAATTATTTAAAACCTTTAATTATAGTTGTCGATATGTGTTCACGATGCATCAAAACGCAAAATATGGATGTAATGATTGGAAGTTTCCTTAATATATAACCTCGTATTTTTCTTTCAAAAAAAAAATCTTAAAATCACAATAATCTTATTATTTCTAAGTAATTTTAGATGTTTAATTCATTTTTAAAGATATAATTTATTTCTATGGCATTATTTGTGAGTAAAAAAACAGTTAATTAGTCATTTAGAACTGTTGGATGGCTAGTAAAGTAAATATCAATAAAAAAAATGAGTAGTTAAAAATTTGTAAACTATTTTTTGCTCCCTTCATTCTAGAATTCTCAACGCAGCAATTTAATAAATTAATTAATTTTTAGTAAAGGATAAATTAGTAAAGTATAACTATTTACTCCTACTATTGAGGTTAGTCATTTTCTTAATATTCATGCATTGATTTATTATAAATGATAGACAAAAATTATAGTAAGGGTAATGTTATGAGAGCGCAACCTCTTAAGAGAAAGTTAAGTGTTTCATTGTTAGATTTTTTTTTCCGAATTTCAAAGTAAGTAAATCAAAATTAAAAATATAAATCTCAATGTAATAACTACAATTCAATAATGGTAAAAATACTTGACCTTGAAGTCAAGCTCTCTATAGCATGATACATGTAAGTATATAAATTCATCTAACTTATCTTTTGAGATAATGCTCATATATTTTAGGATATGTTTAACTTAATTGGAATTGAACATTTAGTTTTTACCTTTATTCTTAAAGTAAATATTACACATGAGTACTTTGCCTTCTAGCATGATACAATACTAGTCCTAACTTGGAATTAGGCTAGTGAGATTATGTTTAATGATTATGTATTGGTCATAGCCATGGTAGAGACATGATAATGTGTTGCAAATTAGTAGCTTTTTAGCTCAAAACCATGTAGTGCATACTTGCTATTCTTACAAAACATATCAACCTTCTCATTAAACTCATATGGCATGCGTGGAATAAATAAAGGAACCCATAAGTCCTCAATTCATAATCAAATGTCATTGAAGCACTTGCGTATGTTAAGCTACAAGATCACTTTACATAAAGAGCTTTCAAGCATAACAAGCCAAAAGAGACAAATTTGAATTAGGAGAGGGATACTTTGTTCACTTAATATATGCATCATTTCATAGTTTTAAATGTGTAGAGAATGATCATGAGTCAACACACCCAAGCCCCCAACTCAAAATCAAGTTGCCCTATTAGGCCTCCCAACACTCCACTTGTAAAAAGCATTCCGAATAAAAACTTATTCGGCTAAGGTGAACATACTTTTTTGAGTCGTCATAAACTCTTTTTTCCATGCTTCAAGTATTCAATCAACACCATAATATATTGAAACAAAGATAAAAATATGAGAATTACCAATACAAGCTTATCGAACCCCTCTAGATTCTCAAATCTTGCTAAAATTATCAAAATACCCTAAGTTTAGGGAAATCAAGAAAAATAGTATACAAATTGAATTGATCTCAAATTTCTACCACAAAACCTCTATAGCATACTTAATTTTTTCATCAAGTCTCAACCAAAACTGAGCATGTTTACCTATTGAAATTGTTACAACTACCAACTTATAACACATTGACACACTTTGCTCTTTAAAATAGACCTTACACTTTAAAGGAGTTGGAAGCTTTCATTGGACCTAAAGTGAATATACAGAACAATTATTGGATAGTTTCTTTTATCCATTTTGGTTGCCACAAGAGTATGAACGAAGTATTAGTGCAGATTAAATCTGGGGTTGGGTTTTATTTCTTCTGCTTTGTATTTGATATGATGGATACCTTCTCAGCTCAACAGGTTGATAACAATGGAAACCATAAGAAGAAATTATTATTGATCATTTTGACTACAACTATTGCACCTATTCTTCTACTGCTGTTGGCTCTCGTAATCTACTATATGAGGAGGAGGAGATTCAATTCCCGTGGTAACTTTTCAGCTCTTTATCCTCCATATTACAAAATTCGACTTGGGATTATGGAATATTGAAGAAAAATTTTAATTTGTTTATTTGACCATTTCTAAATGTGTGCACAGGTGCAGCTGGTGCAAGAGATGCTTGGTCTAAAGAATCTGCAGGACCTTTTCATGGCGATCCTCCTGATTTGCAAGTCTTCAAACTTTCTGAAATTGAGGTGGCCGCAGATAATTTTTCAATTGAAAATAAGCTTGGAGAGGGTGGTTATGGTCCTGTTTATAAGGTAAATTTTCAAGAAAACAACTTCATAGACATGGCACCTGGTCTTGTACCGTATAGAGTAGGACATTGCAGCACACTATCAGTGGAGGAATGTAGAAGCTCCTGGTATCAGAAATTGAAATATCCCTCATCAAATTTTGGGAAAATCATGTAGCTTTATATCTTTAGCTTGGATGAATTAGAGTAATGCTGACATTGCATCACAATTTGAAACATGTCGGGCAAGTTTAACTCAGACTGTATGATGTGAGGATTTTTTATTATTATTATTTTTTTTTTAAAGTTGACAATCATTTTTCATGTTGGGATAGAAAGTGCATGTCCTCAAAGCACCTTATCCAGTGAATTTTACTAACTGGTAGCTTCTGCTTCATCAGGCCATACTACCAAATTGTCAGGAAGTAACAGTGAAAGAGCTATCAAAAACTTCTACCCAAGGATTTGAGTAATTTAAGATTGAGGTGACACTTACCGCAAGACTGCAACATGTGAATCTTGTCAGGGTGTTAGGTTTCTGCATTGAAAGAGAAGAGCAAATGCTGGTGTATGAGTACATGCCAAACAAAAGCCTTGACTTCCACCTCTTTGGTTAGCATTCTTTACAGTTCTTTAACTTGTACTATCATGGGTGGATGAGGGGTGCTAGTTCGCCTGTGTTTGGTTGTGAGCTGATTGTGAATTTCCTATTTGCAAATAAAACTTACCTTTGTGATTAAGGCTCACTTTATATTTGGCTAAAAATATTTCTATAAGAATATAATTATAAATTATCAAAATAATAAAATATAATTAGTATATTTAATGTTAATTTTTTTTAAAGAGAAAGTTATTTTTTTCACTACTATGTCTTTAGAATCATTTTTTTTTTAATCACAAAGTATAAGATATATAATATTCATTCGTTTATATAAAGAAAATGATATTTTCTTACAAAAATTATCTTTCAGAAAGCAAAAATGGAGCCTAAGTTTTGATATAAAAGTTTCTCAAAGTCTGGTGCAGGAATAGGTTCTTCTCCGCTTGGTTACCTTAACAAATTTTATCAAATGTCATGGTTTCTGAAGGATTTCCCTCACATTTTTCCTTGTCCAAATGTTATAAAAAAATCAAATCAAGCACAACCGATTCGTTAATTGACATTCTATATGAACTCCATTTAGAGTTTGATCGTAGAAATATTAAAAAATGACCTCATTTTCTGTCATCTGATTAGTTTTTGAGTTTTGACGCAGACCCCATTAGGCGGTATCTACTAGATTGGGGAAAACGCGTTGAAATCATTGAAGGAGTTACTCAGGGACTTCTTTATCTACAAGAGTATTCAAGATTGACAATAATTCATAGAGACTTAAAAGCTAGTAATATTTTATTAGATGATGAAATGAAACTCAAGATTGCAGACTTTGGTATGGCAAGAATGTTTACAAAAGATGAAAAAGAAGCAAACACAGGCAAGATTGTTGGAACATAGTGAGTTTTCTCCTCATGTAGCAGTCCTGTAGAATCCAATCTATTCAATTTAATTCCATCGTCATATTTTTTTTCTTCTATCAATGCAGCAGTTACGTTCCTCTTGAGTATGTTAAAAAAGGGCTGTACTCTACAAAATCAGATGTGAACAGTTTATGGTGAACATGAAAACTTAAACCTCTTAGAATATGTAAGTGATTCGTACTAAGCACATCTCTCATCATACATACTTTATAAATTTTCTCACAGATATATATATATATATATAGTATAATTTAAGTCAAATTAATCACACTTACAATAAAATTAAGAGATCAACTTTATTCAAATTGTGTCATCTAAGCAAGTATTAGAAAATTGTGAATGTAGAGTTTTTGTAATAAAAAAAAAATGAACAATTTTGCTTTGGATTATATTTATGCAGTCCCTAATGGTTATAGTTAATGTGTAATGGTTCAAGGCTTATGAACTATGGAAGGAAGGAAAAGGCATGGAGTTTGTGGATGCATCCCTTGATGACAGAGCAACAGCATGTAAGTTATTGAGATGCATGCAAATTGGTCTTCTATGTGGGCAAGAGAATGCAAATGATAGGCCGTCCATGTTGGAAATTTCTTCAATGCTGAGAAATGAAAGTAGCCTGGAAATTCCAAGAAGCCCGCCTATTCAACCGGAAAAGATGAGAAAAAGCCAGATGAGGGTGTTCAGCAGCAAGAAAATTGTTCTATTAACGGTGCAACTATCTCTCAACTAGTCACCCGATAGCAGCTTTGAATTTGCAGTGGAAAGTATTCCTTCTTCAATTTATGTTCATAGTTGAAATACTCACATTTGATCATTTGCTTTTGTGGCATAGTCCTCTCAATTAGAAAGGAATTCTTATTTTAAAATGAAAGGTGAAATATAAAATTGAGTGGGTACCTTGCAGTTGAAACTAACATAATTGTGTTGAGAATTTTTGGTTTAAGTGGTGCTCTTAAACTCCTTGAAGGTTTATTGTCTTTGTTTGTATTCCGGGCTCAATTCTGAGTTTTTGTACATTACAGTTTGTGGTTTTACCATTCCTATCACCAAGTTAGTGAATGGGGCAGGGGAGTACCAGTCCTTATCAACTTCAACATAACAAGCTAGAGAGTAATTTGCCCATTACTAGGTATCCCAGGGGCAAGAAATAAACCAGAGCAAGACATAGCAGTGCACAATTACAACACATTGACTCTGACGTGTGGTTTACTTCTGTAGACATATTTAATTTTAATATCAACGTCCCATAAATGTGTTGATTGTGAAGCGTTGTTGCTTATAAGTTGAAGAACTGAAAACCCAAGTCTTCCCTTCAGTTTTCCAGAATTGCGGACTTTCTTTTTCGAGTTTTTTTCTTCAGTAAATTGCATAATAATGCTAATTACTGAACTTCTTTTCAAAAAAGTGCTCACACTGATTTTTATTTCAACTAAATATTAGTTTTATAAAATATTACTATTATATTCTTAAAATATCCTTTTTTAAGCATTAGAATGCGATTATGAATTAGGAACTTTAAAAAGGCTTCATGATTAGTTAACTAATTTTTACATATGCCACTTATTTTCATTCGTCTTCTCATGATCTTTCCATAGAAAATAAGAAAATTTGAATTCGGTGGCGTCCACCTAGTCAGAAATGTATAAATTGAACTCAAAATTTTAAATAACTATAATATTGTACTCAGTTGTTTGTTTTGGACGAAATTTTTTTATTTTACGTAACTTTTCGAGATTTATGTGTTAGTAAAACACCTTGCTCTGATTGGTGAAACAATATCTTTTTCAATGACTTTTCTTAATTTTTTTCTCATTTTTTGTCAATTTTCTAACTTTGATCTCATTTTTATCAATTTAAATTTATTTGAATCTCATATTAAATTTTTACTCTCCAATTCTTTTAGTATCTAGTAGTGCCATAAAAATTTTCTTAACAAATAAAACTATTAAAGAATAATATATTGCTATTTATAAACTAAGTTTCATTTCAAAATAATAATACTAATAAAAAAAATTAAATAAATGAAAAGATCGAGTTTAATTAACAACTAAATTACTAAATAATAGTATATTACTATTTATTTTACAAACAGTAACATGTTATTGTTTTATTTCAAAATAGTAACACTAACTAAAAATTCAAAATGAATGGGTAAAATAAGTTTAATTAACAATTAAACTACTAAAGAAAAAGGTGTTATTGTTTCATTTCAAAACAATAATACAAACTAAAAACTCTAAATAAATAGATAAATTAAGTCTAATTAACAATCAAATCATCAAATAACAGCATGTTACTATCATTACTATTTGTTCTTCAAATAGTGATATGTTACTATTTTATTTCAAAATAGTAATACTAATAAAAAATTTTAAATAAATACATAAATCAAGTCTAATTAATAATCAAACTGACAAAAAAGAGAATGTTACTACTTCATTTTAAAATAATAACACCAATAAAAAATTTCAAATAAATGGATAAAATAAGTTTAATTAATAACCAAATTGTTAAATAACAGTATGTTACTATTTATTCTCTAGACAGTAACATATTACTGTTTCATTTCAAAATGATAACACTAACCAAAAGTCTCAAATAAATGGATAAATTAATTCTAATTAACAATCAAATTACTAAATAACAGCATGTTACTATTTATTCTCCAAATAGTAGCATGTTACTATTTCATTTTAAAATAATAATACCAATAAAAAATCTAAAATAAATGGGTAAAATAAGTCTAATTAACAATCAAACTACTAAAGAAAATGTTACTGTTTCGTTTCAAAACAGTAATACTAATAAAAAATTTTAAATAAATGGATAAATCATGTCTAATTAACAATCAAATTATCAAAAAAGAGGATGTTACTATTTGTTCTCTAAACAATAACAAATTACTATTTTATTTTAAAACAATAATACTAACTAAAAATTTTAAATAAATGCATAAATTAATTTTAATTAATAACTAAATTGTCAAAGAAGATGATGTTACTATTTATTCTCTAGATAGTAATATGTTATTATTTCATTTTCAAAATAATAACACCAACCAAAAACTTCAAATAAATGGATAAATTAAGTTTAATTAACAACCAAATTATCAAAGAAGAAAAAATAGTGATACCAACAAAAAATGATAAATAAATGAAAAAATCAAGTTTAATTAATAATCAAATTGTCAAATAACAATATGTTACTGTTTATTCTCCAAACAATAACATATTATTATTTTATTTCAAAATAGGAACATAAACTAAAAATTTCAAATAAATGAATAAATCAAGTCTAATTAATAATCAAACTACTAAAGAAGAAGATATTACTGTTTCATTTCAAAATAGTAACACTAACCAAAAATTCTAAATAAATAGATAAATAAAGTCTAATTAATAATCAAACTACTAAAGAAGAAGATGTTACTCTTTTATTTTAAAATAATAACACTAACTAAAAATCTCAAATAAATGGATAAATCAAGTCTAATTAACAATCAAATTGCTAAATAACAACATATTACTATTTATTCTCCAAACAGTAACAAGTTACTATTTCATTTCAAAACAGTAACACTAACTAAAAATCTTAAATAAATGGATAAATTAACTTTAATTAATAATCAAACTACCAAAAAAGAATATGTTACTGTTTTATGTGAAAACAATAACATCAAACAAAAACTTAGAATAAATTAATAAATTAAGCATAATTAATAACAAAAATTGATAAAAAAAAAGTTACTATTTTTAGAATAAACAGTAATATGTTATTTTCTTCTAGTGACATGTTTTTATTTGATCTGAAATAATAACACTAACTAAAAAAATCATAAATAGATAAAATGAAGTATGATTAATAATGAAACTTTAATAAAATAATGTATTACTATTTCCACAAAAAATAATGTATTACTACACCAAACGAGATGTTATTGTTTTATGTGAAAACAGTAACATTAAATAAAAACTTGAAATAAACTAACAAGTTAAGCATGATTAACAATAAAAATTAATAAAAAAAATAATATGTTTCAACAATACCAAAAAAAATTATAAATAGATAAAATAAAGTATAATTAATAATGAAATTTTTAAAAAATAACATGTTACTATTTTCACACGAAACAATAGCATCAAATTTACTGTTACTATTTTATGTGAAAATAGTAATATTGAACAAAAAAATTTTATGAAGATTTCTACAATTTCTTCATTTGATTTGTCGAGTTACTTGACTAGAAATATACGGTGATGAAACACGACTCATCTATTTTTGTTTTTGTGTTTTTGTTCTTCCTTATACTGAAATGTGTCATTTAGACTTATAAGCATTTTGATAAATTAATCTCAATGAGTATACTTAGATGAAAGAAAGTTCGCTTAGGATACATCGTTACAATAAATTACAGCAACTAGTATCGGCTTGATTTTTTTCCTTTTTCTTTGTTGAGTCTCAGTTAAACCTGTCAAAACAGACTAACTTAACCTTATTAGACTAATCTAATGAGTAAAAACTGTATATCAAGCTAATTTTAAGCCAGATTACTTTTTCATCAGAATAGGTTCAAATTAAGTTATTCCGTACTAATCCTAAGTTAACATTTATCATATAGATTCAAATAAATTTTAATAAATTATTAAATTTTATTATTATTATCATATTAATTAATTATTTATTATTAATTTTATATCATTAATTAATTAAAATATGTTCTTATTAAATATAATTATAATTTATTATTATTACCACTTAAATTTTTATTAAAAGGATGAAATTAAGATAAATTTATTGAAACAAGTGAAATAAAAATTATATCTTTTTTAAATTTAAAGAGATTAAATATGAATTCTTTTAAAACAAGAAAGTAAGAATTTTTTTAAATATTAATATAGTTTTGTTCCTAATTTCTTAGGATATATTACTAACTTTTCAATATATTAAAATTATAAATTAAAATCTCATCACTTTTAATATGTAAAAGAAAATATTGACTAAAAATAAGTTAATTACTTATAAAAAATTATTTATAAAAATGTATTTAATTTAAATAAGTTAAGTTTAAATTTGAGATATAATAATTAATAAAACTTGTAACTAAAATCATATATTAAAAATTTTTATGATTAATTAGTAGTGAGAAACTTTAAATTTTAAATTAAATTTCCTTCTTATGATTATATTATATATTATTGTTATTGTTATAATTACTTTTATCATTATAAAATGTAATTATATTTTATTATTATCACTTAAAAATTATTGTTGTTGTTATTTAATAGAATTAAAAATAATAAAGAAATAAGTTAAGACATAACAATTTTTAATATGAAAAATCCTAATTAAGAAGGGTAAAAACCACGAGACCTAATCTAGAAATTTTTCACTATTAAATAAAATAGTACAAATATTTTGCTAAGTAAATTTACAATATATAAGCATGTCATTATTTCTAATTATCTCTTTTAGCTGATGATAATCCATCTTCTTATAAATTATTTTATTGTCTATCTTCTATATTAAACCAATCATTTGAATAAATAGTCATCTCTAAGTTCTTATCATTTATAGATAAACATTTGTCATCCAAATAAGTATAAATATTTTGCTAACTAAATTTACAATATATAGGTATGTCACTATTTCTAATTATCTCATTCACCCGACGATAATCTATCTTCTTACAAATTATTTTGTTATTTATCTTCTACATTAAACTAATCCTTTAAACAAATAATCATATTTAAGTTTTGGTCATTCATAAATAAATACTTATTATCCAAAATTTACTCACTAAGAGAAAATACACTTTCTAATACTACTAAAGACATTAGAGAGGTTAGTACATCACATGCTATAAAAGAAAGTATAGAATATTATGTCATTTATGTTTCCCACCATTCTAAAATAACAAAATTTGGCATATTAGCTAAAATAGATGTAAATAAGTAAGAACTTAACTTATTGTTGATTAAGATAGTATCATTAGTTAAACCTAAGAAGTCATCATATTTTTCACGAAATAGGATACTTATCTTTGAAGAAAATGGAGAATCTATGCATGAATGCAAAAAACTAAATTTATTGTTGTATACTTGAAATATTTCTAATAATAAATTATTTATATCATTCATGTAAAATTCTAAGTTAAATTCATAGTGCATATTTTCATGGTACTTTTATAGTAATTTTTTTTACTTTTTTTATTTAACTTTAAGATCCATAATTGCAACTATAACATATAAATGAGGAATATTATATTTCTAAAGTATTTATTCCATTTCGATAAGTATTCATTAATAATAATTTCAAACCCATTAATACTTTCAAATTTTAAAAATGCAGAACTATAATTAAGCAAAACATCAAATATTAAGTGAGATATCGTATAATAAGAATCAAATAAAATATTAATTATTTTATAAAATATTTATAAAAATTGTAAGTAAATTTGTATCCTTTCCCATTCAATATTTTCAAGGTGATGATTAATTTGAATTTTTATTGGATAAAAAGTACCTATGATATCTTTATACTCTAAACAAAATTCTAACATTTTAAAAGTAGAATTTCATCTTGTGGAAGTGTCTTAAGTTTCTTAGACATTTAAATACATAATTATTTCCAATCATGCTTTCTAACTAGTGATGATTTGATATATAAAATTATATTTCTAAGATTTTGTATAAGTATAGAAATAACTTTTAATGTATCTTGAATAACTAAATTTAAAATACAATATGCACATTTAAGATAAAAAAAATTGAGCTTCAAGAATAGGATTTAAAGTTAGAATTAAAATTCTAATAATACTAGTATTAGTAGATACATTATCAAAGGTAATTCAAAATATTTTATCCGATATCATGTATTTACTACAAGTATTTTTTATACAAAAAGTAATAATAGATGCATCATATGGTGTGGAATTGATTTAAAATAAATAATTCTTTTATGAAAAATAAAATTATGATTAATGTAATAGGTAGTTACACAAACATAGCCCACTTGAGATGGTAATGTCTAAATATCAAATGTAAGTACAATTCTACTTTTGAATTTTGAAAAAAGTTAGCTAAGGCCATTTTCTACTCTTTAAAAATTTTATTTAATTTATTTACACTAGTATTCCTACTCATACCACACCATTAAGGATTAAAGTGTTGAAGAAAGATATTTAATTTTGGAAAACTAGTTATACTAAATTTAGCATAACAAATCCATTTATATAAATCATACTTACAACTATCTTGATTAGGCATGTTAAAATTTTTACTTGAAATATTTATAATATCCATATACTTAGAAAAATAATGGCATCTCATTGTACTAGACCTACTATAACTATCATAGTTATCATTTTTTGGATAATATTTATAAAATATTTTAACTATATCATCTATATTTTTTAGATCAAAATGATTTTATATTTCAAAATTTTTTTATCTTTTTGTTAAATCAGATGAGGATATAAGAGTGTTTATATTCTTATAACTATGAGCACATTGTGAAAATGGATGTTGAGAAGGAAGAGGAGATAATATAAATTTAAGTGTACTTGAAAACATATTTATAAAATTATTATTTAAAAAATTAGTAGCTACATTTTCTAAAAAATTTTAATCATCAGAATAATTTTGCATATTATTAGGATCATTTAAATTCATAATCAAAATTTATTAATAATATAAAAATAAAATTACTAATATTAAATTTAACAAGAATAATAATTAACTAAAATACTATAAAATTAAAATATACAAAACTTAATAAAAAAATATAAAAATATAAGTAGAAATTAGAAAGGATTGAAAAGTGTCACCAATATTTTCTTTTCAAGTAAAAATTTCAATGCTTTATAATTTCATGCACTATCTCAACCTTCAATCTTCAATATTTATAGAAAAATGAAAATGGTGAGAATAAGATTGAAGAGAAAAAGAATGAATATTTATTTTGTGAATTAAGTTTGACTGAGAAATAAAAATTTGATATAAGTATTTATAGTGGTGTAAAATATATAAAATATTTAAAAAGAGCCATTGGACAATAACAAATGTTCTGTCAGATATGTTCGAACCTCTTGGTTCTTGGCCTTATATTTACTTCCAACCAATTAAAATAGCTTGCTTGTGTACTTATCAGCGCGGATAGCTCCACGTCATACATAGAGAGGCAAATTCCTCCCCACTATGCCATTTCGTGAAATAAAAATCACAATATGTATATATTAATTATAATTATTATTTCCATAATTTTAATGACTTTATTCAAAAATTTTATTTTATCATTTGAAAGAGGGAAATTTTATAGTAAATAAAAATAAAAATATATGAAATCAATGAGAGAACTAAATAATATTGAGTATGTGCAATAGTGCAAGTAAAGATATTAAATTTTTTAATTTTTTATAAAATATATCAAATAGTATTATTCATGAACCCATTAAATTTTAAAATTCAAACCTACTAGAATATAATGAAATTGAGAAATAAATCATATTCTTGAGTTAATGATTAAAGTTATAGTTTTTATACAATATTACTTAACTACTATTTATAAAAAAAAATTGGATAGCAGTTCCTTTTTTTTAATTCAAGCAATATATTGTAGAAAATTGTAATTAGTTTTTAAAACATAATATAAATGTTGGTTGTGAGTAAGATTAATTTTAATTAAACTCCACTATATATAATAAGATTAAATAAATAAAAATAAATGCAGAAAAATAAATTGATTAAATATCGATATTCCTTATGATTTAATGAAATTGTTAGAAGTTTTCCTTTAACTTCAAAACTTACGTAGGCCTTCTTTAAAATAGTAAAAAAAATGCTATAGTTAATTATAAATGAACATATAAATTAATAAAAAATAACAATTAATATTTAAGCACAGTTAAATGTATCAATTTATAATTAATTTGTGTTGTATATTATATGGGTATTAAAGCATAGACATATTTTTTTAAAAAAAATAAATCCTTTTTAAAATTACTTTTTAAAATTTAATTATAGTTTTAGTTTCTCTAATATATTAATTAATTTATATATATTAAATAAATTTAGTTGCTAAATTAGTTAAAAATATAAAAAAAATATTAATATAAATAATTATATAAAATAAATTAATTTATATTTATTTTAAAAATAAATTATATTAATGTGATCAAAATTTTAGAACAAGAATATTATTATTTAAAATTTAATTAATTATATTTTATGATATGAAATATTTCTTTAATTACTTATTTTTATTTATTTATATTAAATTAATAAATATAAAATAAATATTTATTTAAATAATTAAAAAATTATTTATAAATTAATTAAAAAAGAGATATAAAATTTTAAAAAATTAATAAGCTATAAATTATAAATTATGTAATTTATATGAAACTTATTAAATAGAAATTTTTAACAAATCGATGCATCAAATACATCTAAAAATTGTTTTTTAATTTATTAATTAGGTGAATTTATAAGTTTTAAAGTATGTTAAGTAACTCATTTATTTAGTAAAATGCATTCTAAAATTGTTCATAATTTAATTATTAATTATTTTTAGATAATATTTTTAAAATTTTAATATTAAAGTATAATTTTAATATACTAAAATTATTATTTTAATACATATAAAAATTAAAAATTAAACATATAAATAATAAATTAATTATTTATTATTTATTACTGTTACTAAGATAATCAACTAACTTAATAATCTAACAAGCTAACATTTATTAATCCCAGTATTTTACCAGGTTAGGCTAACCAATTCTAATTCCTTACTAGGTCAGGCCACTATTATCATTTTTCATATCAATCTTAGGTCAAGTAAAATTATATCAGTCCCAAATTAATACGTCAAAACTTAACCCATTTTGACACCTCTAATCTCAATATTCACAAGCACAATCTTAGGTCATGCAAGCTAGTTATTAGTATTTTGGCTACAGAATTCTAATTCGTGATATCAATTTTGCTTTCTACACTCACCTTTTATGTGGTTTTACTGATATGAACTTTTCATCCTGTGAATGCCAAAGTTTAAAACTTGGCATTTTGATATGAACTCCAACATAGGGGTTATTTCTTGAGTTTAGTTACTTTATTGATCATTGTCAAATAGAAGGATTTTGATAAAATTATAATAGTTAAGTCTAATTGGCTCAAAACTACTATTTAAGTACTCAAGTGTGGTGGGATTGATTGGTTTAAGACAACCAATAAACTTGATTCATTGGATTAAAAGACAAATTTGGATTATTTAAGTAACCTTATGTATCATATTCAAATTTCAAATTTCAAACTGAATAAATGTAAAGCTTTATAACAATAGCATGCTATAATCAAGTAAATATTTTCAAATTCAAAGGTAGTGTCAATGCACCATTTGAAATCTCATTATTACAGAATTTCTCTTTAACATTAGTTGTTTTACATGATCAACGTTAGTTGTGAAAATGCAATAACAATAATTTTTATATAAATAAGAGTCGTCGTCATTTTTTCATTGGAAATACAATTATTCTATTTATAATAACATTATTGAACATTGATTATAACTAAATAACTAGCATCAAATATAAATATTTAACTATAGTTTTTTAAAATACCCCATGTGGTATAATTTTTTTCTCCTATCCCTTTCTCACAATTCTTCCCTATCTAATCCATTATTGCAGTTCCTCCTTCATAACACTAACATTTTCTCATTGTTCCTCTTTGTTTGGCACTTTCTAACCCCCAAGATGTCATGACCGAAAACTAAGAGTCGGGACTGGCACATGACCTTAGGGCAAAATATGATCTTATGGCCATGCTAACCTAAAACATAAAGAAAATAACCTGTAACATGTTTCAAACTCAAGTGGGTACATGCCTAACATACAAATAATAACTTTTCACATACACATAGTCCAACACGAACTTTCCAATTTTTCAACATTCACCTGATAAGTCATATATATATTAACATAAAATCCATATCATTTGGTAAACAAACAATCCTTGCAAATATAACAAATGCATACATATAAGTCTACAGAAGCATGCCTTACCTGTAGGTTTAATGGATTACATCTAAGAGTATTCAAAATTTATAACTTTCAAAAATACACAAAGTTTTATATCAAGCCCACACAAACAAAGTGTGGCTCACTACAAGAGAATGCTCCTCTCTCTGAAAGGAGCGGCAGATAATGGACCTGGAGCCAAATCTCTATCTGAAAAATATTACAATAAAAAGAATAAGTCGTTGACTCAGTGAATAGATAATGTAAATTTTCAACAGAAATGGGACAAGCCATGGCACGAGTTTTTTCCTAGAAATAGTTAGACAACCTTTCAATACTGAGAGATATAACAAAAGTTATGCAATCATACTTGTTAAAACAATACTTGAAATGTTCATTAAAAATAGAATATGAAAACATAAGTTTCAAGTTAAGAAATAAGTAGTAAGTTCTTTAATCAAATGAAATTATCATAAACATAGTATCATGGTAAAAATTTCAGTATAATATAATCACGATGAATAAATAAACACAATCAAAGTTAATAAGTTTTAAAATACATAAACCATCAAAATTACATTTTGAGGTGGGAGATTTCTAGTTATGATTAACATAAGCATTCCACTCATGAATTAATAATTTCAAAGAGCTCTCAGTTCTAAGGCAACCTATCAAGCTACCATAAACCAATTCACATGTGTTGGCCGACACACGAGGTTAGCAACTCCCCTGCTAACTGGGGTTCGAACCAAGGTGCACCAAGGTTAACGTCATCACTGCCGTTAGCTACAATTTCTAACTAGTTTTCTCCCAAAATAAATTTATAAAACAGCAAAACACTAAGCATATATATAAATAACAGTTATATGAGAAATTATTGAAAATAAATAGTTTCATACATCAATAGTTTAAAACAATCTTAAACCATACTCCTTTCAACTATATGTAGTTCACCAAGGCTTTCAATCATGGTATTTAACATCTCCAACATCATATCATTCCAACTCATCAAAAATTAAATTTTACAAGCATATGTGAAACTTCAACACACTATCACTTTATCCACAATAATCTTTCAAAGAATATTATACAATAAGATTCTAATAGTATACCATTTCAAAATAAGTTACATAAATTAATTTTCTCATCATAAGGTCATTTTAGCATCATTCTTATTTATTATAACTCAAGAAAATTTTAAGGTGCTTATTCCAAGAGTACCTAGAGCTCTAAACATATATAGAATTAAAATGCATAAAAAGTAATGACAATTAACAAATTAATTTAAATTAATATTTCAAAGTATAAAGAAATTTGAAAAATATATAAAAATGTGAAAATACACATTATGTACTCACAAAATGACCAAAATGCTCAAGTTAGTTCCTTCCCACTTCTTGAATCACCAATTCCACTAGGAAGAGTTCCTTAACCTTGAGCAAGCAATCAAATAATAAATTAAACACAAATCAACACTTAATTACATTATCAAGCTTCCTATTTCAAAAACTCCCAAAATTCACACTATATGCATAACCCTAAAACAATCTAATCTTTACTAACCCTTAATTAATTTAAGCTAATCTAACTCCTAATTAAGAGAATGAAGCTTAGGAATTACCTTATTAAGCAAAAGAGAAGAAATTTCAGAATTTCTATCCAAAACCCCCAAATTCGGAACTAACAGGGAAAAATCATGAAATGAAGGATACAGCAGCAAGAAACAAGGGAAAACAGAGAGAAAATGGAAGAAAACATGTAGAAATGTGAAGAAAAGGGAGTTGTCTCATGTATCTAGAAGTGGGAGAGGAGGAAGAAGAAGAAGAAGTGAGCTAGACGTTCTGTTGTGGCTACTGTGTTCGTGTTTCTGCTACTGGGTCTGTTTCATTTTTAAGGTTCTGTTTCGGGTGTTTCTGTTGCTGGGTCTGTCTAGCTCATGGGTTGGGTTCACGGGTTCAGCATGTCTGGATTCACGGGTTCAACATTCCTTATTTACATTTCTGCCGTTTAAGTAAATGGAGAGTAGGACATTTACTTAAGACATAAATGTAAATAAAAAATTATCCCCCATTTGGATTCAAAAAAAAAATTTTAAAATTAAACTTCCAAAGAATAAAAATCTAGATTTTAGGTTTTAGTTCAAAATATCAAATTTTGAAAAATTTTAAAAATAGCATCTTCTCAAATGATCTTTTTAGGTCTCCAAAAATTCATTAAAAATCACTCTTTTATGCAAAAATACAATAGGAACAATTATCGGAATTTTTTATTCTCAAATAATGCATTTTTATCTAGCCCTCCAAGGAAGGCACTCAGAAAAAATTTTGAAATTCTAACAGACTTAGCTTTATTTATGAAATTAAGTTAAACAAGAGCATATATCAAATTAAATCATTTCAACAAGTTGAAAAAAAGAAATAGTTTAAGGTAATTTAAGGTAATCCTAAGTTCATATCAAAACTATTTAACTGTATTTTATGTTATAACGATTCTACGTTACCTACGAACGGCAGAGCCATTACACAAGACCTCTAATGATATTTCAAAATTTTTAATTTCAATAATTTTAAAAACTATAAGAAAAGAATGAAAATGGAGAAAGTTTTTATCCAATACTCATTAATCAATATATAAAGTTGGCATTTCTCAGAAAACCTATCTTAAATATAATATTTGCAAATGTAGTGAATATTCATTAAAATTTAATATAAAATATTGCACATTTCATATAAATAAATAGTAAATAATATCAGTTATGCTAAAAAAAATAAAATCAAGTTTCTTACCTATATAACATATAAAACCTGTATCAAAATGAAAGATAATAAAACATGACCGATTTTGAAATTAGAAACTAGATTACAAGAACTAACACAAAAGTTAAAGAAGTCTTTACTTTTAATTTTACATTTTTTTAGTGAAAGCTTAACCTCATAGATTTACTAATAGGTTAATAGATCTTCAATACTGTAAAATAATTAGTAAGTATAAATATAAAAATTAAAAAGAATTATCTTAGGATTGGAATGTAAGTATATCTTAGTAGAAAGAGAATTATTTTAGGATTAAAAGAGTTTTATAATAAAATTTGCAAATGATGCCATAACTTGACTCTTTTTATTACATCTCATGCCTTAGTTTTTTAAACTATATTAAGTTTCTACATTGATTTCTAATAAAAAATCGACATGTACCATAAAATGACATTGCTCAACTTCAAAATTTTAAATGTTGGTTATTAAATAAAAATTAACACTATAAATTAAAATATATTTTCCATTATATTTCAAGAAAAAAATTTACAATTTTGCAAGTCAGTTGCATTAAAATTATTTTTTACATTATAACATTTTTATATAATTAAATAGATATAAATAAAAATAAATTAAACTATCTAACAAATGAAAAACTATAATAACAACAAATTTTAAATAAAAAGAAGAAGTGGGATTTTCTTTTTTGATAATTCCTTTTATATTACTTGAGGCTTCTAAGTTAGAAGACATATATATGGAAACTAGTGATAAATTATGATGAAAAAAAGTAATATGACCATTTTTACAATGAACTTAAACCTTCTAATGTGGAATGTTCATATTACTTCTTCTCATTATAATTTTTCATTAATTTTCTCATCTTTATGTTTTTCCAATTTTCCTAAATGTGCTTCTTCACATTAAAAGTGTACATTGATGGCTTTTGGAATCCATCAATAGAAAATATTTCTAAAATAAAAGGTGTAGATTATAATATTCAACATTATATAGGTTATTAGGAAAATTCCTTCCAAGGAATTGTACTAGCACTTTCAACAGTAAGTACAAGGATTTCACAATGTATTTGGAAGGATTCTTGTCCAAAGTCCTTTCAAATGCTTCATAAAATTCTTGTGTCTATTACCAAAGTATGGGTACAAATCCTTAGAAGAAATTGTTGAAAGATCTCAAGACCTTTCAAATAGCCCTGGTAAAATCAATTACAAAGATTTAGACCCCTAAAGTCAAAAGCCCTCTTTTTGATGGATGGAGAGCTATCTTGATTAATCATCAATTTATTTCAAATAAGTATGAACAGTATTATTTATAAGTTAAGAGTAAATTGTTAGACGTCATGTAAACTATTAATAAACTATTACGATAATTGAAATAATTATATCTAGCTGTTAGTGTACTTTTTGACATTGGTTATCTTTTTAAACCAACATGATATATGAAAACCATGTTGATTTTTAATACATACACAACATTTTTAAGTTTATTTTTTTAATATAATTTCTGCATCTTGACATTTTTCTAATAATAACCTATACAAAAATCATACTAGATTATTAATGTAGTTTACAACATAATCACTACAAAAAAATTTTTGCAAATTCTTGTGTGATGTAGATGTATTTGATCTATTTTCCTTGCATAGAAGTATTTTAGGAGATTATATAGACATTAACCATGCATTTCTTATAATATTAGGATAAATATGATAATAACACACCAATCGATACTGCACATTTATAAAAGTTTTGAATTTTATATTTATGGTAATCATATCAGACCACGAATATCTTCAACCACCTAAATCATTTAAAGGCAGAAGATAATCGTAGTTTGATGGGATGCTTATGTTTAAAAATTTTGAAATTTTTCTAAATATATAACAAGAATGTGTGTGTTGTTCTCTTATTCCATCTAAACAAAAGATGAAGTGAAAAGGAAATTTAGAGACAAAATAAAAAAATATACATAAGTTATTAAATAAAAACTAATTTCATAAGTTTTAGCAATTCCTTAATAATTGTTATTTTATAAAGTTTAGTATTTATTACAGGTTGGTAAATATTTATTACAAGTTAGCTGGCCATTTGTCTACCTTTATATGTAGATTTTAATAAATAACCAATGTTGTTTAGCTATTTTTTAAAAGTATAACTTTTGTATTTTGACATTTTTCAAACAATGATTCACACAAAAATTATATTAAATTATCAATATAGTTTATAGCATAATTACTATGTGAACTTAAATTAAAATCAATTAATTTACAACATAGTTATTACAAAAAAATTGCAAATTTTGCAATAAATTCTTATCTTGAAAATACATCCATCGATGTTGCTCATTCTTACTTTGAAAAAAAAATGTTATTGAAACTTAAGGAGACATAATATTTATAACCATAACTACTTTAAAGAAAATGATGGTGATTGTTTTTATGACAAAGGGAAAAAATATGGTTCATAAAAATAGGAACTTTGATCCCATGACTTTGAAAAAAAGTAATAGTGATTGTTTTCATGGTATTGTCGAAGCAATCCTTTGCTTTCATGTTCATGATAACCATATTTTATCCTTGGTCCTTTATTTTCATATTCATGACAACCATATTTTATCCTTGGTCCTTTACTTTCATATTCATGACAACCATATTTCATCCTCAATCTCTTACTTTAAGTTAGCAATACAGAAAACTTGACACAGAGTGTGGCCAAAAGAGAATGATAGGCTAAGAGCAACAACTTATATCTTAATAGTTGATGATTACAAAAATCGATTATGTATTGTACTTATATGCCACCTAAATGAAAAATAAAGTGAAAAGTTAAATAAAAATTGAGTAAAAGGGAATTTATAGAATGAGCACCTAAATAAAAAATGAAATGAAAGAGAAAAGAAATTGTAGACACAATGTATAGGTAATATGGGAAATTCAATGTCAATTATTAACAGATAATCAACATCTTAAAAATGAATTTCTTCATATCGAATCCATTGATATATTTTTTAGACATTGATTATTTGAAAAATCAATGCCGTAAATGTTTGCTTTGTGAATGTTAGAGTGCGTTTTAGATGAGCAAATCGTTGAAATATAAATAATTTTTATAATTTTTAATAATATCATGAATACAAATATTTATTGATTGTACATAACCTTCAAACATCTACTTTCAAATGCAATTGATGTCTAAAATACAAATATTTATAAATGCAATCAATAATTGGTTGTCGACGTTCCTTTGGACATTAATTTATGTACAATAGTTATCTTGAGTTTTCCTATACTAGATCTTCCATGTCCTATTGAAAAGCAAAAGTTTATAACATCAGCTTATTATTTTAATTAATATGGTAAGTTATACTTATTTTCAAAAACATCACTGTATTATTATAAATGTTAATTTTTACTTTAATAGACATAAATGGGACAATGTTAAAAAATAAATTTGTAAAAGCATCCAACTTTATAGAACATGAGAATTGCAACCTAGTTGCTTGCAATCTTTTTATTAAAAGTCGTTTCCAAAATAAATTTAATAGCGCATCATTTATTCAGCATAATTATGCACCCTTTGAATAATACTACAATGAATGTATATAATCCCGATAAAAAAAATGAAGAACATCAACTACAAGCACAATACTTGGGAACTTCAATTTAGAAGTCGAAGAAATATACGACAGCGGCGGAAAGGACTGCAGATAGGACTCCAAGGGAGAGTGATGATGCAGAAGAGGACGGTGGCGGAGCAGATGGAGCGGCGGCATCATAACCAGACTCGACATTGATGGTGAACTTCACTCCTCCGGCGCAGTGCTCTCCCACTGTGCAGATGAAGTAGCGAGAACCAGTATCTAAAAGGTTAACCTGAAGCACCGTCCCGTTTGGACTGCCTCCGAATGCGCTTGCGTCGGTGTTGCAGCTGTCATCGTCAGCCTTTGATACGTCTGCCACAGTATGTGTGCCGGTCCAGTTGAATACTGATCATAATTCAGAAGAAAGTGAGATGAACAAAGTTAGACCAAATCGTGTCTAATAATTCATAAAACTATATGTGTTTCAAAGATTGTTCTTTGCTACCGACGGGACCTCTTATAAATTTTTATGTAAATTTGAAACTTTTTGTGTTGCAAGAAAGATGGTCCATATTGCAAGATTTATGAATTTTAGGTTTAGAAAATTTCAGGGCCAGCAAGATGCTGAATACTGTGAAGTATCCATAGAATATTGAATTCTAAAGAGCTTGTACGAATGGAGATATATAGAGTAAAAATGGGGGCAAAAGCTTACTGAGATTGTCTCCAACAAAGAAAGTCTTGCTGCTAGCCCAGTCCGAGTAAAAGGTTTCATTGGGAGGAAATCTCCAACCTAAGCTGTCTCCAACGTTATATTCTGCAGCTTCGGTTGCAGTGCCCATTACTAAGGCCATCAAAACGATGAAGCTCCCTATTAAAGCCATGCGGTTGGCCATATTTGTCTCCCTGGGTTCTGGTAAGAACTGTCTTTTTCTCTGCTAGTCTGTCTGAGAAAGTGTTTTGGTTTGGGAATTAGGAGACTGAGGTTGTAGTTTTGATGCTGGGTTTGTGGCAAAGGATGCGCATATATAGAAGCTTGCGTGCATTCTGAAGCATCAGAATTGTCAAAAATCATCAAAGAAGTTGGTTAGGAACCAAATTTTTGGACGAGTTTACATTAATACACGGTTTGAGGCTGCTTTTCATTGAATCATTCCTCGTACGTAATGAACTATATGATATTAATTTAATCAACACCTTAAGTAATCCAACAAGTGCCTTTAGATTCTTGAACTGTTCTTAGTATAGAAATAGTGTTTAGATTTTACCAAGTAAATTTGAAGATAGTTAGAGAACAACATGCAGATATATTCATCAATTTCTACATTATCCGCTGGCGATAAAATAAGGTATAGTTAAATTACTGTGTAATGAATGTGAATGTGACACCTAAATTCTGAAAAGGCCGAGGAAGGAATGCATGCAGCCATGCACCACTGGTTTGACCTTTGAAATGCTGACCTTTCCCATCACCCGATCTTTGACTTTGAAGTGTTCCTCTTTACGTTTCTCAACCTTAAAAAGGGGTTCATTTTTTTCTTTATAATTATATTGAATTTAACAAGATTTATCCCCTCTCAAGATAAATTGTCTCCTTTGTGGTTAATTTCATTTTGTTTAAGATATATAATTTTTTTCGTTCTTTTGAAAAATATCACCGGTTGAAAAAATATTTTAAAATGAAAACTTGCCACACATACATCTCTATAAAAAATTTGAAATTTAATTATGTTATCATTTAAAATACTAAATGCATTTCAAAAATAAAATGCATCATCTTAATAATTGATAATTACAAATGTAAAAATAATTTTCAATTGTTTAATGTTTACCCAATTTAAAATTATTAATTTTTCATTAATTAATGAATATAATATTTTATTTTATCTTTAAACCTAAAATGTACTTTAAAGAAGTTAAATAGAAAGTTGTGGATCTAAAGATCATTGACAATTTGACATGTACGGTTTACAGATATGCATGACGTCAGGACGAGTTCATAAAATCACAAAAATTCTGTTCTCTCTCTCTCTTTTTTTTTTAATAACAACAAGGCAGAATTCTGGAGATTACAGATGAATATAAACATCTTCAACATCGAATAAAAGCAGATAATGGACTCCTGAGGAACTGACTCCAGAAAATGAATGTTACCATTGCTACTTGATGCAGTTCTTGCTAAACAATCGAGCCATTCAATTTCCTTTCGGAAAAATACAAGAAAATTTTCCCGAACATCCCCAATCAGCAATTTAGTAATTTCAAGAATAATACTATTATTTGGATGATGAGGGCTACAACCATTCTCAGCTAAAGTAACAGGTTTCGCGGAAGGCGAAAAGACCGAAACACATAACGGTCAAAGAGTATTTCCCAATTTACTGCACCGGTAAAACAAATTACCAAAACACTTAAATTTTTTTTTTTTTTGTAAGAAATGAGTCACGGCTTGGTGACTGTTTGACATAATTTTCCGTGAAAAATACTGTGAGCACAGTATATACAGTGAACTGCATGCGCACTGTACACACAGTATTTTAAAAAATATATAATAATAATTTAATAAAAATTTAGTAAAAATAATTTTTTTAAATCATAAAATATATTATGATAAAAATAATTAAATCAAAAAATATTATTAATTAATTTTAATTTAATTTAATAAAGATAACTTTACTTTATTTTTAAATAATTTTTTAAAAAAAATTTATATAAATAATAATTTTTATACTTGTAAATAAATTTGTTTAATAAAAATGTATTAATAATATATAAAATCTAATTAAAAATAAATTTAAGGGTAGTGTAGTAAATATAATATTAAAAATTAATTTATAAATTTTATATAATATATATTTTAGGCAAAATATAATAAAATAAATGATAATAAAAATTTTATTAAATTTGATAAATTTTATAATGATACAAATATAAACAAAGTAAAGAAGATTATTTTTAATTATGCGATAAAATAAAAATTAATTATCATACAATCATTATCTTTATCTTTTTACGCATATTAAATATCATTATCTTTTTTGGCAAATTAGATTTACCTCCCTCAGATTTTGACTTAGGTACACCGAATATCTCCTAATTTTAAAAAATATACACATCTGTCTTTAAAAATATTTTCATCATTGTGGAATATAATAAAATTAAACTTTTAAACTGTAATTTATTTTTTTAATATTGTCTTTCATAACTGAAAGATCGCTTTTCTACAATTTTATATATAAATGACTCTTTTTGTAAGAATAAGAACACTTTTTAGTTTCTTCTTTTTATGCGTATAATTATGTTTTAATATTTGTAAATAAAATTATAAAAAATAGTCATTTAAACATGAGAGATAGTATTAGAAAAAGAATTACAAAATATTATTTCATTTTATAATGATGAAAATATTTCAAAGAGATAAAAATATATAATTTTAAAAGATAAAAGTATTAAATGTAATTACACCAAACTTCAGAAAAAGGCAATATAATTTGCGCAACTTTTTTCCTTCCCAATTTTGCTGGCACCAAAGAGGGAAAATGGCAATGATGCCAAGGAATTTTAATTCCGGAGTAAGTAATGATATACCTATATTCAATTTTGATATCTACGGTAAATGTTTTCTATATTTGTAATAAATTTTTACTATCAAACTCACAATTTTATTTGATGACGTAAGAAATTCATACTCAAAAAGCATAAATGAATTTAGGGTAATTCTTCCTTATTATTTCAATTTGAGACAATATAAATAGATGTTGTCGTGAATTTTATAAGATTTTTTTAATTTATAATTTTTTTATAATGTTACAAGTTATGAAATATAATTATTCATATAATTCTTATAACTTTTTTCATAAATCTTACAATATAAACATTAACAATTGTAATATAAAACTTTTAGAAATTCTATAAATAAATTGTAAGATTGATAAAAAATTTATAAAGATTGTAGTGATACACCTTATTTAAAAAAGTATCAAAGAATGACCCATAAATTTAGACTAAAATCCTTTTTTGATCCTTGAAAGATTCAATTTTTTTCATTTTGATCCTTAATTAAAATATTTTCTTAATTTAGTCTTTGTAAAATTAAAATTTTTCAAATTTCAGTCCTTTAATATAGTTCTATATAGATTTTAGGCTTAGAAAAAAATTAAATAAAAGGATTAAAATTTAAAATTTTTTAATTTTATAGAGATCAAATTGAAAAAATATTTCAATCGGATACCAAAATGAGAAAAATTGAATCTTTTAGGGATCAAAATAGAATTTTTACCATAAATTTAAATCAAACAAATAGATTAACTAGATTAAATCAAATAAATTAATTAACTAAATTAAATCAAACAAGTAAATTAAAAATATTAACTCAAATAAATAAATTAACTAAGTCAAATTAAATAAATAAATCAATTAAATTAAATCAAATAAATTAATTAACTAAATTAAATCAAATAAATAAATTAAATAAATTATATCAAATAATTAAATTAAATTAATTAATTAATTAATTAAATTAAATTAAATTAATTAATTAAATCACTTCCTGTTGTAGGACGTGACCAGGAGATAACCAGAAGACATCAGAGCAGTCTGATAACGTCCTTATGGAATCCGTGATTCAGTATTCTTTTAAGTGTTTTGATCATAAGTTTTTACTGTACATGAAAACAATTATTTCTTTTCTTCAAAACAGTGCGTCGGTAATTTCGCCTTTCGCGGAATCCATCTCCGTACAAGCTTTTGTCATAATCTAATGTCCAGGCCACACTCAAACCAATTACAAAACCCCATTGCTCGACAGCCAGGACACCTCCACCTCCCTCCGTTACACACGAACCCATTATAAACCCATTGTCCCAGCCAATTTCGGATAATTTCTCCACAAACAATGTTGTTTCCTCCATTAACGCAGAAGCCGACAGTATTGATTTTCATCCGACCATAATCTGATTTCAGCCATAAATCACTAGACCAGCCTCATTCAGTATAGAAGCCCCTATGGTAAATTCTTGTACACACCTCGTTACATCTAAAACCACATCACCATTTTGTACTTGATGCTCAAACACAAATTCTATTCTTGGACCATGATTGATTTCAATGCTTGAAATGTTCACCGCACGTACATACATAGTTTCAATCATATTCTTACATGGGGCCAGCTTTTGAGTATCATATAGCTACTAGCCAAACTATTCATTTTATATATGTTTGACCGGTAATGTGCAGCTACGTTAATTTTTTATTTTTATAATTTTAAAAGTAGAAGTTTATGTTTGGAAATTATTTTTAAAATCTATTTTTAAGAACTGAAATTTTAATGTGTAACTTAAAAATTAAAAATAATTTTTTAAAAGATTTTCTTAGTTTATTCTTTTATTCTTAATGTTAGTTTTATAATTTAATAAAATATTTTATTATTTACTCCTCTAAACACCCTCTATTATTTATTTGCTGTACATCTAAAAATGCTTTTTTTTAAAAAAAAATTGTAATAGTTTTTAAAAAATTAAGAATAAAAACGTATTTAAATATATGTCATTTCGTTTGTCCCTTCTTCAATCATTAAAGTACCTTCATATTTTTTTGATCAAATTACATTGATCTTCCTTAAAATTTAGTTTAATTTTATTCAATACCTCATTTTTCTAGAATTATACACTTTCATTACATGAAGCACTCTCATGGTTATGAAATATAGCAATATTACTTTTTTAAGTGTAACTCATTATCAAATGTTGCCCTTATTAGTTGGAATATTATTCCTCTACATTTTTATCTATAAATGTACCCTTTTTTAAGAATAAAAACACAATAGGTTTAGGGTTTCTTCAAAGTAAGGGCACATTTATACAAAAAAATTAAGAAAATAATCTTCTAGCCATTCGAAATGACATTAAAGAAAGGATTGTAATTAAAAAGTTAAAATTATTGTACTTCACAATTGTAAAAATGCTTCAAAGAGTGAAAGTGTACAATTCTAAAAAATAAAGAGTATTAAGTGTAATTAGGCCAAACCTATGTGGAGGTATATTATTTATCATATTTTTGAACTAGATAGCCACTATCATCTTTCAATGTTGAAATTTCAATTTCTTTTAATAATAAAAATGATAAGTTAATGTCCTACATTTAGATCTAAAACATTATCATCCCATTTTATTACGTAGTTTTGGGATAAGAAAATTTGTGACTAATACCATTTTTTTGCCAAAATTTTGAAAAAGATGATTTTGAAATTTTGTATTACGATCACTTGTCACACCTATAATAAATTAGAAAATTTTATTTTAATTAATTTACTAATAATTTCGTATGTGTTGGTAATTACAAATTGTTGTGGATGCATTTATTGTAAGAATTAAATTGAGAAAAATAAAGTTTTACAGCAAATATGAGAAGATATAAAATAATTATAGGCTTATGTGAAATTAGATTTAAATAGGGGGTGTGTGTGGGGACAAAATTTAGGAACTACTATTCCAATTTTATCCCTAACTTATACAATTTACAAAGTTACCCTTAAATATCTAGCTACTTTATCGCTCCAAAATCACCCATTTTTTAGCCATTTTTCAACAAGTTTGCCAACCCTTCATTCTCTTCTCCCCAACTGCAATTTCATCAAGAATCAATAAAAAAGGCTAAGGAATTCAAGAAATCATCTAAGTCTTTCAACTAATTCGAGATAATTCCTCTTATTTCTAAGCCCTTTGATGGTGCCTTCATGAAATTTGGTCTAAGACAAAGAAGTTAGGGATTTGAGCTTTATTTTGATTTTTCCTTGATTGGCGTTGTTTAAAGGTAAGTCGAATCTTCCTTCTACTTCTCCTTATCTCTTCCATCAATTTATAAGTAAATAATTTATTTAAAGTGCTTGATTTCATCTTCATCTAATTTGTTTGAATGCTATGTTGTTTGATAAAAAAAATTGGTGATTTTGTGTTGAAAAATTATATTATAGCATGATTTATTGTTGTTCATGGTGTTAAAATGAGTGTAAAAGATGGATTTATGTTAGGTTATGCTTATTTAAAGTATATATGTTAATTTTAGAGAAAAAATACTATTTGTACAGTGTTTTGTAGCTATCTTGAAAATCTAGGCTTCTTACTTGAGTATATAAATGAGTATGGCTCCAAAAATTACTTTTAACATGCCCATACTTAAGTATGACAATATGGGTGCATTTTGGGTGGCTATAAGTGAGTACATACTTGAGTATAGGCAAAAAATTATTCTCTAATTGCCTATACTTGAGTATGTCAAACAACATTATTACATTAACTTTGAAAAGTTATGTCTTGCTCGTTTTACATCTATTTTTAGCAAATCACATATCATTGAAAAAGTAATTGAATCTAATTTTCATTGAAGTAGTTTCATGTAAAAATATTATATATATTTTGAGATAATACGAAAATAGTGGACAATGGTCATTTGACATCATGGAAAATAGGATTTTTATGTTTAACTTACAAAAAGTATAACTTTTTTAAAACTTAACCAAAAGATTGGTTTGTGAAAATCTAATTGAGCTTGCTTCCATACGAAATGAGTTTCATAAATAATAAATTTGTAAATCTTAAGTAACTCATAAAGTATCTTTCAAGGGTCAAAACTACTCAAATATTATATCTCTGTATGCCTCATTTTGTCTATTTATTTATCTTTTATGATGTTATAAGGCAATTAAGCTCATGTAGTGATATTAATAGTATGGCTTGCATGAGAATGATGGTATTTATAATTGCAATGATACCCTTAGAAGGAATTATACTTCTACTTGAATTATGTGATGAATAGATATTGTGAAAAAGGTAATTAAAATAGGAATGATTTGAAATCAAATCTAAGGCTAAATGTCAAGAAGAGATAAGGTGGGAATATTTGTAGAGGCAACCTAGGAGATACAAAATGTTTTAATTGTTATTTTTGTTAATTATATTGATATACACTTTTGTTTGATAATCATTCATAATATGATTATTGTTGAAACTATAATAAACTTGATTTAACCAAAATTGTATTATTAGATATTTGTTATTTAAGTAATTATTTACTTATTGAGATCTAGTTTCACTATTTAAAATTTTTAAATATTTTTCTACACAGGTGTTAAAACTCCTTAGCCACCATTAGGAAATTAACCACAATGAACTCTTTGTTTACTTTTTGTTTAAGCAACCATAGGAAATTAACCACAATGAACTCTTTGTTTACTTTTTGTTTAAGCAACCATAGTCTTCCTAGGATCCAAATAGGCATAGATTCTGCAATATGTAAATATAATTAGTATGTTGTAATAATAACTTGGCATCTACGGATATTTTGAAATATATAAAGTTAGTAATTTCATTGAATACCTAGTGAAAACTATGTTATGATACTAAACTAGATTAGATTGGCTCGTGCAATTAGAAAATAGATTCTATATTGATCATAATTAGACAAGTTGTGATATCACTTTTGATGTTTTATATATACACACACTTTTTTTAATTTGAATTTTTTGAAAAAAAATTTGAAGGCATAAAATGTAACATCTATATGTGCTAGAAATAGTATATAAGAATGCAAATAATAATAATAATAATAATAACAAAGAGTATAATAACTAGGCCATATCACTTACAAAAAAAATTGTTTCTTTAAAATTATTAAAGACATAAAATGTATCATTGATATGTCCTAGTAACAATATACAATAATGCTTCCCCTCCAAAAAAGAAAAAGTAATAACTAGGCCATATCACTTACCATCCCAAATATCTTATGCAATAACTCCAAGATAATGATGAGAAATTTCTTTGTTTTGTTGAAAAAAAGAAGATTTTATTTATTTCCTTATTGACAGGCATTAAAAGCATATTTTTTTCTCAAAATCTAGAAAGGTCAAGTACTAAATCATTTTTACAAAAATTTGAAATATGACACATAATTTACATATCGAAACCTTTTATGTCAAAATCAAATTATTTGAAGAAACAAAACATTTTTTTTTTCTTTGGAGGAATATTTGCTAAGAAAATTGTATAAATGGTACCCTTCTTTGGCTCACAAAATGATATTTTGTTATTGATCATGTTTTGCACATTGAAATAGGGGATTCAAATATAACTCTATAACCTTTGTTACATAATTGATTAGTCCTTGAGAGGTTGTGTGTAGGTCCTTTAACCATCCTAATATTATTGAAATAAGATGAATAATTTATACCAGTTTTATCAATACAAATGAATTTGCATCTAATTTCATTACCAAGAACTATTGCTTCCTTCAATTAGTTTGAGAGTGATGAATTTATTTGAATCTTCTATCATATTTTGAATAACTATTATCAAAAAATTAATATTTCTATTCGAGACTTAATTTGAGGCTAACATGCAAAAAGAGATTTATCTATTTTTAACTACTCAAATCTTTTTAGGTACCTTCTAATTTCTCCTTTAAATTCTTAATATCCACACGTACTCACCTTTATTATATATTTTCTATAAGCACAAGAATGAGATATATGTCACATATTGATCCAACAAAAATTACAAGTGAGGTATAGATGGTAGATAATTTGCTAACTTTCATAAAAAAATTCTCATAACATTTCATCTTACGTCCATAATCATAGCCAGCTCTCCCTTTTGTAATATTTACCTACACATCATGACCATTTTCTGTCCATTTCATCAGGAATATATATGTTGGAAACAAGTCCGTGGTTTTCCCAGGATAAAATTTATGTCTCACTAAGGTTTAATTCAGTTCTTTAGACCCTTAATACTTGTTAAATTACTTTCTTTCTTAACATGTATGTATTGCATATTTCAATTATTGGCCAAGCATAGCCGTAATGGAACTTCATGTAGCTAATTCCGGTTTGTACACCATAATCCACGACAAAAAAGGGCAATGCAATATTTGGAACAAGTAAAGTCCACCATAGCGCTGTCTTTAAATAATATTGTAGGACTTCGAAAGCTAAAAGGAACATTATATTGCCGGTTATGCCCTCCAGGGAATCACCCAACCTTGTGCATGTATAAATGATTATTATTAACTTTTCATGCTCAGTATCCACAAACTTATAACAGTCTTACAGGAAACAATATATAAGGCACCTAAAGCTCAGTCACCATCCTTTGTATCTTCATTAAATAGCCACTAACACATCCTTTCGTGTGTATGAGAGAAATGATATTATGAGAATATCAATAAGCTATAGTACAAGTTTTTTAATCCTCAAGAGTTCTTCTGCGATTTATATTCATAGTTGAAATAATAACATTTGATCAACATATTTGCCTTGCAAATGAAACTAACATAATTGTGTTGAGAATTATTTATTTAAGTAGTACTCAATACTTTCTGAAAGTTTGTTGTCTTCCTTAATATTCCGGATTCAATCCTGAGTTCTTGTGCGGGACGGTTAATAGCTTTAACATTCCTATCACCAAGCTAATGAAATGGGCAGGGGAGTACTGGTCGTTATCAACTTCAACATAACAAGCTGGAGAGTAATTTGCCCATTACTAGGTATGCCAGGGGCAAGAAATAAACCAGAGAAAGACATAGTAGTGCATAATTGAATGCAATGTCTATATTACAAAGCTTGACCAATGGAAAAAAGATATATCCATTTTTTTTTCTTTTAGATTATTGTCATATGGCCAACAACCGTATATGAAGACAACTGCACAACAAATCTTAGACATGGGGTTTACTTCGGTAGACCAATAGAAATTTTTTCAATCTTAATATCAACGTCCCATGAATGTGTTCAGAGGAATAAGCATTTGCTAGCCAATCAGCCAAATTACTCGACGTCCTATGAATGTGTTGATTGTGAATAGTGGTTGAGCCTGTGTTCGTTGTCATAACATAATTAAGCACCAAATATCATTTTTTTTCTAATATGTGAAGCATTGTTGCCTTGGGAAAAATATTTGTTCTCCAAACATACAATTACTTTAGGCAATTAAATTAGTTAGAGTAGCATAATAACACAAATAATTTAATATGAAAAGACTTCAAAACTTAGGAGAAAAAAAAAACAATAAATGAGAAAAGATCCACCATATAAAATGATGCATGTGAAGATTTTTTATTTTAATCTCACAATTTACTAATTATCATACCCATATTTCTACGAAATTTGTATAGGATGATGAATGTGAAAATTTTTTATTCTAATCTCACAATAATTGCTAACCATCATTTCTACATCTTTCCCAAATTTCTCTGAGGATTTCATATAATTTTCACATATACTTCACATTATATCTCTCATCCATCTTTTTTCAATATAAATATTTATAATCAAAAAGACATATTTGATAAAGAATTCCAATTCTACTTTTATATAAAAATTTAATTTGAATAGGAAGATAATTCATAATAGAAAATAATTATTAATAGATAATAACTTGAATTTGGGTCAAATCTTCCCTTCATGTTTTACAGAATTGCGGTATGAACTCTTCTTTTTCTAGTTTTTTCTCTTTGTTGAGTTTCAGCATTCACAATCACAATCTTGGTGCAAGCTGGTTCCTGGTATTCGGGCAATGAAATTCCAATTTCTGATATCGTCTCTGCTCTTTACACTCGCCTTTTGTGTGCTTTTGCTGATATGAATTCTTCATCCTATGAATGCCAAAGTTTAAAACTCAGCATTTTGTCACATCAGGAGACAAATGCAGCTGTCAAACCTGTCAATTTTATAGTTATACTACTTTTGCTCTAATGATGGGGAAATATTGATGCTGATATATCTTAATTTCTTCATCCCAAGAGTCTAACACTTGGAAAAAAGAACTCCAACAAAGGGGCTATTTCTCGAGTTTAATTAATAAGTCAATAGTTCCAAATTCAAAGGTATGGTATAAATGCACCATCTGAAATCCGACTTTATGAAAACATGAGAATTGCAACGTAGTTGCTACTAGCAATCCTTTTTTATTAAAAGTCGTTCACAAAACAAATTTAATAGTACATCATTTATCGGACATAATCATGCAACCTTTGAATAATATTACAATGAATATATGTAATCCCGATACAGAAATAAAGAACATCAGCCAGGAGCCCATGACTTGGGAACTTCAATTTAGAAGTCGAAGAAATATACGACAGCGGTGGAAAGAACTGCTGATAGGACTCCAGAGGAGAGTGATGATGCAGAAGAGGACGGCGGCGGAGCAGATGGAGCGGCGGCGGCATCACCAGATTCGACATTGATGGTGAACTTCATCCCTCCTGCGCAGTGCTCTCTCACTGTGCAGATGAAGTAGCGAGGACCAGTATATAAAAGGTTAACCTGAAATACGGTCCCCTTTGGACTGCCTCCGAATGCGCTTGCATCTGTGTTGCAGCTGTCATAGTCAGCCTTTGATACGTCGCCCACAGTATGTGTTCCGGTCCAGTTGAATACTGATCATCCATTCAGGAGAAAGTGACATGAACAAAGTTAGACCAAATCTTATTAATAATTCATAAAACTATATGTGTTTCAAAGATTGTTCTTTACTACCGACAGGACCTCTTATAAATTTTTACGTAAAATTTGAAAATTTTTGTGTTGCAAGTAAGATGGTTCATATTGCAAGATTTATGAATATTAGGTTTAGAAAATTTCAGAGCCAAAACCGCAAGATGTTGAATACTGTGAAGTATCCATAGAATATTGAATTCTAAAGAGCTTGTACGAATGGAGATATATAGAGTAAAAATGGGGGCACAAGCTTACTGAGATTGTCTCCAACAAAGAAAGTCTTGCTGCTAGCCCAGTCCGAGTAAAAGGTTTCACTGGGAGGAAATCTCCAACCTAAGCTGTCTCCAACGTTATATTCTGCAGCTTCGGTTGCAGTGCCCATTACTAAGGCCATCAAAACGATGAAGCTCCCTATTAAAGCCATGCGGTTGGCCATATTTGTCTCCCTGGGTTCTGGTAAGAACTGTCTTTTTCTCTGCTAGTCTGTCTGAGAAAGTGTTTGGGCTTGGGAATTAGAAGGCTGAGGTTGTAGTTTTGATGCTGGGTTTGTGGCAAAGGATGCGTATATATAGAAGTTTGCGTGCATTCTGAAGCATCAGAACTGTCAAAAATCATCAAAGAATTTGGTTAGGAACCAAATTTTTGGACGAGTTTACATTAATACACGGTTTGAGGCTGCTTTTGATTGAATTATTCCTCGTACTAAAGAACTATGTAATATTCAACAGCAATTGTGTGCTGCAATGCCCTGCACGGAAACACCATAAGTAATCCAATAAGTGCCTTTGGATTCTTGAACTGTTCTCAGTATAGAAATAGTGTTTAGATTTTACGAGGTAAATTTGAAGATAGTTAGAGAACACTATGCAGATATATTCATCAATTTCCACATTATCTGCTGACGATACAATAAGATATAGTGAAAATTGCTGTGTAGTGAATGTGAATGTGACAACTAAATTCTGAAAAGGCCAAGTAAGAAATGCATACACCAATGGTTTGACCTTTGAAATGCTGACCTTCTCTATCACCCCATCTTTGACTTCGTAGCGTTCCTTGTTATGTTTCTTTAATCTTAGAAAAGTTCATTTTTTTCTATAATTCTATTGAATTAAAATTAAAATAGATTTATCCCCCTATCAAGATAACTTCTCTTCTTTGTTGTTAATTTCATTTTGTTTTAGATTAAACTTTTTTCCTTCTTTTGAAAATATCACCTGTTAAAAAGATTTTTTTTAAAATGAAAACTTGCCACACTTATTACATCTCCATTAAATGAGAAATTTTGAGATTTGATTCCTCTTACCTGTATCACTTAAAATACAAAATGTACTTTAAAAATAAAATGCATCATTGTAATAATTGATAATTACAAATGCAAAAAACATTTTCAATTGTTTAATGTTTACCCAATTTTAAATTATTGATTTTTTTCATTAATTAATGAATATAATATTCTATTTTATCTTTTAACCTAAGATGTACTTAAAAGAAAGTTAAGTTGCGGATAGATGTTTTTATCTAAGAATTATTTCTCCTATCAAATTAATTAATCGTGTAAATAATGTATAAACGCTGCTAAACATGATTGACAATTTGACATATACGGTTTATGGGCATGCATGACAACAGAATGAGTTAATAAAAATCACAAAAATTCTATTCTTGGACCAAGATTCGGAAGAGCACATTTATATACAAAAATATAAGAAAATAATCTTCGAGATAACATTAAAAAGGGATTCTAATTTAAAAACTAAAAACGTCATATTTCACAATAACGGACATGCCTCAAAAAGTGAAAATATAAAATTATGAAAAAAGAAGAGTGTAAAGTGTAATTAGGCCAACCTTGTAGAATTAGACCAAAAATCCATATAAAGAAGGATTTCTCGTGAATTTCCTGGCAGAATTAGACCAACATAAAGCCTCACTTTCCTTCCAATATTTCAAGCTTGTCGGCAATAATCCATTTAAGCCCCAAAGCTTCGACTCATAGGCCCTCCCCCACCCCAAAAAAAAATACCCATGGTTCTTCACAAAATCCTTTGCAACTGGTGAGGATTTCCTGCAATTTGAGGAAGATTGATACTCCGGGTAATCCGTTTCCAAAATATCAAATGTTGACGTTACAACTATCCTCATTTGCCTTGTAAGATTTTGCCACCTCATGCATTACGTGTATGTGACACAACAAGTTTCCCAATTTGTACCGCAGAATCACCTTCAGCCACCCTGTTCTATTTGAAAGTCGACAGTGGCCTTCATTTGCTGCAGAGAAAATGACCGTCTCATGATACTCTGAAGCTATGCTATTGCAAGCTTCAAAAAGTGACTGGAGTACTGATTATTTGAGATTCGTATAGTTCTTTTAAATTATGTACCGTTTTACTTGTGACTTTGTTATTAAACTGTACTGTTAGACATATTTCTTGCATGAATAAATTTGGAAACTGGAAGATAGTTGGTACTATACTTAAAGCATTTCAGGTTAAGTTATAAAAAACTGCTTATCCTATCCTATAAATTATAATTAACTACAACTTCTATTCAACAAATTACTTTGCTATTTCCATTTAAGTTCAGAAACATCTTTGTACCATCCACAAAATAATACCTCTAAAAAGGTCATTCTTTTTCGGGAAGCTTTTTATGGCTATCAAAATTTTAAATTTATTTGTCTCAGAAATTTTTACTCAATAAATTTCCATCATATCAACTCGTGAAGGGGGGGGGGATACAAACAAACAAACAGACTGCTCACTATTTGTAACTGGAAAGTTAGAAGAGTGATTTCGCACAAAATTAGCACAAGAAATCATTGCTAATAAGAACATTTGTATACATGGTAACATGTAAAAGGAAAGAACACCTCCCCCCAAAGTTCTACGTCCCAGGATTAATACACCAATGAAAGAGAAATGAAGAGGGGATGGGGCAAGAAATGATCTCCTGTGTATATAAGGGACGTGGAAAATTAAAAACAGAATTGCCTGTTGAGTTACAAAATCAGGTCATCATGACCAGAGTGAGTCGCCATGTCAATCTCTTTTGACAAGTTGTGATCTATTATGAGAAGTTACAAAACCACATTGAGCAACCATTGCCACCAGATAGCCCAGTATTGCTCCATAGCTCACACAAATGGGCCATTCCTAAAAATTTAATAATAATAATAATAACAGTAATAATCAGACCCTCAGCTCTCCATAAGCAGATGACAATCACATGAATACAAGGAAAGAATAGATACCTGCCATGGCCGCTCCCAGTCAAGTGGCATTGGCCAAGCCCCAAACCAGGCCCCAATTATTGCCCCATGAGCAGGAAGGCAAATCAAATAATCTATAGGTCCATTTGGCCTAAGAGTATTGGAGAAACAACTATAAGCATATAACTAATAGTAGCTTAGACGAAGGTTGCAAATATATAGATGGCATAGCTAATGTACTCCAGGAAATAATTCTACCATATCAAGTCCAAATTATGGCAATTGATGTTCATGACAAGGTGTAGTTTGAAAATAGTAAGTAAAAGGGAGATACATACTTTGTCTGCGCAAATACACGCCTCCAATCAGCCCATGACGCACCAAAAGCACAGGATGCGGGAACCGTCTGCCACAATTTAAGATGTGGGTTTATATGTGTACTATATACATAAACTTATATGAAATCAAATGAGGCCAATAAGAAAAACAACACAGATCTATAAGGTGCAGCAGGCCAACAAAAAAACTGAAAAGCACTCACTGTGAACAATGACATCACAAGAGACCAATTAATAGTCTTGGGCAGATACCTGTCTCAAGCAGACAAATAAAAGTCATGATATACTCTAGTTGCAGGCTTACAGCTATAGCTTCAATGTTGAAGTTAAAAGACAAATAAAAAATTCAACAATTATAAGACACAACCCCAGCAATGGCCAGAATTAAGCAAATAAAAACTGTATAATGTATACCAATTATTCCACATACTGAATGGTTACAGGCGCACCCAAGGCAATAGCTCCAAAAGAATTTAAAAGTGCCCCTGTAAAGTGAGGGATGCAAGAATCACTACTATTTCTAAAAGCCCGCAACATAAAGATGTATCATCATGAATCACGATAATACCAAGGGAATAAAAGGATATGTAACTTGGTCGTTCCAACGCCACTCTACCTTAAAGACTTATTTTTTTCTAACACAGCTATTGTAGAGAAAGTAGATATTATTCGATTCCATTTCTGACTCCAAACTTCATCGTCAATATGGCAGGAAAGTAATTTTCAATTTGAAAACAATTAACATGCCAATTGAACAAAATAGTAGTAATAATAACGGAAGAACTAGAGAAAAAGCCTTAGTTACAACTAACCGACTGGCAGTCCCAGAATGCCTCGTCCTACAGCTCGCAGGTACTGAATCAAGCACATCAGAGCACAACAAAGTTTAGAACAAACAAAGAGATAAATTGAATTTTTTTTTTTTTTTAACCAATCAAAATGGAGATTAAAATAGACAAAAAATGGCCAAAAATCTAATTTACCGTGCATTTATCGTGATTCTGTCGATAGCGACTGTAAAGAAGGATTGCAATTGGAAGCTCTACAATCTAATTAATACAGATTAAAACGATGAAATAAAGCAGAAAAAATTGAAAAATAAAAAAAATGAATAAATAAAAGTCGGAAACGAGATGGTACCCAGATCAGCAATAGAGTTTGAGACGGATCAGTGACGAGGTCGACGGAGAAGACATGGTTGGAAATCCAGAAGGCCAAAGCTAAGCCAAGCGCGCATATTAGCAGGACAATAAAGGCCTCTGAAGCTGATACTGGGGACGCAGCAGCCGTGCCGGAGGTTTTAGCTGCCGTTGTTTTCTCCTTGCTTCGTCGGCGATTCATGGAAGAAAATTTACTAACTGCCAATTGAATCACTGGCTTCTTTTCGGCTCAAGAACAGTTGAAGGGGGATTAACAGCCTCCTGCGACTGCAAAGAATTGGAAAGACAGTGGCGATCCACCTGGTACGATTATGCTCTGTTTGTGCTCAAGCATAGGGGGAGACAGACCTCGAAGGCTGAGCCGACGAGGGCAGGTGGCCATATTTGGGTTTAGCCCAATCTATTTTGGATTTTTGGGCCTTTTATAAGAAGTGAAAGATAATTCATTTCGGGGTAGCTAAACGGGAATAACTTCGTCGGTATATCAATTATTACTTTTTCTAAACCAACGGGCCTAGACCCAAAACAAAGAACACAAAAAGGAAAAAACAGCTGTCTAATAGGTCCTTTGATCAAGGAGACCCTTGTTAATAAACCTGTAAATGAGCCGGCTCGAGCTAAGGTCCTGCTTGTTTGCGGCGAGCTTGACTATTATGTATTTAATCGAATTTAAACAATGTTATTATATTATATATTTTTTAATAAATCATAATAAACAAAATATATAATATAATTTTTATATAACTAAATGAAATAACAAATATAAATTTTATTTTATATATATATAAAATAGTCAAATTACAATATTTAAATATAATCTAATAGCTACACAAATAATAACATAAGCAAAAAATTTATTATCAAAAATTTCAACATTTTCATATAATTCAAATCCATATATAAACTAGTTTAAGTTATTCAAAGTATAACTGTCTTTGCCTTATTTTACTTTTATAAAATGAGATTAGCAAGAATTTTTATTAATATTAAAATATAAAATAATTAAATTAATTAATAATTTAATACGCTTATAAATAATTTTAGGAACAAAAATATATGAAGAAGCTTATCTAAAGTTACGAACATCACGAATTTTAAATTATTGGATTTGAGCTTAGCTAATTTAAATTCAAAATTATTTACTTCAGATACAATTGAATTTTTTATAAATTAAATTTGAGATGTTTACGAATAATGTGATTATATGACTCATTTGCCCACGTGATATTAAATTAAATTTTTTTTAATACCAAAAAGAAAATTTATACAATGCGGTGCAGCGACCGAGAGGGCGTACAAGCCGAGTACTTGAATGAGAAGCCCGTGGTGAGCAAATCAAGTTTGCACTTGTTACATGATGTACTTATTACTTAAGATCGTGGGGCACAGCCAAGAGCGTGTTCCAAGTAAAGATATTAAATTCATAAATTTTTTATCCAATATATTATATAATATTATATATAAATTCAACATGTTTTAATATTTAAATTTTTTGAAATATTATAAAATTCAATGATGAATTATATATGCTTTTTAATAATAAATTAATTGTAAAAATCGTAATTTTGTGCTTAGTATTACTAAATTAATAAATATTAGAATATTTGTAAGTTTAATGAAAATTTAACATAAAATTAAAATTTTTTATATAATTTTTTTAATTTTTCACAAAAATTATTTTTCATGTATATTTTGTGTCAAGCAATAACATAAAAAATTTACAATTTCATTAATTAAAATTGCATAAAAAATTATAAAAAATATAATAAGTTTGGACAAAAATTTAAAAAGTATATATCAATACAAATGTTTAGACTAACATTAAAATATAATTTTAAATTTAAAAATTAAATACATAAATTTGAATCCATTAATCGTGAGCTTACCTATTCATAGAACATTGATTTTTCCCTAAATTTATTAAAAAAATGATGATGTGAATTTAAAAAAGATCAATACAAATTATTTTTTATAAATTTATTCTTTTTTGCATTAAATTCTTCTATATTTTGAGTATCTAATGATTCAAATTGAGTTTTATATTTTTTTTGCTAAAAAATATTTAATTTAATGACTCATAATTTATTAATAAAATTAATTTATCAATGCATTGAATTTTAATTAATGTATGATAGAATTGATTTTTTTATATTGAATAGATAAGTCAAAAAAAAATATTTAGGTCCTACAGTAAGGGACTCTGTCTTTCTGTCTTTACCTTTTTAAAATTGGTGAAAATTTGAACAAACTAGAAATATCCTTTGTATATATTTCGGAATTAATAGCACTCATTAGCCCTTCCCACCCCCATCAATTTGAAAGTAAACACTAAACAGCCCACTGTAGGCCGTATCAAATTCGAAACATTTCCCACTAACAAATAAATCTATTCCATTTTATTTTTATCTCTTTTCACAACCTATAATCAATTTTGAGATGAACATAAGTAAAATATAAGAATATAAATGCGAAACTTGCATCACCAAATAATTTTGATGCAGAAAACATATAGCTTGGACTTAAAAAGAATGATGAAAAAAAAAATGACCTGTCATTTTCTTATATTTTATTGCAGCTTAATAATTTGCTCTTGCAACCGTTTTATAGAAAATAAGAAGCATGAATGTGTTTCAGTTATATTCATTTTGGGCACATATCATGCCAGAGGGCGAAGAAAAACACAGACAAGAAATAGATTTAAACATTTAGCAATTATTTTAGGGGCTGTTCGATTCAAATTAAGAAATGAGAATAAAATCAAGAAAGGGAATTAGGAAAAAATGAAAGGAATGGCTTCTGATTACTAATCTATTTGGTTCAAATAAGAAAAGAAATTAAATATTTTTAATTTATTTTATTAATAATTATTATACTAAAAAATAATTTATTTATAATTTTATTAAAATAATTATTATAATTATTATCTTATTATTTTTATTTTATTTACTAATATTATAACTTTTATAATTATTTAATATTAATCACTAAAATCTTATTGATATTATTTTTATTATTACTCATATTATTTCAATTATTATTAATATCTTAATAATAATTAATATTATCATAATAATATTAATTATTATTTATAATATTTATTAATATTATTAATTATTAATAATTAAAAAAATTATAATATTAAAAAAATAATTATTAAAAATATTCTAATATTATTGATATAATTAAATAATATTATAATATTTATTATTTATTTAACATTTAAGAATATTATTTTTTTATTAAATAAATATTAATAATATTATTAATATATGATAATTATTATTTAAACATTATTTAATTATATTATAATTATTATTAAAAATAAAATTATTATTTATTTAATTATTAATATTTTATTAATATTATTATCTTTTTATATTATTAAATATTTTATTATATCTATTATATTAATTGTCATATTAAAAATAGGGAAAGTGAATGAGATTCCCTAAGAATTTAGAGAGAATCATCGTTCCCTTAATTAGGATAATTCTATTAAGGAAAAATGGAGAAAAGGAATGAATTTTTTCTAAATCAAACAAAAATAAAGAGAATGAAACCTACAATTCCCTTTCCCTTTCTTGATTACCCGTAACCAAACACGCCCTTAAATTGTTCTTCTTCCATTGCATTCTTACAATGTTAAAAGGACCAACTTAACATTTACAATTACATAAAACAAGATCAAAATCCGTCTAACAAGAACGTGGACTCTGCATTTTGGCAATAAATAAGGAGACTTTGGAAGCATAATACAAGTCTTCAGGTGAGAATGTCATCCAAACTTCGTTTTTTCTTTTTATCGAAAAATATTTTTTACACAAAAATATTATTTATGTGTGTGTATATATATATTGATAGAGGATTGAAATATTACTTATATTTATAATTTAAAAAATACACCTAAAACCATAATAGTAAAAATAAATAAATTACTCTTTAAAAAGATGAAGTTAATTTTCTCAATTTTTTTGTATTTAGTACTAAATAAATAAAATATTTTTTATTTTAATATTTTATAATTATATTTTATGAAAAATATTATTGGTTCAAACAAATGAAACAATAATCATAAATTAAAAAAAAATTATAGTGGATCACCAATAAGTGATGGATCAATACTTCATTAAATCCGATCATTAATATATTATTATATGACAAAATATCAAATCTAACCCTAAAAAAAAATAAAGTTGATATGTAATAAAATCTGATAATATATCAATACATTATTATCATTGGTTCACAATATAGTGCGCAAATTAAGGTTGGATGACAAAGGATTTCTTTTTTATTTCTTTTTTATTTTTTAAAAATAGAAGTTTCTATTTGATAAATTATTTTTTAAAATTATAATTCTAGATGTATGATATGAAAATAGAAAAATTAAAATTAAAATTTTAATATTTTCTTAACTTTTTTATTTTGAATATTAATTTTACGATTAAATGAAACATTTTGTTATTTACTTATGCAAATATTTTTATTCTTCATTTTCTTTAAACTTGAAAATAATTTAAAAAAATTAAAATTAATTTTTTACAATAATTTTTCAAAATAAAAAATATATTAAAATAGACCAAAATACTCCTTTGGTCTCATTTTATCTCCCTTGATTTTTGGAAATTTTTATTTTAAGGGAAATTTTAAATATATATATTACTCTTTATTAAATAGCTTATTTCAAAATTTTAACTAATTTATTTTATAATTATGTATTTGAATATGCTATTTACACATTTTCAATATATATTATTTTTTATTAAATTAAAATATATAAAAATAATTAATTTTTGTTACTAAGTATAAATTCCCTGTAATTTAAATGTATAGTCAAATGAAATATTCAATATAAAAATAAATATAATAGAGAGTAAATAGAAATTGAACAAATCGAAACTCTCGCCATTTGTTTTACTTAAAATATATCGCATTATATCTATGTTATTTTTTAATATTAGTATTTAAGTTATAAAAAAAAGATTACATAAAAGAAAAAGAAAATACATGCAAAGTAGTGAATAAAAGCAAGAGACAGCGTGTCACTTATAAAATATTACGAGTTAAAATTTATAGTCAATTAATTTAATTTACTATAATATATAAATTATTTAAGATAATTTATTATAAAAATAAATATATTATATCATATCTAAATTATTTTATAATATTATTATAATATTAATGCATGTGCAATAAAAAAACTAAAGTAGCAAGCAAAAAGAGGAGGCAGTATATTATTTGTAAAGTAATAAGAATTAAAAATAAAATATAAAATTAATTAAATTATATTATATTAAATATTTAATTTATTTAAAATATTTTTATAACAATTAATAGAGTGAACTTGGAAAAAAAAAGAAAATTATGCAATAGACTGAATAAAAAAAGGAAGAATGTATCAACTATAGAGTAATAAGAGTTAAAAATAAAATATAAGATAAATTAATCTAAATAAATAAAATATTTTATTTATTTATAATAATTTTATAATAGAAATAAAATATATTTTGTTACATGATATATATTACTTAATGGTATAGATAGAAGGAATAGAAAATTACATGTTTTATGATAAATTTTTATTTGAAATAGCACTCAAAAATTAATATGCAGAAAATATGATAAAATTTTAAAAAATAATTTTAATTTTCAAATGATGTTATTAAAAATTTTAAATATGTAATTATTTCAATCAATATATATATTCCATATTAAACTTTTAACTTATTAAAAATATTTTTATAATAAAAAATAATTTCTTCAAATTTTTTTTTGAAAAATAATTTGTTAGAGGGAGTAAATATAGGCAATGGAAAGTTACGATCTCTATAATATTAGAAATAAAATACACTTACTTTAACGATAACTTATTATTAAAATGGTAATATCACAACTTATGTAATATTAGGAAAATTACGCACCTAAGTGCATTCAAATGAAAAAGGCTAATTGTGCTTGTCATTCTTTGTATTTGGGGGAAATCACTCTTATCTTTTCTAAAATTTAATTTAGGTATTGTTTGTTTTATCAAAAAATATTTTTTTGGTAAAAGATATTATAAAATTTTAAAATAAGAGAAAACATTTTATTTATTTAATATTAAATATAAAAAAATTTTAAAAATAATTTTCTTTATTTTAAAAAGGTATTTGCTTTCCTCTATTGCCATATCTTTAGATATTATTTTTTTAAAATTATAATAAAAGTAGCACATCACTCCTTTATTAATATATATACAAATAATATTTTTTTATAAAAAATTATTGTTAATGAAATAAATAAAACCTAAATTAAATTTTAGTATAATTACATTTATATTTTTTAATTTAGAAATAAATTCTTGCATATTTTTTTTAAAATAGAAAGATGATTCTATGTTTAAAATATATAAAACAAGTTTAATAAATATTTTTAAAAATAAAATAATCTCTATATTATATATTAATTGTAATATTTCTTACTTTTTATTATAATAAGTATCATTTTTATAATTCATTATATGTCAATTTGTTATTTTTTTAATATAAAATAACTTATTATTTCTTTTTCACCTAAAAAATAAGTTATGATATAAAAAAATATAATTTCTTTATATTTATTAGTTGCCAATAATAAATGATAAATGTAAATCCATTGATTACTTCATTCATTTATCCTTTCAATACTAAATCAATTTTTAATAAAAAAATGTAAATTTGAATCCCAATCTATCACTTGAATTCACAATTATTTATTTATTTTATTTTTATAAAAAATTTCCTAAATTACATTTATATTTTACTTTTTTTTCTCTCCATCTTTAATCACTTTAAAGTCATCAATTGATGAAAGTTTCATCTTCATCTTTAATATCTATAAGTTCACAATTACATAATGATTTCATTCTTATAGAAATTATTTTATTCTTATAAAAGGATTTTTAAATAATATTTAAATTTTATTTTCTTTCTCTCTCCGCCTTCAACCATTTCAAAACTACGATTTTCTCTAAGATAATAGTTTTCATTTTTAATATCTATAATTATTCTTTTTTATTATTTTCAACTTTTTATAATTACTTCATCCAAAGTTTCTATCTTGTAATTTTTTTTATTTTTTGTTTCTTTTTAACATTATTATTGCAGTTTAATTGTCTTTTTTTCTTATGAATGTTTTATTTCATTGAATTTCTACATTTCAGTAAAAAATTTATAACTTAATTTATTTTCATTAGTTTAATAGATTCTTTACATCTAAAACTATAAAAGCATACATTTTTTATATAATTTTTTATATAGTTTTACTACTTTCAACTTTTTGTAATTGTTCCATCCAAAGTTTTTATGATGTACTTTTTTTAATGATTTTTTGTTTCTTTTTAATATTATTATTGCAATTTGATTGTCTTTTTTCTATTATGAATATGTTATTTCATTAAATTCTACCTTTCAATAAAAATTTTATGACTTGATTAATTCTCATTAGTTTAATGGATTCTTTATATTTAAAACTATAAAGCATACATTTTTTATATAGTTTATTTTATTAGGTAATTTTTTTATTTCACATTTTTTAACAAGAAATAAAAATTTGGAGGAGATTATGGAAGAAGAGAAACTACCATGTGAATATATAAACTATTAGTTATAAAATTTACAAATATATATAAATAGGTTATTTCTTATTGCATTAGATTTATATAAAAAATATTGAGATTAATAAATATAATATTTTTTATTTTAAAATTTGAAAGTTATTTTATATTTATCTTTATCTAATTTTATTTGAAAATTTTCTATTTTTTATCTCTATTTGTTTTGATTAGAATTTTTTTTTATCTTTATCTTTGTCTCATTTTACATCCAATTTAAAATTTATATATCTTTCATCTATAATTCACTATCTCTTTGTCGATAAAATCATCATTTACTTTCATAAATAAATAATCTTACTTGCAACTATCAGAGAGAACTTGAATTTTGGTATCGAATGACATTTATTACCAAATATCTTAACAATTCATCTTTATCTAGTAAATTCTTACTATAATAATTGTAAATTTATTTTTCTATTTCACAATCTAATTAATCATTCTTTTTTTGTATTATATTTTTAAATAATTATATTATTTCTCTCACCTTTTTTCCTTCTTTATATTTTTGACATATTTTTCTTAAACTTTCACTAAAGAGCAAATTAATTTTTCTTCTAAAAATTTATTTATCACTACACATTTAAAAAAAAAATTATATTTATGATTATATCCTGAAAAAAGAACTTTATTATAATACAATTTTCAAAAGATACTAAATATGAGTCCATCATTAATGTTTTCCAATGAAAACACCATTTTTCTTTTTTATGTGAATTAAAAAATATAAAATATTTGATATCAAAATATTGAATTTTAGTTAACATGTATATAATAATTTATAGATCTCAATGAGTTATTTATAATATAAAATTATTACTTTCAAAAGTTTATTTTATACTATAATATGGTAAATAAAAAAGATATTGTCATTACAAAAATATATATTCTTGTCATAAATCATATTATTAGATATTAATATTAATGATAATAATTATCTTAAGAAATAATATTTAATTAATATAATATTTGAATTTAAAATTAATTTTTTAATAAAATAAATTTAAAATTAATTATTTACTTGAATGTCTAGCAAAATTAGTGGACAAATGACTTTTTTCTTAAAATTATTAGTTATATATTAATCAATTTTTATCTAATTTTCTTTATAAATAATTAGTATATAATTATAATACTATATTATTAAAATAAATATTTATTCTTACAAAGGTAACTATCTAATATAAATATAATTATAGTAAATCTTAAGAGCAATGCTCTCAAACAAACTAGACGATCCCTTAAGTTTGGGGTGGGCAAGATTCCTGTTTAATCCACTTAAATCTAATAAAAATTTGATTAAATGGATAATCCGTCAAATCCGAAGATTCGGTTCCCTTTTGTTATTAAACAAACCAAGCTCCTGGTCCACCTCCCTTGCCCCAAACCCAAAATCTCAATTTTTATTTTATTTTATTTTATATTGGGGGAGGGGAACCATGGGGTAAAACCTAAAAGGCTAAGTTAACTTAGACATGTAAAATAAGTGGGGTAAGCTTATACGAATTTTGCTCGCATGAACTTTTATCCACGCAAATTTATTCGCATAAGCTTGTATTTAATGCGGGCTTCCTACTAGAGTGCCCGCATCGCATCATGCGATGCGGGCTTGCTCGTAGGAAATTCATATTTTTTTAATTATTTTATTTTATAATATATAAATTATATTTTAATATTTATTAAATTATTTAAATAAAAAAATTAAATTAAATTTTTTTAATATATATTATATCTAAATATAAAAAAATAATTAAAAAATAATATTTTTTTATTCACAATCAAGCTTACGCAGTTGCGGGCTTGACCGCGTGGTCTTGGGCTTTGGCTGCGCGATCTTTTGCCTAAGCGGCCTTACACGCATAAGTGCTCATCAAATACAAATTTTATGCAAGTTGCCCACGTTACCCCGTTAGCGGGCTGTTTTACATGTCTAAGTTAACTAAACTTGGTCTCCTCACTCAAAAGTCTACCGCACTGACAATAAGCAACAGAGTTACAGTACAGAGGCTTGGAGACCCTAATTTGGCTCCTCGTCTTCTTCACCTCGACGCCCTGCTGCTGCGGTCCATATTGGTAGTGAAGGAGCAGCGAGCGTCTTTCAATTTCTGCCGGTAAGTTTTTCGCTTTCATTATCCTTCTATTTCTGCTTACAAAGTTCCGTTTTTGACTTTTTGGTGTTTCTCTTTGTATGAGTTCGATTTTTATTTAATAGTTCTGGTTTCTATATCTTGTTAATCTAATTCTCGTCAGGCTATCTTGTTAATAAAACTTCATCTGCAGCTAGAATTTAATAGTTCTGTTTAGTCTGGCCATGCTTTTTGGCTGAACAACCCTTGCATGTTCTTTATCTGAAATACCATCTGCCAAAAGTGCTGCAACACCAAATAGTGAGAAATCATGCCGATGAGAAAGAGGGATTTCAGCTTAAAGATGAGTCTTTTTTGGGATCTTTTCTGAAATCCGGTTTTTCAATTGAAATTCCCAACTCAGCCCAACTAAAATGCTGCCAATATATAGAGTAATTAACATGAACTAATAAATTCACTCCGTTTACTTCTTCAGCGACCGACTCCGAAAGAGGGATTTTTCATATATGCATATGTTTAACGTATAATTTGTTATATATAAGCAATTTTTTATGAATTTAAATTTGATGTATCGGTATAAAATATTTTATTTTATTATTGAATATGAAAATAATATATTATTAAAAAATAATAATTAATAATTTTTATCAATAATAAAAGTGATAACATAATAATAAATAATAATATAAAGTTATTTCATATTAATAATAAATTAAATGTAAATTTATTTTTTATAATTTGTATTAATTAAATGAATTTATTTTTTTATATATAATATAATTTATTATATATAAAAAATATGACAATAATCTCAATCGTTCGATTTAATCAATAAAACTAATTCGATTTTAATATACTTGTCTTGCTGGTCAATGACCGAGCTCGCACTTTAAAACATTGTATGAGAATTGGGGGAGAGGAAGACTTATTCTTGAATTAAATTAAATAATGCTGTGAGGGAATAATCCAAGTACTCGAATAAGTAGCCCGTGATGCCCAAGTTGCTTCTTGCTATCATGATTAATCTTGCAAAACATTGATTCCCTCAATTTAAAAATAAAATTGATAACATGAATTTAAAAATCAGATAGATATAAAATATCTTTTATATTGAAGAGGTGAGTTTCAATTGTTAAAAAAAAAAAAAATCAGGTCTTAAGGGACACTGTCTTCTCTTTTCAAAATTGGTGGGAAAAAAAATTGAACAAACCAGATTTATCCTTGTACATTTCATAATTAAGAGCCCTCTTTCCCATTACATTTCCCAGCCCCCCAATGATGTGAAATTAATTTTGATACTCAAAATTGAATGCCACGACTCCCTCCCCACCCATCAATCAATTCGAAAGCAAATAACTTACTATAGGTCCTGACAAATTCGAAACATTTAAATAAAAGTCAAAACTTAACTAACTAAGGAGTGGTTTGCTTTAGGGTTTAATTAGGTAAGTAACTTTATGCAAAAAATTAAATTTTTCAGAAAATAATTTTTTATATGAATTTTTCATAAAATGTTCAGAATTATTTGATTGATATTAAGAAAATGATATTTTTTAAAAAATAATTTCTTATATTTTATTTAATTTAATTTTAAATTTTTCAAAAAATATTAACAAAATGAGTATTATGTATTTAATATTATTATAATATATGTTAATAAATTTAATTATTTTTAGTTCCTTTTCTTTTAAATCATTTATGTAATATCTTTTGTATCATAATTTTTATTAACTCATAATTTTATTTTATTTTATCTTGGAGAACTATATTATTTTGAGAACGTGTGTATATACACGTATATATATTACTTATTTATCAAATCTTTTAATTAATTAACATACAATATTATGCATGTTATATATCAATTATATTTTATAAAAAAATTTATTAATTGTTCCATTAAAAATGTTTGCTTCTTATTGAAATACTAAACATAAATTTAATAAAAAAACATTTTTTACCACAAAAAAATTAACATAGTTAAATGGTATATGTAAAATTGAGATTAATATTATTAATTGAGAACTCAAATAACACTGGAGTCTTGGAAATTGAATTGAACTAGGAAAAAGCAAAAGTAAAGATAAAGTATACTAGTATAACAGTAACTTAAAGATAATATCAAATAAAATAGTAAAGTTATCAAACAAAAAAATAATTTCTTATATTTTGTTTAGTTTAATTTTAAATTTTTTGAAAAATGTTACAAAATGAGTATTATGTATTTAATATTATTATAATATATATTAATAAATTTTAATTATTTTTAGTTCCTTTTCTTTTAAATCATGTATGTAATATACTTTGTATCATAATTTTTATTAACTCATAATTTTATTTTATTTTATCTTGGAGAACTATATTATTTTTAGAACGTGTATATATATCTATTACTTATTTATCAAATCTTTTTATTCATTAACATATAATATTATGCATGTTATATAGTTTGATATCAATGATATTTTATAAAAAAAAAATTATTAATTGTTCCATTAAAAATGTTTGCTTCTTATTGAAATACTAAATATGAATTTAATGAAAAATATTTTTCACTAAAAAAATTAGGAAAAAGTACACAAAACCCCTTTAAAATATGATTTTTTATCAAATAAACCCTCTAAATTTCTAAACTTTACAAATAACCCCCTGAAGTTTTAGAAAAAGTGAAAAGGCTGAGAAAATATATAAAATAATTTAACAAAAGTTCTATTATCACTTAGTAGAGGTTTGAAACCATCGCCATTCACTTAGCAGCAATTTAAAACCGTTCGTAAGTGAAAAAAGTGTGAGGGTTTTTAACTGCTAATAAATTAAATATGATAGTGACGATTTTAAAAATTTTTCATTTTTTTTCAAACTCTAAGGAAGTTATTTGTAAGGTTTGAAAGTTTAGGAGGTTATTTAATAAAAGTTCATATTTTAGGGAGATTATATATATTTTATCAAAAAAATTAACATAGTTAAATGATATATGTAAAATTAAGATTAATACAAAATTATTAATTGAGATCTAAACAACATTGGAATTTTGAAAATTGAATTGAACTAGGAAAAAACAAAAGTAAAGATAAATTATATTAATATAACATTAACTTAAAGATAATATCAAACAAAATGGTAAAGTTGTCATTAATTGAATTTAATGAAATAATTTTATCATTAAATTTATTTATTATTAATCAAATAAAATGGTAAATTTATTATTAATTAAATTTAATAATGATAATATTATTTTCATATTCATAGAAAAAAAATCACAAAAAGTAGAATCTACCTAAAAGATATAAGTAAATAACTTCTCATATTCTTTAGAAGATAAGAAGAAGTACTATTTCCTTCAATTTGTTAAATAATAATTTATCAAACTATTATAATCCTTCCAGGCAATAGTTGTTGTGGAACCCAATAGTCAATTTTTACTAGCCTAATCCAACTTTAAAATTTGATTACTAAAATGTAAAATATTTTATAAATAGTACTAAAGTATTTACCATTAAGTATTTCCATTCAAAGCTAGAAGAGTAGGGGAGTTAAATCTACTTACCTTCCCTAGTAGTTTAAGGCTAAGCAACCATAACTATCCCTAATAAGTTAGCCTTTTTTGATCCCCCAATCCCTTAGTTCCCTTGTTTAAAGCTAAACTTAGGAACCAACGATAGTTAGTTTAAGTGGATAAGAGCTTGATCCCTGTGAATAAGAACTTAATTCTTTTAAGGAAGGTCTCGGACCTGAATCTTGTGAATGGAAAAAATTATCGTTGGGAGAGCTTTACATTCATATTAAGTCCTTCCGACTCAAATTCGAATCAGTCGAAAGTTCAATGTGACATACTAGATACCAAGTGGTTCTTATAAAAAAAAAGGCTAAACTTAGGAAAAACAATCACCTATTAGCTTCAAATGAAGAGTCTTTCTCTTAGTTTGGCTAAGAATTATTAATGATTAACTAAAGTTGATTGCTTGTCTTATTTGAATTTGTTGGAGAACAAAGGAGAGAAGGAACGGGGGAAAAATGGTGTCTGGGAAAGGGGCATACGGAGCTATAGGTAATTTTAGAAATAAGGAGTAACCTAGGGGATAATATTGGAAAAGGGCTTTCTAAATCTCTTTCATTCATACTTGTCAATTCTAATTACATACTAACCTCTAATTAGTTTATTTCCGCCTATTCTTACTATTGTGTTTCATATTCCACTGTAAGATTCTATTGTTTCCTAATTAATTTACTTTCTAAATGCAATCTTAACAATTAAATACTTATTCCCACATACAAAATATTTTAAGGGGTGTAACACAAATAATCTGCTTTTTTTCAATTTTCAGGGTTGCTATGAACCAAACGATTCCTCACAAATAAATCTATTCCATTTTTTTAAATCTCCTTTCACATCCAATAATCAATTCTGAGAGAAACATAAATGAAATGTAAAATTATGAATGCCAAACTTGCATCGCCAAATAGTTCTGATGCAGAAGATGTAGCTTGGACTTTAAAAAAAAAAAAAAGGAAAAACTGATGAAAAATAAACTGTCATTTTCTTGTATTTTTTATTAAAGCTTAATTATATTGCGCTTTCGTAACTGTTTTACAGAAAATAAGAAGCATGAACAAAAGTATTCGATCGAGCAATGTGTTTCTCTTATATTCATTTTGGGCACATATCAAGCCAGAAGACGCAGATATCATAGATAAAAGAAATAGATTTAAACAATATTCAGCAAGTGTTGTTCCATCCAACTTAGCATTTACATAAAACTAATCCAAAATCCATCCAATCAAGAACAAGAATGTAGACATTGCATTTCAGCAATAAATAATGAGACTTTGCAAGCATAATACAAGTCTTCTGGTAAGAATTTGATCTAATCACAAATTAATGTTTGATGGCAGTCTCCTATGGTCCCATTTTATCTCCCTCGATTGGTGGCCATTTTTATTTTGAGGGGGAAAAAAGGTTGAGGTCAGATCCATGCATTTCAAGCACACTTTCTTGACTTATTAATATATCATTTATTCAACGATTTGACTTCAAAAATAAGCTATATATATATGACATTTCATTTCAAACGGTAAGGCATTAATTAATTAATAGGACGGCTTTGTCCATATCTTCGGTTCTCAACTAACATTATCGATTACTACAAATCAAGCAAGACCAAATACTCCAAACCAAAATAAAACTTCCAAGCAAAACTAGCCAAAATTCTAAGCTATCCACGTCTATTTAAGATCTAAACCACCAAGTAATCAAGCCATAAGAAAAAAAGGAAAAAATTCATCCCCTGCCTCTCTTTTAGCTAAATATGTGAAGTCTTCAAAATTTGTCATCCCAATATATACATTTTCCAAGCAACCTAGCCTGCAGCGTCATTTTCATGGCAGCACTCAAGTTTCTGCACTTAATTTCTCTTGCAGCTCTCTTGGCCACCATGTCCACCAGCGTCTCCTCGGCGTCAGCCACCGTGATCAAAGGTGGTTATTGGTTCCAACAATCGGTTCTTCCAGCTTCATCCATAAACACATCATTTTTCACTCACATATACTATGCTTTTGTTGAACCGAACAATGTCACTTACGAGTTAGATGTTTCAAATTCAACGGCCACAAACCTCTCGACATTCATAAGCAGCCTTCGCAGCAAAGATCCTCCTGTCAAAACCCTACTTTCCATCGGTGGAGGAGATAGTAATTCTCTTGTGTTTGCTAAAATGGTTTCAAATGCTTCCTCGCGTAAGATTTTCATAGATTCCACCATAGAGGTAGCAAGAAGTTACGGGTTCGAGGGGCTTGATCTTGATTGGGAATTCCCTAAAAACCCAAAAGAAATGGATGACTTGGGCCTCCTACTTACTGAGTGGCGGGACGCAATCAACGCCGACGGCCAGAGTAGAAGCCTGCCGCCGCTGCTGCTCTCCGCCGCCGTGTACTTCTCCGTCAATTTCTTCTTGTCTAATACCAGCCGTGCGTACCCGGTGGATTCCATCAACCAAAATATGGATTGGATCAGCGCAATGTGTTATGACTATCATGGGGCATGGAGCAATAACACTGGAGCAGTAGCCTCATTGTTTGACCCAAGCAGTAACATTAACACGATATATGGGCTTCGATCATGGTTACGAGCCGGTGTTTATCCGCACAAGTTGTTAATGGGCCTTCCGCTTTATGGGAGAACGTGGGAGCTGAAAGATCCGAATGTAAATGGTATCGGGGCGGCGGCTGTCGGTGGGGGTCCTGGTAACGGTGCGCTGACGTTCTCCCAGGTGGAAAAGTTTAACGCCAGAACAGGTGCCACGGTGGAACATGACGTGGATACCGTGTCGGTGTATTCTTATTCAGGAACATCTTGGATTGGTTACGATGATCCCCTAACGGTGACGACCAAGATTGGGTTTGCACAAGCTCTTGGACTTCGTGGGTATTTCTTTTGGGCTGTTTCTCAGGACAGCGATTGGAAAATCTCAAGAAAAGGTAATTTGTTTTATTATATATTTTAATTAGGGATGCAGAAAATTCAATGTAAATTGAGGTTTTATTTATTTTGACAAAAATTATTTTCCATAAATTATAGTTATAAAATGTTAAGATGAACAAAAATATATTATTTATTAAATATTAAATATGAAAAATTTAAAAAAATCTTCTACGTCAAAGAGGAATTTATTTTTCTCAATTATCAATTATAATGATTTTAAGTATTTTTTTAATTACAAATATATGACATATTACTACTTTAACAATATATGTACAAATAAGTTTTTTTTTTTACGAAAAACATTTTTCAGTAAAATAAACCAATGGTCGGTTTTTTCTCGTATGTCTGTGAGTTGATGAATGCTATTATTTGTATGACATGCAGCCTCGACAGTCTGGATCCTTTAGAAATGATATGGGCGTTGGAGTTTCTCTTTTCTGTCGGTTCAAACTTGGACAACTTGTTTTGTCAGACAAGGCTGATTTCCAGTTCTACCTCTCCATTCTTCATTCTCACAAAGTTTAGTATTTGCTGATAATTTGATTAAATAAGGAGATAATCCAGAATTTGTCAAATGTATTTTTTTTTTTTAGTAAATATGTCGTGTAATTTAAATTTTACATTTTTTTCCTTTTGTTTGGGGTGCAAGAAGTGTGATCTCTTTTACATCTCACGTTGAGATGCCATTTAGAAATAATGCAAAGGAATTTTTCAAATTTATTGACAAATATAAGAGAAATTGTTTAGATAGATAGTAACCTGTGGATACCAGAGAAGTAGTGAACTATAGAAAATGTCTATTTGTAGGCATAGCATTTAAAGCTATCTCCAATCTACATGACACACTTTGAATCAAACCAATTTCATTTATATCATATGGGATCAATTGACTCAAATTATTTGTGTTATGTGTAAGTGTGGCAAATCCCTCTTGCTCTTATTCTGATTTATTGAATTGGCCAAACAAACAGGACAATGGCTGGACAGTGGATAGCGTAATGATTATATGGATGTTATAAAACTGGCAAGTAAAACACAAAATTCTGATAAAAGTATTTCCAGGTCTGCAGGGAAGTTTGAAGATATTTCGGCATTACACTGAATTGTTACATGGGATCAATTATAACAAATATAGCAGAAGAAAAAACTGCAAATGGATGAATATGAAGCCACACACATTTGAAAATATTGCTTCAAATGGTATTCTGGCTCGGAAGTCAGCCAATGCAAGCAGATCTGATATTTCAAAGAGCGATAGCAACTAGTTTTGTTTTTTATTCTCTTTCAACCATTCAACAAAGGAGTCAAGGATCACTGGCCAGGCTTGGCTGGAGTCATAACTTCGAAGATCCAGAAGATTTACCTGGCAACAACAAAAAGTTAAGTGCATAATAATCTCTCCATGCAACTTCATGAAGTAAGCCCCACCCACTTTCATCAATTAACCCCTAATGTGAGATTATGTGAAAATAATACAATACAATTATACATTGTTGTAGACATAGTACATTGTGATTTAAATAGACCCTAATTGACCCCAGATAGTAGTGAAGATGCGCAGCTGCACATAATATAAAGTTTGTAAGGAAATTTTAACAGACACAAGGCATTACCTCCTTAAAGAAACGGTAAAAATTGCTCCAGTGATCCATGTTTAGCGCCCTGTAGTCACTCTGGATCTGTACAAACCAGTTCAACTGTAAGAAAATAATCAGCAGCTTCTGCCTATTAAAGGTCTCTTGATTTTTAATTAATAAGTAGGCAAGAAAAATCAACTTCTTATACTCGAACAACCTCAAGCATTAAGAATTAAATAACCACTATACCCAAGAAAATAAGGAGACTTGCTCAGGGAATCCTTGCAAGTCATGTCCCAAATAAGCAACTTAAGTGATCAAGTCGGAAGGACTCAAAAAGTTGAACAATAAATGGCTAATGACAGTTACCCACCTTTAGATACTCAATTAATAAATCAACTTGAGAAGGGAACTGTGATCTCAGAACAACATTTAATAGCTCACAGATGGTCTCAATATCTACACTCCTTTGCCTCTCCTCTGAAATAGTTATTCAATGTGCACCCATTTCAGAGGGAGAAGAATAGCAACAGAAACATGCCAGTGTAACAGAAAAACATCTGAATTTATAATCTGAAGACATGTCACCAATACTAAGCCTTACCCGTGAAACAGTATCGAAAAGCGTAAGAGTAAAAATCCTCAAAGCACTCCGGTGCAGTGATCTAATAAAGACATGTAAGAAATACATAGGATCATCCATACTCTTGATGCACTCTAATTGTTAAATATTTAATCTCAATAAGAATGTCAAGCAAATTCACTAACTATTTTATAACATTGCAAAATACCTCTTTCTCCAATCCTATAACTGCCTTTTTAAGTTTGGGAAGACTATCAACCCCTAAACATTTGAAGCCTCTTCGCCACTCATCCTATTACACAGAAAACCAGTATTAGTGACATATCCAAAAATTAAATTAAAAAAAAAAAAAGGGATAAGGAAGCCTTTCTAACTAATAATTAGAATTATGATCCAACAATATAATAACTGGATTATTATGTCAAGCCATCTGATTGTCCAGTGATTCCTGAGAGATAGAGAGGGCTTGCATAATCAGATATAGCACAAGGATTTTCCAGAGAAAATAAAGCATCTGACCATCAGACTTTGAACAGATATCATCATAATATCTGTCTGGAAATTGTAATGGGGTTTCGTCTATGATCAAATAATAACAAATGATGTTCTATCTGGTATCTTATTAGATCAAGTAGATTATCTCCTTCAAGTCCAACATAATAGTTCCCTAACAAGATGAAAGTTATATTCATAAATGTCAACATTGTTTGTTTATAATGTATATTCGATAGGACCTTAGGTGGCCATGTCATCACAACATACTGCAGCATCCATGTTACATTTTTCTTCCAACTCATTGAGTTGTAAGTGTGATTCTTATATCAGGACCTAGATCAATATAGTTTACTCCTACTAACCCAATCTGCAGGTGCGTACAAGAATGCACATGTGTCTGAGAGCATCAATGGAATTAATAAGACATAATTGCTTTTCTCTTTTAATATTCACTATTCACTAGTAGTTTAAGTAGTATAAAAGATAATATGAAAACGCTTTGCTCTACCTTTGAAAAATAACCCTGCTTTTCAGCTTTCATTTTCCTGGTACAATGATATCATAATAAAATAAAAAAGGAGATTAAAAGATCATTTTGAAAGAGGAGGAGCTAAAACTTCGCAGTAAATAACATACCAAGCAAGTATCAATATTCTAACATCAGTATAATTCACGCCTACATCTGAACAAAGTGCTTCAATCCCTTCAGGGCTGACCAAGCAAAACAATAATAACAATAATAATAATAATAATAATAATAATAATAAGGAATACATCTTGAAAGAAGAGGCATAATTTCAATATGTTCATGCTTACTCAATCAAGCCCAATGACTGATTTGCATATGATTCAAATAGTTTATCTATCCGATCCAATTGCTTTGTCGTCGATTTCTTTGGTGCTGTTATCAATAAAATGCCAAATAATTAACATCAATAACAACTCCCAAAAAAAAAAATGCAAACACTTACATGAGGAAAATAATAGTGTCAACTGACTTGGTTCTGGACAGTATACTTATTGAATATTAATGTAAAACTTCAAAAATAGACCTAGAATTGCAAGGAACAAAGATTAAATGAACTTATGTCACTAATCTCTACCAAAAAGCACTCTACTAGAAGCATCAAAGTAAAAAATTAGTCTCAAGATCATCAAGCAGCTACACACATTGAGCTTTGTCTTGACAACTCGCTCACATTGTTTTAGACATAAACTATCCACAGGAAAGAATTATCCTATACAGATGACTTCAACAAAACAAAATCCATAGAAAAAGCTCGATATTCAGGACAATATAATACTTAGTTTTCGTACTCATCCAGATAAAAGAGCTGTGCGAATTCTAAAGATGCCAACTTCAGCTGTTCTTTAAAAAAAAGGAGTTTCGTAAAAGGGGATGAATGGGGTAGATTCAGAATCCAATTTTTTTTTCCACATACGTTTCCGCGGGAACCAATCGGAATTGAAGAACAAGAAATTGGAGTACCAGGATGAACGGAAGAATCAACGTCAGCTGATGTGATTGGTGGGACCGCTTTCCTTTTTGAGGGACGAGGCATCTTCGTAATGTGGTTGAACGTAAAAATCGATTAATTCGACGACAGAATCAAAATCCCCTAAAAATATCAAAAACCCTATTGGAAGATAAAGTTGAGGACGATGAATGATCGAACACGGTGACGAACATGGAGGTTTAAGAGGGGCTTTATAGCTTTGGAAAGACAACTGTTGGGAACCATATGCGGCGCCTGCTGCCCCTCTTTTTTTTACTATGATTAATGATTAATTCAATTCAATTTTCTAATCAATTGATAAATATATTTAAATTTGAATTTAATGTAAGCTCATTTTACATTATTATTTATCCTCGTATCAAATTTGGCTTCGTTTAATACATTGTATAACATAATACAATATGAAAAGTATAATGTTATATTTTATAGAATAAAATATATTACAATAAATTTATTTTGTTTCTATATAAGATCAAGATATTTGTAAAATTATACTATTTTTATATATTTAAAAATTAATTTATTTGATTAAAATACTTTTACATATCAACAAAACTATATATGCAAAATGGTCCACAAATCCAATAATTTTATGAATTATCTATGTAGGCCTATTTTTTGTTTGCAGGTACTGTGGACAAGATTGTACACTTTGCAAACATGGTCATGGATTTTTTTTAATTCTTCCAATATTTACAAACTTTTAATTTAATTTAATTCAATATTCAATAATTTAATCTAATTTTTTAATTTTATTTGACTAATTAATTATACAAAATCAAAAAATATAATTGATTAATTATAATTTTTTAAAAAATTAATCCAACCTATTTTAACGTTTTTAAAAGTTTTATACCTTCCTATGATTCGATCCTAATCTTTATATATATGTATTTAATAATTTTATTACTCTCAATATTAAAATAAAAAAGAAATAATAAATTATATTATAATGTCACTTCCTAAATTTTCTTTTAAAGAGATACTAGTACTGATTTTTATTTTAAAAAAGTGCTGGTTTTATGAATTATCACTATTATTTTTCAAAATATCCTTTTTTAATTAGGCACGATTCTTATCCTTTTTATGTGTAGATTGTTGTTTTTGCATCTAGTTTTAAACCTTCGTATATCTATTTTAGATCTTCACTCTTGCTCAGTGTTTACTTTTGATTGATCTCCTCCGTTTCCGGATCGTCATTACTTGTGTTGATCGCGTCTTTTTTCTAATTGTATTATTATTAGGTAATTGTGATTTTTTTGTCAATGGAATAATGTGTGTTACTTGTATGTAAGTGTGGGGTTGAAACTATAGTTTTGAAGATTAACACTAGTATAGATTATGATGATTGAATTAGAATGATGTATGTGAATTTTAAAGATTTGTTTATTACTAATTTTTCCCTATTTTATTCTATTCTCGGCCATCCTATTTGTTTGCTAAGGAATAAGTTAAAACTTAAAAATATGATTAACTTAGTTTGTATTTTTGACTTGAAATATTTAAATCTAAGTGTTAATATTGGTTCAAGTTCCATATCACATTCGCTCTGTGATAGTGTTGTTGTTTTGGAGAGATAGGTTACTATTTTGAATGTTATGGAGTATGATAGTGCTTTAGTTTCAAGTTTATGTTCTTTAAATAGTAAAAAAAATTTATTGTCCAATTCATGATCAGGTGCAATCAGCCATGTTGGTAAGAGGTTCTTTAGTGGTGGTGTGAGTTTAGGAATGTATTGTACAAGTATTCGATTGAGAAGGGTTTTTTGTTTAATTATGTTAGGAATACAAAAATAATGGTAGCTATATACTTAAAGAAGTACAAGGAAGGTTGTGAATGGGCTGTTATTGTTTTATTGTCCAATGTGAATAGTTTTTTCTATATTAAGAAGTTAGTGAATCATCACACATGTGGTCTTATGTTAAATAGTTCAAATTCAAGGAGGATAAGTTCTAAATTGATTTTTGAATTGGTCGTGGATTTAGTTAAGGGATCCCCATCATTGATAGCCAATGATGTTGTAAATCATTTTCAAAATAATTATGGATTGACAATTTCCTATTGCAAGGCATGATGTGTAATAAAGAAAGTAAGGGGCATGGTATTTGGTGATTTTGATAAGTCCTTCAAACAAATCAATTAGTATGATCTGTAACGAATGAAATGAATCTTAATAGTTATGTTGTGGTAGACGTGGATAATAGTAACAGGAAATTCAAAAGGATGTTTATGGCATTCTGTGCTTGTATTAAAGGATTCATATTTTGCAAACCTCTTTTGTTTATTGATAGGACTTTTTTGAAATCCAAGTTTAAAAGGGTGATCTTATCAACTATTGGCAAGGATGACAATTAAGATGAATTGTTTTCATTTTGAGTTTATTGTCAACGGATTTTCAATCAAGAATGATTATATTTGGCCATTTGATTAGTAATATTCAAGGCCTTGTATTTTTTCCTTTCTTTTGTTGGCATTTTCATTCAAAATGTCCCTTTTATTAGGATGTTTTATTTTGAGTTTTATTGAAGTTACTATTTGAAGACTAAACAGTAACATGGAAGCATTGGTGTTGTTTTCTAGTAGTTTTTGTTATTAATGAAAGTTAATTTGGTTATTTGCTCTTAGTTTTTATCGATTAGATCCATAATTAGATATACTCATTTAACTACTAGATTGATGCTACTATTAGAAGACGAATCAATAACATGGAAGGAGTTGTTAGCTCATTTGATTGGTGTTACTATTTGAAAGCTAAACAATAATATAGCATCCCTTATTACTATTTGGTATGGAAACTGTAACATGAAAAACTTTGTGTTTTTCCCCTTCTTTATGATTCTTTTCATGTTTAAAAAGAAATAGTAATGTCATTCTAATATATTAACACAACTGGTTAATGGTTAGCATTAGTGGTTGACATGTTTCTGTTTGGTTAATTTTAGTAGTAACATCAATGAAAAAACTACATAATTACTTGTATGTTACTATTTTGTTTCAAAATACTAACATTAAGTAAGAAGTTGTAAACATAAGGTAAATCAATTCTAAATGTTAGAAGAAACCAGAAAGAAGAATATGTTGAATTTTTATTAACATTTACGATTAAATATTATATATAATTGAATATTAACAACAATTGGATCTAAGATATTATATGTAATTGAATGTTACATACAATTAAATTTGACCTATAAGGAAAATGTTACATATATACATAAGAATCATTTTCAACCAGAAGGATTGAAATCATTGAAAAATTTATTCACTAAATTTGCCTTGTATTTCCTCAGAAATTCTAGCGAAAATTATTCTTCAAATTCTTTATTGTTGTATATATCCTCTATTTGTTTACACACAAAAATTTTGTAGTTTTGCTTAAAATTGTAAATTTGTCGAATGAGTTAGCTTGGTACCTCATAATTATGGTACTTTTGGATTAGTAAAGAAGGTGTTACTGATAATCCAGACTCCTATTATGGCGACATTTTATATGATATGAGATCAAAAGGTGACTCTATAATAACTAGTTCTACTCTTATATCAATCTTATTCTTGTGAAGGGTTTCATTCTTCTTTTTCTTGTAGTAGTGCTTATTTTGTTAAATTAACCAGTTACATAAGATATCAAGTGAAAAAAAAATATGTTACTGTCTGGTTTAGAAATAGTAATATTAAATAAAAATTGAAAAGAAATTTAGAAATCAAGCACTATTATGTTACTGTTTAAGCTAGAAACAGTAACATTAATAAAAAAAATCAAAATAAATAAACAAATGAAGTACGAGTAACAATGAAACTATGACAAAATAATATCTTACTATTTTCATACAAAATAGTAACATTAATTAAAAATAACATATCAGATAGTAACATCACATTTAATATTGTCACTGTTGGTATATGTCCGATTATATAGATAATTAAAATAATATACAATGTATTATATTTTATTTTAGGTAATACAATTATTATATTATTTTATTTTTATTTTATTAATTTTACGTAATTTATAACTTAATAGTTAAGTATTATTACGAAAGGAATAGTAATAGTACATCGAGACTAGCATATATAGTGACTAATTATTATAAATCATGGATATATGATATCAAGTTAATACATGAGTATATTGTTAGTAAACAGATGTACTGGACTGACCTAATATGAGAATACTGCATAGATAAAACTTATGTCATTAGTAGTTCTCATGTGGTCACAATTGCATATAGTCCTTTAACCTGAAGTCACTATGGTTTCCTACATGAAGGGTCACTCACTTTGATGTCATCCTGTGTCACCTTTAATTTGGATGACCAGTAGGGCGTTGATTGGGTGTGTCACGAATCATGCAGAAGGAAGTAAGTAATGTAAATGGGATTTTGTTACTCTTATATAAAAGAGATATATTCTTAGGCCTCTTGATTGAGTGATACTTAAAAATGCATGGCCATGCTCAAATGAATCAATATGTGATATTGATCATTTGTTTTGAAATTTACTCAATATCAAGAAATATAAATTGAACTTTGATGAGGATGACATTCTCCATGCTTTCAGTTTAATTTGGATATTATTACAAAAGGGATTATGATGCAAATCGTTGATCATGTATTAGGTGGATGTCGAATCACAGACATTCTTACTATTTGAGTGGCAGTAATGTATTGCTAGATACCACTCACTGTCTTTAGCTTAATAATGAATCACTGTCAACATAGTAAGAACCTACAGGGTCACACAAAAGGAGTAAGAATAAGATAATAATTAATTGGACTTTAATTAGATTAATATCCAATTAATTGGAATTATTTTCATGCATATATATATTATTAAATAATAATATATTTTTCACATAATAAATATAATTATTTTATGTGATATTATTTAATATTAAAGTAATATCAAATAATTACGTTATCAGATACTAGATAAATATATTATGAGATAATATTATTTTAATATTTAATAACTATATACAATTATCTGATATTAAGATATTTATATTATGAGATAATATTATTATCTAATATTAGATAATTAATAGATAAGTCATATCTCTCCTCATTATCTCCAAGATAAGGATAAGATGAGTTGTTAAGTATGATTAGGATTTTTAGAGGCATTATCCTATTAAGACTAGGATTGTGGCTTGCCTAAGTTCTATAAAAAGGGACTTAAGGGCAGTACTTTAGACACATTCATAAGCTTCCATAAAACCCTAAATCATTTAAAAAACATTCAATCCTAAATCCTAGAGAGAAAAACGTATTCTAGCAGATTCGTGGAGGGTGAGAGGTCGTTGTTCACTCCGTGTGGATACTGTAGAAACGCTGTACCTTCTGTCCAGCATTTGATTCATCCACTATCTCAAGTTTTGATCAATAGAAACACAAGTGTCCAATAGGTAAAATCCTAATCATTGATTTATGTCATTTGCATAGATCCTAGGTAGAATTAGGATTAAATTTTGAATTTCTACTGCGTATGATAATTCAAATTCCCAACAGTCACGACTCACTTTTAATCATGACCGGCGTGAATCCCGTTACCAGTTTCCATAAGCCTTAACTATTTTTTACTATTTCTATTCAACAAAAGTTTCCAAAGTATAAAAGGACATAAAATTTTCTTTAAAATTTTTACAAAAAAAGAGATAAAATCTCCCCTATTTTTAAATACTTCCTGAGGGTCACACGCCCTAAAATATAAAGCCTAGATTTTCCATATATAGAATCATTTACATCATATAATACAAATCTCAAGACCAATACACAAACATAAATTCAGCATAACAACTGTTGGATCCACAACATTATTTTAAATACTGATCCTAATTCAAGATAATCCTAACTGTCAAATTTTCTAGTAAGACGGTCTTGATTTTCTATAAAGATTACAAAGCTTAAATCAAAATCCTGAAAACATTGAAATAAAATAAAGTGAGTTTCAAGAATCCAATGAGCATATATATACTAATATCTAGCCAAACATTCATAAGTTAAACATGTATTAAATTAAAATATTAACAAACCCATATTTTTTTGAACTTTTGAAACATATGAGATTATGTCCGTAACGAGAGTTCTCTTGCATATAACTTGATACTATAAACTACCCATTTCGGGTAGATATCACAATCCCATATAGCTAGTAAGGCTAAATACAAATAATTCATCTAATTTACATTAAGCCATCGCAATCATATCAAATAAGGACATCTATCCACAAGTAGAAATTTCAATATCATAAAACATCACGTAATAACTACGGTAGCCTTACATGTAGCTACTGTCTCATTTCAAGATCATTTCTATATTTTTCAACTATTCATTGGAAATTTACCATCCAGCTCTCACGTCAATTCTATATCTTTCATAATTATATGTTAGGAATCCTCTGCCTAGTTTTCACACCATTTACAATTTCTAATGCCTTATAAAGCTTAAACCACAACATAGTCATTTTACTAGAATTTCACTCTATTTGCATTACCAAGTCGAGTACAAGCCCACATAAATAATTAGCTAACAATCATAGGTTGTCAAAGCATATAACATAATTATTAGAATCCTTTCACAATTACTCAATCAATGACTACTAATGATACAATCATGCTTTCATTGCACACTCTGATCAACTATCATTCATCAATAACTAATTACTCTTATATCACGAAACTAATTCCATATAATAAGAATGAAGTCTATATTACTAATAAGAAGAATATCATTAATTCATCTTATATTAGAATAAAATTAGTGGTGAGATATATATTCACCTAGTGGGGTCCACCTATTTCATTTATCCGAAAGCATCCAAGTTTAACTTGCTCTTTTCTTCCTATTTTGTAAATTATAAGAATAATTTATAAATATATTAGATTTACTCATTTCCTTCCTAAATTACTATTTCAAAGTCCAATCATAATATTTTAATTTCATCCTTTCTTAGGTTTACCCTAAGAATCTAAAAATATCTTATAATATGAAAATTCTTAAATTAATCCACCTACATAAATTACTAGATCTTAGTGCTATAAAAAGTCTCTATCACATCATTATATTATTATACAATATAAAAATCATAATTTTAGAAATATAATCAAAAATTCATAAAGGATTTTCTTTCTAAATCTTACATCATCCTAATATTTCATATGTATTTTAAGCATTTTATTTTCCTTGCTCCCTAGCATAAAATATCATCTTTCAAATGTGCTACTAAAAATTCGTAATAATCATAAAATAGGTTATCTTGAATCAAGTTAAGGTCATATAAGAATATAAACTCTATAAATAAGTTTCAATCACCTTTCTAAAAAATTTCTTAAACTAATCTTGAACATCTTACTTTAATCATTTTATAGTAAAATTCTACATCATAAAAATTACATTTTTCCTATATACCATCAGTATCCTAATATTCTTAAAAATGGATTTCCTAAATTATCTTGAATCACACTTGAATATTAAAATATTATGATCTAAAATAAGTTACCTTCACCTTAGAAAACTTGCCGGCAACTCTACATTACTAGCAGAGGCAGCAGATGCCATCGTGGAAGGAGGAGCAACGGCTCCCTTGTCTCGTCTCATTGCAGCATTGTACAACTGCCTCAAGCTTCGAAAGTTGCTACAATAGCTCACAGTTTCCCATTTCATGCTACCATGGATTGGAGAATGGCGACAGTAATAGTGGTTCCCTATAGTTGCATAGTGGCTAGCAAAAAGAAAAATAACATCTTTCACATTGCTAACTTGGGGTTTCTCCTTAGTGATATTGGTGAGACGTCATGCCAATAACATGAAGCAACAGCTCACCGTGGAGAGATGGTGGCATAGTTCCAGCAAGGGCATGGCTATAAAGGAACCCAAGAAGAAAAAAAGTCATGTTCTAGAATGAGGGAGAAACGAAAAAATATAAAAAGTTGTTATACCATTCAAGAACAGAGGCAAAAGAAATAAAAAGAAAAGTCAAAGGCGGTGGGTAGCAAGAGAAGACGATGGAGAAACCGCAGGCTGAGAGAGAGAGCACATGTGAGGAGAAAGAGGAAGAAGCTCCCATATTACTAATAACAAGAAAATTGGAAAAATAAAATGAAAAGAGATAGTAGCTAAAGTAGGTGAAAGTGCGGAAGTTGCTGGAAATTCTTGGAGTAAGTCAATTTTTGCTAGAAAGAATGAGAACTAGCTGAGGGAAAGAGAAAAGTTAAACTATGTGCGGTTGTTGTGTGTCAGAGAAAGAGACTAAATATATAAATAAAAAGGGAGATAAGATATGGAAAGTAGAAAAAAATATACAGCAGTAACGAAAAGCAATTAAAATTTCAAAAAAGAAAGAGGACATACGATCAAAAGGGAAGAGACCAAATTTGTATGAATATGGAACAAATTTTGTAGAAAAAAAATAAAGGGACAATAGGCCACATTCATACAGAAATCAAGGGGAAAAGGGTTCCCCCCCTTTTTTTAAAGAGAATAAGGGGAAAAAATGTTGAATAATAAGCTTAAAGTTTGAATTTTATGCCTTGCAATATTCTGAGCTCACTTTTGTCATTCAAAATCTTAACTCTTCATCAAAATTAAAATCCATTTGAACCATTAGATCTTCATACTTTTGAAATTTCACATTTCCAATAAAATACCTCAATAACACTTTTAATGAATAAAATCTTAATACTCCTATTTTATAAAGCCAATTTTATTTAGAATCTCAAAAATTCCAAACCTTAATAATTCTTAAGAATAATTTATTAAATAAAGATTTTAACCATAATTACTAAAATATCTTTAACTTATATAAAAAAATTTCTTTATAAAAATCAATTCAACTACTCTTAAGTTAATACTAGCAATATAAAAAGAATAAATAAATTTCAAACATTATCATAGGAATAATTTTCAATAGTCTAAGTCCGTTAATACGGAAAATAATTAAAATCAAGTATTGATTAAATAGATATTTAATTATTCGTAAGTAGCCAAAAATTATAAAACTTGAAATTTTACTTGGGATATTACAGATTTATTTTCTTATAGTAAATAATGTGTTATTGTCTACATAGGAAAGAGTAACATGTTATTTTTGTTAGTCTAAGATGTTACGATTGTGTTGTTGTTTGGTTTGGAAACTGTAATATCAATAGAAAAAATAAAATAAATAAACAAATTAAGTATGATTAACAATGAAACTTTAATGTATTACTGTTTTCATATCAAAGTAACATCAACTAAGAATAGTAGTTTGTATTTAATTATAATATAAGTATTACTCACTAGCATTTTGGCATCAACAAGGTATAGATCTATAATTCCCTTTCTTCTAAGCCTTATTGAGTTGTTATGAGTCCACTTCCACTTTGCATTGTTAAGCACAAATAGAGTGTAGTGATTGGGGTATGTGCAACCTTTGATGCTGGTTGAATTTATTAGGAATAGAACAATCTCTATAGCCATTCCTTGCTCCACATTCTAATCGAATTTAATCATCCTTATTTCTTTGTATATTGTAAATGGGTTCACCACATAAGACTATTAATATATTTTGAACACGAGTAAGTATTAAAGTGTTTTTTGTATGTCACATTTAGGGAATGGCTTTCAGATCTTACCTAACACAAGTTGTCAAATATAAATATCTTGTTGTTGCTGAATATGTTAGCCATGTTGAGCATGCACACATGGCAATCTATGATCTAAAATTGAAGGATTAATTTTTGTTAAATAAATTGATTAGGAAGAAGTCATACTCCGAAAAGGAATAAAAAAAAGAAAAGTAGAAAAACATCAGTAAAATGATGACAAATAATAACATAAGGAGTTGTATGTTACTATTTGGACTCCGAATAGTAACATCATATCTTGGAATCTAAAAATGTTCAGTGCTACCATGTTATTATTTTGACTCGAAACAATAACATTATTATGAAAGGAATATGACAAAACAGTAATATTGTACAATTTCAGAGGAGCATACATTTGATGTTATTGCCTTTTCTGCAATCACATCCAGTAATTCATCTAATGTTATGTACATATCCTATTAAAGAGATGTCCAAACAATATTCCTGCAAATGATGATGTGATGTAGAAATTAGTTAAGGTACTAGGTAATAATAATGAGTTAATTAAAGGAATCAGTAAGAAAATAGGATACGACTTACATTATGTCTCATATTTTTTTAATTTGGACTAATTTCTTCCTAAAATCTTGGGGGAGATATTTTGCAACTGGCCAATTTGTACTTTTAGTTTGCCTTTTGGTTTATTTTCTATTTGGCCATTTCCACTGCTATTTCTTCCAAGATGAATACAGGAGCTTCTTTGCCCTTATCAGTGATCTCCTCAACAGGTATTATTTATTATTGTGTGTGTGGTTATTTTGTGTATTTTTTATGTGATCCTAAGTAAGTGTAGTTTGTGTCACATTTTGTTTTTCTTATTTTTGTTTTAAAATCTCTAATCATCAACCTTTAAATATGCTCAGTTTGATTTTGTTCTTTATCTTTTATAATGTTTACTTTTTACTATCTAACCACCTGCATAATCATTTCTATGAGCTATGCAGTCAGCTTTTTTTTGTTATTAAGACTGGTATTTTCATTCTCCAAGGTCTCGATAATCATTTTGAGATTTTTTAGTTGTGTCAAATAATTACGTTTGGAGTCATGTGTTTCCTGTGTGAAGTTTCTGATTGTTTCTTTATTTTGTTGTAATTATTGCTTTGACCTCTAAAGTCTCTCTGTCAAATGCTTTAATTCATCATTCAGTTCATTTATTTTGTTATTTGCACTGAGAAGTTGATCCTTCAATTGTTGTACTTTGTCGTTATCTTGTTCTTGATGTATTTTTTAAAATAGTCCAATATATGTGAACTAGTCCAGTGTTGTTATTCTAGGTTGCATTATGTATTGTCCCATTCTTGTATTGTCATCAGTTCCATATTTCTCTGATTAGAAAGGTGTGATTTATGTTTTTATTTGTTCTTAGTATTCAATTAGTTGTAATTCATGTGTTGTTTGTGTGTGATGGTTGTAAAGGAGGTTTATTTTTTCGTTTGTTAGTTGCATTTCTTTATTTATGACTTGAAATGTCAAAATGGTTGCTTGTTGATGTAATTAGTTGACATATTTTTATTTTGATGAGAAATAGCAACATGAAGAGAAATATTAAGTGGCAGCATAACAATAACATAAGTAAAGGAAATGATGTTTTCTAAAGATTACCTTAAGCTAGCTGGCCACTTTATGCTTCAATTGATATGTGAGGAGCTTCAGGTCCCATTTAAAGCACCTTGGTATCTTTTAAATTTGATGTCCATTAAGCATGTCTATTATTTCACACAGTCAATACTGTCAATAATATAAAGTACATATTGTTAAATCCATTTTCAATACAAGTTTCATTTAAAAATGGAGTAAAAAAAAGGCTCCTTTAATGTCATTAATAAGAAATTTGTCAAAAAAATAATATATTACTGTTTACAAAACAAACAGTAACATATTATTATTTGTTATTCAGATAGTAACATAAATCAAAAACTCAAAGTAAATAAACAAATCAAATGTCATTAATAATAAAACTGCTAAAAAAATAACATGTTATTGTTTATAAAATAAATAGTAATATGTTGTTATTTGATATTCAAATAGTAATATGAACAAAAAATCTAAAATAAATATTCAAATTAAGTCTCATTAATAATAAAAATTTTAAAATAATGAGACAAATGTATTCTAATTATTAACAAAACTGTTAAAGAATAATATGTTATTATTTGTAGATCAAATAGTAACATGTTGTTATTTCATATCTAGACAGTAACAATAAAAAAAAATTAAAATAAATAGACAAATCAAGTGACACTAACAACCAAATTGCAAAAAAAAGTAGGGTTACTGTTTACATACCAAATAGTTACATATTACTATTTAATTTCTAAATAGTAACATTAACAAAAAAATTACAAAAAAATGTAAGAAAATGAAGACAATATCAAAGAAAATGATATAAAGGAATATAAGTTTGATAACGATAACTTACTAGCAATAATATGACATAACCGGTGACATTTGGTAGGCTATTCTTTATAATAGAACTCATTAGTTGCTCATATACATGTCCAAACCACCAATATTCTGCTATGTCATCTATGTCCTTGATGTATTTAAGGTAGGACCAGGCCAGTGTCTAAGCCTTATTTGGTACAAATAAGGTTATCAGCATCATTAATGTTATAAAGTGTGAGACATCTTAAACATCGATTTCTGATGCTCCTTTCACTACTTGTTGGAGTGCATTAAATATTATGGGTTTTGTAAGGCATCCTTAGCCATGGAGTTGATTAGTGTCTAATTCCAATTGTGGCCTCCTACCAGGTGTTATGTTGATAAGGCGATCTCCTTTTCTTATTCCAAAAATGAGCTTCACCAATGTAATTGCGATGCTCAAACGTTTACACCTAATTATGAATTTGTTTTACTTCCTTGAGAAGGTGGCAATTACTACTTGTATTTTTTAATCGCTCTTCCAATACATACTATGATTAAACTCCTTTGTCATTATAGCATTGAAGAGAAGCCAAAAAAGTTTTTGTTACAGCACCCTTTTGTGGGTCTCATTGAATTAAAAATCATCAATTTGCCTTATATATGCCAGCATACTAGATTTATATTACTGGAATCTTGCAGCTACTTCTTCAGGTTTTCCTTCTTGTTTGAATGTTTTGTTACCTTTCTATTTAGAGATAAAGAAAAATACCTTAATCAGATTCAATATAAATCATACTTGAAATAGGACAATGCCATGTTATTGTATGTTGCTGTTTTGTCTAGAAACAAGAACATTAAATAAAAAATGGAAATAAATTAATAAATCAAGCATGATTAACAATAAAATAAATAAAAAAATAACGTGTTACTATTTTCAGAATAAATAGTAATATTTTTTTGTAGTGACATGGTATTATTTTATTTAGAAATAGTAATATCAACTAAAAAATAAAATAAACAGATAAATTAAATATCATAAATAAAAAAAATTGTGAGAAAATAACGTGTTATTATTTTCATAACAAATAGTAACATATTATTTTCTTATAGTGACATGTTACTATTAAGTTTAGAAACAATAATGTTAATCAAAAAACTAAAGTAAATAGACAAATCAAATAAATAAACAATTAAAATATCAAAAAACTATATGTTACTATTTTCAAACTAAACAATAATATCAACAAAAAATAACATATTAGTCAATGTAACACCAATATTGCATAATTTCTTACGTGTTATTGTTTAGCATGCAAATAGTAACATGATGCTAAAAAATACAAAATATGTATATTTTCAACATGTAATGCTTCCATGTTTCTTTTTGTCATACAAATAGTAACATGGCTAAAATAACATATTATTATACATTTCATTATGATGTTTGGATTGAAACAGAGCGACGAAGATAAACTTGAAGTTCGTTATCCATAAAAAATGTGTTGGGTTACATATTTTTGTTTGGTATATGAATAGTAAGATGTTTCTGTTTGCTTTTATGTGAATAAGATGTCAAAAAACAAGAGACCGTTTATGCTTTCATGTTTCTATTTGTTATATAAATAGCAACATAAAGATTAGCAATAGTAATGTCTCGATTAGTTATGCAAACAGTTATTATATGTAATTAGTGACAGTAACATATAATAAAATAGTGAGATGTATGTTCATCGTTATAACTTCTATGTTTCATCTTAACATACACACACACACAAACAATAACATTTCCTATTAAGTTAATACTAAGATAATCCCTATACACAAACCATTTAAGAGGATGTAGGGTTTACCTATTGATAGCCCATTTTATCGAGTAGATTCATTGGAAGTTATTATTTTGAACTGGTTAAAAGTTGCTGAAGGCTGGAAATGCTAATTTTTTATGGTACAGTGTTAGCTGAGTTCATTTGCTGTAAATTTTCAATGATTTCTATGGTGTTTTCGTTTGATTTGTCGAATTATTTGATTGGGACTACACAGTTAAGGATTGAGATTCTTCGATTTTTGTTTTAAAGCTTTTGTTCTTGAAATGAGCTTCAAGTGTGTTGTTTTGTCTTATCAACATCATGGTAAATTGCTATTTGCGATAGCACTTAAATAAAAGAAAATACGCTTTGGGTATTTTGTTGCAATAAATTACAATAAATGATACTTACTTAATTTTTTTCTAAAAAGAAACACTAATTACCTGTGATCTCAATTGCCCATGCCCAATTTTACCTATTAAAGTTGCCCCCAACCCCAATCAATTTTATTTAATATTATTTATATATCTAATTTAAATATATTTGTAAGATTTTAATACATTAATAAATTAAATGAATCATCCTTACTCTACTTAAGTGACTGCAAAAGGGTGTGTTAATTTACCTTCTTATACATTCTAATAACAAACCTATTACTAATGTAACTAAAATTAAAATTTTTGAATAGGCTAATTCTATTATAATAAATTAATAATAAAATTTATTTATTTTTTATTTTAATTTAAATATCCATTGTATGAAAAGTCAAACTCTATATTTAATGAAAAACAAATATAATATTTTGTATTATTTTATTATTTTGTAATGACTGATAAAATATTGCCAATATGGATGTCTATGGCTAAGGGGGCACAAATTTTAAAATCAGATTGGGCGTGTAAATTAGTCTAAGATTTTTGAATTGAAAATGTATATGAACTAATGAAAATTAATCAAAATTAATTTATATCAGTTAAAACTAGAAGATTGGAACAATTTTTTTATTTTTTTAATAAATTTTATATAATTTTATAATAATTCAAGTATAATACTTTTATAATTTTATATTAGTTAAATTTATATTATTTTTAATCATTTTTAACATAAATTATAATTATACTACTTATATTTGAATATTTTAAATATATATTACTAATATATAATTTATAATTTTGAAATTAAAATTAATTTAATTAATAAATCAGTAGTTAAATTAATGAATTAATACTTTATTCTATTTAATTACCAATCTAATTTTAAAATTTATGCTTAGAGCTTGCAATTCCCAATTTGAATTTTAGTAGCAGTTTTATTATGAAGCTTATTTCTATGTACATGGCCTCCTTACTTCTTACCTTCGCTACAAGAATTAGTCCTCACGTTAGTTTGCTTACTGCTATGATTGGTCTTGTTTCAATACTATTTTCCTACCAAAATTAAGTTGGCTTCATTTACACCATTATCAATTTTCATATTTCTAAAAATTGAAAATCTCAATCCATCTCTATAAAATCTTTATATTTACAAGGATACTTGATAAGTTAGAAGTTCACGGGCCAAACGAATCAATTCGAGTTTTATGCAAGTCAAATCTTAAAATTTAAGCTCATTAAAAGAGACTTGAAAGGATTAGTCCATGTTGTGAATTAAAATAAATTAATCTTAAATGAATTGGATTAGTTCGTAAATTTTCTATAGAATAAATATTAAAATTTAAGCTCATTAAAAAATAAGTCCAAATAAATTGATCTATACAAACTGCCAATCAAAATGAGCTAATTTGAATGGATCGGATTAGTGTGTTGGCCAAAATGGGCCAACCTATTTTTTTAAAATTTATATTTAAATAAGTAACTTATTAATTATTTTTATATTATAATTTAATATAAAATATAATTCAATTATCAAAAAATTAAATACAAATATTTAAAATAATTAAACATAATAAAAATAAAAATAAATAATAAAATTAATGAATATAAAAATATAAAAATAAAATCTATAAACATAAAAATATCACAAATGATATAAAATAAAATAGAAATTAAGACATTAAAAAAAAAAATAAACTAGTTTGCAAATCAGTCCGACGGTCTCACAAACCGCCTAATTTAGACTCGTCTAAAAATGGATGACGAATGAGTTCAAACGAATCTCAACTTAATTAATTTAAACCTATTTAAAAACGGATTTAAACAAATTGAATTCAAATGAATTTCAACTCAATCCGGTTCAATCTGTTCATTAAACACCCTTACTCACGTACCTAGCACAAAATCAAAAAAACGTAAGCCACTACCTCACCGTGGAAATTTGGAGCTGGAAACAGAGTTTGACTAGGGTTTTATTCGACATATGAACAGCTTGTTTTCCTCGTCCTTCATCTTTTGCTGCGAAAATGGTAATATAATGTTATTTCTGGTTGTGGTTTTATGGTTATTGCGAGCTCATTAACTGATTCCAGCCTCAATCGTGTCCGGGAACTGTTCGCTTTGCAGCCATTGCACAAGATCTTCGTGATCAAGAAGAAGCTAGCCAAGAAGATGAGGCAGAGCAGGCCCATCCTTCACTGGATACAGAGGAGGACCGACAACACCGTAAGGTTACAGCTTTTACGATTTTAATCTGATTTGATCATGGGTTTTGTGTGTGATTGTGGTTCATCTTGTACGACCTTGTTCCTTTCAGGCACAATGCTAAGCGCCGGCACTGGCGCCGAACCAAACTCGGGTTATAAGGGGGAAGAACTTGGAAATTGAAATGTTGTAATAGTTTTTTAAATCATGGGATACAGAAGGGGATGGCTTTTAGTCAAAATGTTGATACGACAGTGGAATTTCACTGTACATGAAATGCGGGCTAAATTTCACCAAAAAAAGATGCGGGCTAAAAACTGGAGGAACGCGTGTGGCCTGCAGATATGGGCCGAGTTGAATTTCTTATATTATCTTATCCGCGGGAGTATGGGCTTGCTTGTGGGTTTAAATTTCTTTTATATTAAAATTTAATATTTAATAAATTAATATAATTTTTTAAATTTACTTGATTAATTCATTACATAAAATAAAAAATAATTATTCAATTATATTTTATAAAAAATAAATTCTTTTTAATTTAATTCAATTTAATATTCTTTAAAAATGTTTTCTTTATTTTATATTTAAAGTTCAATTTGTAATTTTTTTATATACATATTTAATAATATAGTTATTTTTAATAATAAAAAATAGTAATGCGATCTGTTCACAAATACCAATAAACTTTCTGTGAATATAACATTTTTTTTTTTTTACAGATTTATATAGGCGCACTATCCGCTCATTTTACATACTTAAATTTCACAGAGATTTTGACAAGGATGAGTTTTTGGAGGTTGCCTTTATTATTATTATTTATGGAACCGTGAGTCCATGAACAAGCTTTATGCATACGATATATGACTTTTTTTCTTATACTAAAAATAGTAATTTATTTGAGGCGCATATTCAATATACAAACTTCAGGTAGAACTCCCCGGGCAATATCAGTGCCCATCATTAAGGATGTATGAAAATTTGATTTAACGTGCATGCCTCGTCTACGTCTGATTCACTTGGGTCATATGCTGTATTATCTTATTTAACAATAAAAAATAAATATAAAAATGGGTGGAAACAAAAATTTTTTGCATAAATATATAGAATCAGAGTGCTATCCGACACTTCGAGGTCATTTTCATACTGAAGGACAAAATTATTAGTGATAATCCACGTAAACACAATATATTTGACAATTTAATATGTACATTTGGCGTGTTGAAATTTGTAGGAGGGAAAAAAGTGCTTTTACACTAATGAAATGATCAATTTAAGCGTTATTGAATTGTAGGGTCTTTTTTTTATGATAATTTTTTTAAGAAAATTATATATGTATATATAAATGAATAAATATCATATATTTTTATATTTTATGATAAAAAAATCTCTCAAAAATAATAGTGACGAGAAATAATTTTTAAATTTTTTTATCCAATTTAGTACATTTAATAATTTATAATCATATTCATAAAAAAAATATTTTCCATTTGCATAAAGTTTACATTCCGTCCAGCGTTTGAGGGACAATAGTGCTCTGTATTAAAGTATAACCTAGTGATATTAAAACTGTAAGTTACTGTCTCTGTACAAGGATGAACATTAACAAAATTACAGATTGCAGATCCATTTACTCAAATTGACAATTAACGAAAACCAATGATAAAAATAGAAACCAGCCAAGAAAATGATTAGTATTACTTTGATGTCCAAGAACTACCGAAGACATTGGTAAGCCACGAAACAGCTTCCGAGGAACACGAACTAGGACTGGCATTGTAAGTGGTCAACCACGATTATAGCAATCTGAGAGGAATCATGGATTGCCTATAAAATAAAAGGGGAAGCGAGAAGCCAAAGTTATTGTAACCTGCATATAACAAATCCGGTTAGTCTTCTTAGTTTTGGTTCTCTCTTTCTTTCCTCTTTGCAGGCCAATGGTGAAGGCCTGAGGAGGAGCTCTCTACCAGAGCTCAGTGAAAGGAGGAGAGAATATAAATTCAAAATAAATAAATAAATAAACAGAAAAAAAGTGGGGGGGAAAAAACACAAACACACATTTTTCATCATGGCGTCTCTCTCATCATTTGAACACCTCAAGAACGAGAAAGTAGACCTAGTAAGGATAAGGGGCACACACGTTTATTTTTAATTTATTCTTGTTTTGCATGGCATTCTGCATGAAATTTGATCATGGCATTTTCCGTGGTTGTGGTGTGTTTTTCAGGAAAAAATACCACTAGAGGAAGTGTTTCAGCAGCTGAAATGTACGAAAGAGGGTCTCTCCTCGGCAGAAGGAGAGAAGAGGCTCCAATTTTTTGGTCCCAACAAATTGGAGGAGAAATCAGAGAGCAAGTTCCTTAAATTCTTAGGATTTATGTGGAATCCTCTATCATGGGTCATGGAGTGTGCTGCGGTTATGGCCATTGTTTTGGCCAATGGAGGGGTAACCACAAACCTCCCATCTCTTCCTGCAAAAAAATTCTTATATACTTCAATTATAACTTGTATACATACTTTAAACCATGAAAATGAACAAGCAATATGTCAATTTTGTTGTTTCCAATACCTTGAGGAAGCACAAAACTGAAATTTTCAATGATTATGGATACAGTTTTCATTAAAATGACAAGTCACTCCGATGTGTTGTATGGGAATAAGAACATGTGGTATACTAGAACTTGTTCGTGTTTGGGTCTGTCTTAGTCCCTCTCATTGACAAGAACTTTCAAACAATACAGGGCAAGCCACCGGATTGGCCTGACTTCGTTGGTATTGTGGTGTTGCTTTTCATCAACTCAACTATTAGTTTCATTGAGGAAAACAACGCTGGCAATGCCGCAGCCGCTTTGATGGCTGGTCTAGCTCCCAAAGCCAAGGTAACAATTCCTCAGTTATTTTAAAGTTCTCATGTTCACGTGAATTTAAACACCCTCTGAAAAGAAGAAATCAAACTGCAGGTGTTGAGGGATAGAAAGTGGCGTGAGGAGGAGGCAGCAATTTTGGTGCCAGGAGATTTGATCAGCATCAAGCTGGGAGATATCGTCCCAGCCGATGTCCGTCTCTTGGAGGGAGACCCCCTCAAGATTGACCAAGCTGCACTCACTGGCGAGTCCTTGCCGGTCACCAAGTACCCCGGAGAAGGGGTTTTCTCCGGTTCAACCTGCAAACAAGGTGAGATCGAGGCTGTTGTCATCGCCACCGGCGTCAATACCTTCTTTGGCAAGGCTGCACACCTCGTGGACAGCACCAACAATGTTGGTCACTTCCAAATGGTATATAATCTATTATTTTAACATTTTTCATAAAGGGCTTCTAAATTGAGCTCTAAAGGTGATATTATTGGACTAATCCTTTTGATTTTTTATTGGATTTTTTTAGGTGTTGACATCTATTGGTAACTTCTGTATCTGCTCAATTGCTGTGGGGATGTTGATTGAGATCATAGTAATGTACCCCATCCAGAAAAGGCCATACAGGGAAGGCATCGACAATTTATTGGTGCTTCTGATTGGAGGTATCCCAATTGCTATGCCAACAGTGTTGTCTGTGACCATGGCTATTGGGTCCCACAGACTTTCGGAGCAAGGAGCCATCACCAAGAGGATGACAGCCATTGAAGAAATGGCTGGAATGGATGTTCTGTGCAGTGATAAGACCGGGACTCTCACCCTCAACAAACTTACTGTGGACAAGAGTTTGATTGAGGTAAGTGATCATGCAAAAGAGTCTTATATGCCAATAATTGGCAATGGATCAGTAGCTTTTATTGAGAAAAATGACATGTGCAACTGTCACTCAATTGTGTCAATCGTAATCTGATTTAAACTGACTCCTCTAATCATTGGCTCCACCTGTTTAAATTTCGCCAGCATCACAAAGTGACATTTGCGTGCAATATTATTTATAACTTGCATTTTTTTAATTAATGTGTCTCTTTTCTTACATTTAAGATTTGTTATAGCCATTGATGTTTGTGAATGCAGGTGTTCCCCGCTGGCATGGACCGAGACACCCTTGTCTTGTATGCTGCAAGAGCTTCCAGGGTTGAAAACCAGGATGCCATTGACACATCAATTGTTGGGATGTTGGGTGACCCCGAAGAGGTAAAATATTTAATATTAACACATTCCTTACAAACTGTGTTCCTATGCTAAAGCGAAGGTACCAAAACGTCTTAACTTTCCTTTTCCCTTGGGCTCTTCACAACATCTCAGGCAAGAGCAGAAATCACTGAAGTGCATTTCTTGCCGTTTAATCCTGTGGAGAAGCGAACTGCCATTACCTACATTGACAAAACCGGTGGCTGGTTCAGAAGCAGCAAGGGTGCTCCTGAGCAAGTAAGGCAGTTTACTCTTCTGTATTGATATCATGTTAGATAACCATAAATCCAGTTTTTCTAATTTTGTAATATAAACAATTATAACATTATTGCACTTATATCTAACTATCTGGTTTCTCGTTAAAATATCAGATTATTGAACTCTGTGACCTCAAAGGAGAGCAAAGGAAGAAGGCTTATTCCATCATTGACGAGTTTGCTGACCGTGGTCTTCGATCATTGGGTGTTGCACGCCAGGTGACTCCAGGGTTTCATAACATACGCCAAGAATTAAAATGAGAAGGAAAGAAAAAAAAGAAAAAAAAAACTTCAGGAAACTAAATTTAACATCCCCTTCACTTTGTTAACAGACTGTTTTGGAGAAGAGCAAAGAGAGTGCTGGAGAGCCATGGGAGTTCCTGGGTCTCTTACCCCTTTTCGATCCTCCGAGACATGATAGTGCAGAGACCATTCGCCGTGCTCAAGAACTAGGGGTCAGTGTTAAGATGATCACCGGTGACCAACTTGCCATTGGCAAAGAAACCGGACGCAGGCTTGGAATGGGAACCAACATGTATCCCTCATCCGCCCTCCTTGGAGATCACAAGGATGGTAGCTTGAACATTTCTGTCGATGAACTAATTGAGAAGGCTGATGGTTTTGCTGGAGTCTTCCCTGGTAATGAGATGATATATAGTTCATGCTAAAAATTAAAGACGTGTGGAAAAGTTCAACCCAAGACTATGATTTGAACTGATTAACCTGTTCAAATTTTGCTATACCAGCATTGAGTGCACTAAGAGCAAAAAGTCAAGTGCATATATTATTTTCCGATGGAAATGACATTAGACTAATATCTTGATTTGGAAAATGTAGAGCATAAGTATGAGATTGTCAAGAGGCTGCAAGACAGGAAGCACATTTGTGGAATGACTGGAGATGGTGTCAATGATGCCCCAGCTCTCAAGAAGGCAGACATTGGTATTGCAGTAGATGATGCAACTGATGCTGCCAGGAGTGCTTCGGACATTGTTCTGACTCAGCCAGGACTTAGTGTCATTGTGAGTGCCGTGTTGACAAGCAGGGCCATCTTCCAGAGGATGAAGAACTACACAATCTACGCAGTTTCCATCACTATTCGTATTGTTCTCGGATTCATGCTTGTTGCTCTCATCTGGAAGTTTGATTTCTCGCCTTTCATGATCTTGATCATCGCTGTCTTGAATGATGGAACCATCATGACCATCTCTACAGACAGAGTGAAGCCATCCCCCATGCCTGACTCATGGAAACTGAATGAAATCTTTGCCACTGGAGTTGTTCTTGGAACTTACATGGCCTTAATAACTGTCCTCTTCTTCTATTTGATTCATGATTCCCACCTCTTTACCGTAAGTAAATCAGGCTAACCAATTGCATAAAGAAACAAACTCACTGTTGAACCATTTTTGAAGTCTATTTTTTTTTAACTCCCCTTTTAGGATGTTTTTGGTGTGAGGATCATCGCTCAAAACGCAGATGAGCTCAACTCAGCTCTCTACCTTCAAGTGAGTATTATCAGCCAAGCACTCATCTTTGTAACAAGGTCAAGAAGCTGGTCATATGTTGAGCGCCCTGGTCTAATGCTTATTGGAGCCTTCTTGGCAGCACAACTGGTTGGTATCTACTTAATACCATTTTTCTGTTTGCTTCAATCAAGTCTGATAACAATTTCTACCGCACAAATCGTTCCTCACACTGTTGTTCACACTTGCAACCATGACACAAAGTTCAACTGGTCTGACATGTTTTGAATCTGATACTTATTATTCATATATTATACTTTGTACTCCAAAACTTTAATTCTGATTCTGACTGAATATTTACTGAATATAGCTGGCCACTATCATAGCTGTGTATGGACGCTGGGAATTTGCCAGAATTAGTGGAATTGGTTGGGAATGGGCAGGAGCTATCTGGATCTTCAGTATTGTTACCTACATCCCTCTTGATATCCTTAAGTTCTTGATCCGCTTGGGATTGACTGGCAGCGCTGGGGACAACATGCCTGCAAACAAGGTCTAGAACAATTTCCATCACCAAAGAATGTTAATTACGCATGTAACACCCTTGCACTTGCACACATAGCACAATTTAATTCAAACTAGACCCACCTACTCTCGAACAGGCGGGGCCAGATTGATTTTAAATTATTTCGAACGCCGTTGCTTATTGGAATCTTATGTTCTTGTTGACGAAGACTGCCAATAACCATGGAAATGGAGAGATGGAACCTCTAAAGGCAGTGGCTTAGCGGACAGTGCGCGGCTTATCAGTACCCGAAGCACAAAAACAGCCACCAAGAAATATCGGATATGGCTGAGCAGGCCCAATGTGCTGAGGTGGCCGGGATGAGTTTTGAGCAATAATGCATAAAATGCAGAAGAAATGTTAGAATGCTAACAGTAGTTAATGCAATGTGAAAGTATTCAGGCTTAGGCAGCTCCACTCACTCAAAGGACATCTGTGGTGAAGTTAAACAAACAGTCCATCCAACGACGCTGCGCTTTGTAAAGGAATTGTGTGCCATGGGAGCTTAAGAGGGGAGGCATAAATTTTACATGCTTCTCCTTTGGTAGAATGTGATACCATGAAGTAACAATGTGGATGGGATTTGTTGCAGTGGGTTTTTCAGGGGCAGTCAAAGAAGTAAAAAGGAAAATCGATGTCTATTCATTTTTCATTTTATCTATAGTGTAGTTTGAGAATTAAAAACTTTTAGGTATATATTGTATATTATACTTCAAGAAAGTTGGTCGTTTTGTTCGCAAACGGTAGTGAAACCAGTTAGTACTCATTTGCTAAAAAAATTATCAAGTCATTATAAGACTTAAAAAATGAGTTAACAGCAGACCCAACAACAGATTTTAAGAAAGCTACAAATCACTGGGAAGTTGTGTGAGACTTGATATTATGGAGGTATTTTATTCTTAAAAAAATTGTATGAAAATTGTTAGGAAAATATAATTTCTCCAAACATACAAATATGAGATAATTAAATTAATCAAAATATCACAATAAATCATACCAATAATATAACATAAAAAATCTTAAATTCTAGAAAAAAAATCTAATGTGAAAATTTTCAAAGAAAAAATCAGATTCATTATATTATTAAAGATAGCAAGATAATGAGTGTGAATATTCTTAATCACATCTCCACAATATTTTAACATTCATTTCTATATTTTTCTTATACTTTAAATTCTTTATCAATGCAATTATTTATATTCAAAATTATTTATTTGATAAGAAATTTTAATTCAATTTTATTATAAAAATTTAATTTGAATAAAAAGAAAACTTATAATAAGAATCGGCTTATAATTAATAATATTTTTAGAACCCAACAAAATTCAACTGCTTGTGAACTTTTAAATCTTTTTGTCATTTCATAACTAACTTTGTATTGTGTGTCACGTGACTTATATTAAATATTTTAAAAAATAAAATATATAGTATTACATCAATATTTTTTGGTCATATTCTATAAATTTATGTTCTATTAGTGTTAAAAACACCATAAATTACATAATTTGTAATTTAAAATATGACACTTGAGCATTGATATTAAAAAGACAAATTTTATATAAAAACTAATTTTAATTTTAAAATATTTCTATTAAAAAATGACATATGTAATTAATCTTTATTTATACATTAAGGACTTGACTTAATTTGTAAGATATATTGATTAAAAGTAAAATTATATTTTCTAAATTAAAGTCTTTAAAAAATTATGATCGATCACAATATCTTTCGTGCATTACTAAAAGTATATTAAATTGGATGAAAATAAACATGAATGATGCAGCCAAGGGTGATGACGGTGGACCTGGCTGTGGAGGAAATCTTCGGACATGAATGGAAGGTGGACGGTTGGTTATGCTAGAACTTTGGGCCATTGTTCAGCTTTTGTGACAAAATGCTGGGGGCTCTTTGTCATCGCCAAGTTGCATGAAATCAATAATACAAGAATATTATTTTTAAATGTGACTTCAATGGATTTTATTTTTGCATATCTAGTCTAATTCCAACCATAAGGACAGTAAGTTGATAATGGTGATATATAAACTATGATCAAAGTGAGAGATCATTATCCAAGGCACATACATAGAAGGAAATACTAGTACCGATGGGATGATTAATTTATGGAATTGGAGACATTTGTTTCAAAATCATCCATCTCAAGTTTTTATGTTATTTTTTGAAGATGTTTGGAGAATTTCTAAAACTTCAGAAATTGTTATTGAATTTCTATTTTTTTTTAATCTTTTAAACCTTTAAATAATAAAAAAAAAGTAAAGAAGGAAAGGTATGATTTTTCGCATATGTAATCACTTTAATTATTATCAATATATACGATTTTTTCCTTTAATTTTTTATTCATTTGAATACATTATTAATGTTGATATTAGATCATCTTTAATAAATAATAAAATACATATTAACTAGGAGAGAAAAAATAAAATTCTTTCAAATTTAAATTGAAAAGAAAATGATGAGGAAAATTTTAAATTTTGAAATAATGTGAAAATTATAATTGTAAATTTTGTCTTTAAATTTTGTTTCCTCTTTTTTTTCCTTTCATGAAAAATAAAAAAAATTATTTTTTTACAATTTTTCCCTCTTTATCCAAACAAACAAATGGTAATTACATACATTTACCTATTTCTTTCTATATATCAATTACTTCAGGTTTGTAAAAATTTATTATATCAATGGAAGCAATCTAATTCTAAAATAAAATAATTTAAGAGAAATATTTTTTTAATTTTATTGAATTAATGCCTTTTTTCATACTTTTTTTATTTATTCGAACATTTGTAGGAGAATTATTCTTATTTCAAGAGTCATAAAACACTCATTATAATTAATGGGATAGCAACTGAATAGAAAAAAAAATGTAAAGATAACATAAATTATTTTATTATTTTTATAAATATGTATGTTACGTGTTAAATTTTGTTAATTACATAATTATAATATCAAATCGTTTAACAAATATGAGTAGAAATACTATTGAAATTCCAATTTCACGGTAAAAATGAAAATATTTATTCGCCTACATAAACCTCTCCCTCTTCCTCGTTTCCAGGTGAAATTAATTGATGTAACCAAAAATTAGAAAAACTTCATTCCCGCCAGGTCCGGTTCCCGCGTTTCCCATCCTCATATAAACAACCCCCGCCCCCCAAAACAATAAAAATTTCTAGTAACAGTAAAATACTCGAAATCCCTAGACTGTCTTGTCCGTCTTCTTCCAAGGCTTGCTCTAATGGCTTCTCAGAAACTCACCGAGTACGAACGTAAGCGTCTCGAGAATATTCGCCGCAACGATGAAATGATGGCTGCCCTTAAGATCCATTCCAAGGCCACCGAGCTCTCTGCCGCATCCAAGCGCCAAAGGTATGCTTCTTCTTCTATTTTTACGTGACTATTGATTGATTTTTTTTCTTTAAACTTCCCCTTTTACTAATGATTTTTATGGCAGGATTGGAACCAAATCGTACAATATGAGTTCAGACAAGAAGCCTAAAACCGAAACCCCAGTTGTGATTCGGCGGTCCCTGCGTACCAGAGGTTTGCCACCCGATGCTGAAGGTATAAGCGACGGCATTTTAGATTTTGTGGATCCGGTTGAGAAATCTCCCACCAAAATCAAGCCGCCAGTAAAAATTTTGGGTCCTCTTTCAATGAAAGATGCATATAGTGGGGATGAGCCTGATCGTCCCCTTATCAAAGCAATTGTGGGTATGGCTAAGAAGGAAGCCCACTCTAGTTCTTTAGTTGGAGGAGTGGGCGGTTTCAAAGTTGAGGATTTTTTGGATGATGTGAAGGAGGAAAGATCTGTGGCTTCTGGTAATGTTAAAAAGATTAAAGAATTGGGTGGTTTCAGAGATGAGAACTTCTTGGATGATGTGAAGGAGGAAAATTTTGTGGCTTGTGGCGATGTTAAAAAGAATAAAGAAGGATTGGACAGTTTCAAAGATGAGGACTTTTTGGTTGATGTGAAGGAGGAAAATTTTGTGGCTTCTGGCGATGTTAAAAAGAATGAAGTGGGCAAAGTTCAGGATTTGCTAAAGTTGGGATCTTTGACTCTGAATCCTCAGAATATAGCACGGGTTGTTCCAGGAAGGATAACTGCTGTGCGTTTTCTTCCTTCAAGTAATATGAAGATGATTGTGGCAGGCAACAAATTTGGGAATGTTGGATTCTGGAATATAGGTTCTGCCAAGGATGAAGGGAGTGAGGTTTATTTATACCGTCCCCATCCGGCTCCAATTTCTGGGATCTTGAGTCAAGGATATTGCTTGTCGAAGGTATGTTGGATTTTCAATTTTGAATGGCTACTGTGTATTATGGAAGTTCCCATTAGTTTTCTGAGTTAACATGCTTTGTAAAGAGAAACTGCTGAGCATTATGAGTTAGAGGTTCTTTTCTTATGCTTCAAACCTATAATAAGCCTATTAATCTGCATAGCCGCACACACTATTGATCCCAACTCCCAAACAAGAAAGTTTAAGGTTTATTTTCTTAGCTTTTAATAGAATTTAGTTTAATCCAATTGCTTCATTTACCAGGCCGGACACTATTATGTTTGAATTGATTTATCTGCTGGCAAATCATTTTGAATACAATCAATAAACATTGTTCAAGCAAACAATTTTCCATTGCCAACCATTTGAGAATGAATGATGATTGGTACATGTTATAAAGTATTGATGGATTCAAGGGACAAAGATATGTTGATTGCTTGGTCTGATGGTTCCTTAAGTCATCACCAATGACTTCTTATTTCTATACGCACTTCATCTATCTGTTTTAGAAGTGCCTGATGCTATGATCAATTAATTTATATGCAGATCTATACGAGTTGTTATGATGGATTTATTCGATTGATGGATGCTGAAAGGGAGGTTTTTGATCTTGTATATAACAGTGACGAAACTGTTTTCTCACTTTCTCAACCAGCAAATAATGCAAACTGCCTCTATTTTGGCGAGGGCCGTGGAGGTTTGACTATATGGGATAACAGGACTGGGAAACTGTCATCACGACATGTCTTGCATGAAGATAGGATTAACACAATTGATTTTAACTCTGTGAACCCTTTCATTATGGCTACAAGTTCCAGTGATGGAACTGCCTGCACCTGGGATTTGAGAAATGTAAGTGGGAAAAACCTGACAGCATTGAGGACATTTAACCACCAAAGGGCTGTGCATTCGGCTTACTTCTCACCTTCTGGAGGTTTCTTGGCAACTACGAGGTACGGAGCTTGCTCCAGCCTAACCATTTTTAGTATTGAAAGTTGTTAAACGTAAGTTAAAGCCTGAGTCTGCTTGATTGGGTGCTCCATAATGTATCACTGTTGATTACCATTTAAATTTGCATATCAACTTGATTCTGTAATGGCATGCTAGAGACCTTGTATTCCTCGCGGTAATGCTAGATACCGTGTATTCCTGATAGGCTTTTTAGAATATGAATAGCAAGCAACTAGGAGGATCGCCTTTTGGTCAATCTGGGATAATAGGCTGATATAATAGTGGTTGTATACAACCTGAGTTTAATTTAACAATGATTTTGAATGAATTGAATCACTGAATTAATACTCTGATAACTTGATGTAGCATGGATAACACGATTGGTATACATACTGGAGTCAACTTTGAGGATGCATCAACTATTTTCCATGACAATCAGACGGGTAGCTGGATTTCATCTTTCAGGTATGATTTAAGGGAAAAGTGGTTTGTTTTACTTCTTTTGGCATTGCTTAGCTTCCTATAATGATTTTGGTGGACTTTGGGATTGCTTGTTCAATGTATATAGAACTGAAATTGACATTTTAATTAAGCTCTAATTTATCTGAAAGTGAAACTGACTTCCTTCAGCAGCATAGGCTGGAACATTTTCGGTTATGATATGAATTTGCGATTCATCATGAACCTTTTGATACATTGCATCGTTGGCAAATTATGAGAAAAGCAGTTAAATTTTGTGCTTGTCTTCCTGCAGAGCAATATGGGGTTGGGATGATTCATATGTCTTCATTGGCAATATGAAAAGAGGACTTGATGTTGTTTCCCCGGATCAAAGGAGAACAATTATGACTCTGAAGAGCCCAGACATGACTGCCATTCCATGCAGATTTGACGCACACCCATATGAGGTTGGGACACTGGCAGGAGCTACAAGTGGAGGACAGGTTTATGTGTGGACATCAAGCTAAAATGTTCATTCGGTGACGCACTTTTTTTGTATCTCCGGCTGTTCTGTTGTATAGCTTCATGATCCCAAGTAACTCCTGCATGCATCTGCTGGAAATGTTATTATTTACTAGATTTTTCTTGAAGATATTGTCTTCTTGGAGTCAAGGCTGCCTGGGAGTGTATGCATATTTTAGCTAGTTCAACCAATTGTCCAACCGTAATATGTTGGGCATGTTAGACTTGTTTCCTAGATTTAGTATTTTTTTATATATTTTTATTTTTCTTTTTGTTTTCAAAAATTATTTTAAAAAGATTGTTCTTAAAAATTATTTTTTGTTTTCAGATGCCATTTTTGAATTTAAAGAAAACAAAAAATAACAGTGATTTAGGTTCCAAAAAAATAAAGATTTTATTTAATCATAAAATTATCTTCAAGAATAAAAGTAAATTAAGAAAAAATGTAAATATTTTTATTTTTAATTTATATATTTGTATTTGTGATTTTAAAAATAAAATTATAAGAATAGTTTATCAAACAAGAATTTTTGTTTTTTACAACTTAAAAATATGAAATTGTTTATATGAGCAATAAACAAACAAATCTTATGGTATGATTGATGTTTTTTTAAAAAAATGTATTTTTCTTCTTTATCACGCTATTTAAAGTATATTCAATTAAGAATAGTTTATCAAACAAGAATTTTTGTTTTTTACAACTTAAAAATATGAAATTGTTTGAGTAATAAACAAACAAATCTTCTTATGGAATGAATGATATTTTTTTAAAAAAATATGTATTTTTCTTCTTTATCACGCTATTTAAAGTATATTCAATTAAGTAAAGATGAAAAGGAAAGTTTCGTGATTTATCATATTTGGAATCACCTTGTTTATTTTCAAATAGAATATTATTTGCAGATTCCCACAGGTGTCACCCCAATATTATTTCAATTTAAAATTAATTGCAAATTTTGAAATTTTAAAAATTATATTGTATATTTTAAAATTGAAATTTTTATCATTATCAGCTTGCACTTATGTAATAAATAATTGAAAATTTGATATTTAAACATTTAATTTATCAGATAATTATATTGAAATAATTTTGAAATCTTCATAGGGGATTTCACCGAACCAAACTCATGTTATTTTATTCATGTCAATCTCAAAGTATATATTAAATGATTAAATTGCAATTGTAATTTTTATATTGTGTTTCACTATCTTTAAAATAATTGATCATTAGAAAAACGATATTTAGATTGATATATTGCAGTTAATGTGATATTTGAAAGTGAATTTTCAAATGTTGCATTTTTGTGATCTTAAGTTAATTTTTAAAAAACTTTATATTGGAATAATTTAAAATTTTCATAGGAGATTCCACCGAATTGAATTCATGTTACTTTATTTATCTTAATCTCAAAGTATATATTAAATGATTAAGTTGTAATTGTAATTTTTATATTGTATTTCATTATCTTTAAAATAATTTATCATAAAAAATAATATTTAAATTGATATATTAGAGTTAATGTGATATTTGAAAGTAAATTTTTTAAGATGTTACATTTTTCTGTGATCTTAAGTTAATTTTTAAAAAACTTTTGAAAATATCATGAACAAATTGCTTAACATCCTAAAAATATAATTTTTTAAATTATTTAAATTATTATAATTTAAAATATGATTTTATGACTTTCATAATACATTATAAAATAAAAAATCTACATATGAAAAGAGGATCCAATTATTAATTAATGTGTAAATCACTTATTTATCTAAGAATAAAAAGTATCATGATCTAGATATTTACTTCTCTTAGTCTACTAACTTTTCTCTCAAAATAATTAGCAAATTTGACTCCTATTCAACTTATGTTTGTCGATTAGAATATGGAACCTTTAATTTAATCGAAATTATTAATTTGAATCAAAAGTAATCTAATTTTTATATTAAAAATAAAATAAAATATTATTTTAGCAAGCCAAATATGATTAATTTTTATATTAAGAAAACAAAGTTGGTCCTAAATTTTATAATTTGAAAATTATAATATCTCCTTTTAAATATTCAAAATTAATATTACATAGTTTTCCTTTTACTTCTACTTCATAATTTATGATTAAATACGGATTTTTCCTTTCAACCAAAAAAACATTTCGTGCAAGTGATTTCAATTTTAAATTGTAAATTTTATAAATGAAAAATTATATTGTTGTTTACAAAATTATAATTTTATCAAATTCAATTCTAACTTATTTATCACTCCCTTTATTTTATTTTATTAGCCACTTTGGATAAATTTTATCGATTATTTCTATATTTAGAAAATCAAAAAATTATTTTATTAATCTTTTTTAATTTTTGTTGTTAATATTTTAATAATTTCAATAATTTGATATGGGATTGACTTATACATCACTAATTGAGGTTATTAATTTTCATTTTTAATTCTTTTATATTTACTTAATGATAGATAAAAATAAAGGGAATGACTAAATAATTAGGAGATTGTATACTTAACTTATATTAAATATCAAATAATTATATTAAAATAGTTGAAATTATTATAAAAAATAGTTAAAATTGAATTTTCATATCATATATTCCACTAATTTTACAGTATTTCATATTTTAATTATAAAATTAAAATTTATAAAGTATGTAAATTTTATGAAATTTTAGTTTTAAACATTAAATAAGTCATTGGAGTTTTAAGTCATATAAATATTTGAGTTTTACTCATTTAAAACTCCTTATTGCTAAATGGTTAATTAATTTAAAACTATTGAAAACTTCTCACAACCCTATTGCTTATCAAATCGTCCCTCTTATCCTTTCATATTTTCTTTCATTTTTTATATTTCATCGTAATCGATTAATCTCTCTCCTTTCACACATTTTTCTTCTTTTTGTGACTTATGTACAAATTGATTTTCAACCATTATCTCTCCCTAATTTTGTTCTAAACTAAAGTGAAGTGCTTGGATTTAAAGATTTTTTATGTGTGACCTTATGTCTATTTCATATCCATGGATTGGCACTTTCATGAAGTCATTCCACAAGTTTTTTCTTGCATAAGGAATTTCATCCATAATCATAATTAGTTTTAAAGAAGTCATGTTCTCAAAATATAATGCATTTTCAATTTTATTTTTCTTTTTTTTTTCATCCTTTTTTACATCCTTAATTTAAATTTAGCATATCTTAAGGTGCAACTTTCTTCTAAAATGCATTTGTTTCATTTCTAGCTACCTTAGTTTGAAGTTTTTACCTTCTTATTTCCAAATAAAAATTTTATTGTTCTATTTTTCATGCAAGAACACCCATGTTGAATCATTGAACTATAGCTTTTGGCTTCCTTCCTTTACAAAGTTACAAATTATTTTAGATGCTTATGAATGCTTTATATAACCACACCATTGTACTATGTTTAGAATTTATATGTTACAATTATTTGATCATGGAAGTGTTTAACACATTATAAGGAACAAACATAAATCAAAGGCTAAAGATAACTTTATAAATGTTCATGATGAATGTGGTAACAACACAAGTTTGATTGGGTTACCATCAAATGTGAGCAATAACTAGTGTCCTCTTTGCATAGGGGAGGTGGAAATTGAATTGAACTACTACATGTCCTAATAAGATGTGACCTAACGATTAGGTTATGGTACATATTACTGGAATACAGATTTGACACATTCCAATTTCTACACTAATGAAATTTTTTTAGGGCAATCTTGTTTGGTCATAAATATTTTTGGTTGATGAATAATACAAAAATCCTGAAATGATTTGGATATCAAGATATATCCTTATGACGTGAAGGAACCTATAATAGAAAGTATACGAACGAATTGAGTTCTATTTTTTAGTTAGTGTTTATTCTAGGCACAACTTTTATTTATTAGATGATATTGTATATCCACAAATTATATGTTCATTATATGTGTATCTATTTACTTTAATATGATTTTGATGTCTATATAAGTGGTTTACATTGACACTATTATCATTCAATTCCCATGTGAATCAAGGCAATTGTAAAAGGATTGGTATAATTGACATATAACATTAACATTTGGTTTGGATAAAAAGATTGCATATGGAGGAATATGATAAGTATTATGATAATAATCCGTCTACATTCTAATATCTATTATTAAAAAATATATATCCTTTACTTTACATTAAATATTCAAATTTTAATTTAAACATTAAATCATGTCTGTTTCTTTAGATTAAAAAGATGATAATAATAAATATAAATAGATTGAGAATGTATAATATTTATTTGATTGAGTTGTATACATAATATTGAGTCATATGTGGTTATCGAACAAAAGACTATGTAAAAAAATTTGTACATAAATCATTACATTTTTTTAAGGAAAAATACCTCTAACAAATTTAACCATTCTATAAATTTATTAAAATAAAATTGAATAATATGTTAAGCCCTACTAAGACATAATAACCTAATTTGAAAGTTTTAAACCCTTAGTCAAATAATTATATCACAAATTTTGAATATCGCACTTTAAATCTTAAAAGCATGGATTTCTAACTTGTAAATTGGAAATTCTCTATATATATTTTTTAAAAATAGATAAATATAAAAAGGCTTGAATAGACATGAAGACATAAATCATAAATTTTACTTTAAAATTGTTAGCCTGGACACTAAAGACTAAAATTTAAAAATCTAGAATATAAATTTTTAATATTTTTAACTATTGAAATATTAAATATTGAAAATATATGATCTCCATACTCAACTAATAAAAATAAACATTAACCCACACAATTGTATTTATGAAAATCTTAAAAATCTTCATATTATCATGTCATTACAAAAAATAGAGAAAGAAATTGGTTTACTAAAGAGAAATTGACACATATGTCATATGACCATTTATAATCAATCCTAATTTCTCTCATATAATATTAGTTTATATAGTTTTTTTTCTCAGTTATTCCTTCTTACAATGCAATTTCCTTTGGTCTCTTTTTTTCATATTTATTCACTCATGCCTCAAACTAACTACAATAACATTTTAATATCCTTAGTATCCTTACACGCTATTTTCTCTCTTTGGTATCTCTTAACTAGGTTCTTTTGTATCTTTATGTTTCCTTTTTTCTTTAGATTTCACAATAATATGTTTGTTCATTAAAATCATATGTAAATCTTCATTTCTATTATCATTTTCCATATTTTAGCTTTATAAATCATACTTAAATTTTCCACTTTTATGCATATGATGTTAATGTATTGCCACTATGTTTTAACCTTAATGGATTTAAATTATAATTTGACCATCATTCCATATTTTATAACATAAATTTAGCAATATCACCCTATCTAAGTAATTTTTTTGAATACAAGAATGGTAATATTGTAAGAGGGAGAGAGAAATTTGACAAACATAAAAACATATGCATGAAATAAATGTTGATTTATCATTAACAATTTGGTGGCCTTTTAATTTCATTGTAGAAATTAATTGCATCCAATTCAATGAATCAAGTAACATGCTTATATTTGTTTCCATTAAATGATTAACCTTTTTTTTTAAATAGTGCATAATTTCTCTATATTAAAAAAGCATATAAACTTGCATTAAAATGTTATAAATAGAAATAGTATAGAATTTTAATGTTAGGTGAAACTAAAAATATTCTTGAAACATTAAGTGAAATTAATCAATGTAACCAAAATTTAAAGTTTTATTTGAAGGGAAAGAGAGAAAAAGAAAAAGAAAATAAGAAATTTTGAAATTTTTTTCTTTAATTTAAGTGAAGAGAAATGAAGGAAAAAAATTTCAAAACTAACCGTGTAATTATAATCTTATTAGGAAAAATTATACTTTACCCACTCAAGATTTCACTTTTTTCACTTTGCCCAATTATGATTTTAAAATTTTCAAGTTATTCACTTATACTTTTTACTTTTAGCATTTTGCCCACTTGAATTGTTTTTTACCTAAAAAAATTAATGGAAATCAAAACAACTTCCAAAAAAATTAATGTAAACCAAAACTACATCATTTTGATTATCATAACATAAAAATAAACAAAAGCAAATTAAATTTAATACATCTAGCCTAGTGAATTTTATTTTTTCTTTAATTTTGAATTTATATTTGAATAATAATATTGTTAAAACATGATAACTATAGTAAATTATTTTTCCATGAAATCAAATGTAAAATCTACTGAAATTATGTCAATCTAACTACTCTTTCAAACAAGATGGATTATTGTTTAAAATAGCTTATACATCAAATGAATTAAGGGAGGTTTTTGGTTGAACTATAGTAATAGTGAAAGGTTTGATGGATGACTAAAATGATTTTTGCTCCTTGACTTCAATTCTTTTGGACTATACATCACAATTATTGATAAATTTAGTTAATCCTCCTTTTAAATCTGTAAACTTTCATTTAGCATAAATATACAATAACTTTTATTAAGCATAGATTCAAGGTTAAAGTAAAAAATAAAATTTATTAAGTTGGACATATTGAAATTTGTTTTTGTTTATTTTCATATTATAATACTCAAAATGTTGTTATTTTGAACTTCACTAGTTTTTAGATAGAAAATAACTTAGGTTGATAAAGTGGTAGTAGTTAAAATTACAGGTAGATAATTTACAACTTTTCAAATTACATGCGGACAAAGTGAAAAGGAGTGAAACCTTAGATGGGTAAAATGTAATTTACCCATTTTATAATCATTTTAAAATTTATTTATTTTTATAAATAGATAAGGCTTAAGCCCAAAGAAAAGAAAAGTATAAAGGAATATTATATGGGATAGAGACACCTATTACATCATGAAGAAGTAAAATAGAAAGAAGGGAGTTATCTAACCTTTTTAATCTTTAATCCTTTGATTAACTATAGTTAGCTAGCCAATTTGTATATTTATTATCTTCCTTGAAAGTGTGTTGAATAATTATCCTCCAATCTTTATGTATTAAGGAATGACAATGCAACAGAAGATTAATATTCTTCGACATGATTGTATTTTCTTTCTATAACACATTAACAAGAAGTTTTAGATCTATCTCTAAAATGAGATTCTTCATTCCTATTTCCCAAGCTATATATAAACCTTGGTATGCTCCTCACACTTCTACTCTAAAAGACAAATAAACTTTCAATCTTCTTGTAAGACCATACACATATTTGCCTTCTGAATCCTCGAATAATCCACCATATTCGACCTTACTCAAATTATTCTTTTAAGCCCACATCAATGTTTAGTTTTAACTAGCCTTGCTTAGGTGTGTTCCATCTTAATTGTATTATTTGACGTTTTATCATTTTGTCAAGAAGTCTACTTTTGAGCTAGTTCAATCTATTCCACATAAAACACCAAGAATCTAATTACATTAGTAGGTATACCTTGTGTGTTTTGGAATGCAAATGTATTTCTCCACTTCCAGATACTCCAAATTGCTGCACAAAAACCTTTATCCATGCCTAAGTTCTCACTCATATTTACTTTAAACCACTTTCTTCCTCAAATACTAAAGAAGATAACTCTTTTTGTTTGTTGACATTATCTTGAACTGGATATACTTGGTTCTCGGACAGTCTCTAAGTGTATGTAAGAAAATTTTCATTCTTTCTCTGCAAATCATGCATTGTGGGCTTCCTAAACCTTTGTTAGCTTTTAGTATATTCACCATTATTGCTTTCTCATAACATTGCTAAAGAAAGAGTTTTATATGTTTTAGGATTTTCAATCGCTAAATGTGAAGCCAAATCAGATCAGGATTCATAGAAGGGTAGTTTTGTAGATTGTGATATATAGTGCTAATGCTAAAATTTATGTCTTTTGAGCTAGATCGTAAAAACTTATCCTCTTTGCTATCAATTAAAGGACAGGGAATAGATTCAATCCTTGGGATATATTAAGCAGGCAGTAAATATTTTAATTAATTTAAATCCCAACCATCGTTATTGGATACAAAATTAGCCACGATTGAAGTTTTCAATTGATTCGATATTTTATTAACTAAAGAATTTAGAGAGTCATTGCCAATCCAATAACCAAACCAAAATGAAGTTTGGAGACTATTACTAATTTGCATGCCTATTTCATTTGAGACTAGATGCGAAATACTACGAAGATTCTTATAAAATAGCGAGTTTGATTGTTGCATCCTAACTTTCTTAGACCAATCAAAGTTTCTTTAATACTTTCTTTTTAACATAAAAACCTATAGGCTTTCCTTTACTATGACTAGCTTCCATAACCATTTTATTAGATAAATAGCATTCATATTTTTCAAATTATGAAAACACAAGCCCTCATATTCCTTTAGCTGGCAAAAGATGTTCCATGCTATAGTGTGCAACTTTCTTTCATTAGCTTCATGACCCCAAATAAAACTATCTTGAATTGTTTTCAATTTCATTTAGGGTAATCATAGGAATTGCTATGGTTTGCATAGTGCAAATATGAATGGATCCTAACATCGATTTTGCCAATACAATCCTACTGGCCATGGAAAAGCACTTTATCTTCCAACCAGTTAACTTATCTTGAATCCGTTTCATTAAATAAGAATTTTTTTTATGGATCATAGGAACCTTTAAATATCAGTCGATGTTTTTAGTAATTAAGAAACCATTTTTTTAACACTTGTTTACCTTGTTTCCTAGTTTACATTTTTAGAGAAGAAAATGTTTGATTTAACATGATTTACCTTCTAATTCCATATTTTAGAAAAGCACTGCAAGCATTCTATAACAATATCAATTTATTATAAAGAGGGCTCTCCAAATAGAAGTAAAACATCAACGAATATTAGATGTGATATTCCCACCCTATTTCTATTGGCTTTTAATGGTTTCCAATTTTTATTATTAACCGCTTCACTTATAATATGAGAGAGTTTGTAATACACAGGATGAACAAATATGAAGACAATGAGTATTTCTAACAAAGGTTTCTAATAAGAGAGAAAAAGACAATCTTGCTTCTATGCTACAAGATCTTTAAAAATGTGAGTGAGATGCGTTTTATTATAAGATTAATTTTATTAAGTGCCAAATTAATCTAAAACAGAATATCTATGATAAAAATGCAGTTCATTGATCATAAGCTTTTTTTAAATCAAATTTAAAAAATTTATCTCTCCCCATGCTTTTATTTTCCCTCGAACCACTGGTAGAAAACTTCATTCCCGCCAGCTTCGGTTCCCGCGTTTCTCACCCTTCTATAAAGCTCTCACCCCCCCCGGGCCACTCTCATTTCCAGGAACAGTAAAATAGTCAAATCACTGACAGTGCTCGTCGTCTGCTTGCCAGGCTTGCTCTAATGGCGTCTCGGAAACTCACCGAGTACGAATGTAAGCGTATTGAGAATATTCGCCACGAGGATGAAATTATGGCAGCCTTTAAGATCCATTCCAAGGCCACCGCGCTCTCTGCCACAGCCAAGCGGCAAAGGTATGCTTCTTCTTCTGCCTTTACGCGACTGCTACGTTTTATCTTTTAAACTATCGCTTTTGCTAATAATTTTTATGGCAGGGTTGGAATCAAATCGTACAATACGAGTTCAGACCAGAAGCCCAAAACCAAAACTCCAGACTCCAGCTGTGATTCGGCGGTCCCTGCCTACCAGGGTTTTGCCACCCTATTTGGAGGGTATAAGAGACGTCAGTTTATATTCTGTCGATTCGGCGAAGAAATCTCCAGCCAAAATGAAACCGTCTGTGAATATTTTGTGTGCTCTTGCAATGAGAGATGCATATAATGGGGATGAGTCTGACCGTTCCCTCATCGAAGCATTTGTGGGTATGGCTAAGAAGGGAGACCATTCTTGTTCTTTAGTTGGAGGATCGGACGGTTTCAAAGATGGGGACTTTTTGGATGATGTGAAGGAGGATGCGTTTGGGGCTTCTGGTGAAGAGGGCAAAGTTCAGGATTCGTTGAAGTTGGGATCTTTGACTCTGAATCCTGAGAATATAGCACGGATTATTCCAGGAAGCATAACTGCTATGCGTTTCCTTCCTTCAAGCAATATGAAAGTGATTGTGGCAGGCAACAAATTAGGGGATGTTGGATTCTGGAACATTGTTTCTGCCAAGGATGGAGAAAGTGAGGTTTATTTATACAGTATCCATCCGGCTCCAATTTTTGGCATCTTGGGTCAAGGACATTGCTTATCCAAGGTATGTTGGATTTTGAATGGTTGCTGTGTAGTTTGGAGGTTCTTACCGGTCTTGAGTTAACATGCGTATGAATTAGTAGTTCTTGTCTTATACTTTTAACAAATAACAACTGTCTATTTATCTGCATAGTGGCACACACTTTTAGTAGCAAAGAAGAAAGTTTAAAGTTTTATGATGGTTATATTGATTTATTTGCTGGCAAATCATTTGAATACAATCAATCAACAATGTCCAAGCAAACGATTTTCCAATACCAGCTATTTTAGAGTAAATGATAATTGGTACATGTTGTAAAGTGCCTCTGGATTCGAGTGATTCAGATATGTTGATTGCTTGGTCCGATGATTTGTTATTACCAATGACTTCTTATCTATCTGTTTTACAATTGCCTGATCCTATGATCAATTAATTTACATGCACGTCTATACAAGTTGTTATGATGGATTTATTCGATTAATGGATGCTGAAAGGAGGTTATTAATCTTGTATATACTATATAGTAGTGATGAAACTGTATACCCTCTCTCTGAACCGGCAAACGATGCAAACTGCCTGTACTTTGGCGAGGACTGTGGATTTGGCTATTTGGGATAATAGGATTGGAAAACTGTCGTCGCAATGGGTCTTGCATGAAGATTGGATTAACACAATTGATTTTAACTCTGGGAACCCTTTCATTGTGGCTACAAGTTCCAGTGATGGGAACCGCCCGCACCTGGGATTTGAGAAATATGAGTGGGAAAAACCTAAGAGCATTGAGGACATATAACCACCAAAGTCTGGGCAATCGGCTTACTTCTCACCCCCTGGAAGTTCCTTGGCAACTACAAGGTATGGAGCTTGTTCCAGCCTTACCATTTTTAAGTTAAAGCTTAGTCTGCTCGATTGTGTGCTCTAAGTGGTCAATATTCATTAATCTCTAAATTTCCAAATCAACTTGATTCCGTAACGGTAATGCTAGATATCATGTATTCCTCGTTGTAATGCTAGATACCCTGTATTCCTGATAAGCCTTTCAAAATATGCGTAGCAAGCAAGTAGTACGCCTTTGGTCACTAGGCTGATACAATAGGGGTGGTATACAGCCTGGAATTTATTTAACAATGATTTTGAATGGATTGAATCGTTGAATTAATACTCTGATATCTTGATGCTGCATCACAACACGATTGGTATACATAGTGGAGTTAACGTTGAGAATGCGTCAACTATTTTTCATAACAATCGGACAGGCAGAAGGATTTCTCCTTTCAGGTATGGTTTATGGGGATGTGATTTGTTTTACTTCCATTGGCATCTGCTTACCTTCCCATAATGATTTTGGTGAACTTGGGATTTTTTCTCTTCAATATATTTAGGACTAATTTTGATATTTTAATTAAGCTCTAGTTTATCTGAAAGTGAAAATGACTTCCTTGAGCAGCATAGGCTGGAACATTTTTGTTTATTATTTGAATTTGCGATTCATCATGAACCTTTTGATACCTTGCATCATCTGGGAATTATGAGAAAAGCAGTTAAATTTTGGGCTTGTCTTTCTGCACAGAGCAGTATGAGAGTGGGAGGATTCATATGTTTTCATTGGCAATATGAAAAGAGGAGTTGATGTTGTTTCCCCCGATCAACGGAGAACAATTATGACTCTTAAGAGCCCAGACATGAGTGCCATTCCATGCAGATTGGATGCCCGCCCATATAAGGTCGGGACGCTGGCAGGATCTACAAGCGGAGGCCAGGTTTATGTGTGGACATCAAGCTAGAATGTTAATTTACTTGCCCACTTTTGCTGTATAGTTTCATGATCCCAGGTACTTCTTCTCCTAGGAGTCCCGGCTGCTTGCGAGTGTCTGCATTTTTTTTTAACTAGTTTAACCAATTTTGTCAACTCATGATATGTTGGGCAATTCATTTGTTTTTTATTTTTGGCAACAAGGAATTAGATTGTATGTTTAAAAATTAGAATACAGGAATGAAGAAAGTAATTCACCAAAAAATAAATATAGTAAATATATATTTTTTGAATTCTAAGAAATTTATTTAAAAAAATTAAAGAATAAAAATATGATTGAATTAAATTTCTGTTTAATTTACTCCTTTGGTGGTGTGTAGGTTGTGAAATTATACATTCTCAACAATTTCTAAGATTTACACCTTTTTTTTAATAAATATTGTATTAATATATTTGGTTAAATTAAAATTTTTTTGTGAAATTTAATATTTTAATTAATTTTTTGTATTTTTTTAAAATATGGTTGTATAAAAAAAATGATCTTGTTGTAAATTAAGTGGTTAACATGAAAAATTAATTTAAGTAGTACTATGGAAAATTTTAAGACCGGTTGAGTGTTTTAATTGTTGAATTGCATTTAGTACATTAAGGTTTATGTCTTTAATTTATTTATTTTGAAATTTGAAAAAAAAGACAATTTAATGATGAAATATTCAATCTTTTAGGGAGTGTTTAGTTCATAAAATTTTATATTCTTATAAAAGTGCACATTTTCAAGTGATTTTTTGGAATATAATATTTTTATGTTTGGTTTAATATATATATATTTTTAAAAATATTTTTTTAATTTTTAGATATATTATATTTACATTTTTTATTCACATTTTATATTTGTAGAGACCTTATTACTTTTTTTAAAAATATCTTTATTAATTTTTTTGTAATAAATTATAGATTTAATTAAAAATATATAAATAAAAAGTTTTTGAAAATTTAATAAATTAATAATTTAAATTTTATTCAATTAAAATATAATAAATAATTAATGGATAAAATATTAAATTTTTTAAGAATTTTAAATTGAAATTTTCATATAATTAATTATATAAACAAATTAAAAATAAGTTATTTTTGATATTAAGATATTAGTTTTTTATGATTGGCATATTTAAACTTTTATATTTTTTTTAACTTTGTAAGGCATTTAAAATTATAAAAAAATATAAATTTTAATTGTAATTTTATATAAACGAGATAATTTAAAAAATACATATTATATGTGAATATAATATTAATTAATGTAATCATATAAATCAAAATTTAATATAAAAGTTATTTAATGAATTTTTTTAAATATATCATAAGATTATATGTAAATTAATATGATTGAAATTTAGAAATTATTTATTTATTATTTATTTAGTATAATTATTTTTGTTAACATAAAAAAATTAAAAATGAAAGATATCAGTTAAAAGTAAAAAATTAAAATTAAAATTTTTTAAAGTAAATTAGGGTTGGAATTTAGAAATTATTTCTTTATTTATTTATTTAGTGTAAAATTGGTAGGTAGTGAGTGGTAATGATTAAATATAATAGGTTGTTGTTCAAGATAATAAATGATTGTTACATTCTCAATTATAATAGGTTAAAATGATAATGGTGATAAAACATTAATAAGGGAAGAAGGATAAATTTTTTATTTAAGATTCTTTTGTCATAGAAGCATGGAATATTTGCTTTTTTTTTTAATATTTAGAGAAATATTAAGTTAAAAATATTATATATCCAGATAAGTTTGTGTTAATTTTAAATTAAATATGATAATTTAATATTTTTTTATAAAAATTGTGTGAACCTCTTTTCCAGGTGGGATGAACTGTTGACTTGCAGTATGACAAAAAAAAAAGATGTACCAATCCAAAGTCAAGAGATTTGAATAAGAATAATAACAGATCAGGGATTTCTTATATATAACCTTTCAACTTCCTCCCATATCTTTCATTTGTCACTATTTTACTATCGTCTAATTTTGATTTTTTTTTTAAAATTTTTAAACGTATGGGAAAAAGAAAGTCCTCTTTTTTAATCATATATACTCTTTCTTTCTCCTTAGCATCTATCCTCCTTTCTTTTATTCTCATACATTTTTTTTTTAATTTTCCTTTTAAAATTCCAAAAACATCGGCTCACAATTGATTGAGGATGTGCGGGTGGACTCCCAGCCCAATAACCGAATAGGCCTCGTGCTTTGTAATACAAAAAAAAGGGGCCACGAGTAAAGTTGCAACGGTCCATTTACAGCGAACCAAAGAAAGATGATGACACGTGCAGCGTGCACGGTCAGGCACAGGCTAGACCCCTTGCAACGTGAAAGCAACAATCAATAAGGGCGGTGATTGCTCGACGACGTCGATGCACCCCGACACATATGCACACGTGGACACATCGTCAACTCCTTTCTCCCACAATTTCTTGAGGGGCATCACTGTAAATTCGTCAAAAAAAGAGACCCAAGTCACAAAACCTGTCTAGGGTCCATTCAATTCTTGCTGTGTCGGCTAACCAAATACTTTACCAAAACAAAAAAAATCCGAGGGCGGTTCATGGGTTCATCCCACCCCCTCTTTCACGTGATTCACGTGATCTGTTGCCATTATAATCCCCACCATGAACCCTTTCCTTCTCATTCCATTTGCATCCGAGATTGAGATCAACTGCGAATTACTCTGCGATTTTCCATTTTTTCTCCAGTGATGGGAACTGCTGTTCTTCGTTCCCAAGATTGCCTTCCGGGTCGGATTCGTCAAGAAGCCCTGTTACTCGCGCCAACATCAAATCGATGCCGAAGAAATCCTAACCCGATTTCCAATGCATGCCACAATCGCCGACGAAAGCGAAGTCCGGTGGCTGTTTGTGCCAACCAACATGGTCGAGATCGGAGTCGTTGCCGTGATTCATCGTTGGTTGAGAAATGCCCTACCACGAATCTTGTTATGGGCGAGGTCAAGATCCTTAAGCGAGGGGAGAAGTTGTTTTCAGAGGAAAACAACGGGGGGATCGGTGAATCCTCTAGAAATCGTAAGGCTTGGGTAAAAAGTGAGGAGGATTTGGATTTGGTGCTAGGATCCACCGATCGCTTAGGTCCGGACCCAGAAACCGTTCAGAAGCAGGTTATGGTTTCCGATTTCAAGGACGGAGTCTATGCTGGATCGGCTTGTGTTACGTCGCCGCCTCCGAGTTGTGTTCCAGTTCCAGGGTTTCTGGGGAAGAACGGTGTTGCCACCAGCGACTTGAGGCGGTTGTTGAGGCTCGATTTGGCATAATTAGGGCTGCTAAATGGTGAGACGGTGCTTTAATCATAGTTGGATGATTTGATGTTCGCTTCCAGTTGAAATGATTGGTTACTTGACAGACGTGATCGATATGATCGGTACGTTCTTCCTACAGAAATGGTGGCACGAATTGTCTCAACTAGCTTCCTTTATTTTTTCAAGAGGAAAGCTGTTGGGTGCGAGCAAATGAAGGAGGATATGATATGTCGGGAGCCTAGCAAGAACAAGAAAAGCATGTAGGGATGAAGATTTTATCTGTAGTCGCTGAATGGCGGCAGAGTCAGTTAGAGGTAGCGTTAGTGCATCTACAGAACGTTGGAGTAAATTTCTTATGTAAATTCCTGTAGTCGGATGAGTGTGAAACGGTGATTTAGTATTTGACTATAGATATTGTCTCTGTAGTGCGTTTTAGGGCTTTATTACAATTTGTTGTAGTTTGCATGTGTGATGTGTCGATTATTCTCTGGTCTGTGTTTGGTATTATCGTGGTCGTATGTAGTTGTGAAAATTTGAATCAGTAGTTCACTTACTATGTTTTTCAATATGGCTTTTCTTTTACATGAGATTAAACTGGAACTTGCGGGTTGGTAGATCCTCGCTAAAATACATGAAGAATAAAGGTAGAATTGGAATAATAGGGAGGCTGAGCAGCATTTTTTGTGGAATCCATTCTTCATCGAAATTTCTCGTTTTCAGCAGAACCTAATCCCCCATTGTTTGCCTGGAAGTTTTGCCGTCTCCTGTAGTTGGGATGGCTGCGTTATCGAAGGAAGTTTGGGGTTGGATTTACGTTATAAAAATTTCGTTTCGTTTTCTAGCACTGAAAAGCAGTATGAATTTAGCATCTCAAACCGTCATTCTCTATAGGTTCAAATTGAAGCACAACTGTGAAAAGGATGTTCTCCCCTTTCACGGTTTTCTTGGATGATTGTCTCCGATTTGGTGTTCATAGTTTTAATTAAATGTCAAGTATGGCATCTATTCTAACTTTTGGCCTGGTCAAGCATTTTACTATTTTCCAGCGTTTTTTTACTGAATCCAAAATGAAGAACAATTAAAGTAAACCGAATTAAAAATTTCGCAGATGAAATTTGAGTGTCTCCATTTTCATGGTTATTCTTTACTATGAAGAGCTAGTTTACAAGGCATTTTTGACAATTATACCACCCCCGACTCAGGAGAAACCCCTACCCTTCTACCACTTTCATCAACTTGTGGTAGCACTCTTTTCCAGAACCAGTGCTTCCTCCACATGAATACCATTTCTTCAATGGGAACGCCCTTGGTTTCCGGCAGGAAGACATAGACAAAGAGGGTCATGACGGTAATCCAGCCGGCAAAAAAGAGGAATATACCAAACTTGAGTGAGCAGAGGAGGGAAAGGAAAGCTTGTGCTATGATGAAAGTAAACAAAAGGTTCACAGCAACTGTGATGCTCTGCCCTGCTGATCGGATTTCTAATGGAAATATTTCACTAGGAACTGTCCACCCAAGTGGGCCCCACGACCATCCGAATGCTAAGACGAAGAGGCAAATCACAACCACGACCACAATTGAGTAGCTTTTCGACAATTCATGGTTGTCCCCGAACTTGATCCCCAAAATTATGGCAACTATGATCTGCTCACGTGCAAAATGGAAGTAAGGTTAATTGCTTCACAGATAGTGTGAAGAGCTCTTCTGCTTAGATGGTAAGAGTCCAAGTGCAAAAAGTTCTTCTGTTTAGATGGTAATTGTCTTGGTCAGATTCTACTCAAACTGTCTAATGTGCAAAAGTATGAAGGATATTGATCATATTGTGACAAGATTATGTGCATTTGTCTGAAGTTGTGCATTCAGATTTCATGTCCTATCAAATTTAGTGTTTTCCAGCATTAGATTTCAAGTACATTTGAGCAAAAATGGAACGTTCATTGAGGTCGCTTCTTTACCTGGCATGTTATCATTTGAAGTCCACCACTAATGAGCAGAGCTCTCCTTCCCAACCTATCTACCGTTGCAATAGAGATGAAAGTTGAACTAGCAAGCACTCCTCCTGTCAAAGCTGAGGAGTAGAGGGAAGCACTTCCACCAAATCCCAAGCTCTGAAACAACACAGGAGCATAAAACAGGATCGAATTTATGCCAGTGAGGATTTGGAATGTAGGCATGAATATCGCCATGACCAACTGTGGCCTGTTTCTTCTTTCAAGGATGTTTCGGAAAGGATGTTTGATTGCATTGGCAAACTCGCTTGCATCAACCATATCTTGAAACTCAGCATCAACATCCATTGTTCCTCTGATTTTTTCCAGGAGCTTTCTTCCTTTTTCCTTCGATCCTCGTTCTATTAAGCTGTTTGGTGTTTCAGGAAGGAGCAGCCCTCCTACTGTCATCAAAAGAGCTGGTACTGCAGCCAGGCCCAAGGAAAGCCTCCATCCCCATGGTTTGAGCTTCTGAGTTCCATAGTTTACCATATTTGCTGTAAATATCCCAAATGTTGTTGCTACCTGAAACAACATGTTCAGGCCGCCTCGGAGGTGGGTCGGTGCCATCTCTGACAAATAAAGTGGAATAGCCTTCAAAAAAACCATAAGGAAGGTAGCACATGTAATCGGTCAACCGTAAGGTATAAATGATTTATAATTTAAGTCAAACTTGATTTTGAGAATCATTATTTGATCATATTAACTTTTTCTTTTAAATTTAATGAACACACATCAACATTCACACACCAAACATAGAAAGTGGTCGTTCATTTTCTTGATGAATGCCAAGGTTCCCCACCCCCCCACCCCCTAAAAAAACAAAAAGAAGCTTTATTTACATAAGAATTTATGACAGGAATGGTGAATGGTATTACCTGATTTCCAAATCCAATGCCAACGCCAAGCATAATCCGACCCAAGATAAGCATTGCCAGATTCTGAGCTGATGCATTAAGAGCTGATCCGATGAGAAAGCTGAGGCCGCCGCCTACTATACTTGTCCGGCGTCCATATTTTCTTGTAACCGGGGATGCCATCAAGGTTGCAACTAAACCAGCAAGGTATAAAGAAGAGGTAAATGCTGCAAGGCCTTGATTGTCGTACTTGCAGTAGTTGTTTTCTTTCGCGTGCTCCTTTTTTACGTATACTTCAGGGAAAAACTTCTTCAGAAAACCATCCATGGATGTAACCCCACCTATAAACGATAAAACAAAAATCAGAGCTATGTAGAATTCTTTCTCTCGCGGCATTTACACTTGTGCATAAATGGAGTGATCACCAAAGTTGTTTGCAACTTTTTTTCTACTTTCTTTTAATTTTTCATGACTGTGAATGCAGATTTGGGAGTTTTGATTTGGATGATGAACTTACAGGTCTTTTGTGAGGTGTCCATAATGTGTGGAATAAAAATTTAGACTTTAAACTCTGAGTTGGAGGTGTTTTTCAGATATATCTTGTCCCCAGAGCTATATTCAATAGGAATTTTATATTTATTGAATGACAGGGCTTTGGTGATGATAAATATCATCATCATTTACAGTGATTGGAAGAACAAATGATAATTAACGAAAGAAATTTTGGGTTCATAAATCTCATATGATGATGGCCAGCCATCTGAGATTTTAGGAAGACAACACAACCTGATTCTAATTCTGGTTATACTAGTGAAGATTCAGTCTCGAATTGCATCATCTAATATGGTGGAAGAAGGCTCAGTTGAAATATTAACCAAGAAGGCAAACAGAACAGATACCAATACTCAGCTATGTTTAATTTTGTTTTTCTGACACATCCTAATTACATTAATTTTCTTCCTTCCGAGACACACTATGAATGAAGCTGATGTGATACAAGGAAAACACGTTCCCTGTTCACCATCCTCCCTATTTTTCCAGCTTTCAATTCCAAAAAAGACCAGAAGCATCTGTATTTTTAACGATCACTATTTCTTAACAATAGGGGGATCTGAAGAACATGAAAGCTCAAAAACAATGAAGATTTAACATCAGAGAAGAAGAAGAAGAACCTGAAATTCCAATATCATAGCCGAAGATAGAGCCGCCAGTGGCAGCAACTATGCATGCAATAACCACATAAGCTGTGACTCGGCCCTTGTACTGCTCTGCCCTCTCCTTAGCCACACCAGCTACTGCAAAAGACCCTCCTGCCATTTCCAGACACTTATTGAGGCAGCTGAAGGAGAATTCTCTCAGTTTACAGGTATGAACTTCATTTGTATATTCTCCTAATTTATTGAAATCAGAATGTAAACAGGACAAGAAACCCTTTTGCTTTCCGAGGATGGGAAATGAATTTGTGAAATAAATAACTTGGGTTGGAAATAGAAACGATGCAAAGCTGCTTGGAAAATAATTCTATTTAAATTATCAAGTTGGGGTGGATAATTCTCCCGCATTTGATGGCGGATTTTTTACTTTTGATCTTTGGATAATATTAATTTTTTAGGAAAGATGCTAGACCCGAATTAATTTACGGATCTCTTAGCACATAATTTAGAGTCTGACTGTGTTTATAGTTGTCATAGAATAACGCTGATATGACAAAAAAGAAAAGAAATTACAGTTTAATTTGTTGTTATGAAAAGGTACTGGTTATGAATTGGTCACTTGTTAATTTTGCTTTCTTCGTCCCTCAATTATTATTTCCTTTTGTCCCCTGAATTCCTTTTCACTTTTTTCGTCTCTTAATTATTATTTCCATTTTCCCTCTAATTTTCTTTTCAACTTGTCCAAACACTGTAAAATTATAATTTGGGTCATGTCAATGTTCCGAGTGTCTTCTAGAGAAATTTTTGTGTGTTTTAACTATATATTATTTCTTTAGTTAATTTCATTCACTAAATGAAGAATAGTTGTTATCTTTTATAATTTTTAATATTTTAAAAATTAAAAATTCATATTTTTAATATATAGAATCTCACAAAATTGATAGATATCCTTAATTTATTAAATATGATTAAAGATATGTGACGTAGTTGGATCATATAAATTTTTTTTACTATTGTAGTATATTATATTTAAAGTGAAAATTCATACTAAAAAATTAATGAAATTTAAATATACAAGATTTTTAAAGAAATTGTAAACATGTTCCGTGCGACAAGCATACTTTTTTGGCGACTTTATCTGTCAAGTTGTATTAAAATATTTTTCTTTAATTTATTGTTTAACCATTATTACTTCTAGTTAAAAAAAGATATAATAATTAGCACTTCAGTACTGAAACAGTATCTGCCTCAAGAATTTTATTCTCCAGCCTCAAGAATTTTATTCTCCAACATATTTAAAGTTTGAATTTAGAAATTTACTTTTATTATTAAAAAAATCCAAAGATGTAACAAATTAGTATGCACGTTATTAAATTATATTATAAAACAATTAAAGCTTGAAATACGTATCAAAACATAATCTCAAGTTACAAAATACAATATTATTTTATAGTCCTTTGCGTGATATCATATAAAAAATGGATAGGGTATTTAAGATATGGTAGAGGGCATGTGCACGTAAGTATCGGTTTCGGAAAGGAGTTACCCATTGAATAATAATAATAATAACCTTTGGTGAGCCGTAACATCCCGTTTTTGTTATTTGATGCTTTCAATGAATTCGGAATCATATCTGATTTTACTGTTTGTTTCATATGCGATTCAGAATTTCGAATCTCACCATCCTACGTGTTTGGATCATAAAGCTTAGCGGTATATCTTGTCAAGCTGGCCATCGAGAAGAATTTTCACACTAATATTCATCATTTACGTTTGTTATTTATTTTCTTTTTAATTTATAATTAAGTGCATTATTAGTTAATTAAAATCTATAAATGAATATGAATATGAGATTAAGATATTTTTTTATTTATATAATATACACAACAAAAAATATGCTTTTACTCCCTTTCTCTATAATTCGAGTTGCTGATATGCATTTAGCACAAGATTTACTTACTAGCTATCTAAACTTAATTCGGGTGATTAGAGTTTAAAGAGATTTGGGTGGAAATTCTAAATTTAAATTATGATAACACAATTTTATATATTAAAAAATAAGTGCATGAAATTTGTGTTAAATAAGGATAACTTTTGGTTTTTTTAAGCTCAACCAATCAGATTTCTTATTTTTGAATACTTATGTTTAAATTTCGTTGTTTGTTATCTTAAATATTATATAAGTACCATTATGAGTATTCAAGAAAGTCGATAATATATTTTGATCTATTATTACAATTTATTCCATTCTTAAACTTTTAAGTTAAGAAAGAAGAGTAATTTGAATAGATGTTTTATTAAAATGTTTGGTAGGTTTGTCACATTCCTTTCGTTCTTATAAAAAAGTTTTTCTGTGCATATATATATTTATTTATATTTGTAAAAATGCATTTCACATGGGATGGATGATTGAGATGGAAATAGTTGGTTGTGTTTGGCAGACTGGTGGACTAGATTAGTATGCCTGAGGAGGCCATGTGAGACTGGTCTACTCTGCTTTTTTCAATGGAGTCTCTTTTTGTTATTTAAAGAGGTAATGCCCTACGTGATGAAATAAGAAAAAGATATTTACCAAAACCAATTAAATTAATTTGTATTGCCAAGGGAAAATCCTTTGCCGTGTTTGACAGGGTTATACAGTGTCCCGAGGTCACTAGTTATGGAATAATTATTGCAAATTAAAAATTATATTTTAAAATAAAATTTATGACGCTTATTATTTTTTAAATAAAATAATAACTGTTATTTTTATCTCTATGAAATTAACTAATGCTTAGAGTTTTAAGATTTAATGGTTAGCGTATTAGAGTTTAGTAGATGACTTACAGGTTGAGGTTTCGGTTGTTGGTGTTTAATATTCTGGGGTTACAGTTTAGTGGGTAGTGGTTAAGGTTAATTTTTTATTAAAAATTTAATGGATAGTCTTATTATTGAAATTAAATAAATAGATCATAATAAATTGAAAATAAATTTTAACAAAAACATATGAATTTTGAAGAAGCGGATGTTTCTTATGTCATCAAATATTTTTTCTAGTAAGTTTGAGTAAAATTTTATGTACATTGGGTGGTATGATGGTTACAAATGAGCGAGTCTTAGTCAAAATACATGAAAGTCAATGGATAGCACTTACTACTTTAGAATGATAGGAAATGTCAATTAATGTGATTTGCTTCAATTTAATTACTTCAACAATGGCGGGTCCAAGCTAAGGTGCACTTGTACTCCATTTTATTGGATCTTCGAATACGAAGATCCGATTGAGTGGCCCTGTTTGGCATCCTAATCCGATCCTCGGTGAAATAGTAACTGGGGAAAAAGGTAATAAAATTTTGAATTTAAAAATTTCACTTATTTGATTAGGGAGAAAAAGAAAAAAAAATTAAAAAAAATAATTTTTGATTATCATTATTCCCCATATAAATAATTTAAAATTTTCCTTTCTCCTTATTTTCTATTTTAATTAAATTTTGATTTATTCTTTCCTTTCTTCGTACTTTTCCCTCTCACATAGGGAACCCGTTTTCAAGGGAAATTAGTTTTCACACCACGAATCAGAGTAAGAGATATGATACAGTCACTTCTCCATTCTAAAATACCTTCGATTGAATTCTAAATTGTCATTGTGTGATTCAACATAGAACATGATATCCCCACATTCATTTAAATATGCAAATAAAACAAGTTTGGCTGCTTTGCTTTATTCTAAGCTTTAAGCACATACTAAAACCAATATACCACTTCTACATTTTATCTTATTTCTTGAATATATATATATATATATATATTGCTTTGAAAAGAGATATGGACATAAAAAAAATGCAAAGGTTTTGTATTTGTGGAAAAAGCTAATGTTCTACAAGTAACCCCTTACGAAAGAAATTTGATTATTTTCGTGATTCTCTTAATTCTTTGATTATGATTTTTTCCCTTAATTCTAGCTTACGAAAGATATAATTTAGCCGTAAAAGTGTAACTTTTTCCGACCCGACTATAATAATATCTTCTAGATTTATCAGTTTAAGCAAGAAATAATATAATTTGATATTATTCATTATTATTATTTTTATTTAAACAATTTTTTCATTTAAATTGAAAACACAAATATCTTCTTCATGAGAAATTTATTTCTTTTTACATTCTTCTTATATTAGAGGTTGTTTAATTCCTTTCAATAGTATAGAAAATTCTATTTCTCCTAGAATAGAAAATATATAAGTTATTTATTTAGTTATTATTTAATAAATTGAGAGAAATAAAACTTTCTAAGAAATCTCTTATTTCTTATAAATCATAAGAAATTATTTACCCACCTCTCCAATAAGTAGATTTTATTTTTTATTCTATTTATGGATATAATAATAAAATTATCATTATTAAATTTAATTAATAATAATTAAAATTTATTAATTTATATTAATAATACAGTAGTTATTTTATTAATACTTTCTAAAGTATTCAAAGTTGAAATAAATAAAATATAAAGAGTCATTTTCTAAAAAGTGTCATTTCATATATATCAATCAAATAACTTTGAATACTTTTTAAAAAATTTATATAAAAAGTTATTTTTTATGCAAATCAAACTATTCCTTAATATGTATATATGTATCTATTTTGGATGATATTTTTATTTTTATTATCCTTTTTTTACATTAAAATTGAATAAAAAATGATTGGTACAACTTTTACTTTACTTGTGTATATTTTATAGAACATTTTTTTTTTGGGCAATGAAGAATGATAAGAAAGAAAAATTCCTTCAATTCTACCGCAGATAGGGTGCTACTAGCAACTAACTCAAATTATTATCAAACCCAATTAGGTTGGAAGATAGCAATTCAATTAGCTTCTAAGCACTAGAAAATCTTTTTGAAAAAAGTTGTCCACCAAACAAGACAATTAATAATGGGCGGGATTCGAACTTATGACCAAAGAAAATCATAATAATCTTATTTGGAACTTCACAATCAATTGAACCAATCCGCATTAGTTACAACTTCATAAATTTTGAGAAGGAATAAAGAATATATATATGAGAGGTAAGATGAATAAATAATAACTATCAGATTTTATATTGATGATTAAGATTAAAATATTAATGAAGATTATATAACCATCTAAAATGATCACTTAGAAAAAAATTTACATAATTTTATATTTTAATCCTATACCTTCAATGTTAAATTTAATGATTATAATTCACTCATCTCACTCTCACATAAAAATACTCTTCTAATTTGATATATCCCTATATATAGAAAGAGAAGAGAGAGAAAGAGAGATTTCTATCTGAAATTATCTTTTTATTCTAAAATTTAACCAAAGCTGACGCAATAAAAAATTGCAAAGTCTTGACCTTCACAAGCCGATGACTTTGTTAGCAGGTATAAAAAATCTTTCAGCATTGCATTACGAATAAGAGAAACTAGCCAGATTCTTCATCACCCTGAGCACAGCAAAAAGGACCGCTCCCTAATATTTAAGGAAAAAGAAAAAATCAATTTGCACTTACTATGTATGTGTGGAGAAGTCTCATCCACTCAATCACACTTCCGCAGAACCACAAGAAATTGTCAAAGTAAGATACACTTGAAGAATGCCTAGAAGTCATCCAAGCCAACCAGAACTATAAGACGTCTGGACGCAACTTGCAATAAATTGAACAATCCAATAAAAAGGTTGCAAGTCTATCTCATCTCTAACAATTCAAATTCATTTAAATACTCATTAAGTCAATATAATTGTCATCATTTGGACCCCCCATAATAATTTCATTAGCTCTGTCCTCAGATATCAAATCAGCCAATGAATAACAGAGTGTCATGTTAACTTGTGAAAATCATTTTGAATCCCTCACTACCTGTATTGGACCTTCACTATGTATTACAAGCTTTGATTATGAGTGTATCCTAAAACCAACCATCAAGTATCAGTTGAAGAATCCCATTCAGCAATAATTTGTGTTTTTCTGATAGATACCTACTGCTTTATGCTCTGCTCAAAGTATGCCACTCAAAAAACCCCTGCCAAAGAGATGGAAATATTAATACTGGAAAAGAAGGACTTCACGTAACTTATCATAAAGGAAAAGGGACATTTTAGATTTATTACAGATGTTTATTACCAAATTCCTGATGCTTTCCTATTTTCAGTCCTGCAAAATTTTTAAAATAAACAATTCAGCCAGATGCTGTCTTATCAAATCCTGAATGTTGCAGAAGATAGGCAATTAGATATGCATTACCTCGGCTTTCCTAGGAAGGCATCATTAACTTCATCAGTTGTGGGTCTTTGTGGAAATGTAGACAAGATAACATACTTCTCTTTTCCAGGTGCCTCATCAACCCTTTTGTACAGCTCATAACGGTAAGGATAAGACATCCTGAATCATAAGTAATGCATTTAAAGTATCGTTCTTTGCAAAAGACAGATAATCAATTTTTGGAGTGTTGTGTGCTTGTCAAACAGAAGGAGAAAAAAAATGAATTGGATTGTGCTGCCATTCCACAGTTCAAGTTTCCCCCCTTATAGTGAAGCAAAGGGATTCATTAATGTCTACCGATCATAAATAATCAAGTGGAATTTTAGTCAATCAAGCCTGTTTACAGGGACATAGGAAGAATGTTCTTTAATTTCATCTATGGATTTCTGATCATAGAATTTCAATGCAATCAAGTTCATTGATGACATACAAGGTGATTAGTTGGTTCAACGAGTTGTTTTTCTTTCCCAAACCCTTTATGTCTCATTCATGACAAAGTCAAGAAATCACACGCGATATATAACAGTTCAAGATTTAGGCAGTTGTCACCGTCTAACCTGAGAGCTCCCATTATAGGATACTGAGTTCCTGCATAATAAAGAAGCCGAAAGAAATAGCAACTTTCAAATGATGCTGCAAACTCAAGTCTCTGGTCCCGACCCATTGTCTAATTGAGAACACAAAATCAGAACTCCATGTTTTTTTTTCCCAAAATAACGGCATAATTTCAACTTCCGTGTTATACTTACTTGCATAATACCACTGGAACCAGGTAAATCCTGAATTAAAAAGAAAAAAAAGGAGACCCAGAAGCATCTTAGTTTTGCAAGATACTTTTTGTAAAAAGACATTAAAAAAAAAAATGCAGATTTGAGCATAAATATAATATCATCCCAGGAAAAACTCTGTCCTTTTTATTACACAAGGTCGCTAACAGCCTGATTTATGCATTGAAGATGTTATAATAGATTGATTGTTATCAAGATACTTCCAATCTTCTCTTTCTTCTCGCCTTAGTTAACTTTCTACATGCAGTTAGTAATTCCTGAAGGCATGTGGCTTTCACACTTCTCTGACTATGCAATTGAGATTACAAAGCTAGACTATATGACATTGATCCCTCTGTAACTGTTCAAAGGACTCCAAAAGAACGTGTTGTTAGATAAAACATGCATGAGGTGGAGTTGAGTGTTGTTAAATAAGAGAGAAATTTGTATTGCCATATTCTCAACTGAGTCAGGCAGTCACTATATATATTATAATACAGGGTACATATAGTAGAATATAATAGATGTGGAACCTATTTACTAACACTCCCCCTCAAGCTGGGCTATAGATGTCAATCATGCCCAGCTTGTTACAAATTTCATCAACCCGTTTTCCCGGAAGAGCTTTAGTAAATAAATCAGCTAATTGTTCCCCTGTTCTAATATGTCTAAGACTAATAATTCCTTCTTGTAACTTCTGTCGAATAAAATGACAGTCAACTTCTACATGTTTAGTTCGTTCATGAAAAACTGGATTTGAAGCAATGTGAGTAGCAGCTCGATTGTCACACCATAATTGCATAATCCCATGAGTCTTGATGCCAAGTTGCTGAAGAAGATAATTAATCCATACAAGTTCAGATGTAGCATGAGCCATAGCACGGTATTCAGATTCTGCACTGGAGCGAGATACAACTGCTTGCTTCTTACTTTTCCATGATACAAGATTTCCTCCAACAAATACACAATACCCAGAAGTTGATCTCCGATCTATAGGACATCCGGCCCAGTCTGCATCAGAAAAAGCCTCCACTCTGCAATGACCATGATTTTTATATAAGACTCCTCGACCAGGTGCTTTCTTCAAGTACTTCAAAATGTGTGTAAGAGCATCCCAGTGAGAAGTCCTTGGGGAGTTCATAAACTGACTAACTACACTTACTGGAAAGGCAATATCAGGCCTAGTTATAGTAAGATAGTTTAATTTTCCCACCAATCTCCTGTACTGTTCAGGATTTTCAAGTAATTCCCCATCTTGTGGATTAAGCTTAATATTTGGAATCATAGGGTTCTCACATGGTTTAGCTCCAATCATTCCTGTTTCATTCAAGAGATCAAGCACATATTTTCTTTGGGATAAGAAAATCCCTTTTCTCCCTCGAGCAATTTCAATGCCTAAAAAATAACGAAGCACTCCCAAGTCCTTAGTCTGGAAGTTAGCTTGAAGAAAGGCTTTCAATTGTGAGATCCCCAACTTATCACTTCCTGTAATCACAATATCATCAACATATACAGCCAAAAGAATACATCCTGAACTAGACTGTCTATAAAACACAGAGTGGTCATGATCACATTTCTTCATTCCGAATTCTGTCACTACTTCACTGAATCTCCCAAACCAAGCTCGAGGAGATTGTTTCAACCCATATAATGATTTTTTTAAACGTAATACCTTTCCACACTCCCCCTGAGCAATAAATCCAGGTGGTTGCTCCATGTACACTTCCTCATTCAAATCGCCATGTAAAAAGGCATTTTTAACATCCAATTGATGAAGCGACCAATCATGAGTAGCAGCAAGAGAGATGAGTAAACGAACAGAGGTAATCTTGGCCACAGGGGAAAAAGTTTCTGAATAATCAATACCATAGGTCTGAGCATAACCTTTAGCAACTAGACGTGCTTTTAAACGAGCAATAGAACCATCTGGATTCACTTTGACGGTAAAGACCCATTTGCAACCAATGGCTTGTTTACCATCAGGTAAAGGCACAAGATCCCATGTCTGATTAGCTTCAAGAGCTGACATTTCTTCCTCCATAGCAGCACGCCACCCATTATGAGAAAGAGCTTCAAAATAGGACTTAGGAACAGTAATAGAATCTAAAGAAGCAATGAAGGCTCGAGAAGAAGCAGGTAAAGAAGAATAAGAGACATAGGTGGAGATGGAATAAGGGTGGTGAGGGTTACCTTTCTGAGTGCAAGTACGGGTACCTTTTCGGTGAGCAATCGGAAGATCCAAATCAGAAGACACAAGGGGCGGATCTGCTGAGGAAGAAGCCGGTAGAGGAGATGAAGCTGACGGACCGTGGGAAAGTGAGGCTGGATCAGATGGCTGTTGCATAATCGGTGGAGGAGCTGCTGGTGGTACCTGCACTCTACGAGAATAAACAAACTGAATTGGAGGTCGAACCAAATTTTGTGGTGGAGGAACTTGTGAGTCTAGTGAAGGAGGAGGGACAAGGAAGTATTCATCAACATGATCTGGTCCTGGCAAGGAGGAGGAAGAGGGAGACGACCCAAAGAATGGGGTAGACTCAAAAAATGAAACATCAGAAGAAATAATATAACGATTTAACTCAGAAGAAAAACATCGATACCCTTTTTGAGTACGAGAATAGCCAAGAAAAACACACTTCAAAGACCGAGGATCCAATTTCGATACCTGGGGACGGTGATCATGAACAAAACATTGGATAAAGAGATATCAGAGGTGAGATTGATCATGCCACTTCCAACAACAGAAGCAGTAGACCCATTAGCTAAGGTAACATGTGAAGGATGAGAATTAGTAAAGGAAGATAGTATACCTGTTTGACCCGTCATATGATCAGTAGCCCCAGAGTCAATGACCCATCTAGAATTGGAATGGGATAGACATGCAGTAGAATTACCTGTGTGAACTATGGTGGCAGTAGGTTGGGTGGGTGGCGGCTGTACAGAGGCCTTTAATTGCAAGTACTCAGCATATTCGCTATCAGATAATAATTTACCATTGATTTCTGACTCTTGTGCCATATGAGCAAATCTGGACTGCTGGGTATTCCTTCCTACCAATTTCGGACAAAATTTCTTGATGTGTCCTTGTTCTTGACAATGATAGCAAATCACAACTGAATCACCTCCTCTCCTTCCTTCACTAGAGTTATTCTGCCAATCACCTCCTCTTCCTCCTTCATGTCCTCGCCCTCTTCCTCTTCCCCTACCACCTCTAGAATTACCACGGCCTCCACGAGCACCTGAGCCAACTAATGCTGCTGACTCATTCATATTTGAAGATGGAGAGGAGGAAGAAATATCTTTGGATGCTCTCTGAATTTGATAATAAGCTGTTTTCCGGGTGAGGGGCTCAGAACTAGATAAGACCTGCTGTCGTGCGGTGCTAAACTCAGGAGGTAAACGCATCAAATAACACAAAGCAGCTAGTTGTTCTCGCTGAGAACGCATTGCATTAACATCACTACTAATAGGCAGCAGAGAATTCCATTGTTCATAAATACGATTGAACTCAGTATAAATTTGAGCATTGGTCTTACCTCTCTCATCTGATTGAAACAAGGACACAGTCAAATCATATACCTGATTCAGATCATCCTTTTTCGAATATAGGCCTTCAATAGACTCCCATAACTCCTTAACAGTACGACAATGAGCCGTGTTATCTTCAACTTCAGTAGCTAAAGTATTACAAACCAACCTGAACAACCGACGATCTTCTATGATCCATTGTTGATCAGGATCTTCTATGGGTGGCTCTTGAGTCAAGTGATGTGTCATACGAACTTCATCAAAATAGTATTCAATTGCTCTTTTCCAGGTAACATACTGTCGCCCTTCAATATCTAACTTCCGCTCTGTTATTTTTCCACCAACTGGTAATAATTCTGAAAAATTAGATCTAAATTCTCTCCTTGAGTTTCCAGAACCATTGGGACCCTCAGAATCGTTCATGAAATCAGAACTAGTATCCATATCCAGCCAGCACAGCAAAAAAACCAAGTGTGGGAGCCATCAGAGGATGCGCTCAACGAAGTTGTCAGAGGACGCACACCAAGGAGTGGTCGTGAGGACTGCGATGCTAGTGGGCATCAAACTCCAAGGGTAAGCTGTGATGGCCGGTGATATGCCAGAGGGCATTGATCCAGAGAGGATCAAAGGATCCGATCGGGTGTGCAATTGGCATTGCCTAGTGCAATGAATCGACCGAAATGCAAACGAGCGGCTGGGGAGCGAGATTCGCCCTCTCTGCGTCGATCCAGCGTAAGTCTTGTCTCTTGTACGGGTGTATGGGACACTTAGTGCAAGATACCTGTTAGTAGGTGATTCAAAGCACTAGCATTTGTCATGAGCCATAGAGTTGGCACACACTTAAGCCACAGAGGTGGCGTATTGTGCAATCTGCGGAGGCAGTGAGCGCCAGTTGCAGAGGCAACTACCCGTCGAACAAGTTACGAAGGTAACGAGTTCGGGAGAGCTATGTGGGATAGCGGCACTAGAGAGAGTGTCGGGACACTTGCAAGGTGACTACAGAGGTAGCCCTTCGAGTGACTTTGCAGAGGATGCATTTTGCCAAGTACCTATGTTACAGAGGTAACAGACAGCCCAACTCCGAGATGGGGGAAATATTTCATAGTGCTCAAAGAGACAGGCTTTGAGACAGTCGAGGGAGTAACTCAGCAGAGTAGGCTGAAGACCGGAGCTGTGTCAGATTGAGGCGTCAATGAGGGCATTGACATATGAAGTGGGGGAGAATGTCACAAGCTGGTAGTTGTGACAGTTCGACAGGCAAACATGCTTGGATTAAGACGAAACTTGGTGGAAAAATCCAACATGTTATGAGGGTCCTGTGGCTAAAATTTGAGATCAATCCGGCTTGCGTACGATTTTCCCCGATTTTCCCAAGTTTGGGGGTACTTTGGTCATTTCGGAAGGTTCGTGAATCCGGCGGGGTTCAACGAGACCATATTTGGAATCCTCGCATTATTATCTTCGTGTCGGTAGGTTTTCGTGACAATCGGACACCCGGAGCATGGCGAAAAGGGCTTATGACAACTCGGAAAAAGTATGTCATCTTCCCACGGGAGGGCTTTTGTTCAAAATGCTCTTTAAGGGGGTGAGTGCTCTACGGGCCTGCGGGGCGCCGGGACACTGAGCTGGGGACGGAGTGTGTTGGCTTGTGGCCATCCCCTTGCACACTCAAAGCTATGTAATGAGGCATAAACCAAGCGAACGGAGTGTCCCTCTTCCTATTCATTTGTCCCTTCCGGTCCGTAGTGCACGGAGGCTTCCTGTGTGGAAGGATCCTGCGGTCCGGTATGCGCGGGTGCTTCGGCGACATACGATATTGGCGTACGGACATGTTGTACATGGACTTGTTGTATGGGCGATAAGTCTTGATGTCCCGCTATCTTTACCCAAGCGTGCCAAACGAGGGTTTAATGTTGGAAGGCTGGCATGTTGGCCAAGAGTGGCAAGCATGCGCCGCACGGTTTCGGCTGGAGAGCCGCCGGCCCGTGACATTTGGTATCAGAGCTCGGTTTGCGCCAGAGGGCCAAGATCGGGTAGGCACAATTGGTTTAGATGCGGCTTGTCCCTGAATATGCGGTATGTGCGAAGCTATCATTCTTTCAAACTCGGTGGTGTCGTTGCCAAAGACTTGACCGGATGGTGCAAGAGATTGGATCGTCCCGAGAAGCCAGTGACCGGGGAATGGTACATACTGGTGATCGAGGATTTGTACGAAGGGCCCAAGCATTTGTGCCAAGTGGGCTATCTTGCTTGTCGGTTGTGCGTGGGACATTGGTTATGCGCTCATTCATAGTAGTGGCATCGAGGGATGCAAACCACCGTCCAGTGGGACGAGAGAATTGATGGCTAATCCGGTGGGAGAAGCCTAGGTCTTACCAGAAGGCTTGACTGCTTGAGGGATTGGTGGAACCAGAGGGTGAAGCCTTGGTTGTGCCAGAGGGCGTGACCACAGTTGGAGGGCATGAGCGGATCATTCCAGAGGGGATGGTCCAAAATCATGTCAAAGAGGTCCGGAGGGATCATCCGAGTGCTCAATGGAGCATTTTAGCCGGAGGGCTTGGCAAAGATTCAGAGGAATCAATGCCGTGCGAGCTAGAGTGGATGGTGCTCTATGCTCAACCCCCTTCTACGAGTTGAAGTGGGGGAGCCATCAGAGGATGCGCTCAACGAAGTTGTCAGAGGACGCACACCAAGGAGTGGTCGTGAGGACTGCGATGCTAGTGGGCATCAAACTCCAAGGGTAAGCTGTGATGGCCGGTGATATGCCAGAGGGCATTGATCCAGAGAGGATCAAAGGATCCGATCGGGTGTGCAATTGGCATTGCCTAGTGCAATGAATCGACCGAAATGCAAACGAGCGGCTGGGGAGCGAGCGGCTCTGATACCATGTTAAATAAGAGAGAAATTTGTATTGCCATATTCTCAACTGAGTCAGGCAGTCACTATATATATTATAATACAGGGTACATATAGTAGAATATAATAGATGTGGAACCTATTTACTAACAAGTGTTATAACCGAAATCTTAACATTTTTATATACACTTCATTTCTACAAGTCAACACAATAGTAAGAAGAATCCTGAATCCGTAAATCATACTGTTCTAGAAAGAAATTCCAACTAAAAATATAAACTGAACCTTGAGCCGGGGGTTGACTAGGATGACCGGTCTGTGTTCAGCAGCATTGGTCATGGCTCTCAGATCCTGTTAATTCAAATTCAGATATTAAAAAGAATGGGAAAAATTTATGAGAAAGAACAAAAAAATTGATAAGAAAAAAATAATCCATAATAGATTGGGTCTCCAGAATGTGTTTGGGAAACTTTCTCTGTCCAGCTCCTTACATCAATAATACAATTCCCTACAGCATTTTGGGGAGCTACGAGGAAAAACATGTCATCTTGCTCGTCAACCTCAGTGGCACCTGAGATTGGAAATTTAGAAGTTAATGATATACATCACAACTTAGCCAAAAACCAGATCATACACAACATAAGGAAAACCCCTTATATATATATAAATATATATATCTCATAAGATTAAGCATAAAAATGTCACATCTAATAAGTATGCAGAAATGACCGGTAAAATGCCTCATTTTCCACTGAGTCTCCCATGTATAATTCTACTCATCTATGAGTAAAACATAATGCATTCAATACAGCAATGTAGAATGATCCTAAGATGTTATTCTCCCATTTTTTCCACACACTAGTATCGAGGAAGTGGCCCCAGCCACATGGATGACCAAGCCTGTATATAGCTAGAATCACAGTTAAATATTAAGCAGGAATCTAGACCACCAGACTCCAGAGGTACTTAACCACAAAGACATAAGGTGCATTAAATGAAAATCTGTAATAGCACAGCTTCTACTTTTTGATCAATTTTTATACCTATAGAACCAATGTTGATAAAAGTGCCTTTTGCACCATAGTCACCCCAATCCATGAACTCTAAGATTTTTCGAGTTCCGGCTAGTTGCAGTGGCATTCCAGCAAGAGCACCTTCTCCCATTGACCCTTGAACACAAACCTGTGTGAATGATTTTGTAAGAGTGTAAACAATGAGAACTTCGTCTAATGCTAATGGAACTTACACCACAAAAATAGTCAATGCTAAAGCTAATACCTTAACACGCTTTCCATCGTCAGCAAATGAAAGGGCAAGTTCTCGAACAAGTTCCATCAAAGTACCTATTCGATAAACGTCCTGTGTTTCAAAAGATCAAAATCATATGGTCAAATGATGGCATATATGGAAAAAGGAAAGGGATAAGAGCTTTATACCATTTCTGGGTTCAGCTCAGGAATGTTAATGTCCACCTGTTGGGTTTGCAATGAAAAACTCGGAGATTAGCTAAGGACCCAAAGGCATCAAAAGTGAAACCATTCACAGAGAATGAAATAAAACATAATCTTCTTCCTAGCTCATTCACTCATATCTTTCCTGTTTTTTACTCATCCTAGCAGTCAGCTATGGTATTAGACTAGCTCCCACAAAAGAATGTCATGTAAGCAAAAGGAATATTGATGCTCGATTAAGATTTGCAGAAACTACTAAGATTTTTATTTTTCTGTGTGTAGCATTCTTTTTGGGACTGTGAGTACTTTTCCTCAGAGGTGCACTATGGATTTCGACTCAGTCAAATAAAAGGAACCATGAAGAAGGTTATAGAGTGAGGAAGATTGTGCAATAAACCTTCAATCGATTTTTTCCATCGTTTACGGCTCTCTTTGTGGCTTGTAGCACGTCATCGTAGAAATATTTTCTGATTTCTCTAGAATGAGGAATGTTATTTAATCTAGTAGGAATTCCTCTCCATTGATCCTGCAGCAAGCTAAAGCAAAATAAGATATGGTAATGATAATCATATGTAGGTTATATTCCAATTTCTGAAAGGAAAACCAATGCCTTCTACAGTGTATAACCAGCTACCTGGCTCAAAGATGCCTGCCCTTTCTCTGTATCGAGTAGTGATTTTTCTGATAATAGAAACCAGTTAGTGAATGATCTTAAACAGCTTGCAGTACTTGAGCAATTGAGCCTATTTCATACCAAGCCTATAAGCCAAGACTTCTAGACACTGGCTATTCTGTCTACCTAAACTTGCTTGTTTCTTTCATCAATGATAGGTGTAAGACAAATAGTTTTCTCAGAAACCTGTCTACGATCTTCTTGATGCAATTAACTTCTCTTTGAGACAGGCCAACTTTGGACATCAAGGAAGGATTTACATTACCAGATCATGTCAGGGAAGTATGGTGCCAGCCTAATGAGTCTTACGGTACAAGTGACACTAAATGATTGACCAACCAAGTCAAATGCAGCATTCAATGATGTGAAATGCACTAAAATGTAATCTTAAATCTCTCTATGAACATGTCTTGGAGGTAAACTTTAACATGAAACTCAGAATATTCAAATTCATACCTGCTTTCGCCATTTTCACTTTGTCTTGCTGAATTTCTGTCAGTAAAGAATCAATTTCCTTAAAAATTATTTCTTTGTTACGGTTTCCATCAATCTATGCATCAGCCAGAAAATAGAAAGGTAAAAGACTGTCCCAAGGATTCAAATTATTCAGATATTTACAAAGATAAGAATCTTAAAAATAAAGATTTGCAAGCACCTTTTTTGTTATGTCTGCATAAGTGGTAGCTATTGCTTCTGCATTTTTCTTATATAATTCAAGGCGCGACTTAACCTGGAGAATCAGAAAAATACATACAAGACACTTAGATGAGAACCAGACTCACTAGACTGATGACAGGAAAAAATGTATTCATTTTTTTGGGCAATAGGAAAAAATGTATTCTAAAATTTAACACAAATGTAACAGAAAACTCTAGTGCCCTTATGAACTATACTATATTTTTTTGCTCCCAAACTAAACATAACAAATCAATTATGTAAATAAATATAGCATCGCAGATCATACAAATGAGCACAAGCGTAAACAGATGGCACATGCTTTTGGACATGAAGTCATATGGTCACATGACAAGTAAAATCAGACAAAAAAGGCAGTAGTACATGCATCAACCCTTGAAACTCCTTGCTATTGTGAAATTGTAATAAATGATCAGTTTTTATAATTGAAAGTTACAACATGAAGACAATGAACATTTGTCACAACTGCATCTTTGTGATACTTGGTATTGTTTGCAGATCAAAATTTGATTTTGTAGTCTTTAATTTACACAAGAGAAATTGTTGGTTAAGGATGGTATTCAAGATGTCTCTAGTCTGCTTCAGTCATATAAGTGTCATAAAAATCATCTATGTCTAATTGCAATAAGACAAGAAAACAGAATTATGTTTACTTTTGGATCTTACTTTCTCTTCAGTGTCATCAGGACGGGTGATAAGCCTTGCTTTAATTTCCTCAGTCTCTGGAGGAAAATTTTTCAGATGATATATCTTCCCTGTAACTGGGTCTAGCCTTCTACCAACACATCTGTCGATCAGAATTTCATCAGGAACCTGAGTATTAGAAAACATTTTAACTCAGCATATAAGATGTAGCTACTTATGATTATCATCCCTATGAAAGATGTAACTTTAGGAAATTAGAATACTTGTAGTATGTCAACACCAGAATTGTACCAGGCACTTAAATGCAATGTTTAAAAAAAAAAAAAAAGGAGAGGTAAGCAAGATCATCTTTGTTTGTATTAAGTTATGTATTTTTTTCAATGTTGAGCAAGACTCCACGGATTACATAAGGTTGTTATTTCGTTGAGGCACATAAGGACTTATCAGTAGTTGAGAGTATCATGTTAGATTAGCAGAACCAATTGCAGAAGCACTGTGAAGAAAGCAACCCATCCAACAAGTTATAGCAGTAACAGGTTCCACATACATCTAATACAATATAAATATCTGGTCGAATCTGCCTTTTCTCCAGACTCTCTGCTTGGGTAAAGCTCCGTGGATACCCATCAAGGAGCCAACCCCTTTGTCTTGCATCTTCACGCGATAATCGTGCTGTCACCATCTAAAATCACATACTACGCATTTCAGCATATAGAAATCAAGTAGGATAGAACTTCAAACGAAGCAAATTTCGATCATACCGCTGTGACAATTTCATCTGGAACCAAGCGCCCAGCATTCATGAACTCTTTTGCTTTGTTACCAATTTCTGTTCCTGCTGCTACTTCTGCTCTTAGTAGATCCCCAGTTGATATGTGAACCAATCCAAACTGAACAACGAATATGTATTATCAAGTTCATAAGTTTTCACGATAATACATGATATATTACTTAAAAGACGACTTCGAACCCGCATTAGAATTCTCTACCAACCCAGCAATTTATATACTGTAACATAGAGAGAGAGAGAGAGAGAGAGAGAGAGAGAGAGATTGAAAAATCGCTCCAATGTTGTGCATTGATTACCTTTTGCACAATCAACTCACATTGGGTTCCCTTGCCGGATGCAGGCGCACCTGATATCATAACCTTCAATGGCTCGCGGGTTGAACATTCCACACTCACGCCCTTCTCAATACAAAACAGAGCATAAGCGAAATCAATGTTTCTATGCAAAACATTGAAAGAAACCAGTACGAAAATAAATATAAACCTTCGAATTCGGGTTTCTCCTCAAGTGGGTATTGCCCAAAAGGTTGTAGGAGTGAGGACGCTGATTCCGGAAGGATAACTGTGCGGAAGGAATGGATGGATAAGAGGAGGAAGATGAAGAAGAAGATGGAATTAAGGAGGAAGCAGGATGGAGGGAAATTGAGGGAGAAGGAGTGCGAATGGAGTGTGTAGAACAGAAAGAGGTGGCCAACATGGTTGTTATAGGAGGAGGAGGAGGAAGTGACTTTGCAGCCATGGCTAATATGGTGTAGGTACAAAGAAAAAGAACCGGGGGAAGAAAGGGTGGGCCCGGCTTGAGTGGCTCACACAAGTTCCCTGATTTTGTCCGTGCGCTATTGCTGGCCTAAACTGGATTGAAGGGTCCCATTCTCATCATCTTTTCTATTCTATGGGGAGATGATTTTTGTCAGTTTTGTTCATAGAATTTAGTGTATTATTTTAGATGTTTTTATTCTCTATTAAACTAGCTTAAAAAATTTAATTTAGTGTATTATATAATATATCTTAAAAAATTAAAAAATTATTAAAATTTAATTTATCATCTTTATTTTATGATTATATATTTAGACTTGAAATTAATAAATTTTAAAATATGATATAACAATTAAAAAATGATATATAGTAAAATAATTAAATTAAATTTGATATTTAACTTTTAAGATAAATTTACAATGAAAAATTTTATGTTATATTCATACTATTGACATTTAAGTTATAAATATATAAAGTGAATAAAAAAATATACAATGAAATAACTAAAATAAAAAGAAACAGTATGTGAATTATAAAAAAATAAAATCTTAATTGATGCATATTTATAATAGTAGTCCTTGTATTAATAAAAAAAAATCTAACAAAATTTTTTTATTTGATAGGAATTCTTTTTATACTTATGAATTTCTATCTTGAATAAAAAAATTTAAAATATAATATTTAAAAATTAATATAAAATATAAAGAAAAATATAATTAAATAAATTTGAATTTAAGTTTTATATTAACATATATTTAACTTAAAATATAATACTTAAAAATTGATATGAACCTATTAATAAAATTTAGAAAAGTTTGATTTTAATTTTTAATTATTTTTACTAAATAATAAAATGCATAATTAATTATTTCAATTAACACTTATTACATTCATTTTTTAACATATTTAAAATAATTTCATAATAAAATTAAATCTATAATTATATTTATACTTCTTAATAATATTAGCACATAAGTTATAAAAGAAAAAATAAAAAAAATATAGAATGGAGCTAAGAAAAGGAATAGAAACAATGGGAAAATTGTAAAATATATAATATAATAGTCCAAAGCAGAATTTGATTAAATTAGATCTTTAATTTATTTTAAATAATTTTACAATAAAAATAAATAAATATTATATTGTATATATTATATTGTATTTATACTTATTTGTAAAATTAGTGTTTGAATTATAAATATTGGAAATGAATATAAAAAAAAGAAAAAGATACAATGGATCAAATAAAAAGAAGAAAATAATTTAAAAATTATGAAATAATGTAAGAGTTAAAAATAAAATATTCAATTCAATGAAAATTTAATTCAAATTTTAACTTACATGGAATGCTTTTATAATAAAGATAAAACATAAAGTATTATATTTATTCTATCTAGTGATATTTACATATAAGTAGCAAATAATAATATGAGTGAATATTTATATTTGATTTAAAAAATAGAAATTAAAAATTAATGTGAAAAAATATTTAAAAATATAAATAAATAAATTTAGTTTTAATTTTAAATATTTTTAAACAATAGAATATATAATTGATAAACCATAGAGTGAGTGAAAAAAATACATGCAATGTAATAGATATTAATATCTAAACTACATATATATATAAAATAAAGTAGATAAAGAAAAGTAATTGACTCATGGTAAAAAGCAATAGGGTGAATAAAGAGAAAAGAAAGTGTTAAAAGCTTGAAAATAAAATATATAATCAAAGCTTATAGAATTAAATTAAATTTTAACTTATTTAATATATTTTTCTAATAAAATGAAAACATACTATATTGTATTTATACTACTTAAAAATATTAGTATGCTATATCTATATTATTGAGTGATATTATGGTATAAATTATGAATAATATAAATAAGTATAAAAAATATAAAATAAAGTAAATAAAAAGGGAATGAAATAATGCATAAGCTATAAAGTGTTAATAAAGTCTCAATTGATGTATATTTACTTTAAAATATAATATTTAAAAATTGATATTAAGATAATACAGATAAAATTTAAATAAATAAATTTAATTTTAATTTTTAGATATTTTGATTAAATAGTTGTTTCGACCGAAAATTAGGGGCCGTGATCGACGCATAACCTTAGAGCAAAATATAACCATATAGGTCATGTTAGCCTAACACATTGAAAGATAACCTGTAACCTGTTTCAAACTCAAGTGGGCATATACCCAACACACAAACACTAACTTTTCACATGCACAAAGTCCTACACAGACTTTCTCATTTTTCAACATTCACCTGTTAAATCATATATATATATTAACATAAAATCCATATCGTTTGGTAAACAAACAATCCTTTGCAAATATAACAAAATGCATACATATAAGTCTACAGAAGCATGCCCTGCTTGTGGGTTTAATAGAGCACATATAAGAGTATTCAAAATTTATAATTTTCAAAAAAAAATATACATAAAAGTTCTACATCAAGCTCATATGAACAAAGTGTGGCTCACCACAAAAGAATGCTCCTTTCTCTCTAAGGAGCTGCCGATGACGGACCTGGAGCCAAGTCTCTATTTGAAAAATATTACAATAAAAAGAGTGAGCTGTGGACTCAGTAAATAGATAATATGAATTTCCAACAGAAATGGGACAAGTCATGGCATAAGCTTTTCCTAAAAAAATAGTTAAATAACTTTTCAATATCAAAAAGATATCATAAGAGTTATGCAATCATATTTGACAAAATAACAATTGAAATATTCCTTAGCAGTAAAATACTAAAATATAAGTTTCAAGTTAAGAAGTAGATAGTAGATTCTAGAATCATAAGAAATCATCATAGATATAGAATCATGGTAAAAATTTTAGTATAACCTATTCATGATAAATAAGTAATCATAATTAAAGTTAATGAGTTTTAAAAATACATAAACCATTAAAATCACACTTTAGGGTAAGAGATTTCCAGTTATGATTAACAAACATGAGCATTCCACTCATAAATTAATACTTTCATAAGAGCTCTCAACTCTAAGGTAACCTATCAGGCTACCATAAACCAATCCACATGTGTTGGCTGACACACGGGGTTAGCAACTCCCTTACTAACTGGGGTTCAAATCAAGGTGCATCAAGGCTAATGTCATCACTGCCATTAGCTACAGTTTCTAACTAATCTTTTTCCAAAACAAATTTATAAAACAGCAAACACTAAGCATATATATAAATAACAGTTATATGAGAAATTATTGAAAATAAATAGTTTCATGCATCAAGAGTTTAAAACAATCTCAAACCATACTCCTTTCAACTATGTGTGGTTTACCAAGGCTTTCAATCATGGTATTCAATATCTCCAACATCATATCATTCCAAACTCATCAAAAATCAAATTTTACAAGAATATGTGAAATTTCAACACATTATCACTTTATCCATAATAATCTTTCAAAGAACATTATAGAATAAGATTCCAATAATATACCATTTCAAAATAAGCCACATAAATCAATTTCCTCATCATAAGGTCTTAGCATTATTCTTATTTACTATAACTCAAGAAAATTTCAAGTGCTTGTCCCAAGAGTGCCTAGAGCTTTACACATATATGGAATTAAAATGCATAGAAAATAATAATAATTAATAAATTAATAAAATTAATATTCAAAGTATAAAGAAGTTAGAAATTATATAAGAATATGGAAATATATATTATCTACTCACAAAATGGTCAAAATGCTCAAGTTAATTTTTTCCCACTCCTTGAACCACTAATGCCACTAGGAAGTATTCCTTAACCTTGAGCAAGCAATCAAACAACAATTCAAACACAAATCAATACCCAATTACATTATCAAGCTCCCTATTACAAAACCCTTAAATTCCACGCTATATGTATAACCCTAAAACAATCCAATCTTTACTATCTACTAACTAATTTAAGTTATTCTAACTCCTAATGAAGAGAATGAAGCTTGGGAATTACCTTATTAAGCAAAAAAGAAGAAAGTTCAGAGCTTCCATCCAAAACCCCCAAAACTCGTAATCAACAGTGAAAATCATGAAATGACCATTATAGCAGCAAGAAACATGGAGAAAATAGAAGAAAATGTGTGGAAACGTGAAGAAATGAGAGTTATCTCGTGTATTTGGAAGTGGAAGAGGAAGAAGAAGAAGAGAGGAGCTGAAGAGAGGTGTTGCTGCGTCTATTTTGTTTTTGGTTTTGCTTTGCTGCTGTGTTTCATTTTGTTAGTCTCGGGTTAAGGTTTCTTTATTCGGGTCTGGGATGCTGGGTGGGTCAGCAGGTCAGTGGGTCAGGGTTTCAGTACACTGGGTCATAGGTTCAGCAACTTATTTACTCTCCATTTACTTAAGACATAAATGTAAATAAGGAAATACCTTTGGATTAAAAAAAATTCAAAAAAATTAAAACTCCAAAGAATAAAAATCAAGATTTTGGGTTTTAGTTCAAAATGTTAAATTTTAGAAAATTTTTAAAATAGCATTTTCTTAAAATGGTTCTTTTAGGTCTCCAAAAATTTATTAAAAATCATTCTTTCGTGCAAAAATACAAGAGGAATAATTATCAAAATTTTTTATTTTCAAATAATATACATTTTATATAGTCCTCCAAGGAAGGCACTCAAACTTAGAAAAATTTCCAGAATTCTAACAGATTTAGAAAAATTTTTAAAATTCTAATAGAATCAAATTTATTTGTAAAATTAAGCTAAACAAGAGTATAAATTAATTTAAATCCTTTCAACGAGTTGGTAAAGAATTAATTTAAGGCCATTTAAGGCAATTCCAAGTTCATATCAAAACTATCTAATCGCATTCTTACGTTATAACAATTCTATATTACTTATTAACGATAGGGCCTTTACAATAATGTTCTATACAATTAATATCTTTTATATAAAAATTTTAAGTTATTTAATATATATTTACAACAAAATTAAATATATCATGATATATTTATACTACTATGTAATATCAGCATTTGAAATGAAAATAATAGTGGATATGAAAAAAAAAGAATAAAAAAATACAATTGAGCAAATAAAAATAAAAGATAATGAATAAGTTGTAAAATAATATAAAATTAAAAAGTATAATATATAGTTAAATAATTTGATTCAATTAAATTTTTTAATTTATTTTAAATACTTTTATAACAAAAATAAAATATATATTTCTTAGTAATATTAATATTTGAATTGTAAACACCATTAAAAAAAGAGAAAAGAAAAAATGCAATGAAAATAAATAAGTTATAAAGCAAAATAAAAAAAATATTTAATTAAATTAAAATTTTTATTTATATAGAATATTTTCATATTAAAAATAAAATATAGCATGTTATATTTATGATATTAGTATTAAAATTATAAATATACACAAGAATATATAATAAAATAAATTAAAAAATAATATTATATAATATACTAAAGTAATAAAATAAATTAAAGAAGAAAAATTATGTAAAAGGAAGTAAATAAGTAAGAAACATTTGGGCGGGAAATCAAAATATCTTAAGCCCTAAATAAGCGATATGTCATTTAGAAAAGTAATAAAAAAGTGAAAAATAGAATTGTGCTTTCTCTATTTAATAAAGATATTGATTAGCATTTTAATTACAAATAATAGGATTTCACTTGAAAAAAAGAAGAGAATAAAAATATTTTATGAAACAAATGAAAATAACAGATACAAAAAGTAGTTTGTAAAGTAATATTGAAATTAAAAATAGAATGTAAAGTTAAATAATTCAATTAAATTGAAATTTTAATTTATTTAAAATATTTTATAATAAAAATAAAATATATCATATTATATATATTATTAAATAATATTGATATTTGAGTTATAAATAATATAAATAAATATAAAAATATAATAAATTAAATAAAAAAATATGTGTATAATTTAGGGTATTTTAGAGCAAATAAATGAAAACTATGCAGTAGTTCAAAAGTAATAAAAGTATGGAAATAAATTTAATTAAATTGAATCTTTAACTCATTTAAAATATTTTTATAATAAAATAAGATATATTATACTATATTTGTACTAATATCTAAAGTATAATTAAAAAGAACAAATATAAAAAAATATGCAATAAACTATATATATAATAGAATGGAGTAATAATGTAAATGAAAAAATGAAAATTTATTTAAGAATTTCAAAACAACAAAAAGGAAAAAAAAGAAAAGGCTTGGGTTTAGGTTGGAAAATGAAAAAAAAAATAAGGGAAAGGGAAGTTGACATGTGTCAAAGTTTGAGAGAAACAAAATCCTGTATTTTATGTCTAATATTAGCTTTTATACTTGTGCATATGCATGGATTAATTTTAATTTATGTAAATTTAGATGTTGATATCCAAATTTTAAATTTTTTATTGCTTGGCGAATTAGAAGACTATAGTTAAATGTATTCTAACTTAAATCAGTGAAACTATTTGTTAAATCAAGTAATCAAATTTTAGAGAAAATAACTATAATTATTAATCAAGTCAGTAATGTTGTTAAAACTAAATATCCAATTTAACAGTAAAATCTTCATTTATAAGATGTTAAAAGTAACATTTATGTAGCTATCGAAATGAAAAATTCTAATGTTATCAAAAACCTAAAATTCTATATAAGATTTCTTAAAGAAAATATGCTACAATACAAAGGGCTACTTTTGTGGTAGCATAAAGATTTTAGTTATAATGCTACATATCTTAGTGACTTGCATCAAATAGAAGACAATCATATATGAAGTTTAGTCCATTGGTTCAAATGATAATTTTAGACCCTTTCATCAATTGGCTAATACAACCTATTTTTGCATTAAAGGTTGAATGAAATAAAGCCACAACAGGTCTTAAGGATAAAATCACTATTAGGAAGATTTTCCAAGAGCATCCAGCAACTACAATACAACCATATTTGCTTCCATATGAATTTATTTAATGTTGACTTTCCTTGATCTTGATAACTTCTCTATGCTTAATTAAGTTAAGAGTGAACAATAGGTAATATAGGTAAGAAAGACAAGAGAATGTCTCCATATTTTTACAATAATACAAATGGCCACTGCTACATGCAAGAATACAAAAAGAAGTAGCCTTAATCTGTGACTATATTTGAGAGCGTGCTATAAATAAGTTAGAAAAATTAACTATTAACACAGATAAATATACTTGTCATAAGACATTAGAAAAGCATATGCAATGAAAGATAGTTAGGTAATATGCATCATAGTTGTAAAGTTCAGATAGGTATAGCTTAACATTGTTTTCTGCTTATGAATGTGAGTTATACACATTTTAGCATTTCATGCAAAATAAATATTTGAACTGGTAACTTGTGTTCCAGTAGTAGTGCATTCTATTGATTTTTATAGTAATCAAAAGGGAATAAATAGTTATAAAGTAGTTTAGACTTCATTTGTTTTTAGTTATTTCATTCTTTTTCCTTTTTGATGCATTTCTTTATCTTGGTGCAGGACATTTGGGGACTCAATATCTTTGCTATAGGAATTTCATCTTCAGTATCTTCATCCTTTGGTCTTTTTCTTATGGATGTAATATCACCAGTATAAGTTAAGTAAGTGATTTGGTCTAGAGACAGTTCCTCCTGCACAAATTAACTCAGTTAGATTGAATGTTTAAAAAAAGTACAATTTGTTCCATACACATATAGTTCATGCAAGAGTTGTGGAATTTACAGTACATTTTCTCCTTCTATTGTCTTCATTGAAAGAGAGGCAATACTGGAAATATCTTGTGAGATGACTAACCAGTCATTGCCTCGAATTATTCCATGGAATGCTACTTAAATAGACTTGAAGTAATGTTATGCACATGTAACTTGGGGAATAGGTTATATGTTGAAGAACAATTAATTGATAGCTATTTGCTTTTATAAAAAAGGATGTTCTCTTATGTTACCATAAATGAAATGTCTTGTGCAATGTAGACAATCAAATAGAGCTAATGTTTAGTTGTGCATTTTTCTCTAAAACTGGTTAGTAAAAAAAGATGCAACTAAGCAAACAAATAATAGAATATGTGATCCTTAGAAATTGTTAGGATTATTGTTTTTTCAGTTAAACCACACACGTCAATAAACAAATTAAGGGAAACTACCGTGAATGGAGTTGCTGCAAGACTTTATAACATAGCCTCTGCTTTGTGGAAATAAAATGATGAAAAGTCACAAATAGGAACTGCTTATCCTTTCTCAATCAAGATCACCAAAAAAATAGAAGTTTATGTCTCTTAGGTGCAAAAAATGTTATTTAACAAAGTAGGTAGGTAGATTCCAACTTATTTGCAATAATAGCTAATCCATGTTGGTAGCTAAAATTTGAGTTGAAAGGAAACAAACTGATCATAGCTTTACCATAGTTTAACATAACACTTTTGATACATCATATCCTTTACTATATTTTTAGTAAGATTTTACATTAGGAAGGTTAGAAACCACAACATAGAATAAGTTGTATGGTAAAATCTTACTTAACATTAATTAGAAAGAGTAATATCAATCATTTGATTACATTTAGTTAACGATTTTTTCATTAGATGATTGAAAATAACAATAAAAAACTATATAAAGCCTCTATGATTTATGCCACCTCTCCGTCTCTCTTCATTTCACTGTGTTACTCTGTTCATTTGTCTTTCTCTTGCTGTCTCACTTCCTTCCTTCCAAACAATTTTATAGAGGAAGGACATCCCACTTTTTTTTTTGGAAATTTATTACAATAGTTGTTATGGTTCAAGTTCTTTTAGGTTTTCAACTCTCTTAATCTCAAATAATGAGAAACCTACGTATTTTAGTTTAATTAGTTTAGGTGTGTTATTTGATCTTCTTACAAGTTGTGTTATAGAGTAGTAAAAAACTACATAACTGAGTGTGATGATAAATTCCTCTTATTTGTGTTATGTTAATGGGATAAATTTTGAAAAATTTACTAATGTTGGCATGTGCGTTTCTCCAAAAGCCAATACGCTAGACCTATTATATATATTATTTTATTAGGAAAGAAGCTATACCAAACTCATATACTTGTTTCTACTATTAAGGGAATTTTTTATCAAATAATATTTTTTTTTCAAATCTATATAATCATTTTAAACTTCTCTAAATAGATGATTTTATAATTGTTTAAATTATTGGAAGAAACTTATAATTCTTTTTAACATAGCTTGCTAAAACTGCATGCTACATAAAATGATTAAAGCATGATAGAAGCTTTGGTGTTTTTATTATTGTTGACGAAATTTGGAGGAAAGTAGTGTATGACTTTTTCTTTTTTTATGGGCAAGATAAACATCTCTACACACACACACACACACACACACACACACACACACACACACACACACATATATTTGAGGCACAGCAAAAGTACGAGTGATATAGATTGAAACTTAATGTAAGAGTGTATAGTATTAGTTTTTAAATGAAACACAGCAAGCACTTGTGTTGAACTAACTTGGTAAGATGGCAAGTTAGCCTTAAAATTCCTTATATTTTCTTCATCCTCGACCAATTGAAGCACTGTGAAACCATTAGATTCATCATTTGGTCTTGGATTATTGACATTATACTTTGAAATCTCTACTTTGAAGAGAAAAGTCTTTTTCTTCAATGAGTCTAATACAATGGGGAAGCTATCCTTATCATTTTCCTATATAAGTGATTAATGTTAACACAATTTTCAATTAGAGGATAAATAGTAAATTTATTAAGATGTGAGTTCATTACTCTAACTTGGTGCTTATACAAATGTTCAGTTGATACTTTTAGTAATGTGATATATTCATGTTCGAACAAAACACATGTTGCTCTTCCGGTTTTATCAGCAACTTGTAGGTGAGCCTTGTATTTGTTAAGTTGAGAGAATTAGCACTTACACATGAATATTAAGATAATACCATACTCAACTTAATGAAAGTTATTTTTTAAACCTTGGAATTATGGTTTTAGGTCTCCTATTGCAACTATATCATATAATTCTATCATCCATGCACCTCACTTTTTTCCTATAAGAGTTGCACCCATCATAAAATCATTTGAATCTTGTAAGAATTATCTTTATCGTTGCAACAATTGTGGCCATTGATATCTAGTAATGATAAAGAATTGTTAAGGAATTATAATTATATTATTTATTGAGTCATTATGAAATGAATTTAGCTACACCTTTGTTATCTTTTTCAGCTTTTGAATTATTCTCTTATTAGTAGAGTTAGCCTAGTTAAGCTCCCTTTTAAGTTTAAATGATTGGCTTTCCATTTCAATGAATCTTTGTGATTGAATTTTAGCTGTCAATTCTGAGCTGACAGATATACATGAAAATATAAGTTGCACTTAATTAGATATGAAATCTGATGAAGAATGTAACCACAAATTTATGCATTAATGTACAACATTACTTATGTACCTTTTCCTCAAATTTACTACTTGTGGAATGTTTAGGTTGAATACAATCCTTGAAGTAGACCATGAGTTTGTAAGAGATTTCACCTCTAAATTATAAGATAAAATACATTTTTTATAAAAAAGGCATTAGAGGGGTAGAAAACTCAAATTTCTTAGTAAAAGTGAAATAAAGGCAGCAACCTAATGGTTTAGATACAATCCTAGCTAGATGAAACACAATAATGATGGAGGTGTCAGTTGTTTCTTTCACATAGTTATGAGCATAATTAGTTAGATCCCCCACAGTATATACGTAAGGCTAGGTTTGTTGCAATGCATCCATCTCTCATGTTAATTTTTCCTTTCTGAAACATATATATCGATAAATAATAATTACGTTCAATTAAATTAACCACATTCTCACTTTTTATTTTTTATGTGGAGGTTTTTCTTTCTTTTTCCATTATTATAGGTCACTAATTTCTCATAAGAATGCAGCTCCCTAATCATATCTACATACAAAGAAACAAACTATGGTCTTAATATATGAGACTTTAATCAAAGTAATGCAGTTTAATGTATTACCAATAAGTAGTTTTGAAGGTATAACTCATTTTAGAATTTCATCAAAAGGTACAATGCTGTAAGAATGTAGAGGTAGGTCAGCCTTGAGAGGCTAAACTACTGTGTTACTATAAAAAATAATTTTATACTAATATGTAGTTGCTCGATAGTCAGCAGTATTAGGTACTACTTGAAAATTCTGTATTGTATAACATCTCCATTTAGTTAATTTGACTTTATATTGGTCACATAACACCTTCTTAAATGCTATAGCTTGAATTTTGTCTTCCTAGAAATAAAAACTATTATTTTAAAAACTTCAATTCTAATTGTTGTAATTATAAATAGTTGAAAGCTGCCTTACATTTTGATTAAGAACCAGTAACTCAACACTTTTGTGATTCTCATTTATTGTTTCTTTCAACAACCTACAACCAGAACACCCTTACTTGAATTTTGGAGGTTTGAATGTTAGGGTGCAATTTGGAGATGGAGCTGACCTTTCTTGACATTTGAGGCAACTTGCACATTGCACTTATAATTTTCAAATATAATACTATTTACATAATCAACAATAGAAAAAAAGAAAGATTATGTCACATATGCTCATAAACATCACACTTAAAACATTTAAAAGATTAAAACTATTTAATGGGAAGGTGAACTTAGTATTATAGCTAAAGATCACAAAATCACTTCTAGCAACATCGAAAGCTAAAGGAAACACATTGTTTAAACACTTGAACTTCCTAATACTGACAACCAACTAAAATAGTCAAGCATATTATAATCTTGGAGTTAAATTTTGGAAGACTTCTTTATATACAACATTGAGAGTAGAGGTCAATGGTTCCTTTTGTTTATTATGGATGAGAAATTTAAGTCCATCCTTGCTTTTAACTTGTGAAACTGCAACATAAAGTTGTCCATGGGTAAAAACATCTCTTGGGAGATAAATTCTAATATTAGACAAGGATTGCCCCTGACTTTTATTAATAGTCATGCAATATAATACCACCAAAGGAAATTATCTTCTTTGAATGCTAAAAAGTAAGTGGACATCTGATGAAGTCATATTAATGCGAGTTATGGAAACTCTTTTCCTAAGACTGCTACCAGTAATAACATCAGCTTCAACAATATGTTTTCTAAGCTTTGTTATCATAAGTCTTGTTCCATTACATAGACCGATTGATTAGTTTATATTTTAGAAAAAGCATGATCGGAACTCTAACTTTCAACATCAATTTATGATTTGGTAGGCCAGAAGTTGTAATGTCATTAAGTATTTCAATAATATGGATTTATTCATTTAATAAGACACTTTGATTCGATTTGCAAATGGAATTTGAGTTACAATATTCAACACATTCTCCTAGAGTCAGTGATAACATATATAAGTTAACAAAATCAATAATATTCAGTTTTGGTGTAAGGATGGCTTGATCTTTCAAGTAGTTTGGATTGTTGTATTGTTAGAGGAAATTTGGGTAGGTGGCTTTCACAATTGTTTCAATTAGATTATTATATTCTGTGATTAAAAAATCCTGTGGAATGTGAATTTTAGCTTCCCCATCGTTTGGTTTCTCCATTTCACCATTCCCAATTTTAAGAATCCAATCAGCAAACTATTTAAGTTCTTCTTATTACTGAACATCAAATGCAGATTAAAGCCTCATGTTTTTTGTCATGGTCAAAACCTTACAATGATGCCATAAATAAGAAATGTTTAGTGATGCATGAACAATGTCAGATTTGCTACCTCTTGGAATAACAGGAAGTATTTGTTAGAAATTATTACCAAATACAATGCATTTTCTTCTAATCGAAAGCTGAGCACTATTTAGAATATCAAATTGAAGTATATCCCTCAAGGTTTTATCAAGTGCTTCAAAGCAAAATTTATGTATCATTGGTGCTTTATCTTATATAATTAGCTTGGTTCTTCTTATCAAATCAGCTTTATCAGTCCTTTATAATATGTTACATGTTGAATCTTCAGAGATGGACAATGGGATTCCAAACCTTGAATAGGTAATCCTTCCACTTGGAAGTAACATTGATGCAATACCACTTGATGCAACTATTAAAATAATTTCTCTTTTGGAACGCAATGCAGATACTAAACTTGTCCAAAGGTAAGTTTTCCTTGTACCTTCATGCCCATAAACAAAGTAGATTGATGGTTTGTTTTTAGTTATAGAGTCCATAATGATATCAAAAATTTACTTTTGTTTAGAGGCCATGGAACTCAATAATCTATCAACTTCCTTGGCCAATTGGACATGATTAAAGTTCAATTGGTTGGCTATCAAGCTGTTGCTCAAATGGGTAGTTAAATCACCTTTAGGCATGGGCATACTAGTGAAATCTTTCAAGCTTTTTCTATTTGCTCATAGTATTTTCTCAATCAGGAGAAGAGTGTAATTCGTTTTTTAGTTGTCGTCAAGTTGAAGATCTGAAAGGAACTTAGCATAAATTTAGACATGATGAAATAGCCATAAATATGTATAGTTTTAAAGGTTTAACTTTGAGTGTGTAGGTGAAAATTGAGACATAAAGCATTCATTGATAAAAAATTTGTTAGATACATAAGAGAAAATAAAAAATATATGCCTAGCATAATTCTGCAAGACAAACAACTTCAAAAATATATTGAGAGCTAAACAAAATTATCTACAAAATTAAATTAACTCCATCTAATCATGAGTTGCATATGAGATTAAGACACAAGAAAATAATGTATAACTTGAATATCAGATTATTATTAAGTAACTATCTATTATCTTTTTCATTAAACAATTTATTTTATAAGTGATTACATGATAACAAATAGTAGTGAAATGTTAAGATTTAAGTAAAGTTGTAAATGCCTTAACTATCCTCTGTTTATGAGATTATTATATCCACACCACAATTCTACATTAGTCATAAATAGCCACAAGTTTTCAGAACTCTTATGACAACTTCAAGATTGATGGTAAACATGATTTATAGGCATAATATGTATTTTTAAGGTCCTCAGAGGGATTTATATATAACACCTACCTACATTTAATTAGTTCTTAAATCCTTTTAGTAGTTTGATTAGGTTTTGGTCAAGCACATTCGGTTCAGTTTTCATTGTTTAAATTTGAAATATTAAATGTTTATTTTTCTCTAATCTTTTTGTGGAATTTCTATTCCTTTCTTTCTTTCTTTATTTTCCCTCATTTGCTTTGCCAACTTTTTACAGCAAACAACGAAACAACTAAATGCATGAATAATCATTATTAAGGATATAATAATAAGAATAGATGTTAAAATCAAATTACCATATTATATAAGGCTGCTATATTGTATTATATATTTATTCATGCATAAGACTAGAAAAATGTAAGTAACTTAATATCTATAATTTTACAATTTCTTTCTTCTCTAATTTATTTTTTATTTTTATTATTTTTATGGTTTGTTTGATATTTGATGTTATTTTTTATTTCTTTTTTCATTTTTTCCTTCCCCAACCTACTATATTATATAGTTGAATAAATAATAATAATAACAATATATTTTATATAGAAAAGTAGTATAACATTGAATTAAACAATAATGTATTATTTATATAAAGGGTGGAAATATTACATGAGTTTATGATTTTTAACTTCAAAGCATTTTCTTATTCCATTTTTTATTATTCTTTTGCTGATTATCTTCTTTCAATGAGTCTTTTTTTTTAATCTAATTTTATCCTCATGGTATGTAATATGATTGAAGCTCGAAAAATAGACATATTTTCCTGATTTTTAATATAACATCTTTGATAAATTTCTTAAAACTTCAAAAAATTACATTTAACCCTTACATTAAATTTTTTTTTATAAGTCTTTAATTCCTTTTGTTTCAGTTGGCATAATTATCAATCTAAGACATCTATGCCTTTAATCTAGTTTCTAATTTCCACTCTCTCCCTACCTCTACATACTCTCTTTGATGAGTTTTTGGTTAAATTGTTCTTGATTATCCTTATTTGAATAATCATCCAATGCTTTATTAGTATAATTATAGAGCACTACTTACTTTATGTTGCATAGATATAATTTTCTTTCAACTTCAAGTTATGACAAACTCAAGAATCTAATTAAGTCATTATTGCATTTACTTGTATTGTCTAAATATGGTGACACTAAGTACATAGTGTGAAGCTGTCAAATTCTTAATTAATATTAGGCTTCAATGTTATGTTCATAGAAATATGCATTTGAACTGGAATTTCATTCATTCATCAATTAATACCAATTATATAATCTTCTAATGCATTAATGACAAACTTAGGTTTGTCACAAAAACTAAAATAAAAACATGAGAACATACATAACATGTTGACATTTCATGTGTGTTACTACTAAATGAATGATAAAAGATAATAAACAGTGAATTTTTGTAAAAAAGTTAGAATATGTTAGCTTTGCAATTCATGGATCTTCAGTGCATGTATAGTATATCCTCAGAAAGCATTGACCATATCTCTTGCCATATAAATTTAGGCCTAGAAATGGTATTAGGTGGCAGTATTGTCACAAAGAGAAATCTCAATTCATAACCACTACCCTAAACACTAACTTTTTGACTGCACCAATGAACTCTTTATCATCATCTAGCAATCCTCTTGCATAACATGCATCTCGAAATTTATCATGCACAACTCCAACATACTTAAGTATGTCTTTGATCTCTTTTAGACCACAAACTTTGGTGAGCAACACTTTTAGGTAAAAAAGTTTACCATTGCTTGGCAAAATATGTTGAAGTCTTCTAATTGTAAATCCTTACTTTCTTTCATGCCATTTATGATCTTCTAGTTTAAAGATAAAATATTCTGAAAACTTAACATATATCAACTCTTTTGCTTTAGGGTATTTCTTATTGGTTTTAACCAAGCAAGAAACATTGATTCTCCAATTAATTCCCTTTCCATGACTTCATTCAAGGGTTATTATCCCAATACATGACAAAATTTTCACTCGGAAGATGAAATGTCAATCTCTACACTAGCGGATGTTGATATTGAATCTCAAAGGAATATATTCTCCAAGCAGCTTCACATGATGAAATATATTGGCAGTTACAATATAGTTTGATTTCATCAACCTCTTACCCATTTGCACAATCTTCACTTTTAAAATTGGAAATTGCTGCAGTGGCCTGATCATTGCCCTTGTTGATGTAATTGAAAAGATACTTTATAGATGACCCTTTATTGCACCATTCTACATTGATGTGTACTTGAAACATCAGTAAGAGTCTTGGATTGTAGGGAACAACATATTGATTATATAGGTAAACTTTATTTTTTTCAAAAGTTTTCCATCATCTCTTCTTCTATACACAAGAAAACCATTTTTAGTTACAATAGTTCTTTCTTGAAAATTCTTTAGGAAGTGTTTCGTACAATTGTCATCTTTCACTTGAAAAAAAAAGAATAAAAACATTTTATGAAGCAAATGAAAAGAACAGATACAAAAAGTGGTTTGTAAAGTAATATTGAAATTAAAAATAGAATGTAAAGTTAAATAATTCAATTAAATTAAAATTTTAATTTATTTAAAATATTTTATAATAAAAATAAAATATATCATATTATATGTATTATTAAATAATATTGATATTTGAGTTGTACATAATATAAATAAATACAAAAATATAATAAATTAAATAAAAAATGATATGTGTATAATTTAGGGTGTTTTAGAGCAAATAAATGAAAACTATGTAATAGTTTAAAAGTAATAAAAGTATGGAAATAAATTTAATTAAATTGAATCTTTAACTCATTTAAAATATTTTTATAATAAAATATATTATACTATATTTGTACTAATATTTGAAGTGTAATTAAAAGGAACAAATATAAAAAAAATGCAATAAACTATAAATATAATAGAATGGAGTAATAATGTAAATGAAAATTTATTTAAGAATTTCAAAATAACAAAGAGGAATAAAAAAAGAAAAGGCTTGGGTTTAGGCTGGAAAATGAAAAAAATAAAGGAAGGGAAAGTTGATATGTGTCAAAGTTTGAGAGAAACAAAACCTTGTATTTTATGCTTAATATTGATACTAATGTAGAAGTGAGAAATATGATAAAATAAGTCTATTGAGATATTTTAAGATAATATATAAAATATGATAGAAGTGAGAAATATGATAGAATAAGTTAGTTGAGATATTTTAAGATAATATATAGAATAATAACATATTTATTAGTGAAAAAGAAGTGTAAAGTTAAAAAAAATGCTTCATTAAACTTTGAAAATGATAGAAAAAAAGAGGGTAAAATTTTTTTTCAAAATTTAAAAAATAATATTAAATGACAAAGAAAGTAATATAAGAGTTAAAAATAAGATATATAATTAAAAATTTTAATTAAATTAAAATTTTGTGTTATTTAAAATATTTTTATAATACAAATAAAATATATTATATTATATCTATTTTTTTAACATCTAAACTAAAACTAATGGAGGTAAATATTACAAAAGAATAGTATACAATAAAATAAATAAAAAATAAAATGGTATTCATGTTGTAATTTAAATAAAGAGGTTTGGTTTTAATTTTCACATTTTTATTAAATAATGGAATCAGTAATTAATTATTTCAATTAATGCTTTGTATTCATGTTTTAACTTATTTAAACTATTTTTGTAATAAAATTAAATATATATATATATATATATATATATATATATATATATATATATATATATATATATAGTATCTATATTACTTAATAATATTATCATCTATGTTGTAAAAGAAAAAAGTCAAAAAATATGAAATGAAATAAAGAAAAAGAAGAAAAATAATTGGTGAATCATAAAGTAATATAAGAGTTAAAAATAAAATTCATTTAAATTACATCTTTAACTTATTTACAATAATTTCATAACAAAAATAAAATATATTTTATTGTATGTATACTTGTTTGTTAAATTAGTTTATGATTTATAAATAACAAAAGGGAAACAAAAAAAAGAAGAAAAATATGCAATGATCAATCTAATAAAAGAAAAAAATAATTAATAAATAGTAAAATGATATAAAATTTTAAAATAAAATATTTATTTAAATGATTTAATTAAAATTTTAACTTATATGAAATATTTTTATAATAAAAAAATATGTTGTCCTATATCTACACTACTAATTAATATTGGCATATGAGTAAGATATAATAATAGGAGTAAATACGAAAAAAAATATATGCAATGAAATAGATAAAAAATAAAATAATGCATAAGCCTTGATAAAATCTCAGTTGATTTATAATTAATTTAAAACATGAAAATTAAAAATTCATGTGAAGAAAGTATTCATAAAATTTGAATAAATAAATTTAATTTTAAATTTAAATTTTTTTTAAACAATAGATTATATATTTGATAGGCTATAAATAATAGGAGTGAACATACATAAAAAAATGCAATAAAGTGAATATTCGCATCTAAACTATGTACAATCAAGTAGATAAAAAAAGTATTTAATTCATAAAGTAATAAAATGATAGAGTAAATAAAGAGAAAAGAGAGCGCTTAAGAATTAAAAATAAAATATATAATTCCAGAATACAATTAAATTATATTTGAAGATATACAAAATATTTTTACAATTAAAATATATTTTTTATATTTATACTATTTAATGATATAATATATTATGTTTATACTATTTAGCAATATTACCTAAATAACAGAAGCAAGTATGAAAAAATATATAATGAAATTGATAAAAAAGTGAAATAATGCATGAATTATAAAGTATTGATAAAATTTAAATTAATATATATTTAATTGAAATATAATATTTAAAATTAATATCAAGATAATATTTTCAAAATTTAAAAAAATAAAATTGGTTTTATATTTTAGATATCTTGATTAAAATATATAATATACAATTAATTATTTTAATTAATACCCTTTGTATCAAAATTTTAACTTATTTAAAATATATTTATAATAAAATTAAAATATCATGATATAAATAGAAAATAATAATATATGTGAAAAATAAAAAATAAGAAAAATAAATGGTAGAGTAAATAAAAAATAATGAATAAGCTGTAAAATACTATAAAAGTAAAAGTAAAATATATAATTAAGTAATTTAATTCAATTAAATATTTTAATTTATTTTAATTATTTTTGTAACAAAATATATATATTCTAGTGATGTTAGTTTTTAAGTTCTAAACAATAACTTTTAAATACAAAAGGAAAGAGAAAAAGGAAAAGACATGTAACAAAATAAATAAATAAAAGAAACAATAAATGAGTTGTAAAATAATATAAAAGACAAACAAATAGAACATGCCATTAGGCAATTCAAATAAATTAAATATTTAATTTATAAAAAATATTTTCATAATAAAAATAAAATATATTGTATTATATTTATTTTACTCAATGATATTAGTATTAGAATTATAAGTAATAGCAATATGCATAAAAACATATAATAAAATAAATAAAAAATAATATATATAATTTCATGAAATAATAAAATAAATTGAAAAACAAGTTGAACAAAGGGAAACAAATCTATAAATAATAATAAATAAGTAAAAGAAGAAGAATAAATAAATAAAAAGTAGAAAGAGAAGTTTTGGAGGGTAAATGAAATCTAACATGGCTTGAGGAAGTGACACCTCATTAAAAGAAATAAAAGAAGGAAAATCAAAACCTTGTATTCCATTGATAAAAAACGGAGAATCAAAATCTTGTATTCTATGGATAATATAGATGTCTGAAATGAAAAAAAGGCCTTCATGCATTAGGCTAGCCCTCAGCAAGAATAGCTGTTGGAAAATAAAATAATAAAATCCAAAGCCACAGCAAAACAAAAGCCCATTCTATTTCTCTTCTTTCATCTAAAACCTGCCCACCAACGGAGCATTGGATAGAGAGGCAATTAGGCGGGAAACGAAAAATTCCAGCAGCTGAGAGGTTGACACGTCAAAAGCAAAAAACAATAAAAAAAAGAAAACGCAAAGGGTATAGATAGGATATCAGTTTTCTCATCTAAAAATAATTTGTATGGATTTCATTCTCCAATCCTTAAAGTGCTCTAAAAGTTGTTAAGGGTTAAATTGCTGATAGAGTTGCTTATACTCTGAGATGATGCATGGAGGGTTATGGTACCAGTTAGATGTCTTTTTTAAGAAATATCATAGAGGTGGACTGCTTTCGGCCCCATAAATTTGGCATCATAATTGAGAGTAAAGCAAATATTAGATTATGAAATGAAAATTTGAATTTAAACAGATGAAATTGACATAAAAGAACTATTATAGAATGAAAAATCTTACATTACAATTTCATAATAATCAAATTAATCATAAAACAACACTATATATCAGATTAATTAAAATGTATGATTAGTAATATATAAATTTTCAAGCCTCCAATAATAATAATAATATATAAGGATTGGAAATACTTTGAATTTAGGATACAAGGATCGAATGGAGTACATCTATTTTTAGAATTTTTTTAGTTTTTTTTTTTATTTTAACAGAGTAGGGAGGAAAATATATCCATTTTCTCCTCTTACCAGTGCCCACTGTAGGCATTTTGACACGTAATAATTTCCTCACTTTAGTATAATGAAAAAGATTGTAGTTCAATACTACAATTCTCCATACATAGAATAGAAATAATACTCCCATTAAGAAATTAATGCAAGTATAGCTAGTTTTAATTTATCCGGTCCAAGCAATAAAGCAGATATATAAAATAAATAAATTCTGGCTTTGCTTCTTCAGGAAGTAACTGCCAGTTGCAGAACAGCAGGACCAGTACCAGGCATAGATCTCATTGAGTTGCTAATTAAGCAAAGCTTTTAAGGCTTCAATAAAAGGGGCAATGCCATGAAAATGGTATTTGGTACAATGCTGAATAAAAGGAATCCACAGCACATGTTCATCAAATCAGACTAATAATAACCATATTTTTCCTAAATGGTGGTGGTTAAGCTATAAAAGAAGATAGATCATCAATGTGGAAATCAATTGATACAAATAAAGTAACGTAAATTCACTAAGATATAGTAAAAATACAGACTTCGATGAAATTATTGTTCATAAAAGTTTCCCTAACAAAATGAACTAAAATAAAAGTAAGATATAATTAATTGAACATATCCAAGGATGCCTTCTTTCTTCTGTCCTCTCAATAGCTCACTTTTTGTTGGAGGGGTATGTCTTCAATCCAACTTGACCGAAGAGAACAAGTAATACACAAACCAGAATGAGGAGAGGAAGCCAACTGTGCCTGTAGCAAGCATAATTGCTAGAACCATGAAGAGTGAATATCCCAAATAAAGAGTTGCAGAAACAGGTCCGCTCAAACTCTTGAGATCAAACACAAGATAGTTTATAGAGTACAAGAAGATGTAAATGGCAACTGAGCCGGAGGCGAAGAATGATTTCCACCACCATTTCCAGTCCTCCACACAGAGATGCATGTAGGTCAGGACCAGGGAAACCTCCGCACAGACCACCACAAGGAGGATCAACACAACCAGGAGGAATCCGAAGACATAGTAAACGCGACCCATCCAAAGACTAGACATGATAAAGAATAGCTCAATAAAGAGTGTGCCGAATGGAAGGGTTCCAGCACCGAGAACTAACAGCCATGAGGGGTATTTCTGTGGGGGAATCTCCCTGGGAATTTGATTAGTTCGAACTGGATACTCAATATGAGGTGCCCTAGCTCCGAAGTACCCGCCAACAAGGGTTAGAGGGACAGAAATGCAGAACCAGAGCAATAGTAGAATGACAAAGAGTGAAAATGGAATGGCTCCTGTGCTGTGGCTTCTCCACAGAAGGAAGTTCAAGATTGTGAGGATAAAAAAGGCAATACCAGGGAAAAACCAAGAAGCCTTCCATGACACTGAAATCCAACCCTTATGATCACCACCACCTATTGTCCTCCAAAGACGAACTGCAACATAACCAGCTACGATACCAAGTATCATATAGAAAAATAGCATACCTGTGATGAGTGTTCCGCGAGAAGCTGGTGACATGAATCCAAGTGCAGCAAACAATATAGTTACAACAGCCATTCCAAGAATCTGAACCCCATTCCCAACCATTATGCACAACAAAGACGGATTAGATGGAGCACGGAAAACATCTCCAACAACAAGCTTCCAACCAGATAACTCCTCATTCATCTGTGCTTGGGCCTCCTTATCAAGCTCCTCATAACGGGTCAGATCACGCCTAACAGTCCTCAGGAAGATCACTAGAACAATGCCAGCAAGGAAGGTGATCACCATAAGAGAATTGAGGATCGAGAACCAATGAACTTTGGCTCCCTCCATCTTCAAGTACGCATCCCATCTGGATGGCCACTTGACATCACTTTCCTCAAATGAGACCTCATAGGTGAAGACAATAGGTTGGCCTTCTTTGATAGGCATTGCCACTGTGGACGGATCACATTTGATGGGAGATGGGTATTTGTTATACATTTTCAAATTTTTAACTGAATCAGCATTATGCAAAATACTGCAAGGTACCACCTCAAACCCGACAACCATGTATCCAGGTGCTTCGCTTGCCCCCTTCCCTGTCGTTGGAATCACTTCAGCTGCATCACCAGTTCCCATTACACGAGCCACATTGGTTTCCTCATATTTGTGGACCAGAACATTGAACTTCAAATGGTTGAACAGATAATAGACATCTTGAATCTTAATACCAACAGGGTACCCTGTCCACCTTAGAAAGTACCCCTCTTTCTTCGTAAACCGAATGGCAGGTAAATTATCAAGTATCAGATTGACCTGATACATCTCATCAATCCTCTTCTTCAGGATCTTAAACTGATCTGGCGATAATGAATCCAATCGACACAAGAATATCTCAGACTCATTGGTGTGCATCTTAAATTTATAAGGTGAGTTCTCGATCCGATCTCCCATGAGAAGCTCGCCGAGATTCTCAGCACTGTCTTTAACACCACCTTCAGGCTTGCAAAAGGGCAAACTATAATAGCTAAAGGGCATTTCTGTATCAATTGAAGTCAGAGAATTCACTTTCACCCACAACTCGTCCCCAATGCCATACTTATGGGGATAACTACCAGGAAGGTAGAACCCATATCCCAATTGAAATATCAAGCAGAAGACCAAGACCCACAACCTAAATCGATTACAAAAATCCATCCTTGAACGATTCATAGTGAATTTGTACCAGATCTGAAAGACCGCTACAGGAAAATGAGTGAAAAATCCAAAATCGAAAAAATAAAATGCAAGCTTTTCGCTAGTTATTCAGTTCAAAGCAGATACAAGTATAAAGCACAGAAATGGAGTCCAATACAGAAACTATGGTATCGAAGGAACATAAAGCCTACTAACCTTATAAGAAATAAGATCTGCACGTAGGTTCAGAGAATCAGATCTCCGTATCTGTGGAGAGCGGGGCTTAGCGCGTGAAACGAGATCTTCGAGCTGTAGGAATCTATTATCTGGATGGGGGAAAGGAACGCGAAACGCAGTAACGAGGAACTTGCAGGGGAAGACTTGGACATTTATAAGTTGGTTTGGTTCCCTTCGCAGCAGCTTGTCACTGCGCTGATGACGAGTCTTGGCCGTCCGCCGCTTTGACCATTACGCCCATGTCTAGGGGCACCTATTGTACGGACAATCCGACGCTCTCTTAACAATTTTTCCTTTAAAAAAAAATCTGTACTTACCATGGTACTTAAAAATTTTAAATTTTAAAATTATTTATTATTAATAAATATAATCAAACAATTTCTAAAATCATAATATCATTTTAAATTGTAAAATTTTTGAAACATCGAAAAATTCACCTACTTTGAAGTATATTTATTTTAATTTAATTTAATTATTAATATAAATTAGTTTTTTATTATTATTTATTTATATTTTATTATATTAAAAATTATAAAAAAATTTATCATTAAATTTGTAATTACAATTAATTTTTTAATAATCCATTTTTTATATATTAATAATATAAATCTTTTAACAGTAACAATTAATCAAATTTAGAATCTATCTTTTCGTGCAATGGTGGGCGAATTTTATACTACGGTCTTACAACTTGGGAAGATATAACAAGTCCAAAAATTATTAAAGTAAAATTGGTTGATTATAGTCATTAAAAATAAATAATCATAATTAAATAATTTTAATATTTGTAATGTAAGGTCGCTCCAAAATTTAAAATCTTGAACCTATCGTAATAAACATTGATAGAGGGAAGCAACTCACAAATCTTTTTCTTTTTTTTAATTAAATAAATAATGATCCCACAACTCCATTCAATATTTATCTAGTGATAGTTTTATACTTGAACATTTTTAAAATAATTATCCTACAACAATTTTATTAATAGTTTTAACGGCAAACAAAGAGAGATATTAACTTCATTTCGCGTAATAAATAAGTTAGTTTATAACTTATTCATTTGATCAATAGGTTATAAATTAATTCCTAAAAGTATTTTTTACATTATTTTATTAAAAAAAATTGATTTAATAAGTTATCTAAAATTATTTGTAATTTATAAGTTAACATCTTTTTAAATTTTCAAATCTATTGTTATCCTTTTTAACCTATGCCCTTTATAATATAAATTTATATTTTTTAAAATATAATTAGTTTAATTTTAACATAATTATATTCTAATTTTAAATTATAAATATATAAAAAATAAATAAATAAAATCATAAAATATAATTAATTATATTTTAAGTAATTATAATTTTATTATAAATAATAATAAAATAAAAATTATGCAAGTAAATAAATATATATATTTATAAAATATAATTAACTAAATATTAAATATTATATTTTTATTTCAAATTTCTTAATTATATTAATATAATTTAATTTTTATATAAATATAAATTATTTTAATTATATGTTTATTTCTATTAATATATCCTTTTATATTATTTTATAATTTTAGCTAATTCAATAGTTAATTTTATGAAATATTTTAGTTAATTTATCAACTATCAACTATAAGTTATCAACTATTAAACTATTAGCTTTTGTATGTAAATTAATATTAAAAATCATTGTCAAACTTTATCGGATGAAATGAATTATTAAAGGACCATAGATGCTTAAATTAAATTTTCAGAAAATAAAATAGATTGATACAAAGTAAATAAGTGTTTAGTCTAGTTTTGCATGCCCTCTCTCATTATTTATTATAGAAAAAAAAGTAAGACACCCGTTAATTTTTTTAATAATTATATTTTACTTTCGCAAACTTTAAAAATTTATAAATTAAAATTAAAATTTTTAAGTATAGAGAACTTGTAATTGAGAATCATTATTTACTTAATTAATCATTTAATTAAGTTATGTAATTTTTTAGAAAAAAATTTAAATGAGAATCACAATATTATTATATGTTGAATTATTACATCATTTCATCCTTCTCATAATTAGTTTCTATCATTATGTTTATTTATTCTTATTCTTTTTGTGTATGAGCTTTTACACAAAAGGAAATTAGTAAAAAAAATCTTGTGTTTTAAAACCAAGCCCATGCTACTATTTTTTAGGTTTAATATAAGTATTTCGGTTAAAATTTTTAATTTAATTGAAATTTTACTATTTATTGTTAAAATATTTTCTTTCTTCTATTGAATCATATTTGTATAATTAAAAACTATATATTTAAATATATAATTAAAATATAAGGGATTTAGATTTAATCTATTATTAGTGAATTAATTTTATACTATTATGTATCTATGTATTATCATGTCATAAAAAATTGTCAAACTTCGTTATTATAGTTAAATTTTTTTAATTATTATTATTTTTAATGATGTATTTTATCTTTATTTATTAATAGTATAAAATATTTTATAGTGATAATGGATCAAATTTAATCTAAAAAATAAATATTATTATTAATTAATATTTGTATGAATTTAAACTTAATTCATTATCGGTATAAATTAACTTTACACTATCATTCACTCATGAATTTAAATATCATATAATGTTATATTAATGAAATTTGTTAAATTTTTTTATTATTATTAAAAATTCTTAATTACTCTTACTTTTTGAATGACGTGTCTATTAGTTATTTATTGATAATATAAAATATTTTAAATTAACAATAAATTAAAATTAATATTTATTTATATTTACAACTAGGAAGTCAGAAGTGTGACACATGAATAAATATATATTTTAATAATATAATATTATAATTATATATTGATAATTAATAAAGAGTATTAAATAAAAATTTGATTAATATATAACTAATAACTTTGAAAAAAGTTATTTCTATGCTAATTTTGCTTAACATTTAAGTATGTAATTAATTTTAAATTCAAATATTGTAATAATTAGATACCTTTTTTAATATAATTATTAATATTAATATTTAATAAAATAATTTACAATGAAAATGGTTTTTTTGTAGTGCAATATATTTTTATTTATCACATTATAGTATGAAATAAATTTTTAAAAATAATAATTTTATATTATGGATGAATATTTATTTTAATAATATAATATTATAATTATATATTAATTATTTATTAAAAAATTAGATAAAAATTTAATTAATATATAGCCAATAACTCAGAAAAATTCATATCTCTAGCTCTCAGATATTTAAAATAAAAGGTATCTAATAAAATAATACCAAGAAAATTAAGGGACCACCACTCATTTTACTCAATATTCAAGTAAATAATTAATTTTAAATTTATTTTATCAAAAAATTAATTTCAAATTTAAATATTATATTAATTAGATACTATTTTTAAGATAATTTTTACCATTAATATTAATATTTAATAATATAATTTATGATAAAAATAGATTTTTTTAATGATAATATATTTTTTATTTATCACGTTGTAGTATAAAATCAATTTTTGGAAATAATAATTTTATATTATAGATAATTCATTAAAATCCATAAATTACAATATATATTTTTGGAAATACTTTTTATTTAGAAAAAATCAATGACTAACTCATATTTAGTATATTTTAAAAGTTGCATTATAATAAAATTATTTTTTTGAAATATAATTACAAGTATAAAATAATAAATAAACAAGAAGTGTACAACGAGTAATGAATTTTTTAATGAAGAATTTATCTATCCCTAATTGAAGTTTAAGAAAAATATGTTAATGATACAAAGGAGGAAGAAAGAAGGTAAAAATAGAGATATCAAATTCTAGCTTTTTTTTATAGGTGCAAATGAAATTATTTATTTATTTATAAAAATAGAGAGTGATTTATCAAATAAAAATGAAGAAAAAGTGCATAAATTAGATATAAAATGAGAGAAAAATAAGAATAAAAAATTTCTAATCAAATGAAGATAAAAAATAAAAAAAATTAAATAAAGTTAGATATAAAATAATTTTCAAATTTCAAAATAGAAAATATTGCATTTATTAATTTCAATGTTTTCATACACATCTAATATAATAAAAAATAACCTATTCATATATATTGTTAAACGTAAATTTACAAATTTCATAATTAATAGTCTATATATTTTCATAGCAGTAGTTTCCTTCCTTTCATAATTTTTTCTAAAATTACGTGAAATTATACTTTTCCCATTAAATGTTATGAAATAGTTAAACTATATAAAAATATATGCTTTTATAGTGTTACATATAAAAAATTCATTAAGCTAATAAATTAACTAAGTTATAATTTTTTTTGAAAAGTAAAATTCAATGAAATAAAGCACTCATAATAATAAAAAAAATGATAATCAAACTACAATAGCAATAATATAAAAGAGAAGGAAAAGAAATCATAGGAAAAATTTATATAATAGAAACTTTAAATTAAGCAAGTACAAAAGATTAAAAGTAGTAAGAGAGAATACTTATAATATTGAAAATAAAGATAAAAAACTTTTATCTTAGAAAGATAGTGACTTTGAAGTGACTAAGGATGGAGAGAGAAAAGAAATAAAACTTAAATATAATTTAGAGAATTTTTTATTAGAATTAAATAATTTTTATAAGAATAAAATAATTTGTAATTGTAAATTTATATATATTAAAGATAAATATGAAAATTTTTGTATCAAATAAAATAATAGGTTTGAAGTGACTAAAGATAAAGAGATAAAAGAAATAAAATATAAATATAATTTATGAATATTTTTATTAGAATAAACTAAATAAGTAGTTATAAATTTTAGTGATAGATAGAGATTTAAATTCAATTTTTTTATCAAGAATTGATTTAATATTATAAAAGTAAATGAAAGAAGTAATCAATAATTTCATATTTATAATTTATTATTAGTGAATAATAAATGTAAGTAAATTATTTTTTATTTCATAATTTATCTTTCAAATGTAGAAGAAATAATAAATTAAATTTTTATTAAAAAATAAAAATTGATATGTGATAAATTATAAAAATAATATTTGTTATAATAAGAGATAAAAAATATTATGATTAATATATAATACTAGGTGTCACTTCGTACATTGCACAAATGAATATTTATTTCAATAACATAATATTAAAATTATATATTAATTATTTATTAAATATGTTAAATAAAAATTTAATTAATATATAGCTAAAAGATTTAAGAAAAAAATTATTTTTTATTAATTTTGCTCAACTTAAGTGGGTAATCGATTTAAATTCAAATATTTCATTAATTAGATATAATTTTTCAATATAATTATTATCATTAATATTAATATTTATTTCCATAATTTATGATAAGAATAAATTTTTTCAATGGTAATATATTTTTTTATTTACCATCTTACAATACAAAATAAATTTTTGAAAGTAATAATTTTATATTACAAATGAATATTTATTTAAATAATATAATATTATAATTATATATTAATTATTTATAAAGAGGGTTAAATAAAAAATTAATTTATATATAGTCAATAACTCTAAGAAAAAGAGTTATCTCTGTACTCATTTTAATCAATATTCAAGTACATGATTGATTTTAAATTTATTTTATAAAAAAATTAATTTTGAATTCCAATATTTTATTAATTATATATTATTTTTTATAATAATTATTATCATTAATATTAATATTTAATAATATAATTTATGATAATAATAATTTTTTATAATGATAATATAATATATTTTTTATTTGCCACATTAAAGTATAAAATAAACTTTTAAAAATAAAATTTTGAAAGTAATAATTTTATATTGGAGATAACTCATTAAAATTCATAAATTATGACATACATGTTGACCAAAATTTAATATTTTGATATTAAATATTTTATACTTTTTAATTCATATGAAAGAGAGGAATAACTTTTGGATAAAAAATACTAATGACCAACTCATACTTAATATCTTCTTAAAAATGTATTATAACAAAGTTTTTTTAAGAATATAATTAAAAATATAAAATAGTAAACAAATAAAAAGTATACAGTGGGTATAGAATATTTAGAAAAATAATTGATCTACCCTTTAATCGAAGTTTAAGAAAAATCTATTAATGACATAAAGAAAAAAGATTAAAGAAATAATATAATTATTTAGGAATTTAATTAAAAAGGAAATAATTAATTAGACTATAAAATAAAAAATAAATTTATAATTACTATAATGAGAATTCACCAAATAAAAATGAATTATTGAGGTATCTAGTGATAAATATTATTAGACAAATGGATGTAGGTTGAATTATTTATTTGTTTATAGAAGTAAAAGATAATTTTGTCAAATGAAGATAAAAAGAAAATATATTATAGATGAAATGTTATAAATTTTAAATTTATATAAAATAATATGAAAATAAGGATAAATTTTTTTAATAAAATCAAATGATGATAAAAAAATAGAAAAATTTCAAATAAAATTATATGAAAATAAAGATTAAATAATTTTCAAATTCTAAAATAGAAAATATTGTATTTGTTAATCTTAATATTTTTATATAAATCTAAGGTAATGAAAAATAATACATTCATATTGTTAATTGTAAATTTGTAAATTTTATAATTGATAGTTCATATATTTACATGATAACTTTCTTCCTTTCATAACTTTATGAAAAAGTATGTTTTTTTTTGTTAAACAGTGTAAAATAGTCAAAAATTTTATATAATAAAATACACTATATAAACTATATAAAAACGTATATTTTTACAACTTTACAAATGAAAAATTCATTAAGCTAATGAGAACAAATTAAATTAAAAATTTTTCTCTAAAAAGTAGAAATCCATGAACTAAAGTATTCATAACAAAAAAAAGGCAATTAAATTGCAATAATAATAGTATAAAAAAAGTAAAAGAAATCATTAGAAAATTTACATGATAGAAACTTTAAATCGAGCAACTATAAATGATTAAAAATAGTAAGAAATAATACTTGCAGATATTAAAGATGAAGATTAAAACTTTCATTTCAAAGAAGATAGTAATTTTGAAGTGATTAAAGGTAGAAAGAGAAAAAAATAAAACTTAAATATAATTTGAGGAGCTTTTTATGATAATAAAATAATTTTCATAAAAATGAAATAAGTAGGTAATTGTGACCTTATAAATATTAAAAATGAGAATGAAAACTTTTATTTTAGACAAAATGATGACTTTTAAGTTATTGAAGATAGAGAAAAAAAAGTGAAACATAAATATAATATAAGAAGATTTTTATGAAAATAAAATAAATAGATAATTATGAATTTTAGAAATAAATAGAAATTCAAATTCAAATTTTTATTGAAATTTGATTTAATATTATAAAGATAATTTTTTATTTCAAGATTTATCTTTTAACTAAAAAAAATGACAAATTGAATTTTTATTAAAAAATAAATTAACATATAGCGAATTATGAGAATGAAACTTATTAGAATAAGAGATAAGAAATATCACGACTAACATATAATAAATAAACTAGTTAGTTAACCTGCAACATACAAGTAAATATTTATTTCAATAATATAAAATTATAATTATATATTAATTATTTACAAATAGGATTAGATGAAAAAATGAATATACAATCAACAATTCTAAAAAATATCCTATAAAATAAAATATTATAATTTTACTACATGTATATTATTAAATAATTAAAATTGATATTATAATACAATAAAAGACTAAACTTATAAATTCTTTCATCTACATTAAATCATATAAAATAAATCTAAATTTTTTTCCTACTTTTAAGTATTCATAAGTTAAATCAAAGTTAAATTACTCCAAATTATTTTGAATATGAGCTAATATTAAAAAAATTATTTATACTTTTACAATTTTAGATCATAGGTTTGTAAGTAGATAATAATTTCATCTAATAGAAATTTTTTAATGTATAAGTATTTTATGAACAGTAATAATTACATAGTAGTTCTGTTTCTCTCGTAATTTCCTCCAAAAAATGTAACAATCTTTTCTTGTTAAAAGGAGTATAAAATAATTAAAGAATTTATCTAATAAAATAAACCATAAAAAATATATGTTTTTGCAATTTTTATACATAAAAAATTCAATAAACTAATAAGAATGAATTAAGTTATAAATCTTTAAAAAATAAAATTTTAATCAAATAAAGCTCATAACAAAAAATAGATAATCAAATTGAAATAGCAATAGTATAAAAAAAGCAAAATAAATTGTAAAAAAAAATTTACATAACAAAAGCCTTGTTGAATAATTATAAAATGTTAAAAGTAGTAACATTCTATAAAAGAGAAAAGAAAGATGAAGATAAAAGTTTTTATATTAGAAAAGATAATAGTAAGGTATAAAAAGAAAACAACAAATATAAATATAATTTGAAGAGCTTTTTGAGGAATTTTTTTATGAGATTGGAATAATTTAATATTTATAAATTTTAATAATAAATAAAAAATACTTTAAATTCAAATTTTTATTAAAAATTAATTTAATATTAAAATATAAATAGAAAAAAATGACAAATTGATACACGGCATATTATAGGAATTATACTTTTCATATAAAGTAAGAAATATCATGATTAATATATAATATATTAATAGATATAAATATAGATATAGATATAGATAAGTTAATATACTTTTAATTATTTTATTCCTATCACAAATGTTACTACATGAATTTTATGTAGCATAAAATCAAATCAAATTAATTTAAATCCTTTCCAAATATAAAATATAAATTGAAATCTTGATTATAAAAAATGTGAAAAGAAAGAACAAATTTAGCCTTTTGTAACCTCCGTTTGTTTTGTTAAAAAATATTTTTTTTATAAAATATAGTATAAAATATTAAAATAAAAATATTTTATTTATATAATATCAAATATAAGAAAATTGAAAAAAATAACTTTTCTATTTTAAAAAAAATATCTTTTTTATGTCTAAACTTTTAAATATGTTTTTTAATTATATTATTTTTTATTATATACAAATAATATTTTATAATAAAAATATTTTCCAACTAAATAACGAAAAAAAATGTTTGTGCAGCAAGGCATTGGACTACAATTGATTGATTGGGATTAATATTACACTTGTCATACTCATCCGTTTATGGAGAAATAGAAAAAATCAATCACTTCTGTTCTAATTGTTGGTAAAGATCGGCGATTGCATCATACTTTACTCAATAAAAGCCTTTTTAGAAAATTGAGCTGTTACTCGATTTATTATCAAGTTTGCAAGGACCCTTGTAACAATAATTTGTGTCCGACTGTATCGTTGGAAAAAAATATTTTGTAAAATATTTTTTAAGAATTCAATTCATTACATTTTAATAAAAATGAATTTAATTTATTTATAAATAAATTCTATTATATTTATCAATTAAAGTAATACATAATTAAAAAATAATAATACTTGTAAATTTTTAATATTTTTTATGGATGTGGCAATATAAAAATAAGTGATGGTATAAAATTAATTTATATTAATAATAAATCAAATTTAAATCCTAAATTTAAATGCAGTTAGAAGAATATAATTTTACAGATTCAAAAACTAACATTTCATCATCTAAAAAATCTTTTTGACAAAAAATAGATTTTAGAGGATTATAAAGATTTGAAGCATAAGTTTTAAAATGTGACATATGAAAGTTTGAGACTCTTAACCCCAGAGGTTCATATCATATTCATATATCAATACTTCTGGAGGAGCTAACAAAATAAACCCAACAACCTGAATACTTTGGGAACTTGGTTAGCTCATTGTAACTTCTCTTTACTGCCCAGATTTGTTACCTGTTAATTTGTTTCTACTTTACAAATTTAGATTATTAATTTTTCTCATTTACGTAAGATTAGGTAGGTTCTTGCTGTACTTCATTCACTGTCCAATGTGTAAGGTAAAAAAGTGGAATACTTCCGATGTCCGATGTACATGCTATTAAGATCAAATATATAACTAAATTACACATTGTTTCATTAGAAAACATATTAATTTGAGCCCACTCTATTTATCAATAAATAATAATTTGAATTTTGGGAAATGATACTTATTAAAAGAAAAAAGTCGTTAATAGTTTAGGTTCCGTTAATTTGAAGAAAAAATATTTTTAATAAGAATATAATTATAAAATATTAAAAAAGATAGAAAATAATTTATATATTTAATATTAAATATAATAAATTTAATTAAAGATATTTTTCAACTTTGTCATTAAGAAGAAATTATTTTTCTCCTTTATTATGATTTTGAATATCATTCTTTTTACTCACAAATATGAATGTATATAACACTTCTTTATTTATATATAAAAATAAAATTTTTTATGAAAAAAATCCTTCAAAAATGAAATATTAATATTCTAATTTTTAGAATAATTATTTATTTCACTTAACAATTAAAAAACTTATAATTAAACCTCTTTATTGACATTTATATCTTCCTACTTATTCTATTTGCATCGTTATCAAATCCTTAAACTTTGATAGGAATTATTTTATAATTCAATATATTTCATACTTAATTCAAGAACTATGATAAATCTTAGCAATCCTTATATTAAAGGCTGTTTGTGCATTTATCGTGTATGTCATTGTCCATCATAAATAGCGGGTGGTTGTGTTTTACACTCACACCCTATTTTAGTTCTTGAATTATTTAGTTGTTTTAATTTTATTTTTAAAGTAAAATTTATATTAATTTAAATTTTAAAAATTTAAATTCAAGTAAAATTTTAATTTTTATGAGAATTAAAATTTATACTAATTTAATGTTTAAAAAATTTATATTAATTTAATTCTTATGAGGAATTAAAATTTTATTTGAACTTAAAATTTCAAGAATCAAATTGATTGAAATTTTATTTCAAAAGTGAAATTAATATAAATTGAATATTACAAAAATTAAAATGGAGTTCTAAACTTTTACATGAAAATATGAGAATCAAACCATTATAATTCTATAATTACTTTCACATTATTTATCTTACGAGAAAGTCTATGATGCACTGCAGCATTATACCATTAAATTAGATCGCACATTAAAATTAATAATTTTTTAAAATATATTATATAATAATATATTAATTTTTGAGTTAGTGACATACCAAAACGGTGCTGTGTAGCAAGACATTTTGTTGTCCAGATTAAAAATGGCAAGATCAATTGACTTAGTGGTATTAGACTTGTCCCCGCTCTGCTCAGGAGAACATGGTCGAAGTCTTCAAAGTGACATAAACGCAATAGCTTGCCATTTTAATAGCTTCAGCACCAAGATTGCTACACTTCTACCACCTTCCCCAAATGGGAGAATGCCACAACACACAGACAATCATGAAATGAGAAGAAGTCAACGATTAAATCTTCTTGTGCTTTGCTGGATCTATACTTAAGGAAGTTCATGAATTTGGTTATAAATTAGGATCTACTTAAGGAAGTTCATATTTAATCGATAATTTCACTAACTCTCTTCACTCTTAAATACATTTAATAATTAACAAATGTAAATATTGATTTGCCTGGTAATGGCTTCCATTTTGACTAATGGTATATTGGGTCTCAATAATAAAGAAGTTGTAGCTTATGGCTCCGTTTCGCGTAATAAATAAGTTAACTTATAATTTATTATTGATCTGATTAATAAATTATAAGTTAATTTCTAGAGATGTTTCTCGTACTAATTTATAAGTTATCTATAGTAACTTATAAGCTCTGAACTACTACTTTTTCAAAGTCTTTCCAAATCTATTTTTATTTTTTTATTAATTTACAATTCATATCCTTTGTAATATAAATTTAAATAATTTTTATAAAATATAATTAATTTAATTTTAACATAATTATATCCTAATTTTAAATTATAAATGTATAAAAATATATATGTAAATAAATAATATCATAAAATATAATTAATTATATTTTAAGTAATTATATTTTATAATAAATAATAAAATAAAAATTACATAAGTAAATAAATATATAAGTTTATAAAATATAATTAATTAAATATTTAATATTATATTTTTATTTTAAACTTTTAATTACATTAATATAATTTATTTTAAAATAAATATAAATTATTTTAATTATATATCTATTTATATTAATATATATTTTTATATTATTTTACAATTTCAACGGTTAATTTTATAAAATATTTTAGTTAACTTATTAGTTATCAATTACTAACTAATTTATTAACTACTTACGCAAAATGGAGCCTACATCTCACTCTTATTACTGACTAAGTCATCACATTAATTTTAATCAGTAAAATTACATCCATCTTTTTAAAATTTAATCTAATTACATTTATATTTCTTTTCTTTTAAAAATATATACTCATTTTAAGAGGGAAAATATACATGAAGAAGGAAGATCATGTATATTTCTAAAAAAATATATATATATAATTATACTAAATCTCATTGAAGGTGAGTATAATTTGCTCCTTAATTTAATTAATGCAAATGAAACAAAGCATTGTTGGGATGAAACAAGTCTACATTAACATTGAAAACGTTAATCGAACAGCCAAGAGCTTATCATTATTTATGTAACCAGCGGTCCTCTTGAGTTAATAGAAGACAGGATTGCTTTTAGGCTTAACACTTGAATGACACACGGTGCAAGCTGTGATAATGAGAGGTTCATCGTTGTAATAAAGATTAACAATTTTGTGAGGGAATGGCTGTAATGACTTCCCTTTCAGGGGGGTCTATTAGCACCCTTGCCCCTTCTAAAAGTCACGATAACTTGTACCTTGGGAAACTCGTCAAGGTGGGTACTACATCCCCCATATTCCGAGGATGTGAATTTTGCATTTATTGAAAGGTGCTTAAAGGTATAATAATAAACAAAGTAATATTTCTTTTCAAAATTTGATCCACTTTCCATGTTCGGTCGCGTATATATTTTTTATAAAAGAAATAAAAAAAATTTAATACGCATAAAATTTTGAATTTGATTATAAAACTCAACATATTAAGAGAGAAAAGTCTCAAAGACAACAATAAATGTTATTGTACTATTAAATGTCCCAATGAATCCCACATAAGGAACACCACTTCTTGTACTTCTATTTATTTGTAATCTTATCACATATGTCTATATCTATTTATTCATAATCTTATCGTTTCCGCATACACGATATAATATACATGAAGAGAAATTAGCTCCATATATTATATTGATTTGAATTAAAAGAAATTAGCTTATGTTTGGAAACTCATGAAACTGAAACTAATTTGAGTTTTCAAACTGTGCCATTTTTGCAACTATTACGTAAGTCTGGAACGAAGGAAGTACAACCAAGATGAAAAAATTGCAGCGTTCGCAGTTGCAGTATCACAAGGCTGGTGAGCAAAATGAAAGCAAGAAATAAGTATGATCCGTACAAGAACCATAAACGCAATTACATGTCCTCCACAGGACTAGGGTTATAATACTCTTTCTTCATATCAATAAAGAAACTACATGTAAATTTTTACTGGACAAGGATAATATAGTGATACAGTGGCAGTCATGTCATGCTAAACAATTATATACGGAAGAACAGGGAACATCCGAGAACACGAGTACAACAGGTGATGACATCTAAATTAACTTTTGGCACCTAGTCCTCGTGACTTTGGTAGCCTGACAGCGGACAAAGGAGCAGTGATGCCTTGTGAATCTCTGCCTAATCCCGTACCTTCAACAAAACCCATCTTCGCCATCATCTTTGATCCAAATCCTTTAGTGTGTCTTTCAAAGGAACCAATTCTAGGAGTGTTTCTTTTGGAATTGCTCCTTGATGGCTCAGCAACGTTGCCGGAGAATTCCACACCTAAACCAAGTGATTTTGGCCGTTGAATGACCTCGATGGGCTCGGCAACACCTTGACCATTTCTTCCCAATCCTGCTCCTTCCATGTATCCCATCTTAGCCAACATTTTGGAACCAAAGCCTGTAGTATGCAACTCAAATGAACCTATATTAGCAGAGCTGGTGACAGTCCTCTTCTCAGCGTTCTCAGTCTCTTTGGAATCAACAGCTGTAATCTGCATATTTTCTGAATGAATTATGCCACTCGATACAAATGACATAGGCTGGTTAGCATAAGAAAGCTTTTGTCCACTTCCTTTCTTGTCCTTGGATCTACTGCTCCCACGAGAAGCTGAGTTTTTTGACATCGCCTTGGCATTTTTCTTTTCCAGTATTTTACTTCCACTTGCTGACTTCACATTCGAACCCTCAAGGACAGAAAAGTCAGCATCTCCATCATCAGCTCCAATCAGCTGAAGCCAACATAGCAATCAGTATCAACTATAGCAACTTCCAAATACGTTCAGGTCTATAACAATGAGTAAAACAGAAGGCTCTAGTTCTGTAACAGATTTCCTTTCATTGAACATTTCAACCTAGAGGTTTCTAGTTCAATATGATTCAACCGGCAGAGAGAAAACTTAACAAGGGAAGGATGGAATAATCCCTTGCCCTGACAACGACACAAGCACAGGAAAAGAAATAACTGAAAATGTAGGATACGCAAAGAATAAAATTCAAAGATGCAGTCAGTAAAAGCTACAGAACCTTTTCCAGGCGCTCTCTACCACTTGAAGATGGCATTGCTGTAGACTGAGTCCGCATCACAGTAACAAATCTGAAATCACAGATCCCATCCGATCTTATTACAAACACTGACATCTATATCTATAAGTAAGAAAGGAGAGATCAGGACCTTCTTTTCCCAGAACCTTGAGAGCTACTCTTTAACTGATAAATTGCTGCTAATCGTTGTACCTAAATCATTTAGAATAGAGACCAATTCTCATTAACTAACATCCATCAAGCAAGTTACAAAAAAATTATATTAGAATTAGAGGACAAACATTATACAGCCAAACTCAAGATATAAAGCATGAGATCACACAGCTGCATCACTTATCAGAACTATATTCAATTGTTGATGTTTTTTGGGCCACATCAAACAACTTATTATAAAGCTATTGGCTGGCAAAATGGTTACATGGAGATATTATTTTTAGGAGCCATTATTAAAATTCTTCTTAAGCAAGTTGGGAAGAAACCAGCAGCTCAAGAGAGAACTCTTGCTCCCTTAAATTCACATTATTTCTGGAGATAAAAAAATTGGAGATTAGAGCATTTTTGCCAAGCTCATTGTGGCACTAGTGGGATTTCTCTAAATCATTTGACTTGATAAAATGTTATTCAATCACTGGATCCCTTAACAATTTGGTTTTTCTTTAAAATTGAATATTTAAAAAGAAAAATATTTATACCTGTGCACAATCCTGAGAATGCATAGGCTGAAAACAGAACATATCCACTCCCGCCAACACAATCTGTTCTAATTTCTAGAATTCATCCAAAAAAAAAAATAAAAATTCTGAGTATGATAAACAAAAATCACAATTTGCAAGAATAAGTTGATCTACACAAACTACCTCCATTTTAGTAGGACAATTAACTTCCAAAAATAAAAAAATAAAAAAATTGAAGTTACATCCAAGCGTACAACAATAACAACAAAACCTTATTCCATTAAGTGAAGTCAGCTACATGGATCATACTATGCCATTGAACTCCATCCGAGATCAGATTTTTGGAAATAAGCATTGTGTGTGATCATAGTTGGGATATCGACAAAGTTTTATGTTGGCTATCGAAAGCCTAATACAACCTAGAGGGAAAGAAATGCCCCCACTTGGATTACAGGTTGGCGTTACCCAACTAAATAAAAATAAAATAAAATAATAATAATAAATAAATACATAAAACTAATAAAGGCAGTGTTAGTGCAGAGGAATGTGGCAGGATCAAACTAATAAAGGCATGATTTAGCATACATGAAAGTTTGAATTAATAACAGGTCACATGACACCTAATAACAGTAGCACGTGTTGAATCAAACTATGAAATTATACATTTTGAGAAGCCTAACAGAGTAGCAGAATGGGATAAAAGGATCCTTGATCAAAAGAGAACAAGTTTGAGAGATATAGGAAGATATATGTTGCTTGGAATAAAAAAGACAGTGCATTAAAGTAGGAAAGCGAATTAAAGGTTTTCTTACCAAATTTATCTGCTCTAGATCAACTCCACGGCGCAACATTCTCTCTCTCCGTTTGACAGCAATCTTCTCTTTACGAAGTCTCTTCTTTTCACCTGCATAGAATATTCCTTAGCAAGTGCCAAAGTTCCATACACTCTACAATCACTTAATCGTATACTGATGTGCATATCTGATTGCTTATATCTCTATTTAATATTTATAAATTTTCCTCTAGTATCCATCTAAATTTTCAGCATCAAAATTCATCCATCTCCAACAACCAAAAACTTTCCCATCTGATTTAACATTTCTAAAAATAAAGAGGCATGCAGTCTGACATATTATGCATGTAATTCTATAGCTCAAAAAGTGGAAATGTTCATAGATTAAACACACAATTTGTTGCCCCTCATAGTCATCCCATAACATATATCTCAACCACTCAGCCATCATTTCTTTTTTTTTTTTTTTTCTGGTTAAAAAAACAATCCGGCCACTATAAAATCAGAATGGAATTTTAACATCAATACAGGTCAACTGTACCATGTATTTTTTTGGAAGTTTTACTCTTTTGAGCCTTTGAAGGCCAGGACTGAGCAGACTTTGCAACATACTTCTTTTTACCAGAAATGTTTCTTGGATCCTTTACCAGCATCAGGTCATCCAAAGCCAATGGAGCCCCAGAGTGTTGCTTCCATGGTTGGGCTTGCTTCACACCATATTCCCTAGATGCTTCCAGAAGGGCAATTCCACCCAACTTCTTTAAAGCCTCATCATAGCAACTGCTAGAAGAGCTATCATCATCTGAATCACCTAAACCTGGGCCTAGCAACCATTTTGCTTCCAAAATGTTGTCACATCCACCAACTCCTTCTAAATAATCCTCCGCAACCTGTTCATCAATGTCTAAATCAGAGTCAGATGCATCTTCAGAGATATTGCTTTCAGCTGATCTGGTTAGTTCTTCTTGCTCAGAAGATCCTGAGCTATCATCATCAAGTGACTCTTCAGCATCATCTTCATCACTTCCATTATCCGACATGTCTTCAGTGTATAACTTGAGACCTCCAATTGACAGAAACCCTGAGTTTCTCCCAGGGGTTACCTTTGATGGCAAGTCTTCATCCATCTGATTGCTTAGCTCACAGTTAATAGCCTCATCAGAATTGATATCTTTCTCAGATAAAGATGAATCTGCAACTGAAGCTGTTTGGTTATCAATTTGTTTGGGGGATGCTCCAATGCCACTTGGGGTTTCATCATGTTCATCAGAGAACCCCAATCCTTTATGAAAGCTGTCACCCAAAACAAAATCTGAACCATAGCTGTAAGTATATTCCACAGTATTGGGCTCTGAACAAGGTGTTTTGTCCACCTGAGCCATAATATGGTTGTGCTTGGAATTCGCCAAAACAAAAGGTTGCAGCTCATTTAGGTTACTGTGTTCAAGGCGGTTCCCAGCACATGAGACATCCTATTGATATACAAACAAAAGCAAATTATTATCTAGTTAATATCAATAAGAGCATAGTTCGTTTGTGCTTCAATGAAATTGTGTTTATAGTTATCCAGTTAAGTGAGATTAAACTATATCCAACTACGTGTTCAAAAAGGAATCAGGAAAGATAATTTTTTTTTATCCCTCGTCCAGTAGAGTCCAATAAAGATCTTCCATAATGATACTTATGACCATTAGTGCATGTACTTTCAAACTCACTCATGTGTCCCATGAATGTCCAAATTTACATTCAAAGTTCAGTGAGCTGTATCATTTTGATTCCCAGCTCATTCCTTGTCATGAACAACAACAACCAAGCCATATTCCATTAGATGGGACCAGTTACATGGATATACATTATCTTGAACACCCAAAAAAACAAATCTCTTCATAGCTTATGCTAAACCAATGAATATTGCAGGCTCGTGAGTGAGAACCTTTCGAGGCAGAAACTTAACCCTGAGATGTTCAGGAACCTTAATAAAAACCTTACCCAAGATGTACAATGAGAATAAAGGCAAAACAGACAAAACGGTATTACCAAACCTGAGGTGCATTAATAAGAACATACATGAAGATAAAAGCTTTTACCCACGCGTACCTGAAAATCAATAGAAGGGTAATTGTACCCAATAGCGGATCCCAATGATTTTCCACCCCCACTCTTAGAAGCAGAGGCTTCTGGTCTATGTCCTTTTCCAGACTTTGAACTGGATTTATTATTCGAGCTAGCAATTCTACCTGCAATCCGGGTGCAAAAGAAAATTCACAACAAAGCATGGAAGGGGCAAATACAAAAAGGTCATAGCCACGTGTGCATCTGCCAATGCCCTTGTTCTGGGCGCTGAGAAATTGAGTGACCAACACAACATAAAAAGCCAAAGGATAAATCCTCCATCAAATACATTTGTAATAACAAATCCAATTTTCTATTTCCTTACACACTTCCTCACGTTTCTCAGCAACCAAACAGACGGCTAGCTGATCGTCGCTGATCACAAACATAGAGCATAAACAAATAGAAAGACAAAATGAGGACCTGGATTATGGCTGGGCGAAGGAGAATCAAGCTGCCAATCAGATAAAAAGCCACCCTCAACAAAGAGTCCAGATTTAACAGAGAAAGAATTCGATCCTCTTCTGTGATCCTTGGGCTGCTTGTTACCGCCGCTATTGTTAGATTTTCCTCTCCTACTTCTTCCACCGGCCATGGCTACGGGTTCCTTCTAGCTTTGCTTGGACTGCAAAGATTCGAACACTATGATCGGATTTCTGGGCCCCTGCGAACGAAGCTCCTTACAACTCCTCTGCGTGCGGTTGCATCCGGACCGCTGGTCGGAGGATTGATTGACGTGGATGGCTCCCGATGTTGTGGAATACGTAAGCACTTGTCGCTCCGGGTTTGACCCGACATTGAACCCGACTTATTTAGCATTTTACACTGGAATATTCTCCCGCTATGTTTTTTTTAGGTCCTCCAAATCCAATATTCCAAATTCAATCAATTCAGGCCCAAAAATTTCATGCAATTGGGTTTTTGGGTCCAATGGGATTCCCTTTGCCTTCCAAGTTCTGTACATACAACCTAAGTGCCCCAAAAGAAAAATCATAAGTCTAAAATATTAGGATCCTCTGGCCCATAATACACTGGCGCTAGCAAGAAAATGAAAGAAGAATGTGACAATCGCAGGCTAGCTCAGATGGCGCTATATTGTGCCACACAAAGTGGGGTATATAGTGGGTTACGGGTCCGAGCCCTCACGCACCCCTTTCCCCGTACCCTATCCCCTACTTCCTACATCCTCCCCTGACAAAAAATAAAATAAAAAATAAAAATGTGGGCAAATAATTGGTAGAAAAAATGAAAGAAGAATGATGTGCTCTGCTGCGGAACTACTCAAATGAAAATATTAAAACAGGAAAACAAAATATAAATTCGTATAATTGTGTTACTAAGATTAGTATATAATTTGTACTTAAGAGACTCATGGTTGCGTTTGACTTGGAGATTCTTTTTAAACAAAGGCCGTACCAAAAGAAATATCTATTTAATTACTTTTTCTTTGTAAACTAATGCCATGTGGTACGTGGTTAGTGAATATTTTCTGCCTAAATTTTCATTAATTCTTGCCTTATTTTATCTTTTTTTTAATAAGTCTAAAGCAAGACAAAAAAAATTTTTAAAAAAAGAAACAATCAACAAGTGACCTTTCAAGTGAAGGTAACTTACATAGCATTAACAAGGAGAAGAATTCCCAAATCAACAAGAGCAGCTTTAAAAAGTGTAAGTTTACAAGAATCACAATCCTTTTTAATTCTTAAATTGTCAACTAATTAGCAAATTTATTACTCTTTTTATAAGTGCGACAAATATAAACAGACTAAACTTTTATCAATAAGCAATAGGCAACTTTGAAAAATATCAAATCCATTCCTAATGCTGGTATTATTTAAACATTGTACAAGCATCAATGAGTCACATTCCAAGATAATATGCTAAAGGTTAAGAGATCAAGCCAATCTTAAACCTTTATAAGTGCCCCCAAAGTTTAGCTTTGCTAGCATGGCTTTTCCTTAACCTTTTAGCAAAATTATAAACCTATTCTCCATCACTCCCCCAATAAGCTCCCTATAACTTAGCTTCCCTATTACTACCATTGGTGTTCACAACTAACCTATTTTGCCTTTCTTTGTCTTTTTGTGTTGTATATTGCTTGGTTTCATTGTTGCATAAGGAAGTTTCATCGAACCTTATTGGCACAAACAAAAGGAGGGAAGCTTTGTCAAATTTTCTTTTATCCTTTATCGAGTCATTTTGAATTTTGAAATTTGTTTTATCTTTACCACTTTTTGCCTTTGTTTTCTCTCTTATTTTTACTATTTCTATTATTTTTTGCTTTGAATTTTCTTTTCCCTTCATCCCTTCTTTTAGCTCTCAAACAATAATCTATCAAACAATTTTTTTACTATAGACTTATTTAATTCATATTTTATCTTAAGATTTGCACTTAAAATTTTTTTTATTATGCTTATGAATTCTGAAATCCTTATTGTGCTTTTGTCTTAAGATTTGCATTTGCATTTGCATTTTATCTTCAACCTCCTTCTTGCTCTTTTCTTCTGATCTCTTTCTCTCATTCTTCCACTCCTATCAACACTAGCCATTATAGTGCTTGCTTTGTCATTCACCATTATTGCCAAAAGACAGACATTTTCCTTCATTCACCTTTTCACCTTAAGAGCTTCATCTCCTAAGGTATCTCTAAACTAATAAACATTTTTACCTACAGTGCAACTTATGAATGAATCTATAATGGCTTCTTTTTTAGCATCGACAATAACTATATCTCTCTGTCTATGTGAAAGCAAGTCTAATGCTCATATTGAAAGTATAGTGAAGTAAATGGTAATTTGTTTTATTTTTTATTTTAGTTAACTATTTTTGATTTTGGATATTATGGAACTAGAGTGAATGCCTTCTTGTTGTTAAGGATCTTGTGTTATGGTAAGAATTTTGTATGGGTAGTTTACTAGTTTTTTGGATTTTGGAATTTGCAATATGTATGATATATAATTATGACTCTAATTTTGTTTGTCTTAATGCTTTGTCCTAGGCTAAATTTATAATCTGTTATGTAATTATGACTTTAATTTTATTTGTATTAATATGTTATATTAGGCAAAATTTATGATTTACTATGAACTGCTTCTCTAATATATCAAAAGCTAATATTTTAAGGTTTGGTCAAAGCCATTCAAGTAACTAAAATAAATTTAGCTTACATTTTAAATTTTTACTTTCACAACCCTTCTTATCTTATCTTCATTTTTTATGACTTTATGTAGTGAACTAGATGGAGAAAATTGCATTAAGAAGGGGGACTTTCCATCTAAAACAAATTGGCTTGGCATCGTTGTAATTTTTGTCATTTTAATCTTTGTTTAGGATTTGATTTTAGAAATTATTTTTTTTGTTTAAACTTTAAACTCAATATTTATGGTTTTAACTTCTATATTTTTATGTCTCAACTAATTGATTATTAATTCCCTAATTTCATAAATTCTATTAATATTGGCAAAATTTTGACTTCTTGTATCAAATATGCAAGCATTCAATTAATGTGGGTTAGACCAACATCTAGGTTAGAACATTTAATGAATGGTTGGCAATTTGTATTTGTTTCTATTACTCATAAGTTACAACATGAATTTAGGTCTATTTGATTGTTTTTTAAGCATTAATAGTTATTTACATCTTGATCAACTTGTGGATGTGAATGTTGTGAACTTGCATAAGTAAGAATACTTGATTTCCATGGAAAGCCTATGATATAAACAATATTTTTATTATTATTTATATTAGATTTAGCTTTGTTGCCTTGTATGGAATTGTTATAACAACTCCAGAAATGCTTTGTACTTTATTGTTATTAGATTTACCATTGATGCTCATAAACTTATTAAAGACAAGATAATGTTGGAGGTATTATTGAAATGGCTAGTAGGGGCCATGAGATACACGAAAGAATGGATGCTTTGGATGATGCAAGAAATACTATAGCTACTAGTGGGGTATATCTCTTCAAAATTTGTAATTAATATTTTCAAATCCAAAGTAAGAGTTTATCAAATTCACATACCAATAGCATAAGATTTTCCATATGTTTTGCCTTTGTGCCAAGGCTTAAGTAGATGTCTTTATTTCCTTCTTAAATTGTTATTAGAACATGACTATAATTATAATGCCATTGCTAATGTTTGTATTCACATTTTGGTCTTTATCAAGCTTGATTATTTTGGTTATTACAATTTATAGATTAATTGGTGCTATATTGCACATATCTATAATTTTCTAATGTAATTGCTTTCATTTCAAGCTTAAGGAATTCCTTTGAGTCCTTATCTAGGTATAGATAAAAGACAGTTGAAGAAAATAAGGGTAATTCTAAAGGTAGCCTTGAAAGGGCAAAAAGATAGCTTTTCTTTTTTTTTTTTTCTAAAAAAAACATTTTACATGTTTTAGACTAAATTCAAGCTATATAAATTTCATGCTCATGAGATATAAACAGTTTGGATTCTCTATTGGATGTATGTTCCTTATTTTTTTAATTTTTGTTACATTTGTGTAGGTGGTACACTCCATCTTTACATGGTTCATTATAACCGATTTATGCAAATTCTATGGTTGTTTTGTTTTAGAAATATTTTATCTATGGCAATTAATCCTCATTGTGTAGTTGAAATTCCATTTGAGGGGCTTGAATACACTTGGCGTGTCTACTTCTTTATGCATTTTTTGTCATTAGATGGCTTTCAATGGCCTACTATCTTTGATTTATTTTTCATTCTAGTTTTGCAATTTGTGAAAAAATTATATAAAGTTGTCTACTTAAAATGGATTAAAGGTTTTAGGATGTAGTTTTATATGGCTATCTTAATAGCATTAGTAACAAGCAATTATTAATGCTTCACTTTACTATATTATTTTTGCCTTTTCATATTCACCTTTACTCTCCTTCTAGTTCTTTGCCCGATTTGCTTTGCATTAATGTTACAAAATATAGATGCCTTTACATAGTTAGTGAATAGTAAAATTTGCTTCATTTCAAATTTAGAAAAGTTAGATTCATTTGCATATAATATCTACTATCCATTGAAGGTAAAGCCCATATTTATTTGGTAGTATATGAATATTTAAGAAACCTTTGAGTTTGGGACCCTAATCATAAGGACTTCTCCTCTAGCCTTATGACCTATTATTTGCAATTGTCTAAAAGTTTTTTTTATTAATTGTTATATATGCATTTGATCAATTAGTAATGTTTCCTTTTCTAGCTTAATCAAAGGTCTCAGGTTTGAATTCCTAGGAATGCATTTGCGTTAAAAATTGTTTGGGAAAATTTTACCACCAAATGTGGTCTTGCTTGACTTGAATTCGAATTAGTTGGCACTTAATATGGTGTCTAGATATCAAATGGTTATTATACCAAAAAAGTAATGTTTCCTTTATTATGAGGCTTATTGTATAATAAGTCCCATTAATAAATGATGCATGTTTGCTAATTCTCATGGTGTTAACTAAGCTTCATTGATCTTTTTATCTACTTCTTATGTGAATATTTTATGGTGATTTTCTTTGGGATGTTTGAACTACTAAGTGGAAAAATGAATTATTTGAAAGACTACTTAACTACTGATACCATCTAATGTATCCTTAATATTTTATTAATAAAAAGTTCACTTGATATGTTAAATGTTTGTCTCCATAACTATACTTCAACTATATTTAGAAGAAAAAGAAAGGTTTAAGAATTATCAGTTAACTCCCATATAGAAGTCAAATAAGTTCTCCATCAGTGGTTGACATTATGTTTAGAGAATTCCCATTAATGATTTTATTATATCCTTAATATAAATAATTTAAGGTCACTAACCTACTCCAAAAAAATTGAGGGTCACGAACTTGCAAATTCTTTTTTAGGGAAATAAGATCATTACAAAGGGTTTTTTTAATTTTCAAATGGAAAACATCAAACATTTCTGCATTTCTAATTACTAATTGTACAAATTTCATTAATATCTTCAACACATTACATTAGAATTCTCATAAGATAGGAGGATAGTTGTTTAATAGGTTAGACTAGTTAGTTTGCAAGCTAACCCATGTCAACCACACTTTCATATACCTATAATATGGAAGCCCTTATCCAATCCTTGAAGGTCCACAAACTTTTTTCTTATATTTTTAATTTAAATATTTTAAGTTTTTAAACTTCTAAATAATAAAAAATTTAAATCATTTTAAAGCACCATGTATTTATTCATGAGTAAGTTGTAATATATTTAAATTTATATATAATCTTAAAAAAATATTATACATATATGTAACTCATAAAATACCTACAAAATTAAAAATATCATCTAAAAATATTTTATAACACAATCCTATATAACTAAAAGTAAGTAAGAGGAGTGTGATTTTGTATGAATTAAAAATTTGAGTACATATAAAAATTAAAAATTAAAGGGAAAAATTCAAGCAGGTACCATTTGTTGCAATTTATTATAGCGAGGTACCAAAACTGAACTTTCTTTCATTTAGGTACTGCCCTCAATGTCAAATTATCACAATACCTAGAACATAATACGACGCATCTGTTGCGTGAACCGAGAAGAGGAAAAGACATGAAATTGAAATGACAAAACATAATGCCCAGAAGACGAAATGATGTACCCATAGCGCATTTCGAAAAAAACAAAAGGCAGGAAATAGAAACAACAAATTGTATTCTATCAAAGCGCAATACTAGTGAACAAACTCGAGTGACCACATGAAGACATCGTACAAATTGCCAGAAAATACCACCGGACAAACTTAAACGACATGGAACAACTGGAAATCAACATTTCCCGACATCGAAAACTTAAAACCAGTTCAAACAGTAACTTCGCACAAATTAGAAGCATTAAAATGGGTCGTCAATAGGTAAACACACATTCTTTTAATATTGATTTGAGTATAGGCATTATATTGTGATTAACTTGATAAAAAATGTTACTATTTGCGTGGATTTGTATATATATATATACGTTGAATCGAAACACTAGAAGTTAGAATGATCAACATGCTTTACACATTATTTTATTGCATGTTACTATCATTAATCCCACATAATAACTGCTTATATGAGAAACAGAAAAATGGCACTATACATATTGTTTTGTTTTATTGGCATTCTATTCACATAGAAACAAATAGAAATACCTTACTCCTCTGATGCTAAATAGTAACATGCTTTTCCATTAATTTTACTGTTAATTATGATTGATTTGTCAGTTTATTCCATATTATCTTGGATGTTACTATTTCCATATAAAACAATAACATCTCATTTCATGTTACTATTTCTTAACAGTAACACCTTATTTTGTCAAAGTTTCATTATTAATCATACTTCATTTTATCTATTTCTCTGTGTTTTTTTATTGGTGTTTCTATTTCAGACCAAACAAAAACGGTGAACGCTACGGTATCTTTGGCCAAATTTGAGTTTCTGAAACTTGAGACATATGGCAGATTCTGATACGTCTATGTGGATATATGCAGCAGAACAATAAATAATTTATGAATAAATTCTTACAAGGTTAATTGTAAAATAACCCCACGGGGTTAAAATAAAATATATTTATTTTTATTCAAAATATTTATTTTTTATAATAATTTTATTTTTAAATATTATCTCATAATTTAAATTTTTTAAATTTTCTCTCTTTCTCTCACCTCGAGCGCCATAGCATCTTCTCATTCTTTCTTTGGTTTTTCTCTAGTGCATCTGGTTCTTCATTGTTGTTGTACCATTTTTTTCCCACCTTTGCTTCAATCAATAGTCTAGCTTGACCATAGGAAGAATTTGTTCTCGGGTGGCTGGGCAGCAAATCGCCATAATCATCATCAACGTATTTGTCTGATGCAGCAAATCCAACTATAACAAATCCAGCAACAGTGGATCTAGCAACAACAGCTCCTCAAAAGATTGATCATGCACAATAGCTAAGCATTAGAGAGTATGAACCTTTGCTATTGCATCACCAGTTCAGAGATCTTGTTTTAAAATTTATATTTCTGGGGTCAATTTATCATTTCAATAATTACATAAATTTTTATGAAATTTTCCTTAGTTATAAGAAATATTTTATTTATTAGAATGGCTGCGATCTGAAGTTGGACATCCAATGTATAAAATTCATCCACGTCCCTCGGGTTCCAAAACCCCGGGGGCACCTTAGACTCGGCCAACAAAAACATGTCACCACAATAAAATAACATAAAACAATAATATCTCATTTTTGGTGCATGTTACTATTTTTTGAAGACATAGTAACACATTATTTTTTTAAAGTTTTATTGTTAATCATACTTCATTTTATCTATTTATAATTTTTTTTGCTTGCTATTGCTGTTTTAGATAAAATAGAAACATGTCACTAGAAGAAAAAATGTTACTGTTTGTTCTAAAAATAGTAACATATTTTTATTTATCAATTTTTGTTATTTATAACGCTTGATTTGTCAATTTATACGCAACAAAGCATCCAAATAAACAAAAGAATCTAAAGAAGAAACTCAAAAATTCCAATAATATAAGTCTAATCTGCTAGCATGTATGAGGCAGATTGATAACCTTCAATTCAATGACAGACACAAGATGGTGCTGCAACAAAACTCATTTTAGATTCTAACTAATGCAATAATAATAAAGGACTTTGATCATAGTATGTACTGGAAGAGCGATAAAAAAATACAATCGATAATTGTAACCTTTTTAGACAAGAATAAACATTTTCTAATTGGGGGTGAACATTTAAGAATAACATCAATATCGGTGAAGCAAAATTTTGGAATAAGAGATAGAGATCGACCCATCAAGATAGTATTTGGTAAAAAGCCACAATCAGACTTTGACACAAGGTGTTTCCGTGGCCAAGGATGCATGACAAAACTAACAATATTCAATGCACTCGAAAGAGCAGTGCGAGGAACTTCAAAGACTGATGTTTTGGATGTCTCACATCTTATAACACTGATACTATTGGTGACCCTATTTGTGCCAAACAGGACTCACACACTAGGTTGGTCATACTTCAAATATGTAAAGGAAGTAGATGATATAGCACAATATAGGTGGTCCTAACACATATACGAGCAACTAATGAGTTCAATTACAAGGGACAACACCCCAAATGTCACCAGTTGTATCATGCTATTACTAGTAAGTCAAACTTGTTAAACTTGTTTTTATTTCCCAAATGTTACTAGTTGTGTCATGCTATTATTAGTAAGTCAAACTTGTCAAACTTATTTTTATTTCATGTCACTTTTTTTGATATTATTTTCATTCATTTCTATTTATTTAATTGAATGTTTTTACCACTTTTCTTGTATATTTTTTGGCAGTTTTCATTCATGTTACTGTTTGGATAGCAAATAGTAACATGTAACTGTTTGGACAAGAAACAATAACATATAATTGTTGTATGTGTAAAGTATTACCCTATATTTTTTGGCAGTTTATTTGTTATTGTGACTTCATTTGTCCATTTATTTTAAGTCTTTGGCTTGTGTTATTGTTTGCATACTAAACAATAACATGTTAATGTTTGTTTCTATAGATAGTAACATTTTTTTTTGTCATTTTTTCATTATTGACACTTGATTTTTCTATTTAATTTAAGTTTTTGATGCATGTTACTGTCTATATACTTGATTCGCCTATTTACTTTGAATTTTTAGCGCATGTTACTGTATTAATACAAAACATCAATATGTTACTATTTGTTCTATAGATAGTAATATATTCATTTTTTAGTTGATTTTTCTTAATGACATCAAAGGCCCCTTTTTATTACTCCATTCTTAAATGCAGCTTCCATTGAAAATTAATATGACAAAATGTACAATGTATTGTCGACAGTATTAACTGTGTGAGATAGTAAATATACTTAATAGGCATCATATTCAAAGAGTGCCAAGATGCCTCAAATGGGACCTGAAGCTCCTCACACACCAACTGAGAGATCAATTTATCTGCCAGCTTCAGGTAACCTTTGGAAAAAGTCAATTTATTTTGAAAACAAAAACATGTCAGTACAAGAAGATATGTTACTGTTTGTTTTGAGAATAGTGACATGTTTTTTTTTATCTATTTTTTATGTTAATCATGGTTAATTTGTCGTATTATTCAGTTTTTGTTTGATGTTATTGTTTCGACATTAAATAGTAATACATTGTTTTGTCCCGATTGCCATTGTTAATCATGCATAATTTTGTCTATTTATTGTCTTTTATGGTTGGTGTTGCTGTTTCAGACCAAACAGAAGCATGTCACTAGAAAAAAATAACATGTTACTATTTGTTTTGAAAATACTAACATGTTGTTATTTATCAATTTTTATAATTAATCATGCTTGATTTGTTAATTTTTTCCTAATCTTTACTTCATATTACTGTTTTCACATAAAATAATAATATTTCATCTGATGTTACTGGTGGAAACAGTAACACTCTTTTTTCTAGAAGTTTTTTTTCTTAATCAAACTTCATTTTGTCTATTTATTGTGTTTCATTATTAATCCTTTACCTATGTTACTGTTATGTTGCCACTTAGTCTTTTATCTTCATGTTACTATTTCTTACCAAAATAGAAACATATCGATTAATTACACTAATGAGTAACCACTCTTATGTTTCAGGTCATCAACAGAGAACTAGAGTTAACAATTGAAGAAATACAACTCCTTTATAACCCTAACACAAAATTACAACTAATTGAGTACCATGACAAAATAAAAACACAAATCATACCCTTCCAATCGAAGGAATTAGAAAGTAATAATGATGTAAGAATGACCCAGTACATAATTTAACCATGAACAACAAAACTAGACTAGTTTGCAAATATTGCACTATCTTACAAAGAGTACCCACAACAACACAAAAATAAAGTACAATAGTTGAGGGACCAGCTTCTCACTGCAAACATTAGAATAAATGAACTGATCGATGAATTGAAGTCTCTCACAAAGAAACTTCAGAAGTCAGAGCAACAATTACAACAAAACAAAGAAACAATCACAAACTTCACACATGAAAACACACGACTCTAAGAGCAACTGTAAAAAAAAACAAATAGAAAACTTTAAAGTGGTTATCAACACATTGCAAAATCAAAATAAATAGTTGAATGCACAACTAATAGAAATAAATGTGTAGGTGGTTGAAAAAAAAAGTAGAAACCACAGAAGCTGAAGAACAAAACAAGGCTAAGAAAAAGTAAAGCTCAATGATCATAAAGATTAAAGCAAAAATAACAAAAATAAAATGTGAAGAAGACTACATGTACTTGAGCCCACAAAACAAAACCAAACACAACAACAAAAAATAACTGCTAAGGAGGACACTGGGAAAAGTAAGGAGGCTCCTATAATAATATATGATGAAATAACAATAGAATTACATAAAAAGAAATAAACTTAAAAAGTAACAAAAAATACAAAGTGGCTAGCTGCAAAATACCTGATCTAAGATGTCAAGAATAAAATGGTCCAAATAAGAAAAGTAGGAGACCTATCGTAAGTTATATCCTACTTTCTTGCTGATTTATTTCATTTGCTCAATATTATTGCTTGCTGCCTCAACTCATTCTTATGCCACATCACCATTTGCAGGACTTTTGTCTGGACATCCCCTCAGTAGGACATGTTCATCACTTTAAAAGAGTTGATGGACATACTTGCAGATAAGGCAATAATAAACAATATATGTATGCTTTGAACTTTTACAACATTACTATTTTATCTTATTCTTTTTTATAGTTATGTTACTATTTTGAGTCAAAACAGTAACATGGTAGCATTGAGTTTATTCAAGCTAAAAAATATGATATTACTATTTAGAGTCCAAACAATAACATGTGATTACTCGTGTTGTTAAAAATTAGGAATATTAATGTTACTGTTTGGAGTTTGACTTCTTCTTAATCAAATAATTGATAAGAATTAATCCTTCAATTTCATATCATAGATAGCCATGTTTACACTTTAAGGTTAACTTCCACATACAGTAAAAATAAAATATTTACATTCGATAGCTTCTGTTGTGTAAGATCTTAAATCCATTCCCTAAATATAAAATACAGAAAATACTTTGATATTGACTTGTGTTTAAACTATATTGATAGTCTTATATTGTGAGCAAGGTCTAGTTATATCAGGAAGCCAAGTAATACAAATTTGATGCAAAGATGGAGGAAGCAATGGCTACAGAAATTGTTTTACTCCTAGTAAACTCAACGGGTGTCAATGACTATAGCAACCCTAATCACTATACATTGTTCATCTTTAATAACATGGAATGCAAGTGGACACATTTCAACTTATAGAGGCCGAGAAGAGAGGGTGCTCCATATCTATACTTTCGTGATGCCAAAATGATAGTGAGTGATATTAAAACTATGATAAAATACCAAGTGTTGTTACTGTTTATTGTTTTCTTCAACTTTCATTGCCAACCATTATTGATTTATCTATCTATATTATTTTTTGATTGATACTCCTGTTTCCAGACTAAATAGTAATATCTTAGTCTAACGAAAACAACATATTATCTTTGGTATGGAGATAGTAACATGTTTTTTCCTTCGAGAAAATATATCAATTGTGATCTACACTATGATATGTTATTTTTGCTTAATGTTACTGTTTCGTGTGAAAACACTAACATATTGTTTCATCGTAATTTCATTGCTAATCAAACTTCATTTATCTATTTCTTTTAGCATTTAGATTGATATTACTATTTCTATACCAAACAATAAAATCTTAGAACAAGAGACAATCTGTTATTGTTTTAGAAGTGAAAACAGTAACATATTTTTTTTTATCAATTTTCTTTTTAATGATGCTTGATTTTTGAATTCATTTTCGGTTTTCATTTTAATATTACTATTTACAAACCAAACAATAATACATTCCTTTTTTCACTTGACACCTTATCTACCTTCTATATTTAACAACAAAAGGACTATTATGAGAAAAAAAAGAATGAAATCCTTCGAAAGAATAAAATGAATATGGGAGTAGAACCAGCCACTATAGAACCTTCTTTTGAAATTATATCATACAAAAGGTCACCATAGCAGGAACTAGGGTGGGAATCGGTCGAGTAGTGTCGGTTAAGAAGCCTAAATCCAACCAACCATGGCTAATTAGAATCTAAAAAAACTCATCCAATTCCGATCGAATGTATCAATCAAACCAAAATAAATCAATAACTTCAGATATGAATGGGTACATTCGACTTTGGTCATTTTTAAAAAAGCAACGGAGAACAATTACAAAAACTCCTAAATCCAATAAATTTAATGAAAGCAGATGAAAGAGTCAAACAAAAAAATAAAAGTGGGATACCAACCATTTTAATTAAAGTTACCTTGGTTTATAGGTGGTGCAGATTGATCTTGTCTTGCCATTTAACTCTTCCTAAGCAAAATAAGATCAAATCGACAATGAAACTCAACAATCAAACAACAATGAAGGATTGTTTTGAGGATAAAAGAAAGAGATTGAATTTAAAATTAAAGAAATCATCATATTAGAGCAAAACAAAGTTATAGAGAAGGAAAAATTTTGGTGTATTGTTGTGCATTATTGTTCTTTCACTTTGTAGAAAGCCAGAAACAACTCTGCAACTCCTATCCTTTATTTAAAAATTCAAACCTTCAATATTGCCCTCACTCACCCAAACTTGATTTCTTCCTTCACCATAATATTCTGTTTCGAATTTGCAACCCTTTTTCCTTACAAGTTTCCTAATTCTTATGGGATTATGCAAATGAAGGAGATAGGGCAAGTCTGCAAATGAAACTAAAGAGTTAGTTTAAAATGAAGTCATTTTTTATTCCCAATCAGTTGGTTTTAGACTTCTTCGGTTAGAGACATAACAAACTAATTCCAACCAAAAGCATATTATCTTCTCCTTATTTTATCCGCCTTCATCCGATAAAGCAACTTTAACTGATCGTGTCTACCATTTCTTTGGTCGGTTCGGTCCTTTTTGAGTGGATTACTCTAAATTTCCACCCTTAATAGGAACATTCATCATAAGTAACAATTTCTTTTCTAATCCAAAAGTACCATAACCAGGAGGTACTAAACTAACTCATTCCTTTAATTTTCAATTTCAAGCAAGATTGCGAGATTTTTATCTGCAAATAAATAGAGGATATATTCAACAATAAAGAGTTTGAAGAATAATTTTCAGTGGAATCTGTGAAGAAATACAGAGCAATATTAGTTATTAAATTCCTCATGAATTTCAATCCTTCTAGCTAAAGTTAATATATTATGCATATATGTAATGTTTAATTCATGTAAAATCATAGACTTAATTATATGTAACATTCAATTGTAAATGTTAATAAAAGTACAGTATATTCTTATCTCCAGTTTATGTTAACATTCAGAATTCATTTATTCTGTGATTTATGAACTTTTACATTGATGCTACTATCTTCAATCAAAACAGTAACATGCAATGTGTATTACTTTTCATTCAATCATATATAACATTCAATTGTAAATGTTAATAAAAGTACACTATATTCTTATCTCTAGTTTATGTTAACATTTAGAATTCATTTGTCCTATGATTTATGAACTTTTACATTGATGTTACTGTTTTCGATCAAATAGTAACATGCAATTGTGTATTACTTTTCATTCATGTTACTACTAAAACTAATAAAAATGAAACATATTCTTCTTTATAGTCTACTTTAACATTTAGAATTTATTTACCCTATCTTCAGAACTCTTACCTTGTTATTTAATAACATAAAATGGCCATATGCAAAATACCGTTGGAATTAAACTAGTAACATGCAACTAATTTGTTATTTTTTCATTGATACTACTACTAAAACTAATAAAAACACAACACCGTTCTACTTTTAATATTCAGAATTTATTTACCATATGTTTATGAGCTTCTACATTAGTATTACTATTTTTGATGAAAATAATAACATTCAAGTAATTGTGTAGTTTTTAATTTTCAACCAAATAGGAACATGTTAAGTAATAATATTAACCAAAGAGTACTAGTTTTCAGCTTTCTTTAACATTCAGAAATCAAATAATTTCAAGTTTTATTGATGTTACTGTTTCCAATCAAAATAGTAACATGCAACTAATTTGTTATTTTTTTTATTAATGTTAATACTAAAACTAATAAATACACAGCATGTTTTACTTTCAACATTCAAAATCCATTTACCCTATGTTTATGAGCGTCTACCTTAATGTTACTATTTTCGATCAAAATAGTAACATCCAAGTAATTATGTAGTTTTTAGTTTTTAACCAAACAAGATCATGTCAAGTACTAATATTAACTAACAATCACTTAGATTAATGTATTTAAATCACAATGCTATTCCTTTTTACACAAAAAAAGAAAAAAATCATAACAAATGCAATTGTACCATAAAAATAAACTCCATTCAAGCTAACTCCTTATAACTTTTCTTATTGTGATGTCCTAGTTTGCTATATCCTCCGCACTTAATCTTCTTAACACACTCATCCTTTGACCTAATCCTCATCTTCTTAGGTCTGCCTACTTGTGTTTTTGAAATTGAAGGTAAGATAGTTGCTTCATCACCTATAGCAACCTCCTACCTCAACATTGTAAGAACGGGATGTATCACATGTTCATAAATCTTCCTATACATGCTAACATGGAAATAATTCTTAACAACCTCATTCAAAGAAAATCCCATATCTTTTTATAGCAACAATTGTATACACATAAGGAAAGCCATCCAATTGCCATTAGTTACAAGTGCAACTGCATTGGAAAATATCCACACACATAGTTAGATTTATTAACACCTCAAAAATAGTTTGTGATGACTTCCTAACCATCTAACCTCTGTACTTCCTTGAGTGTAATTCTAATCTCGATAACTATATTGGACAAATAACACCATTCCAATATAGTGATTATGACCTTCATTTAGCAAATCACTCCATCAACTTCGAACGAATATTATCAACTATATTTATGATTGATAATTTTCTCACATTACAAATCCATGAATTATAAGATTTAATTGCATTTGATGTCATCTTACCATAATGATAACTATGGCTAAAAGCATTCGACTAACACTTTAGTGTAAGCCCTATGAGAAATTCTCAGCATTTCGACCTCCTTCCCATTTGAAAACTACCATGTTCTTAATGAATGAACCTATTGTTGGGGAATATGCACATAATCTAAATAAGTGAACTATATGCTCCCTGAAGGAATTTGAAAATGTAACATTATTGGATCTGTCCCTTAAATTTTGTTTTAAATGATGAAAACAAAAAAAATGAGGTGCTATTGGAAAAACCTTTAGCATTACTTTGAGCAATCTTAAATTACGATTGGAAATAAAAGTCACACTTCGGTCTACATCAAGTACAGTGGACAACTATGAAAGGAACCAAAATCAGTTTTCTTGATTTTCAGAATCAATCACAGCAAAAGCTAGAGGAAACAACCTTGAAATGCAATAATTACACCAAACAGAAATATAAGCCATTAAAATAAAGATAACCACACTGCTTTCATGTTACTATTTCTTCTCCTAACAGTAATATCAATCCAACAGCCAAATCAATATATCCAACTATTAATATAACTTATACAAACTACAAATCTATCAAATTTATTGATGTTACTATTTTCTTTTCAAACAGTAATATCGATAAAACTCATAATAAAACATCTAAATAAGGGCATATTTTACATGAAAATACTAACAAAAAAAAAGGTAAAAAATAAAAGACCTTCCATGTTACTGTTTCCTGACAAAAAAAATAAAAGGATGCCATGTTACTATTTGACCTGCAAAATAGTAACACTAACTAAAGGACCCAAAAAGCATCGTTCCTGACTCAAAAACTACTCCCCTTGATTGCCATCCTTGCTCGTAACTGATAAGATAATCCCCTTAAACCTGAACTTCAAAAAAGTCCCATCAATAAACAAAAGTGGTCTGCAGAACATGAATCTTTCAATGCAAGCACGAAATGCAACAAACATCCTTTTGAATCTCCTATTACTGTCATTCACGTCCATCACAATGTAGCTACCGGGATTCACTTCCTTCATAACACATACATACTAACTGATTTGTTTGAATGAGTCATCAAAATCATCAAATACTATATCCCTTACTTTCTCCATTGCACGCCATGCCTTGCAATAAGAAATTGCCAATCCATAATTGTTTTGAAAATGATTTACAACTTCACTGGTTATCAATGATGGGGATCCCTTAACTTAATCCACCACCAATTCAGAAATCAATTTGGAATCCATCCTATTTGAAGTTGAACTATTTAACATAAGACCATAAGTGTGATAATTCACTAATTTCTTAATATAGAAACACCCATTCACTTTGGACAATGAAGCCATAATAGCCCACTCACAACCTTTCGAATGCTTCTTTAAGTATACAATTGCTATTTTTGTTTTTGTATTCCTAACATAATCAAATGAAAAACCTCTCTCAATCGAATACTTACACAATGCATTTCTAAACTTAACAACACCACCAAGGAACCTCTACCTAATGTGACTTACTCCACTTGACCATGAATCGGACAATAAAACCTTCTCAGTGTTTGAAGAACACAAACTTGGAACCAAAACAACATCACACTCAATAACATCAAAAATAGTAACCTATCTCTCAAAAATAGAAACACCATCACAAAGCGAATATGATACATTAACACTCATATTCAAATATTTCAAGTCTAGAACTCTAACTAAGTCAATCATATTATCTAGTTTTGACCTATTCCTCAGTAAACAAATAAAATGGCCAGGGAGAGAATATAACAGGAAAAAATCACCAGGAAACAGATCTTTAAAATTCACACACATCATTTGAACTAAATCATCATATTCTATTCCAGTATTAATCTTTAATGCCACAATTTTAACCCTACACTTAGATACGAGCAACATGCATTGTTCCATTAACAAAGCAAATTTACAAATACCTGGTAACAATATGATTCAAAAAATAAAAATGACCAACAGAGGCGATTACAATAAAAAAAGCAGACCAATCAGAGGCAATAAAAAAAATGAAGGCGATAAAAAATGACTTCAATTCCAACAATTTGTGATAACAATGCATGACGAAAGTATGAATGTCTCGCATGAAATAGGTCAGAATGGCGCCTAATTAAAAAAGGATATTTTGGAAATATAAAAGTTATAATTCATAAAACTAGCACATTTTTGAAAGGAAGTTTAGCGCTAGCACCTCTTTGAAAATAAGTCTATAGAGTGCTACCAGAATGCAATTTATCGAAAATTAAAAAAATTAATGTGGGTTGGCCCAGCTAATTTGTATGTTAGCCTGTGTGGACTGCTAGCTTTATAACTAAATTTGGCAAATAATTTGTACTGATTTTCTTGTGGCCTTTATAACTGAATTCCAGATGGAATTGAAAGAAACCAATAGGCTATGTCATAACACTCAACTTTCTAAAATTTTATACGATTTTCATTTTTGTTAACTTCTAGAACTACTCTTTCATTTAGGTTTATGGTTTGGTGTTGTGTATGCCTATTTAAATGGGTCGAAACATTTGTTTTTGAATTTACAAGTGTCCTATTGATCTTGGACTAGTTGACCCTTGTGTCAACATTCTTATTCTCACTAGTAGGGGTGATAAAAAATTTCTAACCCACTCTTAACTGACCGATCAAACCTAAAGTTGGGTGGTTAAGAGCGATTAATATATCACTATTGATTAAAAATGGAAGAAAAAATTTGTAAATTTTGAATGGTTGGTTAATTACAGGTGAAAATTCTTAATTGCAATTAATTGAACTTAACCGATATTAATCAAAATTTATATTAATTTTTTTTATTTAAAAATTCATATTTAAAATTTTATTAATTATTTTTATAATTTAATACTTGATTACTTCTTATTATATTTATATTAATAGAATTATGGTATTAACGTGTGTTTGTAAACTAATTTTAATTTTTAAATCAATTTATTCAGGTATTTTAAATTTTTTTTTTTGCAAATTTTAAACTGATCAAAACTGAACTTTTCGGTTAAATTCGATTAAGGTTATACAATCGAGTTTGGTTGGTTGAAAAAAAATATATTTCGGTTAAGAACGATCGAGTTAAAAAATAGTCTTAACCACCATTAACTGACTAATGATCACCCCTACTCACTAGTTGATATTGTTGAGCAGTTGAAACTTATGTTTTTTTATTCTAATACTTACATATTTATTAACATGATACTGCTTTTAACTATTTGGACAATTTACCAGATCTTTATTCCATTTTTTTGGCAAATTTCTAGCACGTGCTTTAAATTATATCATGATCATGATAAAACTATTGGAAATTTGGACAATATAGTAGATCTTTGTTCCATTATTCTAATAGATTGTACTTTGAAACAGTGTATTTGGACATTCAATTTCGGTAAGTAGGATTTTAGATAACTGTTTCTATTTCTTTTGTTGAGTTCTATTATGATACAACTATTACAAATTATGTTCTGATTCTTTAATTTTTTTTTTCATCTCTAGCCATGTGGTGAAAATGGTGCTACTCAGGATTTTATTTGCAATTATCTAATATATCAGTAGTTTTAAATGAAAATGGTTTATTGTAATTTAGTCAATCACAATATTGACATTTGTTAAACAGTATGTAATTCACTGGAAGTATGTGATAAATTTAAGTGTAGAAAGATATGTTGTATTTATTTTGAGAAAAATGTATGAATAAAAGTTTAATGCTTTAAATCGTTAGTTATACTTTTAAAACTCGGCAATTCTTTAAATCGCAAGCTTGCGCGAAGGCATGAAAAATAAATTAAATCTTTAGATTTCTTTTCCTTCTATTGCTTCATTACAGTGTAGGAAGCATACAAATTGGAGCAACATAAATGGCACTCAACTCCTTATGAATAAAATTGACTTAAAAACTATCCCCTTCCCCTTCTATTCTTAAAAAAAGAATCCATTTTATTTGATAACGCCTCTGAAATATCCTTTATTTTTAAAATATTGAATTTTACAACTATCAAATCAATTGAGAACAAATTGTATTATCTTTTTGTTTTTTTGTTTAACTGAAGCTTGTATTGCTTTTGCAAATTGAAAAATTACTTGAATATTTCAAAGGATCAGTGACAAAAGCATCCACTTCAACTTCTTAGCAACCTGTTTGATAAAGAAAATCAATGGTTTAAATTATTGGTCATATCTTGAATCATTGTATATATGACAGTAAAGTAAACATGGTAGGCTTGATTCAAACGCATTTTGAACTACTCCCTTTTTTCCATTATATATACATTTTTCTTATATCAGTTGCAGCAAAATAATATATAACCATGCATATGCACGAGAGATAAACTAGTTAGATAATGATATCAAAGCTTGAAATATATTCTTTTTTTTTTCTAAGGGTAACAAAGAATGTATAGTGACCGATTACATTAATTATTTTCTTTTGGATATTATTATAAGCTTGCATTTAATTCATAGAATATGTTTCATATTTTTGAAGAATATTTCACAGGAATTTATGATTTTTATATTTGATTTAATTTTTTAAAAATATTTTCAAAGATATAAATATTTTCAAAAATATTTTTAACCCAAATTTCTTTCAAAATATTTCTATAGAAAAAGTGAGTATCTTACAATCCAATAATATGAAAATATTTTAATAATATAAATAGCCTATTTTGTTCATCCTCTCATTAAAACTTTATCTCTATTAACATCTTATCACTCACCGTTATTGACCATTACTCTCAATCACCTATTGTTGGTGCATAACTTCTGTCAATTATCATTTATCATTGATGACTATTATTAGCCACCATTCACCATCGACTATGGAAGATCATTTTCATTACTATTCATCATTAATAACCTTTGCTAGCCATTACCCACTACCCGTAATAGGTAATTGCCATTGGTATCATCCATTGCCAATGACCTTTAATAGCCACCACCCACTATTAAAGATCAATGTCGGTTATTACCCACTATTATTTACCATTGTTGATCACCTCTCACTACTAGTCGTCATAGTTAACTATCTAATTTTTTGATATTGTTGGTGAATAATAATATCTTGAAATATAAAAAATAATTAAAATACAATATCGTAACATTTTTTAAGAATATTTCTAAATGAGTCAAATATAGTAATTTCACATTTCTAAAAAATTAAATTCTTAGGAATCATATTTTCAAAAATATTAAGATTATTTGGAATATATGATTCCATGAACTAAATATCACCTAAGAGTATTTTCTCATTATAAAATATTTGATTTAGTTTTAATTATTATCCAAAGAATGAGTCCACCTCACACTATAACAATTTGGGGATAAATAAATAATACCTATATAGATGACAAAGTCTTGGTCATTTGTATTGACTTCTAGAAATTTGATTTAAAAAAAATTAAAAACACCTATACAGATAATAAAAGTTGTCTATATAAATATGTGGTTTGTATAGATTAAGGCTATACAGACGATAAGATTGTCTATATAAGTCCCAACCTATACATGTGGTCTGTATAAGGGCTATACAGACAATAGTGTCATCTATATAGGTCTCCCCAAATTTTCTAACTTAAGAAATTTGAGAGGACCTATATAGATGACTCGCCATCTATATAGCCCCGCTCTACACAGACCATGTGTGATCTGTATAGAATGAGTTTATACATACAACTATATCATCTATATAGGTCCCCCTTTATTTTTTTATAAAAAATGTGAGGAGCATATAAAGACCACATGAATGGTTTGTATATGCGAGGTTTATACAAACTATATGAGTGGTTTGAATAAGTCACCAGTACAAAATATTTTAAACTCTTTATTTAAATATTAATATCATACTATTTGTGTAAAAAAATTTTCCCATTAAATCTTTCTTCACATCCTCAATGAAGAAATTTTTTTTTATTTTTAACTTATTTGATTATATAAAAATTAATCATTTAAAATTAACTTTGTAATCAAAATTGTTTCTAAGATAAAAATTATAAGTAAAAATTTTCCATTCAAAAACAACAATTAATTAATATTATCAATTATAAAATATCAAATTACAATTATTTTTAAATTAATTATTTATAATTAGCCATTTTTATAACTATTTCTTGTGCAAAAATCATTTTAAAAGATATTTTATCATTTCAATTTAGATGAATGAATTAAAATGAAAAATGAAATCTTTTTAAAATTATGAAATATGAAAAATAATTTCAAATATAATTGATGACCGTTATTATTTTGTATTAGTGCACTAGAAAAAATGATTATAAATTAATGTTTAATCATCAGATTTAGAAATAAAAATATTATTTTTATTTTTTATTTTGACATTAATTTTAGTTGTAAAGTCAGGGTTTCAAAGGTTAAATTTGTATAAGTGCACTCAAAAAATTAATAGCACAAACCATTTTTTACCATTAATGATTTGAAAGTGAAAAAATAATAAATAAGAAAGTAATTTAACTCAAAATATTTATTGAACATCAATATAATTATTAGATATCTCCAAAGTACATAGTAATAGGAATGATAATGAAGTAGAATTGGAGCATACCAACTTCTTTTAACCCATATCTAATTATCAAAGACAATATATCAACTTGTGCCATACCCTTTTATTAAGAATAATATTTATGTCATCATGATATTTCACAATGTTTCATAGAAGTTAAAACTACTTAATATCTTTTACACAAAAAAAATAATTAACATAATTTGAAAGATACACCTTTTATAATGTACACTCTATTCTTTTAATTTTAATAATGTGACCAAATATTTTTATTTATAATAGGATGGAGGTTGACAAGTATTCCTTTATATTTATGTTATAAATATATTTATTTAATAAAATTTATTGATATATTTTTCATATATTTTCTAGCATTGTATTTTAAATCTTTCAATATAAGGAAAAGCTATTAGAGACTTTTTTATGTTTTGAAAAATGTAAGAGCAAAATAATCAATACATTGATATTGATAGATAAAAAATTATGCTAATATATCAATTTTAAATTCAATGGAATTCTTAAGTATAAGAAAAAATTTAGTTAAGTAGAGTTTTTTTTTGTTTGATCATTTTTTTATTATTAATACAATATATAAAGACCCCTAATATAAATATACAGTATTTGAGGTTTTTAAGAATAATTTCTTTATTAAGTTGAAGATCTAATTTAACTAAATTATTTTACTATATATCATAAATTTCAATTCTTATTTCACATTTTAATTTTTTTTAAATTTAAATCTAATTATAATTATAAAATAGATATTATGTATTAAATTTTAATACTTTTATAATTTTTTATTAAATATTAAAATTAATTTTAAATTAATTGAGATTTTGTTTAGGTTTATGTACAGTTCCAACATTTTATCTATTTTTTTATATATTTATCTTTACATTCACCCAAATATTTAATATTCATATGTAAATATCATTGACATACATGTATATATATATAGAATAATTTCTATTATAAAATAAGCTTAATATAATTGAAAATTTTAATTTAATCAATTAAGAACATATTTATTTTTCATGTTGTTTTACTATACAATTTACCGATTATTTATTTTTATTTTAATTTATTAGTTGTACAATTTTTTCTTCTTTTCTACATTTGCTCTCATTTTGTATAATTCAGATACTAAGTTTAAAAATAATTAAATTTGTATGAAATTATTTAAATAAGATATAAATCTAATTTAACTTAATTTTATTTTTAATTCTTATATTATCCTACAACACACTATTATGGGTCCTTTTCTTTTTTTCTTTGCTTTACTCCTTTTTTTTTACATATTAGTAGCTAATACCATTAAATAATACATATATAATGTCATATATTTACATTTATTATGAAAGGCTATTTTTAATATGTTAAAAAATAAATGTATTAAGTATCAATTAAAATAATTAATTATATAATATATTCAATGAAAATGTATAAAAATTAAAATTAAATATTTTTAATTATTTTCTTCAATTGATTTGTGATATCAATTTTTTGAGTATAATATTTTCACATAAATATACATTAATTGAAAAATTGTTAGGTATTCATTTTAGCACTCCTTTTTATTAAACAACTTTTTATTTATGTCATTATATAATTTTTCTTTTTCTCTTATTTACTTTTGTTATTCACAATTTAAATGTAAATATCTTTAGCTTATAATAATATAATATAATATAATTTTTCATCATAAAAACATTTTAAATAACTCAAAAATTTAATTGTCCATTTTTTTTTAATTTTCTCTATTGTATGTTTTATCTTTCAATAAGTTTACAATTTAATTTAATTGGATTATTTTGATATATGTCACATTACTTAATTATTATACCACATGTTCAAAGTTAAGTCATTTTAAATCTAAATATATGACTATAAATAAATACAATAAAATAAATTATAATACTTTGTAAATTTTTTTTGGACATTTAATATAAAAACAATGTTTTAAAATCTAGTCCAGCTATTAACTTAGCAATACAAGTAGGTGAAGGTCAAACTAGTTTAACTAGTTGAACCAATCAGCATATATATATTTGAAAAAATTAAATCTACTTAATTTATACAAGTATATTTTTAAAGTATATTTTTAAAATACAATAAATGAACATTAATTTTATCATAATTATAAAATAAATTTTAAGCATTATCATCATATAAACTAGAAAGCTACTCTCTTAATTTTAAAATCTATTCAATCAAAATTTTAAGAGTTATTCAATTGTAATATTAAAACTATTAATTTATTAAAATATAATAGGAAGTAGTATTACAATTTTAGTATTACGGCAAAATGAGAAATTTTTTCATAATTACAAACATTTAAGATAATTTAAATATATTTCATAATTTAAAATTATACTTCATTTCAATTTATTAAAAATTTGAAATTTATTATTATAAGTAGAGACAATATTTATTAAATAAGAATGATTTAGGGTTTACATAAAGTATAATTTACTATAAACTATCTAAAAAATTTTAAATAAAGGTAATGGAAAAAAAACCTTATATAAATGAAATGCAATTTCTTACACAAGCTTGTGTCAATACAAGTGGCTAGCAGAGAGTGTTTGATCCTTCTATATAGCATTTTTACTTACAATTTACAGATTTAAATGGCGGGAAGAGTGAATCAAGTGGGTGAAGAGTGGTGCGTTAGCTAGAAATTTTAGCTACCTATACAGATGACCTAAAGGCAATATGGACAAATGATGTATGTGCCCTTCATTAATGGTAATGCAAATGACCAAAGGGGCTTATATAGATGACACGTGTCGTCTGTATTGCCCCTGGGTATTTAACCTATTCTAGTGCCTTCCCCTCCTATTTTTAGTCACTTCAGCTATTGTTATCTCTTCCTTCCTTATCTGCGACATCCTTTGCTTTTCAAGGTTAGTTCTTCCTCTTTTATTTAATTTTTCATCAT